>JALMGJ010000014.1:14128761-14728761 GCA_023362775.1 Charina bottae | reverse complement strand
GCAATCCTAAACGTCAACAAAGTGGATTAAACTATGAGCTGTGCTTCCAGGATTGCTGGAAAAGATGATCCTACTTAATCAGGGATAATGTAGCAAATGAATGGCATTACTGAAAGAGCAATACAGGGGAATGGTTGCTGAAGAACTGGGCACCATTATCTCTTTTCACAGCTATTGCCAATCCACTTCCAAATGAGGGGAAAACCTTTGGATATAGAGGAAAACTTATGAACATCAGTCTATCTCCACTCACCTTACCGGTTGTTTCTCTGCTAGAATACACAGGAATTTGCTGCAGACTCCATCAAGAACTGCAGTTCAGGTGATTCTTCTTCTTGAAATGAAAGAAGAATGCACTATGTGGATCTTCTTGTAGTTCAATAAGTTGTTACAACTAAGAATCTGTCTCTCGCACCCAGGCACACAAGACAGTCACAGACTTGGCACAGGAGCAGAAGAGCAGTTATACAGCCAAATCACACACAAGCTCCTTTTCATTTATTTGATACTTAATGGGGAAAGAGAGCAACTGTGGATAAAACAATGCATGACAGAAACACAAAGGAAGTCCCTGAGGTTGCTGTCATTTCAAGAGGAATAAAATGTGCTACATCATTTCTGCCTGCTCCCATATTGCCCTCCCACTAATATTGCTGAACAGTTGAAGATCCTTTCATTCCCCCCCTACTTGTTTGGAAGTTGTAGGATATTGAAAAATAGTTAAGCATCCATTAGCATGTTAAAAAAATAGTTAAGCATCCATTAGCATGTTAAAATCAGCTTGCTCATATCAGTAAGCTGTTAAATAGAGTACAGTATACAATATCTTGGATCATAACAAATTGTGGCAAGTTCTTGGTGGTATGGGGATACCAAGTCATCTTGTCTGCCTCCTGAGGAATCTGTATAACGACCAAGTAGCGACGGTAAGAACAGAGCACGGAACAACGGACTGGTTTAAGATTGGGAAAGGAGTACGGCAGGGTTGTATACTCTCACCCTACCTATTCAACCTGTACGCAGAACACATCATGCGACATGCTGGGCTTGAGGAATCCAAGGCTGGAGTTAAAATCACTGGAAGAAACATTAACAATCTCAGATATGCAGATGATACCACTTTGATGGCTGAAAGCGAGGAGGAGTTGAGGAGCCTTATGACGAAGGTGAAAGAAGAAAGTGCAAAAGCTGGGTTGCAGTTAAACCTCAAAAAAACCAAGATTATGGCAACGAGCTTGATTGATGACTGGCAAATAGAGGGAGAAAAAGTGGAGGCAGTGACAGACTTTGTATTTCTAGGCGCAAAGATTACTGCAGACGCTGACTGCAGCCAGGAAATCAGAAGACGTCTACTTCTTGGGAGGAGAGCAATGGCAAATCTTGATAAAATAGTTAAGAGCAGAGACATCACACTGACAACAAAGGTCCGCATAGTTAAAGCAATGGTATTCCCTGTAGTAACCTATGGCTGTGAGAGCTGGACCATAAGGAAGGCTGAGCGAAGGAAGATAGATGCTTTTGAACTGTGGTGTTGGAGGAAAATTCTGAGAGTGCCTTGGACTGCAAGAAGATCAAACCAGTCCATACTCCAGGAAATAAAGCCAGACTGCTCACTTGAGGGAATGATATTAAAGGCAAAACTGAAGTACTTTGGCCACATAATGAGAAGACAGGATACCCTGGAGAAGAAGCTGATGCTAGGGAAAGTGGAAGGCAAAAGGAAGAGGGGCCGACCAAGGGCAAGATGGATGGATGGTATTCTGGAGGTGACGGACTCAACCATGGGGGAGCTGGGGATGGTGACAGCCGACAGGAAGCTCTGGCGTGGACTGGTCCATGAAGTCACGAAGAGTCGGAAATGACTGAACGAATAAACAACAAATACAATATCTAGTGGGGCGTGGTGGCTCAGTGGGTAAGACACCAGGCTTGTCGATCGGAAGATCGCAAGTTCGGAGGTTCGAATCCCTAGAATCCCTAGCCCTGCGTGCGGAGTGAGCTCCCGCACTCGCCCCAGCTCTTGCCAACCTAGCAATTCGAAAGAATGCAAAAGCAAGTAGATTAATAGGTACCACTTCGGTGGGAAGGTAACAGCGTTCCACGTGCGTCATGCCAGCCACATGACCGTGGAAGCATCTTTGGACAATGCTGGCTCTTTGGCTAACAAATGGAGATGAGCACCGGCCCCTAGAGTCGGACACGACTGCACAAATGTGCAGGGGGAACCTTTACCTTTTTATACAATATCTATTTCAGGCTGAGTCCTGAAATCCCCAAACCCTGACATTATATAAACAGTCATGATTATGACTGTTTCTCAACCTTGACAACTTTAAGATGTGTGGACTTCATCTCCCAGAATTCTGGCTGGCTGGGGAATTCTGGGTGTTGAGGTCCACACATCTTAAAGTTGTCAAGGTTGAGAAACACTGATTTATGCAACTACTCTTACCAGTTGCCCAAATGTAATGACTTTGGACAGAAACCCCAGGAATGGGATTTTATACATTCACTAATTTTGTATTTCTCCCATGAAGATGATGGATAGGGATAGGGATAGGGATAGGGATAGGGATAGGGATAGGGATAGGGATAGGGATAGGGATAGGGATAGGGACAGGGACAGGGACAGGGACAGGGACAGAGATATACACCTATACCTATACCTATAATCATCTTTATAGAAACTTCCTGATTACAACTTTCCATATTTATCCAGAAAAGAAAATAATATGCATACTACAAGAAGACAGTCACTACAAATTCAGGACCAAGGCAACTTCAGGCAGAGGCATAGGCATTTGTGCACACAGGTCACTCTATATCTGAAGAGACAAGCCTTCCCATTTTTTCAGTGTTTCCTCCAATCCCCTTGGGATTCTGTGGGATTAGCTCAAGTTTCAGTTGATGTCAGCATGCTTCAGGGAGAATGTGCTGAGCCATCATGCTGAAGCCCCCTACTCATAATAGGGCTGATGGCCAACATTCTTAGCTTCTCCCAACCAATAGGATTTATGAGGATTAGAAGGGGTATACTACTTCTTAAGTGTTTGGTGAAAATTATGATTTCATTCCGTGCTAGCCCATTACTGTGATTCTGCACAGTATCTAAAAATAGGAAAAATAAAAATCTAAGGTATAGAACAACAAACAAACCAGTCTTTGTCCAACAAGGGCAGCCTAGTCAGGGGCTAAAAATATGAAGTTATGGACTGGGGAACACTGATCTCAACCAACAAGCAAAAAGCTCCAAAACTGTAAAAAGCACAGTGCTAAAAATAATAATACAGGGAAAGTATAATGTATGAACAGCAACCTAAAGCAGGCCAAGTTAGCCCAAGGCATAGAGAAGCTACATAGCTAATTAAAAATCATAATGAATTATAAATCAGTGATTTTTTTGCCCAGGTATCACCAATTTTTAATCACAGGTTTTCTTGGGGAAAGAGTAAGTTAAAATAAAAGAGTAAGTTATGGTTACATTATGCTAAGCAACTATCCTGCTAGGCCCAGAGGCCTCATTCCGCCAAATTTACAATTGTTAAACTAAGATTTTCTCCTTCAGCCCAGGGAGAAAATGGACCAAGGGGCAGGAAGACAAGGAGAAGGGCTTGCATGCATGCTCATACCTTCTCTCCTCTTCAGCCCTCAAGTCAGCCGCTTAGATACTTGTATAGGACAGTTGATGAATTGACCACTTATAAGTCTGGATTTTGATCTACGAAGGAGCACAGCACTGACCTGATATACCAACATGGGTTTATGGAAAGAAAATATTCATGTTTATATTGTCAACTTTGAAGAAACTGCCTTCCAACTTCAGAACAAGTTACTGACTCTTCAGTGTTGTCTGATAAGTTTCAGCAGAGCAGAGCAGTGTTTGATTAAACTCACCCAAATAACTTTCTTGACAGTGATAGGAACTACACAGAAATAGGACTTAGGATGAAGATGGGATGGAGACTCATATTGACAGGAAAGAAAAAGCAAAGGAGTAAAAAGGGCATTTTTATCATCCCCTGAAAGCTGCAATAATAGCAAGCTTGTCATGTTATTATAACAGCAATCAATGTAGCAGGTTTTCTTGCTTTCATGTCGTAATCTGTGCTCTAGAAGAAATTACACTGATTGCTTTGCCAATGTTTGAAAAGTCTTTCCACTGAGCCAGGATAAGCCTCCAAAGTGAAGGAACGTTTTCCTTTGAAACTCTTCAGTGCATGAATTGAACTTATCAGCACTAGATTGAATATAGTTAAGTGAAAAGAAAGAATCAATGTTAATAAATATCTTCAAACATTGTCCTGATCCTTCAAAACCAAATCTTTATTATGGTCATAGACCAGTATAAGGAGGGTGGGGTACAGTCAATTAAAAAGCATAGAAGATACATCGGAGTCTTAAAAAAAATTATGAAAAGCTAGAAGATATTAAAAAATGCATGTATTAAAACAGAAAGTATATATATATAAAACAAGAGTCTAAAAGAATCTAAAAGGAGGGGTAGAAACATTAGATGGGGGTAGGGGAGCATAAAGGTTAGTATGTGGAAGACTATACAGTATCTATCAAATTACAGAGCACTCTAGTATGAGCACTCCAGATGCTCATTAAGGCTAGTTTATGGCACAGGTCATCGTCCAATGAATTTTAAGCACTGCTGAGCAGAACCTAGCAACATTGTATGTTGTATCTGAAAGCAGCAGGGAAGTACAGAATTGTCCTGTGCGCCCTGGGTATTTGTGCAGTAATGGTGAGATAAGGCTAGTACGAATGTCTCTGTAATACAGGCACTGTTGTTTCTGTGCATCCAAATAACAGGGGCATTGTCTCTCCAGGTAAGGAATCTTCTTCAAGGACAGCTGAGTGGAGGGCATGTAATCGTGCCACAGTAAAGGCCCTCCGGTGTTTAGGTACTTTGAGTTTAGTTAAGTACAGTATGCCATAAGGGATTTTCCCCCCCAATTAAGTGCATAGCAAGAAACAAACTCAAGAATCAGCACATCAAACAATTGGAGATTTCAATGTAATTCAGAGACTTTTTAAAAGCCCTTTTCCCCGGAGAGTCCCAGAGAAGCAAGATCCTCTCTCTGGTACCCATCATACTGTATAGAAGGACCTATGATTCACTTATACAGAAAAACATCAGCATTCAGTGCTGTGGAGAACCATTTCCAAAGCAAAAGTACATCTCTCATTAATTGCTCAGTGGTCATCACCCTCCATATGTCTTAATCAATGAGAATGTAATTTAACTACTCAAGAGGGAAAGTAAACAGGGTTGACAATGCTTTGAGAGCTGTACTGTTCAACCAAAACTGCTGAGACAGCACTTAAAACCTGCCTGTGACAGTAGCATTCCTCTCTGAAATCCATAAGGAGAGATAAATTGCGGATGCTATCCCCAGCAGATGATGATCCTCCACACTTAAAAGAAGTCTTACTTCCTTTTCTTTTTGATGGAAGAAAATATTTCTGCTTTTCCCTGGATGAAAAAGTTGTTTTGGCTTTGGGGATCATAGCATCTACCAGAAAGGAAAGAAAAATCTTCCAAGGAATGAAAGAAAAAGACAAGGAAATTGGGAGGGAAGGAAAGATATAATTTTATGTATTTTTAACCTTTCATAGAACAATTTCCTCTAGGTTGAAGAAACAAGTACTAAATCTTTAGAATAAAACATTTCTTTATTATAGACTGAATCAAACAGCAATGCTTATTGGTATTTTATGACAGCATTACACCAGTAAAATATCACTTCTTTTGGAATACAAAAACAAATGCATTGTACATAAATAATATAGTAAAGAATTTCTGTTATGGTGACCTTTCAAAGCATTCCACTTTATTCTGGGCAAAGTTTAGGTTTTTGTCCACATTTTCTAAACCCTTTAGACCAGGGCTTTCCAAAGTTTTCCTGCGATGACACACCAACCGCCATTGGTATGTTGCCATGGGAAAACCCGGAAGTGCCGCCATTGCGGCAGTGCGCAAAAACCCGGAAGCGCTGCTGCCGCTTTCGGATTTTCACGCGCCACCGTTGGTGTGTCGCCGCGGGAAAACCCGGAAGCGCTGATCAGCGCTTCCGGGTTGTGTGGCAACACACCAGACTGTGTGTGGCGACACACTTTTGTGTCGCCACACACAGTTTGGAAAGCTCTGCTTTAGACCAATGGGATATCTTCAAGGCCTCATCCATTCCAGAAACATAAATAATTAAGGGACTGTAGTTTTGCTCTGTAAGGAGAACCAGACTAAATTATGTAGCTCAGTTATAATTTGGGTTTTTAACTTAGTAAAGGCAAATTGAGAGATATATATCTGGATGGTGCCTTTACTGAGTTAAAAACCCAAATTATAACTGAGCTACATAATTCACTTTCTCAAACATTAATATTTTATTTCCTCCAGTTTCCACATCAGTTTGCAAAGGTTTGGTCTCTTTGATCTAGATAAAAGTAGATCTAGTCCAATTTTTCAAGTCTTGTTTTGTCCATAAAAAAGTTCATATTCATTTGTTGTTTATTCGTTCAGTTGTTTCCGACTCTTCGTGATTTCATGGACCAGCCCATGCCAGAGCTTCCTGTCGGCTGTCGCCATCCCCAGCTCCGAGTCCGTCACCTCCAGAACATCATTCATCCATCTTGCCCTTGGTCGGCCCCTCTTCCTTTTGCCTTCCACTTTGCCTAGCATCAGCATCTTCTCCAGGGTATCCTGTCCTCTCATTATGTGGCCAAAGTACTTCAGTTTTGCTTTTAATATCAATCCCTCAAGTGAGCAGTCTGGCTTTATTTCCTGGAGTATGGACTGGTTTGATCTTCTTGCAGTCCAAGGCACTCTCAGAATTTTCCTCCAACAAAGACTGAAGAAGCTCCTTGGATAAGGAGTGAAACGTTTCCACTAAGGAAATAGAAATCCAGTTGACATGATTCAAGCTACAGACAATTCCACCTGGATGACTGAGAACCTTCATAGACATTTTTCCTCCAACAACACAGTTCAAAAGCATCTATCTTCCTTCGCTCAGCCTTCCTTATGGTCCAGCTCTCGCAGCCATAGGTTACTACAGGGAATACCATTGCTTTAACTATGCGGACCTTTGTTGTCAGTTTGATGTCTCTGCTCTTAACTATTTTATCAAGGTTTGTCATTGCTCTCCTCCCAAGAAGTATATGTCTTCTGATTTCTTGGCTGCAGTCAGCATCTGCAGTAATCTTTGTGGCTAGAAATACAAAGTCTGTCACTGCCTCCACTTTTTCTCCCTCTATTTGCCAGTTATCAATCAAGCTGGTTGCCATAATCTTGGTTTTTTTGAGGTTTAACTGCAACCCAGCTTTTGCACTTGCTTCTTTCACCTTTGTCATAAGGCTCCTCAACTCCTCCTCACTTTCAGCCATCAAAGTGGTATCACCTGCATATCTGAGATTGTTAATGTTTCTTCCAGCAATTTTAACTCCAACCTTGAATTCATCAAGCCCAGCATGTCGCATGATGTGTTCTGCGTACAGGTTTAATAGGTAGGGTGAGAGTATACAACCCTGCCGTACTCCTTTCCCAATCTTAAACCAGTCCATTTTTCCGTGGTCTGTTCTTACCATTGCTACCTGGTCGTTATACAGATTCCTCAGGAGACAGACAAGATGACTTGGTATCCCCATACCACCAAGAACTTGCCACAATTTGTTATGATCCACACAATCAAAGGCTTTAGAATAGTCAATAAAACAGAAACAGATGTTTTTCTGAAACTCCCTGGCTTTCTCCATTATCCAGTGGATATTGTCAATTTGGTCTCTAGTTCCTCTGCCTTTTCTAAACCCAACTTGTACATCTGGCAATTCTCGCTCCATGAATTGCTGTTGCTTTCCTTCTTTCCTGGGCTATTTCCAGTGTCTCAGCGACAGCCATCTTGCCTTCTTGGTTTTCTTTTTCTTTGGGACGTTTTTTGTTGCCGCCTCCTGAACAATGTTGCGAACTTCTGTCCATAGTTCATATATACATATTTCATATATATTCATACTTATACACATTTATTTATTTAAAACATTTGCATAGCTGCCATAAAACAAAATATATACAACCATAAAACAAAAGGACAATACAACCAAAACCAGAGAAAAACCGGCACCGCAACTGTTCTTCCCTGATGCAACCCATGACATTCTAGTCTCACTCTGACCTCAAGCTATCCCAAGACTTGGCGAAAGAGCCAGGTCTTAAGTGCTCTTTGGAAGGATAAAAGGGTAGGGGCCTGTCGGATCCCAAGGGGGAGGGCATTATATAGGGCCGGGGCTGCAATGGAAAAGGCACATTTCCAAGGACCCACAAGATGTCAATATTTAAGGGAAGGGACCCAGAGCATGCCTACCCCATCTGCTCTGGTGGGATGAGCAGATACGCTCAGGGAGAGGCAGTCCCACAGATAACCTGGTCCCATGCCATGTAGGGCTTTAAAGATGATAACCAGCACCTTGAATTCCACCTGGAAGAAAACTGGGAGCTAGTGCAGCTTGCACAGTTGGGGTGTAATATGGGCATACCTAGGGTGCCCAACACTGTGCATGCCACTGCAATCTGCACCACCACTTGTAACATATTTCTTTAATGTACATTTTTGTGAATGCTCTTTTTAAAATCAACACACCTTTCTCTATGTTGTTTCCCCATGCTTAAATTTTATGCATAGCTCTGCCATGTATTGGGAGGAGGAGGAGTAATCATCTCAGCAGTGGTGCTCCATTTCACATATTCATTTGAGAAATGCAATGTATATCAGCTTAAGTAAAAAGAGTAGTGTGGCAACATTATTTCAGGATCTTTAATCACAGTGATTATAATAAGAGACATATGGATAAGCATAACTTAGAGATGCCTTTAATATTCTGTTCACACCAAATCTCCCTTCCCCAGTTTTGATTAATCTCTCCCAATTCTGGAGGACCCTTTAGAGGAAAAAGAAGAACTTCTGAATTAGAAGATTATGATAAGCAAATTATACCAGAGACCTGAAGGAAGATCAGGAAGCTCCTACCCTGTTACAGAAAACATCTTAGATCCTTTCCCTTGGTATTCAAAGAACTCCTTCTTTGATGTTAAGCAGAAATTTGACCTAATATCTACTGAGTCAGCCCTGGGTACAAGTTTAATTGATGCTTGGGGGAAGAAGTACTTAGCGCAAGAAAAGCATATCTCATGAGGAGGAACACTTCAAAGCAATTTTTAATGGCTTGTGGCTGAGCTTTATATGGTGGCTTGAAGCAGCCAACTCCTAGACATATATCTCTGTTGGCCATATCTAAAAAGCAGGATGTTCATTTGGAAGAATCTGGGCTTAGATTTTGAAATTAATTAGGATTTTTTCCCCTGAGATCTCTTATTTTACTTCTCTAGAAGTGGTATTTTTCTATTTTTTTACACTGACTTCTTTCTGAGGCAACTTCCATTCTCCAGTCCTCCACAAAGACAGTGACAAGAAAATGTCTTCATTTGTAGTATCAATAATAAAAGGTAGGGAAACAAAGGGGGGGGGGGGAAATCCACTATGCTGCCATATTTCCAGAGTAATAATTAAATAATGTCTCCTCCAAATAAATCCAGTTAATCCTAAATTTGAAACAAGGATAGGGTCATTTTTGCCTGCCTAAATTCTAAATTCAGCCCCCTAGAAAGTGGAGAATTTAAAGAGGGGATTTTTCACGGGTCTAAAATGCAGCAAGTTTTGGAAAAACAGAATAGATTCCCAGCACTTTTTCAACAAATGGATGTGAAGCCTCATGGTGCTGCCCCTAGAACATCTATTTTATTTATTTATTTATTATTCAAATTTATTCCCCGCCCATCTCCCATGCAAGGGACTCTAAAAAGTCTAAAAACATCTAAAAGCTTGGGGAACAGGAATATATTCAGGTGGAAGCAAGTGACTGTTTTTAACTATATCCTATCCTACCTATTCTGTTCTCTTCCTGCTTAGCAAAAAATATGGTTATTCTCAGTCAAACCAAGAGGCATCTGTTCCTTTATTTATGTTATTATTGTCGTGAGTTTTTTCAGCTTGCATTCAGTTGGCTTTTGGAAGGAAGGAAGGAAGGAAGGAAGGAAGGAAGGAAGGAAGGAAGGAAGGAAGGAAGGAAGGAAGGAAGGGCAAGATAGTGCCATTTATAGGCTGAATTTGGGGTTTTCAGCCGACTTCTTGCTGGAGAAACACTGATAGCAAATAAGCTACCAGAACTAATTGATCCCTCTGCTGTTATTCTTACCATTTGAGTGGGAGATTCCCACCTTGTGCTTAATATTAGAACAGTGTATGATGCCAGTATAAAGGCAATGTTGAATCTCCTTGGCTGAAGTTGGGCTGACACTTTGGAGCAGAATACTATTCCAGACAGCCTATACTTCATTTCCAATTTCTTTATATTTTTTTAAAAAATATTAATAATAGTGTGTGCCTGGAAAGCAAGCTATCACAGTATTAGGTTTTTTTTGTCTAAAATCATTTTCAGATGCAAAAACACACAGCAAATGTATGTGCTTTGCATGCAAAAGCAAAGATCCTCATCTTCTCCAAAAATGCTTAGTATGCCTCCCCAACAACAAAATGCTATCAAACACTCCCTAAAAGAAAGATGTAGAATGGCTTTTGAGCTCACAGATGCATTTAGCCATTGAGTGTTGTGCTTGACACATAGCAGTTAAAAATACCTGGGGCACAAGGGCAAAAACTTAAATGTATTTCAATTTAGGTCCAAATAAACTTAATAAATTAATTATAATTAATATGGTGCTATTAATATACTCAATAGCATTAATAATTATTGTGCTTTTTTTCTGGTACCATCCCATTGATTTAGCAGCAACACTGAAGTTTTCTTGGCTGCATCCAAGGCTATGGTAGGACCTCATGCACCATTGTCCTGAAGGAGTATTATCTTGTGATAAAATCACAACAAATTACTTCATAGCCATTTCTGACTCTCAGCTGTGTCAAAGGAGAATTCTGCTACTAAATGGAAGAGAACGTGAGCCTTAGACTTCTGGCACAGACAAGATTGATTGCATGCTGAATAGAATTTTGGAGAGAAATATTAAGCCTAAAATGCTGCTGAATTTCAAAGGCGTACAGATGGACTAAGGTATCATTGTGAATAAGAACACCTGCCTTGTTTTCTTGTTTGTTGATCCTGGTTGTAAGACCCATCTACTGTTTATTAAAATCTCTCTCTAACTCAAGGCGGTGAACATACCTAATACTCTTTCCTCCTCCTATTTTCCCCACAACAACAACCCTGTGAGGTGAGTTGGGCTGAGAGAGAGTGACTGGCCCAAGGTCACCCAGCCGGCTTTCATGCCTAAGGTGGGACTAGAACTCACAGTCTCCTGGTTTCTAGCCCGTTGCCTTAACCTCTAGACCAAACTGGCTCCTAAATCTTAAAACTTAAAACCTAAATCTAAAGTTGCTGGTGATGCTATGTCAGAGTTTGTTGGAAATCTGTAATGGAATGTGAGAATGACTTTGGATGATAGGAGGAAAAAATGCTGCCTAGGGAATGATTTGATAAAAGAGGGAGGAGTCCACAACTGAGTAATGGGAAGATAAAGAAACTTAGAAAGGACCTGCCCTAACTTGTTAGGAGGTAAATAGGGACAGCAGGAGATTTGTACTTTCAGACTTGCAAGAGTTTGTTAATGTAGCTTAACAATAAAGTAGAAGTAGCTCATCTGGTCGTGTTCCCTGTCTGGTCTACTTGGGAGGGCTGAGCTGACAAAATCTGCCCAAGGAAGGATCAAGAGGTTGGTAAATAAAATTGAGTGCCTTATCTTCTTTTGAGTTAGGATAACTTCCAGATCATTAGAGGTTCTAAACTGGGAGTTAGAAGATGGGGAATCAGTGAAGGGAACCCCATTTAAATTTTTCTTACCTGTCACCTGTGCTGACGAAACACTGTATTTTCCCCCCACAATGCCTGAATTGGTATTATGCCTTCTCTATAATGATAAATCAGAAGGTACAGTATGTAGTAGCACTTTTTCCACCTAACAAATTTTATTGGGGCATGAGCTCTTGTGAGCTGTAGCTCACTTCATCAGATGCATGGATAAAGACACGCTACCAGACTCCTTCAAATTTTGGACTAACACAGCTCTCCTTGTCTATAATTATAGAATGAAAGCATGTTCAAGAATGTTTTAGTGGTACTTTGCAAAGATGAAACTTGGTCCATTACAGACCAAAGTAGCTGGGGAAAGAAGAGGTTTGACTTTCAGCCTGAAGGCAAGGGCTCAGCAATCCCAGTGGGATGGTGGATCCTTTTGATTTGATTTTTTTTTTTTGCCTGCCTAAATTCTGCCACTTGTGCCAGATGTTGTGATCCAGATGTGTAACAAATGGGAAATACTGCTTTCTGGGATCAAAAACCATGGCCGTGACATGAATTAGAGATTTTAAAAAATCAGAAAGTTTTGGTATGCATCTTACTCATCCCCATCAACAGCCTAGATAGAGTTACGCTGTAGTGGACTACTTTTGGCAGCTGAGGCAATGATTTCTGAAGAGTTGATAGGTATTTTTCAAATAATAAAATAGCTTGAACAAACCTCCCAGAAATGCAATCCAGTGGATTTTTTCTCCATTGCCTATATTTTTCCAGCAGGAGACTCTTGGTTGGATCAGAACTGAAGGGTGGTATACAGCTTATGGAGTGCATGTCTTTACCTAATAACAAAGGGTAGGATGTAAAAATCAGGTGCAGCTTCAATCACATTGTCATGGCTGCCATCTTGCCTTTTCTGACCATACCCTACACCTCCCATCTCCCAATCGGATCCTGATACATCTGAAGTTCCTGCCTATATGTCTGTGCCACTGCAGGTAAAGAGAGCTAAGCTTCTAACTTACCTACTGTGGAGTTAGAATTACAAAAGGGAAAAATGGCCATTCTGTGTAATACACTAAAAGTAATTCCTTAACTCCTTGTCTGGAGACTCTTGTTCATAATAAGCCATTTTATTATGCAATTAAATATGACACAAAAATAATGTATAATGACAGGCAACTTTGTTGAAGCTGGTAGTTAATTTAGCCTCAGCTTTCCATAATGTAGGAAGGATCTTTAGCTGTCCTTTCCAGTTACTCACAAGAGGTTTTATTCCAGTTGTAGCAATGAGGCTACTGTCTTCTAAAGGAGCTGTCTCATCCGTTTTAGAAGGCAATTAAGGGGGTGAAAAATTACCACTGCACTTTAATTCTAGTCATACATGGATTTGTTTTTTGCTTTGTTTTGTTTTTTTAAGCAAATCTCAGGCAATGATTCCTTGAGATATACTGTGGATGGAGGGATGGAGGGATGGAAAGGAATAAAAGTGGAAAGTGGATTCAATATGCATTTCTCTTTTATGGGACAATTGTAGGGACCTTTCTTTAAAAATCTCATGCATGCTGTGTGTGTGTGTGTGTATACACATATACATATATACCATTTGTGCCCCTTCAAAGAGATTAATAGCAGGAAAAATATTCAGAAACAAATTAAAAAACAGAATGTTAAAATTATGTTATTGCAAGTTTTATTATTAGAGAGTAAGGCATATATGGTTTTGTGGGTGGTGAGTGATACAGCCCAGGAATAGCTGACCAGCAGTTTAATTATATTAATAAGCACTCTGCAAAATTTGTCTTGCAATTTCTCACAAGAAACATTTCTTTCTAGATCAACAAAAATGGAAACAAAACAAAATCATGGAAAGGATTTGCAGAACAGCAGAGTACAAATTAAATTATAGTCAAAAGCTTCCTGAAATAAAAAAAAGTTCTGCTGTAATTATTTAGAAACAATGAATGGATTCACTGGTAAACAGTTTATCTTGACATTGCCATAAAAAATACATAACATGGATGAGAAAGAGAACAAACCCAAACTGTGATTTTAGCAATTGGATATCTTGCTCTTATCTGCAAGATTTTTTTTCCTTTAAAAAAAACCTGATTTCAAATTCTCTTCTTCACTTGCTATTATGTTATTTAGTAATTGCTTTGCCTTCATTAATTCTAAAGAACGTTGAAGGTGAATGTAACATTAAGACAAAATGTAAGTCACACTGCATTTTCAATTCTCAGTGTGACAAAACCTTGCATGTTTCACATTTGATCTAGCTGATTAGTTTTATGTCTCCTGGGCTTCAGAACATTTTTCCGGATAAGGAAAAAGTTAAAATAAAAGATGAACTACTAATTCAAGAGCATAGTTCTTACCAAGCCCAGATATGCTTTGGAAAAAGGAGTCAATGTATTACATGTTTCAAATCAGGAACTTGCACCTGATAGGCCAAAATATGTGTTAATTAAGGTTGACAAAAAAAATAAAATAAACTACCAGACTCTACTGAAAGATTTACAAGAACCAATCCAAAATGACTTCACAGAGACACAAGCATGAAAATGAGCCTTCTACAAGAAAAACATCTGCAGAAGAAATGATATTTCTAAAAGATTTACAATAAGTGGGGGCTGGGTTTTTTTTAAAAAAAGAACTTTCTTTGGGGAAATTCACACTTAAAAAATCTGTGATGGAAAAATGAATATAACAAAAGAGCAACATAATCAAAAAGCTTCTCAGGCAATTGATCTTAAGGGAAAATGCAAACAAACAAGCAAACAAAAACCCTGTCTGTGTTCTGGACAAGTTGCAAACATAAACAATTACAAATTCAATGTCTGCACCTGACGGACTCGAAGACCACCTACTAATATGGGGGGAGATGGGCGGTCATATAAGTTGAACAAATAAATAAATAATAAATAAATAAATAAATAAATAAATAAATAAATAAATAAATAATATAGAAGTGCCATTACAGACATGAAGCATAATAAAAATGGAGGATGTCTAGTACAGGACACCTACTCTGATCTCCCAGAATCATGGGGGTGAAAATAAAAACATGAGACAGACCTGTCCTGCATTGGCTTGGACAAGACCAACTGCTATTTGTCTTCTTCCTTCTCTGCACTATTTCCATTAGCAGGGAATAATGACAAAGTGAGTTCCTGTCTTGGGTCTCCCCATTGCTCTCTCCAGAGAGAGTTGAGACAATAAGGCTGTCCAATTAACTAGTACCATTTGGCTTCTCTCTCATCCCATGTGGGCCTGGTACGTGACCCTTCCTTCCTTATTTTATTTATTTATTTATTATTTAAATTTATATGACCGCCCATCTCCCCCAACGGGGGACTCTGGGCGGTTTACAATAAAAAGAAGATTAAAATACAATATAAATAAAATATGACATAATAATATAAATATAAAATCCAGTCTGGCGAATTAATCTCAAACAATAAGGAGGGTATTATGATACTAACCACCCCCAGGAGGACCTTCCTTCCTTCCTTCCTTCCTTCCTTCCTTCCTTCCTTCCTTCCTTCCTTCCTTCCTTCCTTCCTTCCCTGCCTCCTTTCCCTTTTATATTGCAAGAAGAATCAATTGAAAGGCACTGTTTGAGCAGGTCATACTGTGTCAGTTTCTAGATTAACTTTACCTAACTATTGCTATACCAGTTGTGAAATTCTAGGTAAATTTGGAAAGTCCTTCTTCAGAAAAGTATCAGTAAACATATTGGTGAAAGTCTAAAAAGGGAAGAATGAACATTCTCTGAAGAATTTCGCACATCGTCAGTTTTATTTTTGTGTGTGAGTCTTACTGTTGCCAAAACAACAGTGTTGTGCATAGGTTGTATTGGTTACTAAGAAGCTCTTCCCATTATTGGAAATATAAGTTCTTTGGAGGTAAATGTGCATCTGTTTTCTATATTCCTTTTATGTGTCACGTTTTGCATCTAAAGATCCTACTTGAACCCTTGATATCTCCAGGAAAGGCTGGAGAAAGCTCATGCTTGTAGGAATGGGGAAGAAATTTATTTGCTTCATGTATTAACATGAGACAACTTAATCTGGAATTTCTAAACCAATATATAACCTGGAAAGGAATTGCTTTTCCACTTTTCTAAATATTGTGGCACTCTATTTTTACAGACAGAACAGCTCTTAGAAATGTTCATGCAGTTAAAAATATGTATAAAATATCATGTGTACCAAAGTGTATATAGATTTTTTTAATGTATTTATTTATTCATTGCCTTCAAGACAGTCTTGACTCCTGGTGACTGTTTGGACAAATCACTGCAATTTTCTTGGCAAGATTTTCAGAAGTGGTTTCCCCTTGCCTTCTTCTTCCTAGGGCTAAGAGAGAAGGACTGGCCCAAGGTCCCCCAGCTGGCTTTGTGCCTAAAGGAGGACTAGAACTCACAATCTTTTAGTTTCTAGCCTGGTGCCTTAACCGCTACACCAAACTGGCTGTATGTATGTATGTATGTATGTATGTATATATGTATGTACGTACGTACTTTTACACATGCAAAATTACAGGTGAAGTTTCTTAAACACCAAGCTAGGTACACAATTGGATGCAGAACTTGGCTTAAAAAATGAGAAGGTTGTAAAAAGCCAGACCAATTTTTCTGGGAAAGGAGATGCAATCACCCCACCAGAACATTCAGGAAAAACTACTCATTCTTTACTCTTTCAGTCTCACATTTGGAGACACTGTAAGGGGGCATTGTAAGGAGTTTCATAAGCTTTAGCCCTGAAATACTAATTATTTTCCCCATGCCCTTTAAAATGGTTTATTTTAGAGCTGTTGCATGCCATGGATCCTCAATGTTGGCAAGATCTAACTTCTGTACAAGAGAGGATGCAGGAGTGAACCCAACAGAACTGTTGTATTCGAATCTACTGTTCATTACTTTTTTTTTTTTTGCCTAAAGGTACACAAAGAGAAAGCTTGGAGGGTTTGTCCCTCAAGTGAAACACTCAAGGCATTTCCAAGAGGATTCTTGTACGAACACAACATTTGTCAGGTGTGCTCTGCATAACCTTAGGTTGGGGAATGATTTAGCCTCAAGCAACCCTCATAATTAAATTGGCGATTCTTCCTCGGGCAAAACATCTGAGGGATTTGCAGATTTTCTAAAACAGCTTCAGTAGCCTCTGAGCATCAATGCATAGTGTGTAGCTTTGAGAGGCTGCTTATTCTTGAGATGTACCTTCTGAGTGGAGCTTCTAGGACTTGTTTGTTTAGAAATAGTTTGTTGAAAATTCCAAATTGGCTGGTTGCTTAGGATATGCAAAGCCAGAAATCATGGTTTACAAACCACAACATCTAAAACATTAGGATGATATGCGTAGGGCAAACAATATTGCCTTCTCTGCAGTAGCCCCCGCCCTCTGGAATATTCTTCCCTCTGAAATAAGATCGGCCCCCTCTCTCCTGGACTTTAGAAAAAAACCTAAAGACCTGGTTATGCCATCATGCTTGGGGAGGGGAGGGGAACAGCCAGTCTTGGGGTTGGCTGGTCTCTCAGATCTGCCTTTACCAACCTTACCGGCCCATGGGATAAGTAAGATCTACCATTGCTTGGATCAGACTGTATTAGATATTTTTATTGATTATTATTGTTATTTATGGTTTTTATTGATTTTAAACTTCTTATTGTGAACCACCCAGGGTCCCTCCTTGTGGGGGAGATGGGCGGGATATAAATGTGACAAATAAATAAATAAATAAATAAATAAACAAAGAGTGTTATGTAAAGTTGTTAAGATGATAGGGACATGGCTGTGGTACCTCATACCTATGTAAGATGTATATCAGAGGCAGCTGCATGAAGTCCCCAGCACCCAGTTTGTGAGCGCCAAGTATCCTGAAATAATACTGCAGGATTTGATGGAAAACTTGTTAATTTTCACTGTCCTTTTAAAAAAAAATTTCAAAAATTAAGATGGAAATGGAAGTGGGAGACCTCTAGGAGGCAATCCATTCTTTTTTCAGTTTTAACTTCCCCCAAATTGCTCAGTTTCTGTGGCATGACTTTGGGCCACTCTGGAGGTGTTCAGAAATATTTGGCCTCCTAGAAGCTTTCTAATACCATTTCAACCCCCCCCCCCAAAAAAAAAAGAACACCAACATTGACCCCTGTGATTAAATCCAGGACTTTTCAATAACAATATTTGTAACTAGGGATTATGCAAAGCATAATTTATATTTTTATATATCACGCTAGGCCAAAAGAAAGCTGTGTTATGCCTTAGTATGATATATACCAGACTAAAGACTTCAAGCAGAACTGTTGAGCAGTTTAGGAAGCCAAATGTCTTCATAGTTATTTAGAAGCTTTGAGATGTTGACCTTGGCTTAATCGGAACTGTTTCTTCTTCCATGACATTCCAGCTCAGCTGATTCATATCCATGCACAGAACCATGATGTAGAGCATATAGAAATTGCTTTGTCAACATATAGTTTATTTTTTGCCTAAGAGCAGACCTGAAGTTATTGAAGATATTTCAATATCATGAACCAACGAAAAAGATCATGAGGATTGCATTTATGAAGGAAGGAAACAACCTTGTTCACCTCATTTCAGTTCTGCTGATAATCTGTTTTAACTGCTTAGCTCAGAGACAGTTTTGAAGGCTAATATTGTCTACTTCTTGCAACTTTGCTTTGTAAATCAGGATCAAGAACTTTTCAAAAAGTCCTTTGGCTGCCACCTGCCTAAGATTAATCTGGCCTCATTGGTTTTTCAAAGGGGCCTAGTCGGAGAATTGCTCAGCAGCCATGTCATTTCAGCCAAATTCAGTAAAAAAATATTTTAAAATTGTCCATATGTTCATACATATGCAATGCAAAAGGGTGCTTCAAAATGTTGGTAATGAAAGCTTACTGCTCAGTGCGAAGAGCTAAAATGCACGCTTTTGAAAGGGCTTTTCAAAATCCTTGCTACTGACCTTTATTGGAATAGTTAATTGCATTTCTTCATGTGCATGTCTTGCTTATTTCAATAGTTACTGTAGATATTGTACAGATCACAACCAGGAGTCAATCCCTGTTTGGATAAAAGTGGGTGGACTTGCAGGATCCCCCCCCCCCCCCTTAAACCTAGGATTCACTAATAAGTGGAAATAAAGTATGGGTAGTCCTCAATTACCAACTGCCTTGTTCAGTGGCCATTTGAAGTTATGACAGTGCTGAAAAAACAACTTTATGACCAATACCCACATTTATGACCTTCACGGCATCCCACAGTCACATGATCACCATTACAGTCAGTACTTGTTCTGTCCCTGATCTGTTGTTTTTCTTTTTTCCTCCCTTTGTAGAGGGAAGAGATTGGAGAGGAAGGGATTACAATAGAGTAAGCAGGCCCACAATGGGGAATACACATTGAAAGGAATGAGGTGGCACAGAGCAAAAGTGGGGTGGTGGTAAGAAAATAAAACCAAGCGATTTCTGTAGGCAATCTTTCCTGTGCCTGACCTATTCCTCCTCCCCCCCCTTGTAGAGTGGAGAGATTGGAGAGGAAGGGATTGCAAAAGAGTAAACAGGCACCCAATGGGGAATACACTGGGCTGTTTGCATAGTGAGCTTGCAGTTCCGCTGGCGCCACCACATATCTTTCAATGTGTATTCTTTCAATGTGTAATCTTTCATTGTGTGCCTGCTTACTCTCTTTCAATCCCTTCCTCTCCAATGAATGCAAATACAAAACATTATTTCCCTTCTTGCTAATTATCCCGGCGCCTAAGTGAGCTTTCCAAAGGGTGGAGGAGTGGTTAGGAGGCAAACAAAAGCTGAAGGTGTGAAACTAGTTAGTATTGTCAGTTTTGAGCTGGCTATCCTAGTGCCTGGGTGAGCATTCCACAGGGTGGGTTAATGGGGAAAAGGAAAGCATAGTCACAGTCATGTGATTTCCCACTTAGTGACCAATTCGCTTAATGAGCTGCCAGTCCCAATTGTGGTCACTAAGTGAGGACTACCTGTAATATGGATGTTTGTGGTATAGAAAGACAAACACAGGGAAATTCAGAAATAAAACACAAAAATTCACTCCTAGCATTCTTCATTTTATGAACTTAAGTTATGACCAAAGGGAAACTATATTAATCAAAGAGAAACTATATTGTTAGAGATGGGAACCAAAATGCTTTGTTAATTTATGTTAACTCTCCCAGAGTATGCCGGTAGATCCCGATTACTGTTCTTTATCAGCCCAGCATTGTTTGGGGCCTGATGATGGGATTTAGAAAACAACATAATTTATTTCTGACAAGGAGTCCCTTCTGTTAACTCAGAGACAAATCAGAATTTTCCATTATTGTTGGAAATCAACAAATAGGTAGCATCCCCCCCCCTCCCATTTGGCACTAGGGGTTCAAATGTATGAATCAGTAGCACTGCATTAGAGCTTAGAAAGAAAATATCCCTTTTTATAGAAATACTGAGTACTGTCATGACATGTTTAACCACCTCAGGCAAAGACCTTGCAGGTGCATTTGCAGGAGACACTTAGGCTTTTTGTGCCTTAGTGTGAGGTGTGAGCCCAGGGCATTTAATTAGTTTGTGTTCAATGTATTGTGTGAACTCCAAAAATGAGCTAATAAAGCAAACAGGTTATGCCTTAGTTTACAGAGTTTACTTTATCCTTTTACTTTGAGTTCAAATCAGTAACAAAGAGTTCTGATTTGGAAGACCCTGGGTTCAGTTGAGGAAATGTTTATTTATTCATTCAATAGATTGATACCCAGGAACTCATGGTGGTGATCTTAGTATGTAATATTCTCCAGTGTTATTCCCACAACTGCAAACCTGTGAGGTTGAGTGGAATGAGAGATGGTACTTGACTTAAGGTCAATGAAATAACTTCCATGGCTGCATTGAAGCTGGAATTTTCCTGATCCTGACTGGAGACTTGAAGCCAGACACATCCCTTACTTTTGAACTCCTAAATTTGTCTGAATTGTCCTGGTCTGGTTTGGAATTTGGCTAAATCTAATGCACACCCCTAGTCGTAATTTACCCTCTACCCCTCATTTCCTTACAAGCCATTTCCTCTTAAGCTTTCTTTTTAAATAATCCAGACCGCTGCCAGACCATAACCTGGCATGATGCTCCCTCTTTTTTCCTCTCTCTCTCTAAAGACTTGGCTTCAGTAGTGCTTTTTTCTCTCTCTCTCTCTCTCCCTCTTTCTCATTTTCACCACAATTGCAATGCAGGTTGTCTGGAAGGGCAGCATTTGATTTACCTGGCAGAGAGGAATGGAGCAGGAATCAGCTGTTTGCATGTTTGTATAGTAGGCCTCTGAACCGTTCTTCAAAACAGACTCCAAGGGTGCCAGAAAAAAAAAGAAAATTAATATTGTGTCACAAAAACAGACAGGAGACAGAGGATATGGGCAAAACAAAAGCAATTTTGAAAGGGCATAGTGACATTCATCCCAAGATCTAAGCTTCCTTATATTGCCTCAATAATCTTGTAATTTCTGTTTTCCAATGCAGGATGGGAAAATTCTGTATTTCTTTGTATCAATTCTCCTTCCGTCTGATGAAAGAACATTTCCTTCCAAAAGCTCTTTCAAAGTAAAAAAGAATTTCTGTGAAATCTTCATGTGTGAAGTGAGGTGTTCTTTCCATCATTTAGTTATGAGGGGTATGTGACTATTTGGTCTTTTCAGCACTCATTGCTTTTTATATTTTGAATAAATCTCAAGGGAACACATTATGATGGAAGTTCTGTCATTGAACTGGGATATGTAGGCAGCCAAGGAAAGCTTCAGACTTAGAATCAGGATGTTTTGATTACTTTGGTATTGCTTTAAGCTTGAAACAGAATGTTTCTGACTTAAAATAGAGCTGTTTTGAGCTTGAATACTTCTAAAATAATTGAAAGGGCCATTTTTTTTTTGGAAGAGGGGGGCAGGAACTATTTCAAGCATGAAGCAGGATTTTGAATTTAAAAGACTTTGAATGCACATCATTGTTTATCAGCATGGAGATATGGGTAACAAAAATACAATACCAGAAGTGGTGTCTTCTGCTAGTTCAAAAATAATACCCAGATAAATTTAAAACAAAGTTTCAAATATTGTGAAAATAAGTTGGAAAAGCATAAGCCTCTTATAAGAGAGCCAGTTTGGTCTAGTGGTTCAGGCAATGGGCTAGAAACCAGGAGAATGTGAGTTCTAGTCCCGCCTTAGGCATGAAAGCCAGCTGGGTGACCTTGGACCAGTCACTCTCTCTCAGCCCAACTCACCTCACAGGGTTGTTGTTGTGGGGAAAATAGGAGGAGGAAGGAGTATTAGGTATGTTCGCTGCCTTGAGTTATTTATAAAAATAATAAAGGTGGGATAGAAAATAAAATAAAATAAAATAAAATAATAAAATAAAATAAAATAAATAATAAAATAAAATAAAATAAAATAAAATAAAATAAATAATAAAATAAAATAAAATAAAATAAAATAAAATAAAATAAAATAATAAAATAAAATAAAATAAAATAAAATAATAAATAAAATAAAATAAAATAAAATAAAATAAAATAAAATAAAATAAAATAAAATAAAATAAAATAAAAATAAAATAAAATAAAATAATAAAATAAAATAAAATAAAATAATAAAATAAAATAAAATAATAAACAAAACAAAACAAAACAAAACAAATAAAATAAATAATAAAATAAAATAATAAAATAAAATAAAATAAAATAAAATAAAATAAAATAAATAAAATAAAAAAATAAAATAAAATAATAAAATAAAATAAAATAAAATAATAAAATAAAATAAAATAAAATAATAAATAAAGGAAGAACATTTTTATGAAACTGCAAGATAGCATTTATGCTTTCTTCCTCTTACTGTCTACATTTTTGCAAAAAAAATGCTGCTATTAAAGGTGGTGGCAGAAACATCTTCTTGGAGACAGCATGCAGAAGCCACCATTTGCCCTAGTAAATGTAAAAGTTAGAATGAAGGAATAGGTCTGTAGAGGTAAGGAAACATAGAGGGCATATGTTTCAAAACCTCAGGGTACTTTTCTTTTTTTGTTTATGTCAGTGTGGAATCCTTGGTTCTCTCTGAACTTGGTTGTTTGCTTTCAAATGTTTCATTACCCGACTAGGTAACACCATCAGTGCTAGTGAGTGTGGGGTTTGCTCCCTGTTTATATACAGTAGCTTGCCCTGCCAGTGTTGGTGGGGGTGTGGTTTTCTCCTTGGTAGTTCCTTGATTAGGGTATTGTTTTCTGCTTGTTTGTCTAGTGTTAATCCCTGCTTATCTGGGTGTCACTGTTCTGGGCAGGCAGGAAGGAAAAGTTTCCAATTGACCTTGGTTCCCTGGTCTGAACTGAGGCCAAGTGGTGGTTTTGGAGACCCTGAACCTTCTCCTCTTTCAGCTGATGGATGAAGCTAAATGAGATGCTCTTTTTCATGATGCTTTTTCAGGAAAAAAGCAAGGGCTTGATGATGATGTCAGGGTGTACAAGTTAGAGTTCTTCAGTTACTGAAATTAAAATCCAAAATCCAGTTACCAGAATTTCAAAACAGCAGAATCAAAGTAGAATCTATCAATCAATCAATCAATCAATCAATCAACTATTTATTTCAGTCATAGACCAGCAAAAAAATGCAATCAGGGAAAAAATACACCCATTTCAATAATAACAGTAAAACTTATAAAGGATAAAAGATAGCTAAAAGATAGGATTGCTAACATAATATAATATTGTGTACCAGAATTTTGGTCAACAGAACAAAACACAGGCAACTGCTTTATTTATGCTAATATTTGTATCTATAAAACATTGAATGAAAAGGGTCTTCATGAAATCATATGTATAAATGGATTTTTCTGGGCAATATTTTACTATTAATGTATTTTCTGGTAATGCAAATGGTGGGAAATTCAAAGACAAACCCAATGAAACAAAAACTTTTAGCAAAAAGTCATGGTATAATTCTAGAATGAATATATTAAAAATATCCTTCTTCAAAGTTTGGTGAAGTAGGGCAATGTGCAGAGAGAAATAGTTGAACAGTGATAGAAATATGGGGATAAATCCAATCATCTATCCTCTAAATCTGCCCTATATAACAGAAACCTATTTTACAAGGTCTTCTCAAAGTGTGCTTACAATGAAACCAAGTTGCTGAAGTTATAAATCAGAATTGCAGCCATTCTATGAAAGTATTTCATCATTTTGATCCCAACTTAGTACAAATATGTTATTGGCAAGATCAAACATTTTTACTTAAACAGGCTGAGGCTAATCTAAGCGTGTAGAAGAAAGCCATTCATTTCACATTTCTGCAAAAGCATGTTTGATCTGCATTTTGAATCTATGCTTGGATCAGAATATATGCAGCTTTTTAGATTTAATTCATACACAGTTCAAGACATGCACACAGAAATACGTGTCTTGAAAGAATATGAACCAAAATAGCTTATATTGAAGAATAAAATCTTGCAAAAAGTGAGAATTCAAACATAAATGTATACCAGGGTGCCTGCTGACACTTTCTTTGGTCCCCACCCAACATGAGATTTATCCACTCCTTGAATAGCCATGAAAACCCTTCATACAAATGTCTTCCTCAATTATTCAGATATTTGCATTGTTGGTTCCCTTAAAATTGTCATTGTCTGATTTTAGATTAAGGGGAAGAATGAATTGGATTTTGAGAAATATTTTGTTGTTGACATATTTAAAATTTTAAGCATGAGCTCAAAGAAACATCTGGAGAAATTTACTTCACATTTAAAATGGGTGGAAGATTCTCATGATTAAACAGACTTATAATGTTACAGCAATCCAAGGCAAATGGCCCTTCTCACATTCTTCAAAACCTTAACAATTCTCTTTTGTAAATCCAATATAGGAAAGTTATCCAGGTCAGTTATCTTGGTTTTTTATTTGTATATCCCTTTTAATTATTAAGATATCAGTTGGTTTCATTTATATATCCAGTGTAGCATCTTTTTCCATATCATTTTTGTAGCCTGTCATTTTTAAATCCACTTTCAGATCAATCTTGGTCTTTTCTGGTAAAACTTTTTCTTTTCTGCACTTTCCATTTTTTCTTTTTTTTTCTTTTTTTTTTCTTTTTTTCCCTTTTTTTTTAGCTTGTATTAGTTTTTATCTTTTTAATTGTAATGTTTAATAGAATAATTATTTTAAAAAAAAGAAATCCAAGGCAAATGGGTTTCCTTTCAAGTGTTTAAACAAAAGACACATTATTCAAAATGAACTGACATTTTAAGAGGATGTTCTTTGAAATTCTACCATCTCACTCTTAGAGAATGGAAAGGCTGAGCTGTAGCATAGACAATAACTGGGGAAAATAGTATAAAATCCCAATGTATTGTATTTCTAACCCTAAGAAAAAATAGAATTTACAAGTGAAAAGTCTTCTTTGCCTACTACATTGGTGGTAAAGGGATCATTTCCAGCATGGTCCAGTTACTCAGTTCGCACTTGTTTGAAAATCTGAACACCTGAAGCTGTATTCCTTAACCTAGTATCACAGTTTATCTCTTGTAACAGCCTCATATTTTTGTTCTAGAGAACAGCACCTTCTTTTTCGGGGGTAGGTTCTTGGAAGCCCATAAGGACTGATGGATAAAAGCTCTCTTCTGATTTTATTATATCTTAATGAAAAGTAAGGTAAAGGTAAAGGTTCCCGCCTCACATTTGTGCAGTGGTGTCCGACTATAGGGGCCGGTGCTCATTTCCGTTTGTTAGCCGAAGAGCCAGCGTTGTCCGAAGACGCTTCCACGGTCATGTGGCTGGCATGACGCATGTGGAATACTGTTACCTACCCACCGAAGTGGTACCTATTTATCTACTTGCATTTGCATGCATTCGAATTGCTAGGTTGGCAAGAGCTGGGGCGATTGCGGGAGCTCACTCCGTCACGCGGGGCTAGGGATTCGAACCTCCGAACTTGCAATCTTCTGATCGACAAGCTTGGCATCTTACCCACTGAACTCTTCAAAAAAGCCAAAAACACTGAAAGAGAATGCAGAGAATGGGGATATCAAAGTTTGCAAGATACCTAAAGTACTGCCGGCACAATCTACTACAGTAGAGCAGAGGGAGAAGTACCTGTTTAATTTTTTTCTTGAGATGGGAGATTTTTTATCTTTTTCATGTTTAGCATACTTGAACAATTATTCTTTTATTGGCAGCAGTGGGAAGAAAATGAACTGCATTCTGCAGATATGCCCCCTATAATGAGTGGTCTTTTAAAAAAATCTCCTGGTAGTAGAGCTCTGCAGGTAAGAACACATCCAGAACTGTTTTGCTGGCATCTGAGGTCAGATTTCTCCTTTAAGGCCAGGCCTCTCTTTCCATTCTTGAACTGGAGATTCAAAACTACTTCTGATTCTGGAGCGTCCCTCCAAGGCAGTGTTTCTCAAGCTTGGGAACTTGAAGATGTGTGGACTTCAACTCCTTGCTGGCTGGGGAATTCTGGGAGTTGAAGTCCACAGATCTTCAAGTTCCCAAGGTAGAGAAACACTGTTCCAATGACTTCAAGGCTACAACTTTTATTCCCTTGCAATTAGTTTTCCTGTAATTTTTTACTCCTTTGGTTTCCTATCCATAAACATGCTGGGGTTTCTAGAGTTATTGTTTTGGTTTTTTCCCCAGAAAAGAAGAAGAGAGGTGGGTCCTTATAGTAATATGTTTCCTATTGCTTGGTCATAACAATATTCTTGGGGTTGAAAAATCTCCCAATGTTTAGAAGGAAATCTAAGCTGTGAGCTGTACCTCTTTTAGGAAATGGTCAGGTAAGATTTTTAAAGTTGCTGTATGTGTGCACATGCACATTTGACTTTGAATCAGTTTTGACTCCATGGACTAATACATACAGTTTTCTTGGCAACACTTTTGGATGTGGTGGTTTGCCCTGGCCTTCTTCTTCCCAAGAGTGAGAGAGAGTGACTGGCCCAAAGTCATCAGCTTCCTTCATGCCTAAGGCAGAACTAGAACTCACAGTCTCCAGTTTCTAGCTGGGTGCCTTTAACCACTACCCCAAACTGGATAACACTATTAATACAACCACAAATAATATTGTTACAAATACAAATGCTGAGTATTGAAAATTGCATACAACCCCATAAAGAATGAGGCCATAGAATAATGGTAATTCCATTTTTCATAGAAACAAGGGTAAAAATAGTCTCTCTGTGGGTATGTGTCATTGTATTTACACAGAGATTTAGGTACTGCTTCCACTAGATCAAGCCTGGGAAGTGTCATTTAGTCTTTTGGGTTTTCTCCAATGTGCTGTTGGAGAAAGTTCTCAGAGAAACCTTCTTCTGAAAATCATATAAACCAAGACCGGAAAGGTTGCAATTGTTATATACCTCAACTTCACATTTATATTCAATGTGTCTTGTTTCCAGCAGATATAGTCTCATTAGACCTTCACATAAGAAAATCCAGAATTTTGCACAGCAAGATAGTAACTTTATTAATAAGCCTCCTAGTTGTACAGCCTTTTTAAAGAGGCCATTCTATGAAAGCTGATGAACTGTTATTGCTCTGGGGTTTCGTTTATTCTGACTGCAGTAGTTGGAAAAAGAAATCTTTCTTCCCAATACTCTAGTACTCTGTAATCATCTGGGCATATGAATATTTATTTAACATGTTAAGAATAAGAGAAACCACTGCCTGTATCAACAAGGAAGAAAAAATAACTGAATTTTCATGGGAGGGTGGGGAAGAACAGCAAGAGGAAATGTATGAATAAACCTACTCAAATATGTCTTGTGTTTCACATTGGCAATTCCATTATCCAATTGGCAGCATGTATTAAGCCACACTCTGGGTCAATGGCATTTTTACAGAATATCAGTTGCACAGCCTTGTCCTTTGTTCATCTGCTATTTATGGAAATCATCATCTTCTCTGGTCCACTGCTAAAAGCCCATGGTTGGTCAAAGACTCCTAAGATTACAAGATCCAATCTTGTTACAAAGCAACAACCACTCTATAAATTACTCCTGTAGTCCTTAACATTTTGGGCCAGTGGGCAACTTAGAAATGTTGAGTGTGTGTTATGTATGATGCAGGGAACCAAAAAGGGGTGCCAATGGAGAATAACATTAGTCTAGACATACTTTTTATTTTATTTTCTTTAAAGGAGGGTTTCTCAACCTCAGCAACTTTAAGATGTGTGGACTTCAACTCCCAGAATTCCCATGCTGGCTGAGGTTGAGAAACCCTCCTTTAAAACCTCTGAATGGATATTATGGAATGTGGCCAGTCACAAAATGTTTGGTATAGTTCTAGCCTGCCTGTTTCAGTGTTCTCTTTCTCTGTGCTTGCTTGTCCTCCCTCATACAACTGAGAAAACAGCCAAACAGAGAAATAAAGTGAAAGGAGAAGAGAGAAAGAAGTCACTGAGGAAGGTGAGAAATGCAAAAAAAGTTAGGATAAGCAGAAAAATGTGAATGGGGAATTTGTGGGAACAGAAACAAAGACACAGATGCAAGAGAGAAAGGAAAATAGAGGGGGAAATAGGAAGGACAAGCTGGAAAACATTTGATGAAAGAGAAAGTGTAAGTAAAAGTGTCAAGAGGCTTGTCCATACACCCTCACTACATCTTTCTCATGATGACAAAATGTTAACTGCCGTATCAGATGCAGAACTTGTGCTGAAAGTAGTTGAGCTCATGTTCTGTTTATGGGCATCTAATTGGCTGCCATGGGAGAAAATGGCTGGACTAGATGGCACTTTGGTCAGATCCAGCAGGATTTGTGTTCCCATAACAACTTATGGGAACCTTTAAGTTGGCACCTTTATCAATGCATAAACCAACACGATCAACTGAATGTTCCTCCTTCTCCTGGTGTTAAAAATCCTTGCCTTGAAAATGTGAATGCACTAGAGATGGGGATAAAATCCAAATGGCAAACACCTGTAAACAACCTGCTCCTGGATAAATGGTGATCCATATGGCACAAGATTGCTTACACAACAAGGCATTTTTGGGAAGGTTATGAAGGGAGCTGATCTATTGATAGGGACATGTTTCCTTTTGGATTCATTGATTTTCATATTACAATGGGTGGAACATTCCCAAGGACTATCAAGCTCAGGCAGGCTCACACATACCTAAAATTGGGGAAACACTGATTGCTGAGGATGCTAAACTATGATTTCGCACTGCTTTTTAAAATAGAGAAGCAAGAAAAGGAAGGAAGGAAGGAAGGAAGGAAGGAAGGAAGGAAGGAAGGAAGGAAGGAAGGAAGGAAGGAAGGAAGGAAGGAAGCTGTCTCAGTTCGTTTCATTTCATTTCATCCTAACATCACAAATTTTTAGTGATGACGTTCTCTACCTACAGGGATCTAGAATGATGTCATATCTGGGACGTTCTTGAGAATGCAAAACAGTGGTCATTGCCAGCACAGTATGCCTTTTAAAAAGGGAGGATCCAACTGGCCCCAGGAAACCATTTAAGATTGTATCTTCCCTATTCAAGAAATCCAGGGAAAAGTTGTTTTTGTTTTTGTTTTTGTTTTCTGCTCAGAAATAGGAGAATTTTGAAGAGCTATTTATCATAGCTTCACAGTCCATTCACTTTTTTTTGGGGGGGGGATTGCAGGGGAAAATATACAGTACTCGTTGAAATAATACATGGAAAGGCACTTGTAGCTTTGCAAGATGTTCCTCCTTGCTGCTGCCAGTGGATGTTTATGAGAAACTCTCCACATGTGCATTAAGAGTTAGTCTTACCATTAGGCAAAATAATGCTACAGAGAAAACTTTCATGCCCTATGGATTTCCCTCTATTCCCTTGCTGGTATATTACTATCCCCATAATTGCTTGATATTATCCATGCTGGTGGGGGCTGATGGAAGTTGAAATTCAGACCACCTGCAGATAGACCTCCTGGACCACCTATGTCTGCTAACAATTGGCATTCAGAGGTTGTGGAAACCCAGCCATGTCGAAGGAAGTTTCAACTGCCAATCCATTTAGCTTTCATGAATGAAATGGGAAGGAATGTCATCTTGTGCTTCTGGGGTTTAGAGGTGTCTTGCCTTTATGTAGAGGGTCATCACAAATCAGGCAGAGTCTTTCTCCTATGGAAAAGAGGTGCATGTGAGTTTTTAAGTATTCTTGAATGGTCTTCCAATGGAAGAAGAGAACACCTTAGGATTGTTTCAGTGTTTTCATCATAAGAATTCTTCTTCTTTGTAAAAATGTCCATCTGAACACTGTATGATGAGGGGGATTTTTGGGGATTCAGATCTAAATTTGCAGTTAAATATCACTTCTGCTTTTCCTATCTTTTGGTGTGATCCCCAAACACAATGGTTCTTTGATTCTTTGCTAGTAATCTTGTGTCAGCGCAACCAGAAAAATGTTTGCTTTGGGGATGTAACACTTCTTCTCTAGTGATATTGTGATTTCCCCACTTCCCACAATGCAATCATAATTAATTGAAAGTGTTGGAGATGGATCTCATCCCGGTTTTGTGGGTTATATGCATCTCCTCCCCCGTCCCCATGAACATGCTGTGTTTTCATTCATCCTCAACAGCTGTCCAATACTTAATAGCTCTTAAGCTACACTGCGTTGCTGAAGGGGAAAAAAAATGTCCACTTCAAGTTTATCATTTTTGTTTGAAAAAAGAAGAAAGGAGCACTCTTATTTTAGATTTATCTGCAGTATGAAACCACTTTTGGTTTTAATTAATTCTTCCAGGTGATTCATGGAATTTCATGCCAATAATAACAGCCCTAGGAATGATTTTTTTTCTCATTTAATTATTTTTCAGAAAAAAAATTGCTTTTCAGTAGATGGCTTTTAAAAAAAATAGTATCTGTGCTGGTATCACATGTTAAATTCTAAAGGCAAGTCACTTCACGCTTACCTTCTCAACAAGGCCATTTCATAGCAAAGCTACAGCTGTTAGATTTAATCCTAGGGGAGGCAGACATTTGGCAAATATTTAGATTCATGAGTATTTGAAAAATAATTTAAATGTGCATAATTAATTTTCATTACAATTCACCCAATGGATTTCATTTGTTTTGTAAAACATGATAATAATAAATGATCCAGCTTTAAAAAGGCATGTGTATTACATGAGGATAAATTAGATCAACTCGGCTGGTTCTTCCTTTATTGAAAATGCAACTCTGCCATTGGCTTTTATATACATTTAATCAAGTCACAACTTTTTTTCTTTTTTTTATGTTCTTCCCTTTTGTGTTGAAAAATAAGAGATCTGTGTGAGTATGGGGTTGGAGGGGAGATTTTATGGAACTCTTCCCTACCTATTCCCTTTATGATTTTTTTTTAGATCATAGTCTTAGGAGGAAGTCTGTGTCCTTTTGTTTTATTGAAGAAGGTCCAGAAGGAAGGACGTAACTCTGATATGTCTTCATGAAGATACTGCCAAGGTGCAGACCAAGTGAGGACAATGTTTCCTGACTTCATTCTGGAGACTTTGGAAAGATAAAAAATGGCCCCATACTGCTGCTTGGAATGCAATTAAGTTATCATCAGGAAAGATACTGTAGCATATGTGGAGTTCTTGGTGCTTTCTTAGCCTTGTTGTTTTCTAGCAGAAGTTTCATTGCCAGACTAGGCAACATGGTGGTTACTTCCATAATGTCCTTCCTTTTATTAAGCTAATTTGCCAACTGGATTTTATAATTATGTATTGTATTAATTAATTGTGATTTTATATATTTATTCCCTATTTTAAATCAGTTTTATTGTAAACCACCCAGAGTTCCCCATTGGGGGAGATGGGGGTTCATATAAGTTAAATAAATAAATAAAATAAACATCTTCAGTGTGAAAAGGGAGTGGGACTTGCTCTCTGTTTATATACTATGGCTTGTCCTGCTTGTGTTGGTGGAGGTGTTGTTCTCCCCTTAGGAGTTCCTTGATTGGGCTATTGTTTGCTGCTTGGTTGATTGACTGAGTTAATGGTTCCTTGATTAGGGTATATTGTGCTGTTTGATTGTTCCTCTGGTGCTAATCCTGGTGTTAATCTTTGCATACCTGGGTGTTGATTGCTGGCAAGGAGGTGTTCTGGTCTTCTGGCTTTTCTATTGTCTCTCATGAATGGTATGTGAATGTTGTTTACCTCTATGTGTCTGTTGATGGCTGCTTTGTCTGAGTGCTAAGCTTCCAGGAATTCTCTAGCATTTTTGGATTTGGCTTGGTTTAAGATGCTCACAGTTTCCCAGTTGAAAGTAACATTTAAGTCCCACTCCCTTTTCGCACTGAAGATGTTGCCTAGTCTGGCAATGAAACATCTGCAAGAAACAACAAGGCTCAGAGAGCACCAAAGACTCCACAGTTCAACCCTGAGCTACAAATATTCTCTTTGATTGGTACTGTAGCATATCCTGGTGACTCATATCAAGAAAGATGGGAAGGTCACTCTTCATCAGAATGCCATTCTCAACTTCATAGATTCCTAAGAAGGTGGCAACTTGAGGAAGGGGCATTTTGGCTCAGCAAGGTTTTAAAGTATTCCTTTAACATTCAGTTTCCATATTTATGATAACACACAACAGAGTCTAAATGCACAGACTAATATCACCTTGGCAAGAGGATTATATGATTTTTTCCTAGTTGGGAGGAAATCCTTTGTCCCTTTTCTTTTCTCTGGAATGCAACTGGTAAAGAAGACAGACTAGACTCATTCAGCAAAGAAGATTTGCTACAGATCAGAGCTTCTGTCCATGACTCCATTAGCAGACACTATGAACTAGCCCATCATATTTTGTACAATTAGCTCATGCATTATTGTCATCTTCCAAAGGACAGATGATTTCCAAAGGACCATCCTCATCCTTTCCTTCATGGAAAAAGAATGTTTGGTCCCCTTAAGATATGAGATGGATAATTTGCCTAAAAAATCAAAACAATCTGGTAAAGATTACTATGAATGCTTCTTTTTAGTAAATCTAAATCTTTTAAATCTAAACTTACTGAGAATTTTTCATGGAGTTTTATCCTTCTGCAGCATAAATTTAGCCGTTGTTTTCTGATAGCTTCATCTATACAGTTTGGTGTCTCATTTGTTCTTACCATTGTGCAAGTTGTTGGCAGTGAACTAAAATCAACCCATGCATTTGGATTCCCTCCCCCCCTCCTCTGAGTTCTATTAGTAATCATTCAATTTGGCACACAGGTGAAAAAGTTAATGATTAGTAACTCAGGACTGTCATTAAGTGAAGTAAAGCATATACAGTATATTTGTCCCCTAAAGACTTGGTGGAAAAGCTGCATGATCCTTGTTCCTTTTTAAAATTCCTTTACTCCTTTATTTGAATTTTTATTATATATTTCCCTAAGCATAATTTATGGAGACTTGCATTGATTTTGTGATTTGGTTACTTCATCTCTGAATGTTAAGTAGCTGGTAGACAGCACAAGATGGTTCACCCAATTGGTAGGTGACACATTCATCACTGTAGCATGGATTGTGTCTTGTCCCCAGCTTCAATCTTCTGAACCAAAACATCTTGATGGAATATTTTTTTTAAGGCAGTGATAGAAATCACTAATGGTTTAATTGGATGAGATGGGTTACAGTGAGACTACATTAACCTTTCTTGCTTGAAGATTCCCAATGCAGAGAGTGAGTCTGTTCCTCATCACATTTTTATAGGGCCATCTCTAGTATAGCACATGCTTTGCATGCAGACTCAGGCTCACTCCCTGGACTATGTAGCTGAAAGTATGCAAGACTGAAAAGCTATTATTGTATTCAGCCTGAGACCTTGGAGAACTGTCAGAATGCTGTGGATGAATGCTTAGTTTTGGCATAATGCAACAACATATGCTTGTGTTCTCAAACAATAGCAGCTGTCACCAAAAGCATTCACTAAAATCAAGTCTGCCACTGCCTAGTTGGTGGAAGGAAGGGCAGAGCCAAGAAGGACCAGTGAAAATGAATATTACATGACCTTGTGATTGTAACAACAAATAATGGTTTCTTATATCTGGATTGGGCTTCTCTCCATGATTGCTAGTTTTTATTAACTAACGCTGTTACCGTCCCACCAAAGTGCTACCTATTTATATCCTTGCATTTGCATGCTTTTGAATTGCTAGGTTGGCAAGAGCTGTGGCAAGTGCGAGAGCTCACTCAAATGCCTTTAGATTATTATATTTAGGGTTTTATCTGGCTCAGGTAGGTAAAGGTCTGAAGATGAGAAAGTGTCTGGTGGTGGTCCCCCTTTTACCTGAGTGGCCACTCTGAAACTTACTTGAGGATGCTGGCAGCAGAAATCCAAGCATAGTTAGAACAGCTCATACTGCATTAGCCTTCGCAGTCACGATTGTACATAGTGCATCACTCTGTTCAATCTAATGTCATTCCAAGTGCAGTCAAGGAAATTAAGATAGAGGGCCAGAGACTCAGACAGATGATAGTACTACCAGGCGGTACTGAACCCCTGGCAGCTATTCCAGAGTTTCAGGTGTTAGCATCTGGCCTAAATATAGGATAGAACAAGTCAGATCTGCACAAATCAGAAAAGATGTCATAGGTAATGTGTAGGATATTATATCAACAAAGTAAACACAATGAAAAGTACTCAATCAATTCTTATGGGATGTGTAACACTGATAAATTAAATGATAGAAATATTTCTAACCTTCAGAGCCTATTATACCAGCTAATCTTACTGCATGATATAATCTGTTTAACCTGGATATCCAGTCATGAAGTCTGATAAGGAATTAAATGTGCCTAGTAAATGAATATGGAGTAGTCGGAATAGGAGCATAAAAGAAATCGATCATGGTTTTTTGTTCAAGCAAAATGGCATGATTTGTCCGAACAAAAATCCATCATGGCATGGATAAGCACATAATTCATGGACTCCTCTAGCTCCCATCTTGAGATATTTCTGAGCTCAAAAAATGGCAAAACTGTATATATTTGGCAAAGTTGTATACAAATGTGTTTATTGGAGGAAATGAATACAAAAATCTAAATGTACTGTATATGTGTTCTCTCTCTCTCTCTCTCTCTCCTCTCAATGAATAGTTTAAAATGAAATAAGAATTTGGATTTTGTTCTCCTCTTATGGTTATTGGTTAGAATTTACCTTGCATATTTCTTTAATTGGTGAAGTAGTAAACAAATAAACCAGGAAAATGACAATTACATCATGTGTATCTCACTTAGATTAGACTGAAAACACCAGGAACCCATGTTTAAGTAAATCTAGCTCAGTGTACCCATTATTCAAACTATAAGTGATTTCCAGATCCACAGTCACCCAAACCACCACATGTTTAAACATGCTTTGCATGTCCGTGCTATCACAAGTGTTATCCTCTATTTCTGGGTCATTTTTCAAAATAAACTTTATTTCAATAATGTTTAGATGCAAGATTATGCAGTAATCTATTTTGCTGCATGTGTTTGTCAAACATACCCGAGCGTAGGTAATGGCACTGGATATTTCAAAGGACAAAATGTCAAAAATGTTTCTTCAGCTGAGCAATCAAAGGTTCATGAAAACTCTGATTATAAAGGGGCCTGTCAGTAGCATAATAAAATGGTAATTGTTCAATGAATGAACCATCCCTTAAACAGAGCTTGTTTTACCAGCAGACTGAAGAAAGGGAGCTCAGAACATAAGATGTGCCTATGTGCCAAAACCTGTCTCCTAAATTCTTGAAAGTTTTTCCCTTTCTATCTCATTGTCAAAGTGCTTTAGAACAGGGGTCCCCAAACTGTGGGTCACGGCCTGTTATGAAGTGGGCCACGGGGCTCCCACCTGCAAACCCCGCCCAGGTGCGCGCGATTACCCTACCCCCGGTGTGCGCGAATGGCTCCCACCTGAAAACCCCACCCCCTGATATGTGCAATTTGCTCCCATCTGCAAACCCCACCCCCCAGTGTACGTGATTGGCTCCTGCCTGCAAACCCACCCACCCCAGTCTGTGGAAAAATTTTCTTCCACGACCAGTCCCTGGTGCTGAAAAGGTTGGGGACCACTGCTTTAGAATGTCTTTAAATATTGCTTACATGGGATTTTGGAGCTTCTTGTATTACGTGAGGTGTTTGTCACTTACTTTCTTCACATACCTTTATGTCACTTGGCTGTTCCTATTTCCTGACCTAAAAAGTCTTACTGGAAAAGTTCATTTAGTATGTCTTTCTCTTGGATTGAGTTTGAAATAAGAAATATGAATAGCCAGGGAGGCTGCCCAAATCTGAAGCTGCAACTGATCAGTGAAAGGCTGGACTCTTTTATACATCTTTCACCTACTTCATAACAAGTATGAAAGCCACCACAAAAAGAACATCATTGACATCTCCTCTTCTCTCTTTTTAAAAGAAATTGAGAACATCCCTTTTCCCCATCAAATGTAATGTGAATGGTTGATAAAAGATTAGAATTTTCAAAGACTGGAAATCATCTCTAATGCTATGACAGTTTAGGATTTGAAGAAGCATGATGAAGAAAAAAAATTCCCTCTACTTGTTTGTATTCAATTTGATGACAGAGAATTTGCTTTTTGAGATTTCTTTTAAAGAAGATATGTTCTTATGGATGAAGTGTGGGGGATTCTTGCACTCTTTACTTACAAGGTGGCCAAGGTGTGTGTGTGAATGTCCCACCTTTCATTGAACAATCCTATCCAGATTCCCTGGATTTCAATTCAGTCCCAAGGGAAAACATCAGGTGGATCCTTCTCCAGTGGAGACTGGGGAGTGTGAGCAACCAGGGAGCCTGTAAGGTGGCTTGGAATCAAGCAGAACACTCCTGTTCTGAAATGGGAATCCATAGCAAACCTTTATTACAAGTTCTATATATCCATTCTGAGAGCATTTCTGTAGTGGTTAAGGCACCAGGCTAGAAACCAGGAAATTGTGAGTACTAGTCCCGCCTTAGGCACAAAGTCAGCTGGGTGACCTTGGGCCAGTCACTCTTACCCAGGCCTAAGGAAAAAGGTAATGGCAAACCATATTTGACTTTGGATTCCCTCTCTCACATTCTGTGCAAAGCTTTCATTCAATCCTCACTGAAGGTTCCACTGCCACACTATATATGTAGGTCTTCAAATGAATGTTAATGCAAATTAAAATTGCCATTGTGACAAGCATTCTTAACATTCATGGTTTGGTGATTAACTGTCTGAAAATGATAAAAATTATGATGCTACTTGGTCCCTTTCCAAATAAGATCAGCTTCAGCGAAACTGTTGCATTAAGTGGACTTTTTCCTCATATCTGTAGTCAATTGTTAAGCACTTTTGGGGAAATGTTCCTGTTCCTATTTCCAGCAGGATTGCAGGTCATTTGGGGCATTTTCAGAAGAGATATATTAATATAAATTATATGTATCATGCTATTACTGCATAAGTATGTATGAGATCATGACTGGCACAAAGCCATCCAATAAGTTTCCATTGCTGAGGGTGGACTTGACCCTGACTTTTCCCAGTCTTGTCCATTTAGTTATTTGTTTGTTTGTTTGTTTGTTTGTTTTCTATCCCACCTTTATTATTTTTATAAATAACTCAAGGCGGCAAACATACCTAATACTCCTTCCTCCTCCTATTTTCCCCATAACAGCAACCCTGTGAGGTGACCTGGGGAGAGAGAGAGTGACTGGCCCAAGGTCAGCCAGCCGGCTTTCATGCCTAAGGCGGAACTAGAACTCTCAGTCTCCTGGTTTGCCATTGGCTCCTTCCTAGGGCTGAGAGAATGTGATTGGTTCAGGGCCACCCAGCCGGCTTTCATGCCTAAGGCAGGACTAGAACTCTCAGTCTCCTGGTTTGCCATTGGCTCCTTCCTAGGGCTGAGAGAATGTGATTGGCTCAGGGCCACCCAGCCGGCTTTCATGCCTAAGGCAGGACTAGAACTCTCAGTCTCCTGGTTTGCCATTGGCTCCTTCCTAGGGCTGAGAGACAGGGACTGGCCCAAGGTCACCCAGCCAGCTTTCTTGCCTAAGGCGAGACTAAAACTCTCAGGCTCCTGGTTTGCTATTGGCTCCTTCCTAGAGCTGAGAGTGTGTGACTGGCCCAAGGTCACCCAGCCGGTTTTCACACCTAAGGTGGGTCTAGAACTCACAGACTCCTGGTTTCTAGCCCGTTGCCTTAAGAGAAGCTTATAAAGGTGAAGCTTTCCTACCTGCATTTTCCCCCTCCTCTGGTGAGTCTCCTATGGGCATTCATAGGAAAGAATTCTCTGAGATTATAGGTAAGTGAATGCAATGCTCCTTCATTAAAGGACTGTCCTTCAACTTTCTCAAATGTAGGAGGTCTTGGTGTTTACGTTGAATCCTTTCTTGTGAACATCTAATAGAAATCATTTGGAAGGATGAGATAGTTATTGGCTCTTCGAGACTGCCTGGCCAGATACAACTTTTAAAAGTTGCAATTGATTAGTTAAGAAAGCAGTGGATGAGGCCGGAGCAAAACTGGGTTGGGAAAGCACAAATCCCTCTAATTTGATCCCTTTGGTTTCTTTCTGACACAGTCATGTTCTCTGCCTCTTGTGTGTGTGTGTGTATGTGTGATTTCTCCTTTGTATCTTTCCCAAGCAACAGTCTGCAAAGATAGTAGCAGTAATATTTACCATAGGTCTATAGGCCACATGAAATTTGACTTCTACTGTATGTATGATTTCTACCACAAGGAATTATTTGACTGCTATTCTTAGCTGCTACAAGGACTATATAACTGGCAGGAAAAATAAAATCAAGTTGTACATATTTAGAAAGATGCTTGCAATTCCTGTTCTCCTCCTCGTGTGTGAATAATTTGTATCAGAGCAGTGAGGATGCAGAATGGAGGGATACTCACCAGCAACTACAGGTGGTACATACTATTTCAATTAGTTGTAACTCTAGAGGGAGACCATATGGAATGAGGCATCAGGAAGAATGATGAGATTTGGGAGAGAAGATTTGTGTGTCCCTTCTCCCCCGCCCCCAATGCAAAATATTCAGAAAAAAAGTAAGTCCCTGAGAAAAAGTACAGGGGCACTTTAACTGTGTGTGTGTGTGTGTGTGTGTGTGTGTGTGTGTTGCTTAGGGAAGAAAAAGCAAAGACAATATAACTGAATAAAATATCAGGATTCCTATGAACAACAGTGGATTCATACATACCTCTTTGCCCATTGGACTTTTTTTTTTGTCTAAGATTCTTTTGACTAAACATTAATTAAATTAATGACAAGGTAGCATGCAGGAAAGAAAAAAGAAAAAAACAAACTAATTTCAAACACTATCTTTATTCCAGAGGCAATCTCAGGAAATAAAAATGGTGAGTGACTACAGCCCAGTGCTTAATAGTAACAGTTTTTCCATGAGGACAGCAATCACATAGATTTGTGTTCTGGTACTGGAGTGTTTTATGATTGATCATGCTTCCTAAGGCAGCCATTTTGTGAATGTGCAAGCATTCTCCAGGGCAGCATCTCCTTTCCTTTCACAATCATTTTTTTCCCTTTCATTTCATGTCAATAAGCTGTCCAAGGGCTTTTTTTTCCTGCAAAAGAGCAGGAAAAATGCTATAATCAATTAGTCATTGTACTGAATGAAAATAGAACCACCGAATTGACGTTCTTAAGGTGCTCTTTATGCATAGATCTATACCATTTTGCACATGTTGACACTTAATCAACATGCAAAAGGGTTTGTGTGAAAGTGATTTATTTATTTTATATATATATATATATATATATATATATATATAAATAAATAAATAAATAAATAAATAAATAAATGTGGCATCTTTTCTGAAGGCTTTTTAAGAAGCACTTTAAAAATGCAATTTTTCCTGTGAATTGAGTTTCAGGTGTGCTGCCAAAGTGGATATTCTCACTGCTTTTAGCTGTTAAAATAACATGGTGTGATGGAGTTCTTTAACACTATTATTAGCCATCTCAAAAGTACTTGTGACTAAAAGGTGGGAATGGATAGTATCAGTGGTAGCTCCTGAATGACATAATGCTTGAGTGTACAAGAGAGCTGTCTTTTAGGATTCTGTTTTGCATACATGCTGGGCTGAGAACCTAGCACTGCTACCTGGAGGAACGTTGATATTATGAGTATACCCTTTGTCTGAAATTACAGATTCAAGTATTGGGTATAAACACAGTAATCTCCACTTATTATGAGGTGGAGGAATCCTCTTTTCCTTTGAACCCCAAGAGAATGACCCTATCTACAGAGAGGGATGACAAACCCCTTCCTGTTAGATTTTATGTCTAAGTTCCAAGGGATATGGCCTTTATGAGCTTAACAGAAGTAGCTGAGATGAATATGTGATTTGAATCAGGCATTAAGTCTACATATGTAAGAGTGCGCCCCCCTTTTTAAAGTTATTTGGATTAATTGTATGCTAATGTCTGCCAAATAAATTAAGGAGCTGCTAACACAAGAACGATTTATGAAGGCGTTTTAAAAGGGAGCTTTTCCTGAGCAGAAATGTCGTCTTTGAAATATATCACCCCCTTAAAAAAACACCTCTTCCTTAAATCAAATCACCCAAGTGAGTTTCAGTTTAATGCTTTCACAAACCTTATGATGACCATTATTCTTTCCCACCATCACCAAGGTGTTTAGGAAATATAGGTGTGTGTATTTAACACACACACACACCTTTCATTCTTTCAATATTGGCTCCAAAATTAGGCTTCAGAGGATCTGCCAAACAAAATTTGGTCTTTGCTAGATGTCTTTCATGCTGGATTTACAAACACATAATTTGATGCGATGTATATAGCCAGGAGATCACTAGGATTGACTGGCTACCGCAACTTTGAAGCTTCAGGTGTTTATAAATTTATAAATGGGGCAAAACAACATCATTGAATTGTGACTATGGGGCCAAAAAGCAAACTATCCAACATATAGTGACAGAGTGTCAAAACTGAGCCTACAATGGAGACTCTGACAACTGAAGCAAAAAACAATATTTGTAACCTAGACATACATTTGTGATTTTCCTGTCTATATTTTATATTTCATATTTATTATGCTCTATGTTTTTTATTGTAACGCGATGTAAATGTCATATACGATAAATAAATACAAACACATACACACACCAAGGATGAACAGTCCACCTGTGAACTTGATAGCCATTCATGTCACCTGTGACTCATAATTATTTGAGCATGTTTTCCAAGTGTGAACAAAAGGGTTTTGGCTTGGGACTAAGAAACTTAAGACAGCAGGACTCATTGTAATAGGCTGTTGGATTACTTTCCTGATTTCTTTAACTTTCCATCACTTGTTCAGATTCCTTGACTGTTCATATTTACTAGACTGACAAAGTCATGGGAGAAGTTCTCCCACATTGTTTTCTCTTGTGGTTCAATGGAAGCTAAGGAGGCTGCAGACCACTTGGTTCAGATGATTTTACAATGAAAGAACAAACATCCAAGTGCACTCCTTGGCCTCCTGATAATTAATTAAATGCAACAACACCACACTCTAGCCATAAGAGATTCACTGATATTTTTCTACCCTTTAAAAAGATCTATTAAAATCTATCAACTTTTATTTTATTAGACTGAATAACTGGTAGGAAATAATGCAGGATATTGTTTCTGCCCAGCACTAAACCACACTAAAAAATCAGAGTAACTAAAATTGATAAACTCCTTTGAAGTGAACCCATGATGGAGTGCAAACATTCCACTTTCATTTTTCATTGCTTTAATTTCCCTTTATTTGTTATGCAGGGAAGTTTCAACTCTGTGTGATACTTCTTTTCCCCTTTCCAAGGTGTTGTTCCATAATGCTGGATCTTCCAACTCAAGCTGTCATAAAAATAAATTATTCACGGGGTAGGATGAATGCCACAGTCTCATATTCCCATAATGACCTGTTAACATCTCCCTTAAAATGAATACTTTAAGAATCCAGGCAGTTAGTTTGTTAGTTAAAGAATTGTAGTGAGGAACCATTGCCAAAAATGCCCTCTTCCACTATTGTACAGCAGTCTTTGGGAAAGCTGCACAAATATTCTTTTTGGTGCCATTCAGAAAGGTACAGGAGTAGCTGAAACTTTTTCTTAAGGGTCTACTTCTCTGAGTACTGAGATCACATATTGCTTCAAAAGAAATTTGAGGTACAGTATATAGTATTAACAACAATAAGGATTGTTTTGTGGATTTGTAAGTCCACCCCAACTCAAAACCAACTCATGGTGGTATACAATTAAAACCACAATTAAAGCCACACCACTCTGCCCCTCGCCACCCACTGAAGCCGCCCAGCATGGCCAGCTCCTGCCAGGGCAGTCTGTCCTGTGAGTGTGTGTGTGTGTGTGCATCTGATCAGGCTTGGCTGAGGGAGGAGAGTTGTTGACCACTCCGCCCCTTGCTGCCTGCAGAAGCTCCCCAGGGTGGCCGGCTCCTGCTTCTCCTGCTCGGCGGCCCGACAACTCTCCTCCCTTTGCCAAGCCTGATCAGATGCACACACGCACACATACACACACGCACGCACCCCACACCCTCTTTCTCCAGCCTCCCCATGACCAAATGCACCCGCACCTGTTGCAGGGAGGCTGGAGAAAGAGGGTGTGGGGTGCGTGCGTGCGTGTGTGTGCGTGATTACGCTGAGCAAGTAATCTGCAGGCGCGCACACACACGCACGCACCCAACACCCTCTTTCTCCAGCCTCCCTGCAACAGGTGCGGGTGCATTTGGTCATGGGGAGGCTGGAGAAAGGGTGTGGGGTGTGTGTGTGTGTGTGCGCGCGCGCGATTACGCTGAGCAAGTAATCTGCGCACACGCACACACACACACACACGCACCCTCTTTCCACAACCTTCCCGTGCCTGCTTTCCCTGGCCTCACCACTGCTGGGCAGACAATCTCAGGATCAGGTAAGGAGGCAGGAACCTGGACTGTGGTGCTGTGTCTGCTGCTGGGCTCGCACGTGGCAACTGGGCTTCCAGTTGCCGTGCTGATAGGGCCTCTTCCGGGCTGCCTCCAATGGCAAGTCCGGCTCCAGTCCTCCTTCCTGTCTTCCTTTCGTCCTTCCTGACGGGTTTAAAAAAGGGACAAAATTGAGATTTTGATCAAAACGACGGGACGGTTGAAAAATGCTAAAATAACGGGACTGTCCCGTTCAAAATGGGACATATGGTCACCCTAGTACAATACCTAAAAAATAAAAAAAAATCACTCACTAGTGGGAAACATATATCATAACCAAAACCAACAATGCACATCAAATGGGCACACCCTTATGCCAGAACTTTCACTGAGGCTAACTTAGCCTGGTCCAATCACCTTCACCCTTCCCAGATCTTTGAAAATGCACTCATGCCACCTTTTCTGTGTCTTTACTGTTGGATATTGATGACACCAATGAGATGCTATCACTCTTCAACGCTAGAGGGAACTCTGCAGAATTCCTCTTATAACATTTCCTCCAGAGCAGAAGCTGATCTGGAAATTAATCAACCCTGCTGCAGAAGACCTTCTCAAGACCGACAGCTTCATGGGGGACACAAGACTTTGTATGTAGAAATGAGTCTTTGTAAATGACACTTTGAATTGAACCAGGAAATGAACAGGGGACAAAAAGAATATTTTAGCAATGAAGTATGTTTTGAATGACCTGCTCTGGTCAGCAGTCTAGCTTGTAATCTGAAATTGGGAAATTTACACAATCTTGCATGCCATGTAATATATTGACAGATCCTGATACACCATGAGAGCTGACCACTTCAACAATTGCCATATCATGATAGTCACTAACCTGGATGATTCTAAAAGGAAATGAATTCAACAGCTTTATTATAGGCAAAAATATTAATTACTAGGACACTTGATTTGCTTCACCAAAACAAAGAGGCCACCCAATTTGCCAATGAAGGATTAAATGTTTTGAGGCATCTCCTGTGAACAATACAAGATAGGCGGGACATGGTTCTGCAATAACATGCTTAGAAGTAAGACCCATTGAGTTCAGTAGGACATTTTCTTTTGTATGTCTGCATAACAGTGCAGCTTCTATAATGAAACTATACCTTAAATAGCACAGAATTCTCATTCATATATTTGAAAAGCCGCTCTTCATAGAATGAAAAGCTCATATCCCAAAGAGAACCTTTAGATTTTGATTGTGTTTGAAAGCTTTAGGCTAAAAAAAAAATCTTTTGAAAGTTAGTGTGGCTGATTTCAAAATAAATGTATTTAGGAACATAAGGGTGAGAATGTTTCTTGGCAGACTTCCCTTGATTGACTAAGTTTCAGTGTAAGGAGAATGCCTGGTGTCAAATATTGTATGGAATTAAATGAAAGATTTGTAAAGCACAAAATGGGATTTTTAAAACCATGGATTTACAAAGCCTTCCAAGATATAGCCATCATACAGTTAAGCCTCACAATTTATTTAGACCTTTCTTGTGAGCCCCCATGAGTTTTTAAACATTATCTGATCAACATAACAGGATTAACCTCTCTTTCATTACCCATAAAATATGAATGAAAGGATCAAGCAAGTGCCATCCAGGGCTCCTTCAAAGGAATCAATAAACTCAGTATACTTCTTGGTGTATATAGTGCTTGTTCGCTTTAAAAGAGCATTCATTTAAAAATGGAGAAAGGCAACAGAATGCAGCACTTGCAGAGAAATTGTCATGATTTCAGCTGTTCCTCAAGTAATTGTACATTGGGAAGAGAAAGCAGCTGGCTGCAAAAAATAAGAAGGAACTCTTGCTTCTATATAAATCTACCCAGATAAAGACCTATCTTTTTTTAAAAAAAACCTGAATGTTAACCACGGATAGACCTTTTGTAAAATAGAACCCTGATGTTGAAATATCTTCTTGAGCCATATTTATTTGCCTGTTCATTGTGTTCCAGAAAGTAAAGCTAGTTAGAATGAGAAGGGAGCTTTCTCTGTAGTTTTGCAAAACATGTGCTACACCTCGACCCAGGGAACATTTCACAATTCATTCCAGTTTTGAGTTCTATCAGGCTTCCCAGATCAGGACTCAGTTGTAACTCTCTAATTCCTGACTGTACTGTATGTGGCTTAGCTAGACTGCTAGGTTCAAACTCAACAGAAGCCTCTCAAACACTCAACATGGTGCAGCTAGATAAGGACCTTTATTGCAACTAGGCCAAAAGCATATTAAGGGATTAATTGCCCTCTGTCCTCATGACAGTTTAAACCCATTGCTTATTTTTCACACCTTTTCTACATTTCAACAGTCTCTTTGCCCTGTGTTTCATTGCCTTGCAAAATGATTCTTGGTTGTTGACATCTCTGCTCTGAGAAACACTTTCTCTGGGTTTATCTCTCACAACTGTCACCCAATGGCATGTGGAGATTTAAATTGTTCATTTGTTGAGGTGACTTGATTATTCATGGAAAACTGTTGATGCTTTGCTTGCCCTTGTTATGTTTTTTTTCCCCAAATTTTATTAAGATTTTAACAATACATAGTTAAAAGTCAGAAATGAAACAGAAAAAGAAATACAAATTAAAGAAAGAAGAAAAAAAAGTGTAGGAAAGTAAAGAAAAGAAAAAGAAAAAAGACATAGAAATTACTTAACTTCCGATTTATCTCTGGTCATAAAAGTAAAAAAAATATCTTACATGCTAGCTTTTTTTATATAACATTCAAAAACATTTCCTGTCTAATATATTTTATTTATATATATTTTAATCTTCAAAACCCCATATAAGCTTTGCCCCTCCCGCTTTTTGCAAATACTCCATCAATGCTTTCCACTCTTTAAGATAATAACAATTTGAATTTTCTTTTAATAAACATGTCAATTTGTCGCTCTCTGCCATATCCATCAGTTTTAACATCCATTCTTGTATCGTTGGTAACATGTGGTTTTTCCAATTTTGTGCATACAGAAGTCTTGCTGCTGTGATCATATATTGTATAATTCTATTAAATTGTTTTCCTACTTGTTCTTCTGATATTCCTAATAAAAATAATTCCGGTTTAAATGGGATTCGAATTTGTAATATGTTTTGCATCAATGAATGTATTTGAGTCCAATATTTCTTTGCCACCTCACATGTCCACCACATATGGTAAAAAGACCGCTCTTTTTTTTTACATTTCCAACATAAGTTGGAAACATTCCCATACATTTTAGCAAGTTTTTGTGGGGTCATGTACCATCTGTACATCATCTTGTAAAATTTTTCCTTTAAGTTGTAACACAAAGTAAATTTTAGCCCTTTATTCCACATATCTTCCTATTGTTGCATTTGTATATTATGGCCAACATTTTTTGCCCATTTAATCATACAGTCTTTAGCTTGTTCCTCTACCATTTCTCCTTTTAACAATAATTTATACATTTTAGCAATCAGGTGGTCATCTGTCTCACATAGTTGTAACTCAAATTCTGATTTAGTTTGTTCAAATTCGAAATGTTTTTTATCTAATTTAAATTTTTCTACAAGTTGCATGTAGGAAAGCCATTGAAAGGAGTTTGCCCTTGTTATGTTAACTAATACGGTTGTTCTAGGTTTATCATATAATTTTTAAAAATGGGGGCAAATTTAGGCATTTACAGAAGCGGCATAGAGGGAAAAAACTGGTGTTTCTCTCCATTGCATGTTTTCTATATAAGGTGCAAAACTTAGAACTTGTACTTTTCTGGACACTAGCAAATTAATAGATGTATGGAGGACAAACGTTGCAAAATGTTCACGTTGCATGGAAATTATACTAGCCTTCTCTCATGCTGAGATTTTATCTTCAATTAACTCATCCCAGTTAATTGTCTCCCAGATTTGAAATGTCCCACTACCTAGAAAGCAAACAGGGAAGTTTTGGATATAGTAGAAATGGGGAACCTCTTCCTACTTACAAGTAGATCCTTCAGCCATGATAAGATGGGGCATTATTCATCTAGTACACTAACCCACTGTTATCCTTCTTTCATGTTCTATTTTGACTAAAGGGCAAAACAATGACTTTCAGGCATGGAAATTCACTCAGTTTCCTTTGTGAAATTCTTGCCTGGAGCTCCTGGAGGAAAAGTGGAATATAAATTTAATATTTATTTATTTATTTATTTTTCAAATTTTGCCACCTCCCGTCTCCCCCGAGAAGGGGGACTCTGGGCAGTTTACAATAAAACTAGCAAGTTAAAAACAATAACCATAAATAGTATATAAAATATAAATACAAATACAACATATAAATATAAAATAAAAAATAAAATCCAGATGGCAATAAAAGATCGAGTTCAGTTTGTATATTTGTGAGGAACATTCTCAGGCGCCAGCCATCCCCAGGAATAACTACTCCCCTCCCCGCCCCGGGCAAGGTGGCAGATTCGTATATCTTCAATATACAAATAGATATGGTTAGAATAGGATTGGTAATGTGGTAATGTGCATCCTTGAAACTGAATATCCCAATCAGCCTAATATCACTTAAAGCTCAGCCTGTTTTCAAAGGTTTTCTGAACTCAACCAAGTGTGACTCAGAAAAGGCCTCACTTGGCAATAAAGAAAAGAGATCAAAGAGAGTGGAAGGAAGAGAGAGGCAGAAGGACTCAAGTTTGGTTTAACCCCAATCACTGCTAGGATTCACCAGACCTAAACAACTATCCCTGATAAAATTTGGCTCAAATGAAATTAACCCATTCCCTCTCCCACATATTTCCATGTGCTATGACTGACCTGACAATAATATGTTCATAAATGACTAATATATACATTCGCTTAAAAAAAAAAGGATTATATATACTTTGCATTTTAAAGGTTATAGAGATTTAAAGCTTGGCATATTCTTTTTTTCTCCTTTAAATCAAAGGCTAGATTCTCATTTGGAAAAAGACAGAATAAGTCCTCTGAAAGTCAATAGAGCTACGCCATTTCAGGATTGGTCTTAAAAGCTTCCAAGCCTTAATTAACTTTGTGCATCATTCTTAACACATAATAGTCTCAGCTGAATGAATGTTTAAGCTCTTATCACCCGTGAGGTGGACAACCTGTATTAGAATAGACAATTATTCTTTGTCCATTCTTTTGGAGTCTTATACAGCAATTGATTCCCCTCTCATTTTCCTACTTTGTTAAAAGGCAACATTGGTGCTAACGTTTTGTTCAGAAACCTTTGATAAACACTGCAGGACTTGCAGTTTCCCTCAGAATGGCACCATTTGAATGATGAAGATGAAGTGCAGAAGGCTCTTCCTGGAATATATAATTTCGCACACTCCTTTTGGTCTTGCATCAATCATTTCAGACTTGTCTATTGTCTTTCAGTCTTCCTGGAAGCTACAATATTCCTCGGTGGAAGAAACAAACAAACAAAAACCTTAAGCTCTCCTAAATTCAATAGGACTCCATAAGGAGAGGGGCTGAAGATTCAAATCAGTTCAACCAAGAGATCAGGAAGAAGTCAATGTTATTTGAATTATAATATACTTGACACACTTTTAGACCCCCTGCATTAAAATATCAATCAGAACAATCAGAAGAAGTATCCTTCAGTTTTCACTAAGTGTCATTATTTTGTGGAAGCTCTTTCTTTCACTATGTACCAAAACTGGACCTTCTGATACCTTTTGGATGAAATAAAGATGATGGCTGCAAGCAATCAAGAATATCAAGTGGAATAGAGATAGCAGCATAGGCAGCTGAGGGCTCACTATACATGTCAAGAGGGATGTGATCTCTACATTTGTCCTGAGCATGCCATGGGTCTATATTCCAGTCAATGAAAAAGTCCTCCCTGAAACCCTTGCTTAATAGTAATATTATAGTAATACTAATGTGACGTGCTGGGCTTGATGAATCCAAGGTTGGAGTTAAAATCACTGGAAGAAACATTAACAATCTCAGATATGCAGATGATACCATTTTGATGGCTGAAAGAAAGGAGTTGCTGACAGCCTTTATATTTCTAGGTGCAAAAGTTACTGCACACATTGACTGCAGCCAGGAAATCAGAAGATGTCTACTTCTTGGGAGGAGAGCAATGACAAATCTTGATAAAATAGTTAAGAGCAGAGACATCACACTGACAACAAAGGTCCACATAGTTAAAGCAATGGTATTCCCCATAGTTGGGGTGTGGTGGCTCAGCGGGTAAGACGCCAGGCTTGTCGATCGGAAGATCGCAAGTTCGGAGGTTCGAATCCCTAGCCCCGTGTAACGGAGTGAGCTCCCGCACTCACCCCAGCTCTTGCCAACCTAGCAATTCGAAAGCATGCAAATGCAAGTAGATCAATAGGTACCACTTTGGTGGGTAGGTAACAGCATTCCGCGTGCATCATGCTGGCCACATGACCGCGGAAGCGTCTTCGGACAACTCTTGCTCTTTGGCTAACAAATGGAGATGAGCACCGGCCCCTAGAGTCAGACATGACTGCACAAATGTGCGGGGGGAACCTTTACCTTTACTTTTTATCCCCCATAGTAACCTATGGCTGTGAGCTGGACCATAAGGAAGGCTGAGCGAAGGAAGGTAGATGCTTTTGAACTGTGGTGTTGGAGGAAAATTCTGAGAGTGCCTTGGACTGCAAGAAGATCAAACCAGTCCATACTCCAGGAAATAAAGCCAGACTGCTCACTTGAGGGAATGATATTAAAGGCAAAACTGAAGTACTCTGGCCACATAATGAGAAGACAGGATACCCTGGAGGAGATGCTGATGCTAGGGAAAGTGGAAGGCAAAAAGAAGAGGGGCCAACCAAGGGCAAGATGGATGGATGATATTCTGGAGGGGATGGACTCGACCTTGGGGGAGCTAGGGGTGGCGATGGCCGACAGAAAGCTCTGGAGTGGGCTTGTCCATGAAGTCACGAAGAGTCGGAAGCGACTGAACGAAGAAACAACAACAAAAAAGTAATAGTAATAATATGAATGCCAAAAATATTATATTAATAGTAATAATATTAATGCCCAAAATTGTGTGTTTGGGTGGATGTGTTTGCGTGTGAGACAGATAGTGTCACAGAATGGAAGGTATCTTGGAAATCATCTAATCCAACCCTTGCCCAATTCAGAAATTGATCACTAGAGCATCACTATGCTTTTGACATCATTAGGGATTGACAAAATCCCTAATTAGTCACATCCTTCCTTTAGGCTAATATTCTAAAAATTTGTGTAGTCCTTGGTGCTCTCTGAGCTTTGTTTTTTGCTTGCAGATGTTTCATTACCCAACTAGGTAACATCATCAGTGCTAGTGAGTGTGTGGTTTGCTCCTTGTTTATATGCAGTAGCTTGCCCTACCAGTGTTGGTGGTGTGTGGTTTTCTTCTTTGTAGTTCCTTGATTAGGGTACTGTTTTCCACTTGATTGCTTGCCTGCTTGATTGTTTGTCTCCTTGGTAATTCCTTGAGTAGGGTATTGTTTTCTGCTTGATTGTTTGTCTGGTGTTAATCCCTGCACAGGGAGCAAACCCCACACTCACTAGCACTGATGATGTCACTTATCCAGGTAATGAAATGTCTGCAAGCAAGCAACCAAGCTCAGAGAGCACCAAGTACTCCACAGTTCAACTCTGAGTTACATATATTCTCTCCTATTGATTCTAAAATTTGCTATCAAAATGTGGGTAAGGTAGCTCCTCCTCCTCCTCCTTATTGTTATTCTCCCCACTTCTCCCTGTTGATTAATGTTGCCTGACAGCAAATGGCTTTTACAGCAGCTGTAAACAACCTGGGAGTCAAACATAACAGCAGCCTGGAGACACTTGTGCTCTATTCCCACCCCTATAATTTCACATTTGATCCATCCCTGTGATGGAAAATGGAGAAAATGTCTTTAAGTTCTCAGATCAGATACTGGAAGTTATCAGTTGCTTTGTATTTGGGGATATTGGCCTTGGAGAGAATAAAATGCTTTCCAACTGATATCTCTTGGCACTAGTTTTAAATGTTAAAAAGAATGGTCACCTCATATGGTTTATTTACACATAGTTTGTTGAATAAATCATAATTGACTGGCTTGACCCAACAGAGTAAAGAAAATAAACCATAATAACTGGCCACAAGCAATGCACTAAACCAAAACCAAACAAACCATAGCATAGCTAATTAGTACAGAGCTATCCTTTAAGATGCTGGCAATGGAGATTGACAGGAGTTCATTTGTTGTGCTATTTGTTGCACCACTAAGTCAGTCTCCTCCACCCCTTCTTACACTGAGCAGGATGATAACTATATCTGGAAATAAAAATGCATGATTTGCATACTTGGGGCATACATTGAATGAAATGAGGCTTACTATGTTGTCTGGTTAAACCACTGCTGCATTTTACCATTCGCAAAAGGAGCAATGATGCAATTCTCTAGCCATCTTTTAAGATTATGCAATCATCCCCACTTGAATCTCTGGAAATATCTAGCCTTTCTCCCAAATGCCCCAACCTACCTACCTTCCTTCCTTCCTTCCTTCCTTCCTTCCTTCCTTCCTTCCTTCCTTCCTTCCTTCCTTCCTTCCTTCCCTCCTTCCTTCCCTCCTTCCTCCCTTCCTCCCTTCCTCCCTCCTCCCTTCCTCCCTCCTCCCTCCCTTCCTCCCTCCCTCCCTTCCTCCCTTCCTTCCTTCCTTCCTTCCTTCCTTCCTTCCTTCCTTCCTTCCTTCTCTCACACACAGGTGCACACAGGCACATAGACCTAGTCAAAGATATAGCCTACATTCACACAATACATAAGCTGAAAATCTTGTACATACATGCATGCATGCATGCATGCATGCATACATGCATACATACATCTCACCATCCTACTTACTGTGTGCTGTGTTTAACCCAATATTTGAGTCTCACCATGTCAACTGGATCCCAAGTACCAACAATTTTGGATCTGGGCTATTTAATCTATGACAAGCCTTGGTTCCAAAGTGTATTTTATATAAATCTGAAATAGTGGTCATGTTTAAGTTTGGATGATATGATGAGCCTCAAATCTTATCTAAAATGTATTTCCTCTCTCAGAAGGAGACAAGACTGTGGTACATGCATGCTAATTAATTAAAGCTTGGGATACAGTAAATATTGCCCTGGAGAAGTGGGAATGCAGCTTTTGCACAGTATCTTTGCAAAATATTTTCCTGAAGATTTACTTTATTTGAAATGGTTGTCTATAATAAACATTATGATGGAATGCTAGATGGAACGTAGATTGATCATAGCAGATGTTTTCAGTCAATTTGAACAAACTGCTGAATAAACATTTCAAAGAGAAAATTATTCTGGTTGTTTCATCATCATAAATGCAAATACAGAAGAGGGAAAGTAGCTTTTTTATGACCTCCTCTTATAAACTTTAATTGTTTATGGCCTTCAAAGGCAGTTATATTAAAAAAATTCAATCAATTTTCAATAGGGATAAAAATGTCTTCAGGAAAGAATTCATAAACAGCGTGTTATATTTTTTAAGGAAATGTTGAGCAAGAGTGAAAGAGTTTTTCCCTGCATATCATAGCCTTCATTTTTCCTTTGCAATTCAAGTGAACAAGACCTAAAGCTAACCCTAAAGTCTGACTATTCTTGAATAGTGATATATAAAATTGTGCTATTTTTTTTTTGTTGTTCAGTTATTTCTGTCTGGCTTATAAGTGATACAAAATTTTGGGAATGTTTATCTACTGCCTGGCTATTTATTATTGCATTACATTATTGATCAGTTCTAATTCAATTTAATGAAGGAGAATCTGTTTTAAAGGGGAAGAGAATTTCAGAGACATTCTCCAGGGTGGGGTACGATAAGGGTAAAGGTAAAGGTTCCCCCCGCACATTTGTGCAGTCGTGTCCGACTCTAGGGGCCGGTGCTCATCTCCGTTTGTTAGCCAGCATTGTCCGAAGACGCTTCCACGGTCATGTGGCCGCATGACGTGCACGGAACGCTGTTACCTACCCACCGAAGTGGTACCTATTCATCTACTTGCATTTGCATGCTTTCGAATTGCTAGGTTGGCAGGAGCTGGAGCTAGTGCGGGAGCTCACTCCGCACGCAGGGCTAGGGATTCGAACCTCCAAACTTGCGATCTTCCGATCAACAAGCCTGGCGTCTTACCTGCTGAGCCACCACGCCCCCTCAGGGGTATGATATTCTTGCCTTAATGTAGTTAGGACAGAGCTTTCCAAACTGTGTGTCGGGACACGTTAGTGTGTCAGCTGCAGTGTCTGGGTGTGTCACGGCTGCTGCTGCCTCCGAGCCCTGCCAGGATTCCCCGCAGGTCCTAGTGCCTGCCTTGTGCCTTGCTGCCTCCAAACCTGCTGTTATTCCATGCAGGTCCTAGTGCCTGCCTTGTGCCCTGCTGTAAGAGTGTGTCGCAAAATGATGCATGTCTAAAAAGTGTGTCACCAACATGAAACGTTTGGAAAGCTCTGAGTTAGGAGATGGCCACGGGTGTATACAAACATGTTCTCTTTTATTTCACAATCACCGCTCCATTGGTCTGCAGCTTCCCTGGTTTCCTGTGCTCCTGTAAAATCTCAAGGGGAGGTACTCCTTACACTGGACTTTTTTTAAAGTTGTGGTGCTAATGTCACAGCTATGGGAGATGGCTGCCCTTAAGAAATTATTGGAGGTTGAAGAGTTTTTGTTTTCTATTTTTTGTTTTCTATTGCTTATTGATTTTTGTTGTTTGACCGGAGAAATTCAGAGAAATCAAATTTGATAGAGAATTTCAAGAGGCTATTTGTGCCCAGGTGTTTAATTATCTGCCAAAAATAAAAAAAAACAAAATAAAAAAATTTAAGGAATGCCAAATCATATCTCAGCACAAACATGCATTGCTCTCTTCCTACAGCAATTACCTCATTAAAAACAATGGGATCTACTTTGATTATAGGGAAATTTTATGGTACATATTATCTGGTTTTTGCACAATTGCATCTGGATTAGCTTGACTGTTGCACAAACAGCTACTATTATAGCCCATTTCCCATTGTGTAAAATTCCATCAATTGGATAGAGTTTTGTGCTTTGGGATGCAATATAGCCTCCTATGCACGAACAAGCAAATTTCCTTAACATAATGCATTTTGTACATTATTTCCAATAAATGCATGTGTTCTGCATATATTACTCAACACACACATTTCACTGAAGAATAAGATCTGAACAGGAACTGGATCTGGGTGTGTACTAATTTCAGTGGACAAATTATTTTTGGTTTGAATATAGGTTCATTCAGGGGCCAAGTGACCTTTCTGTCTTTCATGGTTGAAGTGTATTTCCAAGGGTTTTCATATGCCTTGGTTTTCCAGTATTTTGATTGTCCCTCCAAAGTATAGTTAAATTCCTCCTTTAACTTTTTTCAGATGAACTAGGGGTGGGGTGCAGAGTGACAGAAAGAAACATATCTGGGGAAAAAATACCCCTTCATTGGCAAAAATGAACTAAACTCAAGAGAAAATTTTGAAGAAATTTTAAAACAATCTGAGAGTAAAATAGGCAAATAGAAGGAAGTGTTGTAGGGCTAAACAAGTTCTGGAAAATTTGAGGGCAGATTTTGACTGTGAATGGAACAAAGCAAAATCTCAGCAAAAGCACAACCTTATCGATCTTACGCCAGGAAGAAGAGCCATTGGAAGAAAAGCCAGGAGCCATTGGGAGAATGGCTGCCAAAGTTAATGAAATATACTCTGGGAATTACTATAGGTAGGACAAGGGGAATTTCTACATGTGAAACAATATGATGTCATCAGGCCATATGTGATCCAACTGCTGTCACTGATGCTCCCATGGAAAAGTTTGCATTGCACACTTCTCATAGCCATAATGGATACACATAACTGGGATTTGATACACAATTTACTCAATTTGGACTTCTATATATAACATGAAGGGAAAGTAAAGGTAAAGGTTCCCCCCGCACATTTGTGCAGTCGTGTCCGACTCTAGGGGCCGGTGCTCATCTCCGTTTGTTAGCCGAAGAGCCAGCGCTGTCGGAAGACGCTTCCATGGTCATGTGGCTGCATGACGCGCGTCGAACGCTGTTACCTACCCACCGAAGTGGTACCTATTAATCTACTTGCATTTGCACGCTTTCGAATTGCTAGGTTGGCAAGAGCTGGAGCTAGTGCGGGAGCTCACTCCGCACGCAGGGTTAGGGATTCGAACCACCGAACTTGCGATCTTCCAATTGACAAGCTTGGTGTCTTACCCGCTGAGCCACCACGCCTCCTTATGAAGGGAAAAGGGGTACCTAATTTTATTCTGTCTTTGTTCAGGTGCTTGTAGATAGTACAAATGGCATTAGCTAATGTCTGATTGCCAGCTGCTGCTTGTAGTGACTTTGGGTAGAAATATTTTGTTTGATTTTCTCATTGTCCTGCAGAGCTTTCCATAGTCTTCCATACCACAAATGAACATTACAATCAAACACAATGTACAGCAACAATGTTGTATTTCCAGATTGCATTTTAGTGTTCAAGTTTCGCTGAATGGGTTCTATAAATAAGATTTTCAAATCCCATGTATGGTTTAATAGTATAGCATATATACAGTATAATTGACTGCTGTATGTCTTGAAAGTATAGAAGTCAATTGCCTTGTCAGCTGGAGCAGGTACTGGGTCAACAGTATTTCAAAGTCATTGATTTCGAAGGGATGTATTATTCAGTGTGTGTGCATATGTGTGCATGATTTTTCTTTGCTGCTTACAGAAGTCCAACAATTAAAGTGACAGTCAATTATTTTTGAAAACAAATTTCACAACATGGAATTTCTCAGAAGCTGTCATTATCCTGAAAAATCACGCTTCTGAAATTGCACAGTAGGGGATACACATCTGTGTTGAGTCAGTATTTTAGACTGCAAATATGATCAGTTTGCCCAGGCAAATAATGAAAAATATGGTACTGTTGTCATGCTGGGGAAGAACAAAGATCTTTTTTAGATGAATCTTACTTTGTAGAACTAAGTACAAGCATACCTCGGAGATATTGCAGGTTTGGTTCCAGACCACCACAATAAAGCGAATAACGCAATAAAGTGAGTCACACAATTTTTTTGGTTTCCCAGTGCATATAAAAGTTATGTTTACACTATACTGTAGTCTATGAAGTGTGCAATAGCATTATGTCTAAAAAAACAAAGTACATAACTTAATTTAAAAATACTTTATTGCTAAAAAATGCTAATACGTTGGAAAAATAGCACCAATAGACTTGCTCGATGCAGGGTTGCCACAAACCTTCAATTTGTAAAAAAAATGCAATATCTGATTAGTGTGGTAAAACAAAGCGCAATAAAAAGAGGTATGGAGTCCTTGGTGCTCTCTGAGCCTTGTTGTTTTCTTGCAGACGTTTCATTGCCAGGCTAGGCAACATCTTCAGTGCGAAAAGGGAGTGGGACTTGCTCTCTGTTTATATACCATGGCTTGTCCTGCCTGTGTTGGTGGGGGTGTTGTACTCTCCTTGGTAGTACCTTGATTGGGTTGTTGTGTGCTGCTTGGTTGATTGATTGAGTTAATAGTTCCTTGATTAGGGTCTATTGTGTTGTTTGATTGCTCCTCTGCTGTTAATCTTGGTGTTAATCTTTGCCTATCTGGTTGTTGATTGCTGGCCAAGAGGTGTTCTGGTCTTCTGGCTTTTCTATTGTCTCTTATGAATGATATGTAAATGTTGTTTACCTCTATGTGTCTGTTGATGGCTGCTTTGTCTGAGTGCCAAGCTTCCAGGAATTCGCTAGCATTTTTGGATTTGGCTTGGTTTAAGATGCTCACAGTTTCCCAGTTGAAAGTATGGTTAAGTCTGTCCATGTGTTGTGAGATTAAGGAGTTTTCATCATGTCTTCTGACTGCTAGTTGGTGTTCATGGATGCGTTCTGCTAGTCTTCTGCCAGTCTGTCCTACATAGTGGCTGTTACAGTCCTTACACTGTATGTTGTAGATAACTCCTGTTTTTTCTTCTTGGGCTACTGGGTCTTTTGGTTTACTTACGATGTTCTGAAGGGTTTTGGTTGGTTTGTGTGCTACAGTGATGCCGTGTGGTTGTAACAGTCTGTTAGTCGTTTCTGAGAAGTTTCTGATGTATGGCAGTGTAATCCTTTTCATAGCTTCTGTTGGTTTTGCTGTGGTGGGTTGAGTGGTCAGGCACTTTTTGATAAAGTTGCGTGGATATCCATTTTGCTGGAAGATGCTATATAAGTGGTCTGTTTCCTTTTTCTGGTGTTCTGGGTTGCTGCAGTGCGTTTGTGCTCGTCTGAATAGTGTTCTTACACAGCTCCTCTTGTGTGAGGTAGGGTTATTGCTTTGGTAGTGGAGCACTTGGTTAGTGTGGGTAGTTTTCTGGTAGACTGGTGTTTCTAGAATGCCATCATTTCCTCTACTGATGAGGATGACCAAGAAGGGTAGTGTGTTGTTGTTTTCTTCTTCCCTTGTGAATTTTATTCCTTTGAAGATGTTGTTGATGGCTTCATGTGTTTCCTCCAGTTGATCCTTTTTTATTATTATGACGAAGGTGTCATCTACATACCAGATCCATACTTTGGGTTGTATGTGTGGGAGTGCTATCCTTTCTAGACGTTGCATTACTATATCTGCTATGAGTCCTGAGAGTATGAGGTATGCCTGTATCGTTTCAGAACTTTAGACAGCTCCCATTGCAGGGACTGATCTGACATTTTGTAATTATCTGATTCAGGATATGAATTGTAATGTTTGTAATAGTTGGCAGTGTTACAAATCAAGTGCTATATCACATCTACTCCACCCACCCAGTTCTTTAGACTTGGGTGGAGTTTGTTCACTGACCAGATCGTTTACACCAATCCCTTTCTGAAAACATTATTGATTATGAAAGATATCAACATCTTCCACTTGAATAGCCCTTCATTGCTTCTGTTTGACTGTAGAGACTATTTTCTCTATCAACTAATCAGTGTGGCTGTTCCACCCGTTTAAAAGAATGAGACTGGTCTGTGGAACTTTCTACCGCATCATTGAACAATGTTCTCACACGTCACAATGAAAAAATGCAGCTTCAGCTATAAAACTCTTTCATGGCTGTTACAAAACATATTTTTACATGATTTTTCATCATTATTCTTTATTTATTTATTTCACTCAATTTACTGTATATAGCCACCCATCTGACTTGCATGACTCTGGGTGGCTTACAACATAAAACAGCAAAAACAAACTTATACAAATAAAAGGAAAATGAATTAAAACAAATCACAAATAAGTGCGGAAGAGTAGATATAGTTGTTGTTCCCCATTCAGATCTAAAATACGGTTTTTATTGTCAGATATATTTGGAAATAAAGTAAATTTGTACACCTTTCTGAACCATTCCATTTCCTTGTTTAGATTCCATCACAATACCAGACAAATAAAGCAGTGTTTTGAGCTCTATAAATTGGTTGTGACTTCTAATCCTCTTCTGTTACCATATCTTCAGTGGAAATATTTGGGTAATATTGTGCGTTTTTAAAGATGTAAACCTATTATAAAATTGATGTTCTTATCACAAAATATACATATTTTATTTTTAATTTGAATGTACCTGTTTGGCAGGCATATTAGATTTCTAAAAAATTTCATTTTTTCAACATGCACATTTGTTTTCATGTCAAGTCACGAAGAGTCGGAAACGACTGAACGAATAAAGAACAACAACAATGTGCACCAATTTTGTGTTGATGTCTAAAATACATATCACTTTGCTAGCAATTTGCATTTCTCAGTGTAGACTTCTTAGAATATTTCGTGTTACGTTTCATAGCAGGATTCTGTATTCCCTCCAGGGTTTCTGGGGTTTAAACTATCTTTTTTCCTCCCACTTTTCTGAGTTAACCAATATTATTGGGCAGTCTCTGGATGACCTCAGAAAGCAGCTGACATAATGGTTCTTGTTTGAAAACAAGAGTGGAAACTGCAGATTCCCACAATACCAGTCTCAGCCCTTGTATCATTGGATAGCCAATCTTTGCTAATACTGGCTAAATATTGCAGTTTGAAAGGCAAGTTTAAAATGTTAACTAATTGGTGTTATCCATCTTGATTATCACCCTTTTCTAAGCTCAAAACTCATGCTGTGCCAAATTATTCATTCCTATTTAATTCATTGAACATTTCTACGCTCATAATTTATAGAATGATCCTGCCAGCATTGTCCAGTATATCATTAATGAAGATGGGCTACATATTGCCACAGTAGTGGCTGGGTGATGCTATAAATGTCAAATATGGAAATACTCATGAAGAATTATGGATATTTAAAAGGGGAGTGAACAGAAATTGACAAGGCTAAGGATTACTTTCAAAAGCCTCAATAGGGAAAACACATGGACTTCCCATTTTCCTACTCTAACGTCAGAAATGTTTGTGGTATACTCACCAATTCACAATGGAATGGGATTTCTCTCTTTCTTTTCATTTTCCTTTTTGCAGCCATTCCAAGATGTAATAACTACTACTAGTGTTGTAATGTCATGTTATTAATTCACAAACTCTCTGAAGTATTCCAAAATGAAGACTAATTTAAAAAAATAGGTGTTTAACTTCTGTTCTGTTTTCAAACAAGAACATAAAGAACACATTCTTTCCCTTTTTAGACAAACTGGCATTATACAGGGAATAATACCCAGACAAATCCTATAAAATATTATTTATATTGTTGATTTGATTCAGAAAATGGATGTAATTCAATGAATCAAATTGATTTATAAAATCAATACAATTCCATTGGGTTATTTGAATTGAATTGCTGAATCAGGATGATTCAATTTGGATTTCCAGAATGAATAGCAGGGTTTGCAGGTATGCTGAGAAATGTCTGAATCACTTTACAGGCATCCAAGTCAATTTGAAGATCAAATCAAATCCCTTTTAATTCAGATCTGTGACCCAAATATTCATATTGCCCTACTATAAAACAACATGTTTATTTCCTTACTAAAGAAACACAAGGAAAAATTCAGATACCTTGAGCAGGCTAAATGAATATAGCTCTTTGTGAGATAATAAAACCATGTATGCTTTTTATTTCAATAGAGGAACTGGAACCTGTGTTAATGACTGTAAGTTGCAGCTACTTAGATTTTGTTTAAATATAAAGAAAAACGTCCTGATAGATTGCTCCACTGTTGTAGAGATTTTACTATCTATGAAGATTGTGGGTTCACCATCTCTGGAGTTTTATACGAAGAGTCAGAGTAGACATCCCGGGAGGAAAGTTGAAATTTTTTTGCAGCACATTGCAAAGGTTGGGCTAGATGACCCTTCTGGTTCCTCCCAACTCTACAATTCTATGATAAGATTTAGGGGATTGGTTTTGAAACTATGGTTTTTAGTTATTTCTCAGAACAGGAATGAACTCTCATTATCAAAAGGCAAAGGCCTCTGTCACTATTACTATCTGCTTTACTATTTATTTATTTATTTATTTATTTATTTATTTATTTATTATTTATTTTATTTTCTATCCTGCCTTTCTTATTTTTATAAATAACTCAAGGTGGTGAACATACCTAATACTCCTTCCTCCTCCTATTTTCCCCACAACAGCAACCCTATGAGGTGAGTTGGGCTGAGAGGGAGTGAATGACCCAAGGTCACCCAGCCGGCTTTCATGTCTAAGGCGGGACTAGAACTCTCAGTCTCCTGGTTTGCCATTGGCTCCTTCCTAGGGTTGAGAGACAGGGACTGGCCCAATGTCACCTGGCCGGCTTTTGTGCCTAAAGTGGGACTAGAACTCTCAGTCTCCTGGTTTGCCATTGGCTCCTTCCTAGGGCTGAGAGAGAGGGACTGGCCCAAGGTCACCCAGCCGGCTTTCGTACCTAAGGCGTGACTAGAACTCTCAGTCTCCTGGTTTGCCATTGGCTCCTTCCTAGGGCTGAGAGACACGGAGTGGCCCAAGGTCACCCAGCCGGCTTTTGTGCCTAAGGCAGGACTAGAACTCTGTCTCCTGGTTTGCCATTGGCTCCTTCCTAGGGCTGAGAGACCGGGACTGGCCCAAGGTCACCCAGCCAGCTTTCATGCCTAAGGTGGGACTAGAACTCACAGACTCCTGGTTTCTAGCCCAGCACCTTAACCACTAGACCAAACTTGCTCTCTATTCATATTTATACACTGCTTTCTGTGCAGAAGCTTCTTGAAAAAGACATTATTATCGCCTATGTTTCATTTCCCTTCCTTCTTTTCCTTTTCCCCAGTTTAAATCATCTTATTTTATCAACTTGGTTCAAAATACTGAGGTATGTATAGGAAAGAGGTATATTCTTAGTAAATGAGAAAAAGGGTTGGTCTAGGGCAGATGTGTAAATTCACCTGTTTCTCTCTCCCTCTCTTGTTATGCTTCTGCAGTTCTAAAAATAGCATCAGAAGATGTGAAAATTGTTCACACTGCTGCTGCAGTGCTAATATTTCCAGGAAGAAAAGACCTTACTTTCCTTGGTTTCGGATTTTTTTAGTGTGGGGAGTTGGAGATTCTGTTAAATGCTTCTATTTTGGGACAGCAGATTGATTCCATTAATATGAAGAAATAAGGATTCTTTTCCCATTCTCCCTTCCTGGTTTTATATTCATGTTCCTCTAGTTTTTTTTTCCACCATTCTCTACTGTAGTTTGCAGTTGCTAATTTAATCAACCTCTACCCACTTCTTCAGTACTTATCACAAGACTGCTTCACTTCAAAAGGACTTAAAAGTGAGAAAAGAAGATCATGGTATCACATTGTTCAAGAATATAATTTATTTAAGCCAAAACACTTACAAACTGATTTAAATACTAGTAAGGCTGAACATTACAGAGTGGCAGAATGAGAACAAGATTCCCATACATTACATTTGCATCATTTTCACCAGGGCTATAAAATCCATCAAAGGCGAGGGCAAAGCAATGTTATGAACATAGGGAAGTGCCTTATTGTGACTTTGGATGACTGAGCCCTTTGATGTGTGCATTCTGATTGGTGATTGCTCTTCAAAATCTCAGGAAAACTGTCTTTGTTGCACCCATTGTTTGGCTTTTAGGTCAAGGACAAATAAACTAATAGATCAGTTTTGCCTCTGGCTTTTGTTGGGCAACTCAACAGAAAAGGCTGACAGACGGCAGAGACAGACATTCACGTTGTATAAGCATCACAGTAGACAGTGATGTGCAACTGTTACCCACAGAAACCAAGGGGGGAAAAGAACCTTCTTGAAGTAGGCCAATTATTTAGGTCAGGGGAAAAAAACAGACAAAATTGTATGGGTCAAAATTTGAAATAACCCAAAAGGCAACCAAGGTGCCTCTAAAGAAAGTATAGGTAGTCCTCGCTGAACAACTGCCCTCTTTAGTAACCATTCAAAGTTATGATGCCACTGAAAATGTAACTTTATGACTGGTCCTCACATAACAATCACAGCATCCTGCAGATGGCCATTTGTGTGCTACAGAGCTGGCTTCCTACAAGCAGAGTCAATGGAGAAGCTGGTAGTAAAATCCCAACTGATATCTGCCCTCCCTTAATATGTACATCCTGTCTATGGGGCAATGATACCACAACATAAAGTTCAGTAGTAGCTTCAAACAATGCAATACAATTACAGTTACGTATTATATATTAAAGCTGAATAGTGAGGAACAATTAAAATAATTTGTTAAGTGACTTAGAAATTAAGTCCCACTTTTGCAAACCAATACCTTACTCAGCTATAATACAAAGGTAATGTTGAGATGCTGGCATTCTATATGGTACAACACCAATAGTCTGCATTGTCACAGCCCTAGACCAATGTTTTATTCTTTTTTAATCCATTCAATCATGTCTGATTCTCGGAGACTGCCCAGAGAAGTCCCTGCAGTTTTCTTGGCAAGGTTTTTCAGAAGTGGTTTGCCATTGCCTCCTTCCTAGGGCTGAGAGATAGTGACTGGCCTAAGGTCATCCAGCTGGCTTTGTTCCTAAAGTGGGACTAGAACTCACAGTCTCCCGGTTTCTAGCCTGGTGCCTTAACTGCCTCACCAAACTGGCTCTAACAATATTTTAATACTGTGTTTATTTTTCAACCTGTTATGGTTGGCTTTTCTGACCCTTCTGAATTCCTTTGTCACCTGCTTTGTGATGATGTAATTTTGTAAGCAAATAAATAGAACTATATTGACAGAATGACAACATACTTGTGGAATTTTATACCTTGACAAGGTATTCTCAGAGAGATAGAGACAAATTTCATGCAGTTTGATATATTTCTATGTAACAGTTTCATGTAAAATCACAGTGGTGACTTACATGGTCAGCAAAATTGCACCCAGGATAGTAAAATCTGCATTAGCTTTAGTACCAACAACAACCATGCAATACACAACATGATTGAAGTTCGGCATTTCAGCATAAATGATCTGTAATGACATTCTCAGTGTGGATCAAAGTAAAACTGCAGTGTCAGTTTTATTCAATAACTTAGTTGACTCATCATGAAGTGATGCATTTACCTTCCTATTTTGAAGTAATCTATTTCTGTAAATTGAGTTTATATCCAAAATTTATCTAGGAATGCAGACATTGGGTTATATCCATACTCTAAGCAAGCATAGTGAAATCCATGCCACTTAAGTCAGTTTATCTCAGTGGGTATCCTCTAAGTGGGTATCCTCTAAGTCAGGGCTTTCCAAAGTGCCGCCGCTGGCGACACACCCGGCGGCGGCGACACGCGTGCGCACGGCGGCGGCGCAGGTGGCGGGCGGCGGCACGCGCACACGGCGGCGGCGCGGGGAGCGGGCGGCGGCGTGCGCGCACGGCGGTGGGGCGGGTGGCGGCACGCGCGTGCATGGCGGCCGCCGTGCGCGCGCGCGCCGCCACTTCCGGGTGGTGTGGCGACACACCACGCTGTGTGTGGCGACACATTTTTGTGTCGCGACACACAGTTTGGAAAGCTCTGCTCTAAGTGTTCATATGTTATACTTACCAGAATAATTAAAGACAATGGCAAGCTTAACATCTGGCTAGTTTTCATTTGGGTTGGATGTGTGAGAACATGTGTGTGTGGTTTAATGTCTTCTGCAAATTTAATATTTTGGTTTAGTTGATGGTTCAGTGGATTATATGAGCGCAGATAATGGGTTAATACAGTAGCCAGATTAAACATGATGTGTGATTATAGTTAATGTGTTTTGTTCATTGATTCTTGTAAAAAATTCTCTTATGTTTGCTTATTAAGGATCTAGAAAATGACAAATTAACGTCATTGTTAACTCCTACTACAGGATATGGGGTTGTGTACAGATTAGAGCTTGGAGAACCCATGCAAACTTGAGCAATGGTTTTAACTGACCTCCCATTATGATTGTTGTTGTTGTTGTTCAGTCGTTTAGTTGTGTCCGACTCTTTGTGACCTCATGGACCATAGCACGCCAGGCCTTCCTGTCCTCCACTGTCTCCCGGGGTTTACTCAAATTCATGTTTGTTACATCGGTGATGCTATCTAACCATGTCATCCTTTGCCGTCCCCTTCTCCTTTTACCTTCAGTCTTTCCCAGCATCAGGGTCTTTTCCAGGGAGTCCTCTCTTTGCATTAGGTGGCCAAAGTATTTGAGCTTCAGCTTCAGCATCTGTCCTTCCAATGAGCAGTCAGGGTTGATTTCCTTTAGGATTGACTGGTTTGACCTCCTTGCAGTCCAAGGGACTCTCAAGAGTCTTCTCCAGCACCACAGTTCGAAAGCATCAATTCTTCGGCGCTCAGCCTTCCTTATGGTCCAACTCTCACAGCCATACATTACTACTGGAAAAACCATAGCTTTAACTATACGGACCTTTGTCGGCAAGGTGATGTCTCTGCTTTTTAATATGCTGTCTAGGTTTGCCATAGCTTTCCTCCCAAGGAGCAAGGGTCTTTTAATTTCATGGCTGCAGTCACCGTCTGCGGTGATCTTGGAGCCCAAGAAAATAAAATCTGTCACTGCTTCCATTTCTTCCCCTTCTATTTGCCAGGAAGTGATGGGGCCAGATGCCATGATCTGAGTTTGTTTACTGTTGAGTTTCAAGCCAGCTTTTGCACTCTCCTCTTTCATCCTCATTATGATAACTTTGTTAAAATAGTGCATTATTTTCCAGACTGGAGAGACTTGTCATCTACAGTATCACCACCAGTGGGTCTTGATCTTCACCCAAAAGCTTGGTAGCCTTAATCTTTGTTGGAAACTAAATTACACACTATTGAACAAATCAAAGAGTTAAATAGCCAGGAATAACCTTGCAATCATTTATGAATTGGGGGGAACAAGTGAAACTGTGACTGGGCCCAAAGGATTTTCAGATCTGATTCTGCAAGCAGTGAAGGTGGTAACTTTGTTGGTGGTTATGAATATCTTATTCATTAATATCTTATTAAGGGGCATGGTGGCTCAGTGGGTAAGATGCCAGGCTTGTCGATTGGAAGATCGGAAGTTTGGAGGTTCGAATCTCTAGCCCCGCGTGACGGAGTGAGCTCCCACATTAGCTCCAGCTCTTGCCAACCTAGCAATTTGAAAGCATGCAAATGCGAGTAGATAAATAGGTACCACTTTGGTGGGTAGGTAACAGCATTCCAAATGCGTCATGCAGCCACATGACCATGGAAGCGTCTTCGGACAACACTGGCTCTTTGGCTAACAAACGGAGATGAGCACCGGCCCCTAGAGTTGGACATGACTGCACAAATGTGCGGGGGGAACCTTTACCTTTACTATGAATATCTTAGAGTTAAGTAATTAACTTAAATATCTTAGAATTAAGTAATTACCTCCCAAAGTCACCTCTGTAAAGATAAAAAAAAATTAAGGTTTTTGTTTTAGCCCTGGAATGCACTTAAACTGTTTGTATATTTGGAATCAATCCTTGTTTCTATAGGTGTTCCTATGTCTGTCTTTGATTCTGGGCCAAATTGATTTTCACAGAGGGCTGTTAGGCCATTCTAACTCTCCTGGATAATTCTTATTTAGCCTGGAAAAATGGCATCAAATTCAACCTCAGACAGCATGGCCTCTGTTCAATATTCGATTTCACTAGGGACTAAGGAAGTCAACCTGAAATTGAAGCATAATGTTGTTGATACCAATCTGCCCAGTGCCTGGACTGCTATCCCATATATAGCGAGGTTTAACATCCTTCTTCCATATACCTTCCAGAGGGAAAGTACAATGATAGCTTCATCCAAAATTGAATGTGCCCTTGCCAACTGAGGGCTATTAAGTCTGTAAAGATGTTTTACTGTGCTGTCTTTTTGATTCAGCTCGACATGCAGATTTGACCACCTCTCTTAAATTGTTCTGGTTGGTCTAGTTGGTCTATTGTTATTGTTAAATGGTTCTGGTTGGTCTAATAAGGAGAAAACTCACCTTATTTTAGCTAATTTGTTTCCATGAAAATAGCCAAGTTTTGTGCACTAGGGCATTCTGAGGCTAATAGCTTTTTATTATATGTATATAAGTCCACACTGAGGTGCTATACACATATATATTCACTTGAGGTTTAAGTCTAGCTTATCTGACAACGGAAAAGAAAACTTTTTCTGCTCCTGTTATTCAACATTCAGCATTTTTCTAAATAAGTGTCCTGTGCTACACTTTCCTAAGACTGATGAAAGTCACCAAGCCTTCTTCTTTTTTAATATACCTGATCTTTGGTGAATTGATTAGTGAAGAGCATTAGATCTATATTAGTTAATTATGTCTCCCATAAAGCACTGTAACTGGAGAATTGTAGTAGAACCATTCACTGTGATTTAGAACTTAACATCAATTAAAAAACGGTCTGCTGACAATCTTCTCCACAATGATAAGGTTACTATTTAAATAGTTTGTATATAATTTATTAAAATGATTTTCATTCATAGCTACAAAATCAATGTGTGAAAACTGTATGCAAATTCCCTCCTCTTTTTATCCCACCCCCCTCTTGTTTTTTTGGGGGGGGATTTTTATTTATCTATTTAGATATATATGGTTGTCCCTCTTGCCATAGCAACTGTGGGTGGTGAACAAAGTTTTAAATCCTAAGTTTTACATTTGAGCACATTGAGGCTCAAATATAGGCCAGAAGTTACAAAATTATTATATTTGTCTCATGTGTAGGCCTGTCTATATGCATTAACAGTGTCCTTAAACTAAAAATGAAGAATGAAACTTACCTCTTGAATGTGAAGTTGCCCGAATTTGAAATATTTTTTTTAATAAATTGTGATCTCCCAGGGAACCCCTAGTGACCTCTCGCAGAACCTGAGGGTTCCACAGAACCCTGGTTGAGAAACCCTGATATAGATAGCCATTAAAACATGCAACATACAATTCCAAAAAGAAATTGCAAGCAAGAATTCATACATACATACATACATACATACATACATACATACATCACCTGGGTTTCATTATCTTCCTGCCCCCGACCTGGGCAAACAGACAGGTTTTCAGTGCTTTCTGTAAAACCAGCAGGATCGAGACCAATCAGATCTCAGGTGATAAGCTACTCCAGAAGGCAAGCACAGTGACTGAAAGGGCACACATCCTGGATCCTGCAAGAGGGCATTCTTTAATTGATGGGATCTGAAGCATGCCCTTCCTGCCAGATCTAATAAGGTGGGTAGAGACCACCAGAGAAAGGCAGTCCTTGAAGTATCCTGGCCCAGGGCTTTATAGGTGACAACCAGCACCTTGAATTGCACCTGAAAGCCTATTGGGAACTAGTGCAGCTCGCAAAGCAGTGATAAAACATGGACAAATCAAGAAGCACCCATAACTGCCTGCACAGCTTCTGGACCAACCACAGCTTCTGGATACTCCTCAAGGGCAGCCATTTGGGAGGTGACCAAAGCAGTGCCTTCCAGTCCAGGAAAGGGCACAAATAGCAGCAAAGAAGAAAAGTCACCTAGCTTTGCAAACCAGTCCAATTAATGTGAAACTTCCAATTATGGAAGGAGATTTGGTTGAGAAGAATGTTAAAATAATGTTTAGTTTAAAGAAGAGAACTTTGCCCTAAAAAAATGAAGCAAAACCTACATCTATTTTACAGTCATCATACAAATTTTAACAAACATATTCACTGGACAGGCACCATAAAATCCCTAATGAAGGGATCCTCAATTTTTGGAAGATGAAGACAGTCTGCAAAACATCTTATAGCCTGCTTATATGCTTATAGCCTGTCTATTCACAAAATGGAGAGATGTAAGTTACAAAGCATTGTTCTAACATAACCCTATTTAATAGTCTTCCCCTCTTTCTCATGGGTGTTTCATACTACTCCTGCATACTTCCAAACAAAGCTAAGTGAAGGCTGCCTATTGTTGTTGTTTAACCTATGCCTATTGTTGTTGTTTAACCTATGGCACCCACTGGGGCTCAGAGGCATTATTGGAAATAAAGTGATGAAAGCCATGCCAGCTACCCATGTTTTTAAATTTAACAATGTTCTGTTTTGTTTTTTAATGCTAAAAGTTAGGTGGGGCAGGAAGACTGGTGGACATCAAGAGAAACATCCTTTCAGACCCAAGGAATCATACTAAATCTTGATGTTCTTGTTTTGTTTTTGCATTGGCTAAGTATAGATGCAATGAGACTGTAGGCTTCTTGGAGAACAGCTGCTGATTCCTTTGTTGAGTTTGATTCATTTTTTAATGGGAACAAAGGAAACAGAATTCATAACAGCTGCAATAAAGCTGCATTGTCACCTTGGGCTGGGAATAAGTGCTTTTGATGGCTCGTTGAACACAGCACCGATGGCTCCTAAGCGGAATTTCATTTGAAGTGGCTGATCCCTTCTTACATCCTGGTATTGCAACATCTAAGACCTGTTTTATGAAGCATACACATACAGGACATAGAAAACAGAATAAGAAATAAACTGCCTATGTCTGCATTTCTCTGTAGGGTTTTTTTTTTTTTTTTTTTTTTGAGCTGTTGATTCTTAATTCCATGAGGGTTTAAAATATAAATGGTAAGTGAGATAATGGGGATGAAGTATCTTTAAACTTGCATTTCATGATGATAAAATTTTGGGCTCTGATCTAAACACAGTTATTTTCTTTTGTGTAAGCTGAATTTGGTAGATTTCAAAGTAGTCTAGATGCTATATTGGTTGGCAGGTGCAATAGAATCTCTTGCCTAAATGATTCCCCCTTCCCACTCTTTCCTCCTTTTGAAGGTCTTCTGATCATTTATGTGAAAGTAAATGATGATGGTAAATTGTTGTTGCGGTTATCATTATTAAACTTGTATGCTGCCTGACTCTCAATGACTCTGGCTGGCTCACAACAAACAAAGAAAAAAATTACAATAAAATCAATAAAACATAGAAAATAAAAGATAAAGATAAGGGCAAGGGTGATGAAGTGAGGGGTGTCATTCTCCCTGGGAAAAGAACTTCTGCATATGCTCAAAAACCCTTCCAAAATTATTGAATCAGTTTTAAAGCATCTCTTTTGAGGATTAGATTTGATTAGGAAAAAACAGTTTGATGTGGTGATTCTAATTAAGTCACCTTTGAATCAAATCTCCAAACCAAGACTTTGAACAACTGTAATATTTAGCTGGCTATGTTCTTCGGATTACCTGATTGAGGAAGGTGATGCTAGAGTGAAGGACGTCAATTACTTCATAAAAGGGTTCAAGACTAATACCAGAGCAATATGTTATCCTGCAATATAGCTTACTGTCCTAAATGCCAATGCTTTCCCAACTTTTCTGCATTTCTGTTTTTGCAAGGTACATAAACATTAGTATGTAGAATTCCTCATGATTCCCAAAACTTGAAAGTTCCATTACTGAGGGATTACCAACTTTGTGTTGGTTTTCTCACAGCATCTCAATTCTGATATTTTATTTTATTTATTTTCTATCCTGCCTTTATTATTTTTATAAATAACTCAAGGCGGCAAACATACTAAATACTCCTTCTTCCTCCTATTTTCCCCACAACAACCCTGTGAGGTGAGTTGGGCTGAGAGAGAGTGACTGGCCCAAGGTCACCCAACCAGCTTTAATGCCTAAGGCGGGACTAGAACTCTTAGACTCCTGGTTTGCCATTGGCTCCTTCCTAGGGCTAAGAGTCAGGGACTGGCCCAAGTTCACCCAGCCAGCTTTCACGCCTAAGGCGGGACTAGAGCTCTCAGTCTCCTGGTTTCTAGCCCGTTGCCTTAACCACTAGACCAAACTGGTCTATAGTTAAATGTAATTATGCCCAGGGTATAGGGAATTTATCCTCTAATCCAGAGTGATGAATACTTCATCCATGGGGACTAAGGCAAAGAGCATTATATACTACTGGAAGAACAAATTCACTCCTGATATCAGCCTTTGGTTGAGCTTTGTTTTCAACAGAACAGCCCCTTCTCTCTCCTAGTTATGCTAGTGGTGTACATAAGGGGCAAATTGCCATACTTATGACAACATAAGTGCTCAACATGTGAACTGAAGCCCTGATGGTGGAGGATTGTCACTCACGTTGAAGAATCATATGTAGAGCTCAAATTTAAGCAACTGCACTGCACACATTGTGGCCAGCTCTTGACTTACACCATCAGTGTGACTAAGAAATGGAAAGGATTTCTCACCGCAGTTACTCTGGTGAATCGTACACTTCTGATAACATCTGTACTAGGGTAGCCAGTACAGGTATTTCCTTTTCCTCTTTTATTCCTCCTTAATTCATTATTACACGATTGTTGTTGTTGTTGTTCAGTCGTTTAGTCGTGTCCGACTCTTCGTGACCTCATGGACCATAGCATGCCAGGCCTTCCTGTCCTCCACTGCCTCCCGGAGTTTACTCAAGTTCATGTTCATCACATTGGTGATGCTATCTAACCATCTCATCCTCTGCCATCCCCTTCTCCTTTTGCTTTCAGTCTTTCCCAGCATCAGGGTCTTTTCCATCTTTTTCCTCTCTTCGCATTAGGTGGCCAAAGTATTTGAGCTTCAGCTTCAGGATCTGTCCTTCCAATGAGCAGTCAGGGTTGATTTCCTTTAGGATTGACTGATTTGACCTCCTTGCAGTCCAAGGGACTCTTAAGAGTCTTCTCCAGCACCACAGTTCGAAAGCATCAATTCTTCGGCGCTCAGCCTTCTTTATGGTCCAACTCTCACAGCCATACATTACTACTGGAAAAACCATAGCTTTAACTATATGGACCTTTGTCGGCAAAGTGATGTCTCTGCTTTTTAATATGCTGTCTAGGTTTGCCATAGCTTTCCTCCCAAGGAGCAAGCGTCTTTTAATTTCATGGCTGCAGTCACCATCTGCGGTGACTTATTTACATTATTACATGATACTGTACGTTGCTATATATCAGGAGCTTGTTGTCTTTGTTGCTAGTGATATTGTTATGGTATACAATATGTTTTCCAAGTACTTTTTCCATCTGTATGAGGAAGTCTTGCACGTATTAGTAGCAGTAATCCTTGGGTGTGTCAATGATTGCAGAGGAGCAGTGTTTCTCTTGATATTTCAGAAAAGATAACCAATGGCCACAAAATGTTTCATATTTAAATGGGAATTCTGAAAGATTGCAAGGAATATATCATATGTATGTAGAAGTATTTCATAGTATTAAAACAAAATAATAATGAGGGAGACTGGTTTTAAAAAGGGATGCCACCTTTCCTTGTTGTATCGAAAAAACCATAAGAATCTTCTGTCACATTAAAAAAAATAAAAATCTAGTATAATATACATGTAAAACATGTTTTAACCTATCACGAAGCATGAGAAAGTTGATAGTTTTTAATGTACCAGAACTCTTAACTTTATTTATTTATTTATTTATTGGGGCGCAACTGGCAAGTATGACTTCTCTGTTTGGAAATTCTGTCTTCATCCTTATTTTAAAATAAGGTGAAGAAAACGTTGGAAGATGGAGGGAGTTATGACTTAGATTTCTGCTTTGTGCCTGCTAGCATGCAATTAGCATGTGCATCTTTGTGAGCCCAACTTTCTATTACAAATTTTTAATAAGATGAAAATTGGAGGGGCAGAGAAGTAGCCTAGATCACCATTTTAAATTTTCCAGTGTCAAATACATTCCTAGTGCAATCACTAAATGTGATCTCTATTTAAAGGTCAGCTTTGCTCATTCTTCTAAGGCCATTAAAGTATCCATTACATGTCCTGCTTAGCCTATTAGAAAGGTCAAATGTTGTAAGGAAGCATACCTTTCAGTTATAAATGTAATTACACTTCCTGAAAATCACATTGCTTGCATTCTTCCCCCCCCCCCTTTCTTCGCTTTTCTGTTCTTCTCTTCTCTTGGTGTGGGGTGAAATACAATGAGATTTTCCTACAAAGGTAGCCCAGACAAACTGACAAACACATACCACCAAAAAGAGATGTGGAGATCTCTTGTGCTTCACTCAATGCAAGTAGAAAATGACTGCACCTCATATAGAAGCATCTCATAGAGCTGCAATCAGAAATGGGTCCCCGATACGTTTGCAATTGCAGGATTATACGAAAGGCTTTTATTATTCTGAAATTCAACTGTGGGGATTTTGTCAGTCATTTCACAACTGTTTAAAACAGCATTTGAAAGTCACACTCTGTTCCCAGGAAAATGAATAATAACAGTTTTAACTACTTCAACACAGTGATTTGGAGGTGATTATCAAAACCAGTGAATAAAATTACATCCAAGTCTGTTTAAAAAGAAATGATCTTTTTTTTTGTTCATTATCAAATCAGAACAGGACTCAGACTATGATTTAAAGATTATTTTGCTAATGCCACAGTGCAATCCTTTGCAAGATTTTTTGGAAGTGAACTCCTTTCCATCCAATAACATATGCTTGCTAATAAATTTTATTTAAAAATGAAGATTCAGGATAGAATTCCACTGAATTAAGGTTTGCAATTTAAGATAAGTGCTTAACAAAACAAAACAGCTGAGACACAGTATCAGTCTAAAGTACCTCCTTTTATTCTTAAGATAATGGTGTCACCAATGTGCTGTTAATGAATCCATTATATTTATTGTCACGGCTCCCAGCCAAGATGGTTTCCCAAGGTAGCGTAAAACAATTACATTCATTTCAAAGTTCAAATATCATACAAATGCATAGACATGTCTAAAGTGACAGTTTCTCCAACCTCTTGAAGTTGAATGACATATTCCAGATCCTAAAGTTTTACTTCTAAAGAGACAGAAGAACTTCCAGGTGAACTCAAGACAAAAATGCCAGCTCATAGAACCAATCTTCTCTTGACTTGCAAGTTTTGATGGAGTTTAGAAATGCATAACTTGGGTTCTAGATCCTTTTACTAGTGGTAAGGTGGGACAGAGGTAATCCAGGTGGTCTTGGGAGTTGACAGGGCAAAAATAATAGAAGAACAACCAAAATTTTGAAAGAAAGTAGGAGGAGAAAATAGGCAATAATAGATGAGCTCCACATTTATAGAATGGGTGATGATTGAAAAGGGTGAGAGCCAAGGGATAAAATAAGGCTTTAGGGAGGAAATAAATTTGAGAAGGGATTCAACAGAAAAGAGGACCATCATAATAAAGATTAGGATTTGAGGTGTAAGAAACAAACAAGAGTAGAAGTTGTTTAAGGGGATAAACCTCTTCTGAAGAATAGAGGAGTGCAAGACTGAGTAAAACACTGATATATTAATAAGCATGGCAATATTTAATCTGTTGCAGCTTCTAAGTATCATCAACCGCAAATAAATTGCATTTATAGTTCTTTGTAAGGAGTTGGGAGAGGGCTACGTACCCAGGTGATACAAAAGGAACAGCCTCTGCTTTCTCACAGTAAACAGATAGGTCTCCAAAGTCCCATTGTCATTAAGTGTTGGCACTTTCAGAAGCTAACATTCATAACACTCTGAATATAACAAACACAGACACTGCTCACCACAGTGGAAGATAGATTCTTCCATTTCAGTGTTCTGTTTTACCTTGGAAAACCCAAAATTTATTGAAGCTCTACTTCATCCATCAACAAATAAGGGAAAATGTTCTGTCCTTTTCATTTCCCCCCAAATCTTCATTTTGCCAATTACTTGTTTTGCTTGGCTTCTCTGTTTAGGAATTGGTAAAAATGTAGGCACAAATATAAGCACTCATATTTATGCATACATTTTCCACTATGCATATTTTAATGGTATTTTCAAAGTGCCCCTTAGTTTTCCATGTCAATGTGCAACTGTAAGTGTACTTTTCTCAAACATGTGCATTTCTGTGAATTTTCTTTTGATTGCACATTGTGTTGCAAAATTTGGAAAAATATGAATTTCTACATGCAAGAATGCTTTTTATTCTCCTTTTTATCAGATTGATATAAAATCTACTTCATAATATAAAAATTTCATACAGTACATTTATTTTCCATTTTTAGTAGAGAAACATGCAGTATACATATATAGCACCTTGTTATTCAATATGCTTATTTTTTTTCCTATTCAGAGAAAAGCAGAAGTGCTCAATTTTTGTTGACCATGCCCAGTTTTGTGCAATGTGTTAAGGGCTGTACTCTGGAAGTGAGTGAGTTTAGGATATGTTTTGGGAGGGTCTTGGGAGGAAACAGAAGGATTAATCATCTACAATGTATTCCACTGTTCATTCTACTTCATTCAGTCCAACATCCCTATTTTTCTAATAAAACATTGACAACACCCCCACCAACACAGGCAGGACAAGCCAGGGTATATAAACAGAGAGCAAGTCCTACTCCCTTTTCGCACTGAAGATGTTGCCTAGCCTGGCAATGAAACGTCTGCAAGAAAACAACAAGGCTCAGAGAGCACCAAGGACTCCACCAAACATCTTTGTCTTGTTCCTGTTTTCACATGTTGGAGATGCTTCATTGGCATTATTTTGGTAAGAGATGGTAATTGACATTTATTCAGCTATCAGCCCCACAAGCTAGATCCTTAAATTTATTTATTTATTTTATTTATCATATTTATACCCCGCCTATCCCCTCCCTATCGGAGGACTCTAGGCGGCTTACAGTGTTACTATATATATATATATATATATATATATATATATATTCATATATATATATATATATATATATATAATTATACAACAATTCATATATTTATCATTGCGCGCTCAGGAAGGGGGTTGGGGAACCGACTCTTCTTCTGTAGGTATTGGACTACATGTCCCAGCATACCTCGCTTCTGAGTCGGCTGCTGACGTCCTGGATGTTCAACCAATCGGGTTCCGTCGTCCTCTGTCGTCCTCCATCGCCATTTTCGGGATTTCTGGGATCTTCTTTCCGATTCCAAGGGCGACCCCCGAATTACAGGACGTCGGCAAATTGACCCACTTTAACGTGGTACCCATTTATCTACTCGCTTTTGCTTTTGAATTGCTGGGTTGACGGAAGCTGGGGCGAATGGCGAGAGCTCACCTCGTCACGCGGGATTTGAACTGCCAACCATTAGATGCCGGCAGAGTTTACAGCTCAGCGGTTTAACCCGCTGAGCTAACTGCGCCCCAATGCCAAAGTAAGTCAGGAAGTAGATGCATGTTAATCCAACCTAAACATTGCTCAGGCTAGTAGTTTATCTTAACCCAGACCTGAAGTTCTAAATTGGTTTCTACAGCAGGAAGCCTTACAGAAGCACCTTTTACAGTTTCAAAATTGGATTGTGCAGGTTTTGACATTGTATAAGAGCTTCTAGGCACTTCAAAAGTCCTGGGGAACATGGGAACAATGGCAGTAAAGATGTAAAGAACAGGGTGACTATGAAACAATTGAAGGTGCATAATATAACCAATCAAACTAATTGGCATCTGAACCAACCCTGTAAGTACTTTTCCCTCAACCTTGACAGTTAAAAATGTACAGTAAAAGTAAATAAAACAGCTAACGCTTCCACAATGGCCCAAATCAGTTCCCTAAGGTTACCTAATAATAGAACAGTCCATGGAACTCAGAAAAATAGTTCTTACTTTGAAGGCCGTAAGAAGCTCTTACAAATATGTCTTTCTTTTTTTTTTTTGCTTGCAAAACACTTAAAGGTACAATACATCTATGTTTGCTTTCCACCAGTAAAAGGGAAAATGCAACAAATAAATAAGGGGGACTGAATAAGAGAGAAGGTGTCTTTTCAAGGTTTTATGCAAATTAAAGATAATTTTATGTAGTCTGTAATAGAAAGGATTATTTCTGTCTTTAACTTTAATGACCCCTTTTTAGCCTGAGAATTTCCCCAGAAGACTCTAGGAGTGATATAATTTTCCTCTACTGAGCTATTAAAGACATATTTGGTCATTGTGGCCAACTTAGCTTGACATAATGATAATTTCAGGATGTTTTCAGGATGCCAATTTAGATTCATCCTTATACTTACTTCAGACTGCTTGACCTTTTCCCTCTATAGCATGATGGCCAACTTCATTAATATAGAGCCTTATGCTATTTAGATGGATTCTGGCATTCATTGAACGTTAATGGGATGAATCCAATTGTCTCTTTTTAAATCACGTGTCCCGACACAGAGAAAATGCAGCCGTCTTGGCTCAGAAGCAGAGAATTCTGCTGCCTCAATGGAGCCTTGGATAAAATGACAAGGATAGCTAATATTGATTTCTGAGCTGGAATGGCCCCTGCTTGCACCACAGCCATGCACAAGCTCTTTGAAACCTCCTTTCAAGATGTAGGTAATAAATTAGTGTCAGAAATACAAACAGAGTTGGAACAAGGAGGCATTGCCTTGCTGGATTGGACCCCTAGCCCATCTAGTCCAGCAGTCTGTTCTCACGGTGGTCAATCAACTGCACAAGGAATCCCACTGTTCTCCCAGCAGATGGCCTTCAGAGGAAGTCCCACTGCCATCAAGGCTAATAGCCATTGATCCCCATAACTTCCATGAATAGTTCCAACCCTTTTTTGAAGCCAATCAAGCTGGTAGCCAGCACCACATCAGTCTAATGCCTTCAAAACAGGAAACAAAGGGATCCTGCCTGTTTTATTTTTGGCATTGGCACACTTAGATATTATTTTTCTGATCAATTAAAAAAAGAAAAACAAAATTCAGAATTATTTACATTAGCAACATGTCCTAATGTCATGCTGAAATTTTCATTGCAAATTTTCAATTTTCTTTCCCTCTGAAAGATACTTCTTTCTTTCTGATGTATTTGGTTAGGTAGCAGCATCTATACGATCTTGGATGAACCTGGAAAGCTAAGCAGAGATGGACCTGGCTAGAATTTGAATGCATAATCAAGAAATCCCAGAGCTACTGTATATCCTAGACTTGGAAGGCCAACAAACAAACAAACTTCAAGAGTGGCTGTTGTGGGTCTTCCGGGCTGTGTGGCTGTGTTCTGGAAGTTGTGGTTCCTAACGTTTCGCCAGCATCTGTGGCCAGCATCTTCAGAGGGCAGGAGCACAGATAGAAGCAAAATCTCTGTGCCCAGGTAGAGTGGCAATGTTCTATTTATAGAGCTAAATTATAGGAGATTAGGTGGGTTTTTTTGTTGTGTTGAAATGTTAATGAGTGGCTGATGAGCGTGATTAGCATGTTCATTGTGAGAAGTATTCCCATGTCTTCAAGAGGCTAGAAACCCGGAGACTGTGAGTTCTAGTCCCACCTTAGGCACAAACTGGATGACCTTGGGCCAGTCACTCTCTCCTAGGAAGGAGGAAATGGCAAACCACATGCCAAGAAAACTGCAGGAAATAGTCCAGGCAGTCACCAGGAGTCAAAGCTGACTCAAAGGCACAAAAAAAAAAATCAATAGTGTATTGTAAATAAAAATAAAACATCTCCTGCCTCCTGACCACAAGAAAAAAACTTGAAAACTGAAGAGAGAGAGAGAGAGAGAGAATATAAATATATAGGTAGTCTTAAAGAGAGCAATGTCATTTTAAAAAGTAATATTCAATATTTCTATCAATATAGGCAAATGCAATCTATTAGGAATTATCTCAGTATTACTTTTAAAAAAGGAGGGTGACCTAAAGTTAGTAAACTTTTAAGGCTCTTTGTGTCCTGGGGGAAATGGACAGAATTAATGACTGTTAAATTCTTCAAAACCATTCAATCAACATGAAAAACAAAATGGAGGTTATCAAGAGAGATAATAAGGGTAGAGACAACACTCTACCCTTGAGAATTTCACCCTTTTTCTTTTTTTCTTTTTGCAATGAAATAAATTTCAGAATCCGAATCAGCCTCAACAAATTCCCAGAACTGGAATGAGTCTCAAAAAATTAAACAAGAATTAATAGGAAAAAAATGCAGGATTGCTTTTTTCTACAGGGCACTACTCATAACATATGGAGGCAATTTGCATACCTTCCCCTACTTTACATAACTGGTAACATAAATTACTCAAGAACCTGTTTTGTAAATGTAAATTGCTTTCCTTTTATTCCCAGCCGTGCAAATATCCCTAATGTAGGCTTCTAAAATGCATATTTCTTTGATGCATATTCTCATTCTAAATATTACCCCCACTATTTGTATTCAATTTTCTATTGTTTTTCAGTCCCTTTCTTTTTTCAGATTTCTTTTTAATCACAGGAAAATTAATCTTAGCTAAGTTTGATTGCTTCTAGGGTTCTCATCACTTCAGGTCAAGCAGACCTACCTTCCTTCCTTCCTTCCTTCCTTCCTTCCTTCCTTCCTTCCTTCCTTCCTTCCTTCCCTCCTTCCCTCCTTCCCTCCTTCCCTCCTTCCTTCCTTCCTTCCTTCCTTCCTTCCTTCCTGTAGTTATTAATTTTCATGACAGCCAACAATTATACCACTTTATTAATAAACACTAATAACTGTGGAGTCCTTGGTGCTCTCTGAGCCTTGTTGTTTTCTTGCAGACATTTCATTCCCAGGTTAGGCAACATCTTCAGTGCGAAAAGGGAGTGGGACTTGCTCTCTGTTTATATACCCTGGCTTGTCCTGCCTGTGTTGGTGGGGCTGTTGTATTCTCCTTGGTGGTTCCTTGATTGGGTTATTGTTTGCTGCTTGGTTGATTGATTGAGTTAATAGTTCATTGATTAGGGTCTATTGTGTTGTTTGATTGCTCCTCTGCTGCTAATCTTGGTGTTAATCTTTGCCTATCTGGTTGTTGATTGCTGGCAAGGAGGCGTTCTGTTCTTCTGGCTTTTCTATTGTCTCTTATGAATGGTATGTAAATGTTGTTTACCTCTATGTGTCTGTTGATGGCTGCTTTGTCAGAGTTCCAAGCTTCCAGGAATTCTCTAGCATTTTTGGATTTGGCTTGGTTTAAGATGCTCACAGTTTCCCAGTTGAAAGTATGGTTAAGTCTGTCCATGTGTTGTGAGATTAAGGAGTTTTCATCATGTCTTCTGACTGCTAGTTGGTGTTCGTGGATGCGTTCTGCTAGTCTTCTGCCAGTCTGTCCTACATAGTGGCTGCTATAGTCCTTACACTGTATGTTGTAGATAACATTTTCTTCTTCTGATAACTTTTTTTCTTCTTGGGCTACTGGGTCTTTTGGTTTACTTACAATGTTCTGAAGGGTTTTGGTTGGTTTGGGTGCTATGGTGATGTCATGTGGTTGTAACAGTCTATTAGTAGTTTCTGAGATGTTTCTGATGTATGGCAGTGTAATCCTTTTCATAGCTTCTGTTGGTTTTGCTGTGGTGGGTTGAGTGGTCAGGCACTTTTTGATAAAGTTGTATGGGTATCCATTTTGCTGGAAGATGCTATATAAGTGGTCTATTTCCTTTTTCTGGTGTTCTGGGTTGCTGCAGTGCGTTTGTGCTCGTCTGAATAGTGTTCTTACACAGCTCCTCTTGTGTGAGGTAGGGTTATTGCTTTGGTAGTGGAGCACTTGGTTAGTGTGTGTAGATTTCCAGTAGACTTGTGTTTCTAGAATGCCATCCATTCCTCTACTGATGAATATGTCCAAGAAGGGTAGTGTGTTGTTGTTTTCTTCTTCCCTTGTGAATTTTATTTCTTTGAAGATGTTGTTGATGGTTTTATGTGTTTCCTCCAGTTGATCCTTTTTTATTATGACGAAGGTGTCATCTACATACCGGATCCATACTTTGGGTTGTATGTGTGGGAGTGCTATTCTTTCTAGATGTTGCATTACTATCTCTGCTATGAGTCCTGAGAGTGGCGATCCCATAGCTGTTCCTTTGATTTGTTGTTATATTTGTCCATCAAACTGAAAGTAGGTGGTGAGGCAGAGGTTGATGAGGTCCATGATTCTGGGTATTTTGATCTTGGTGTATCTAGTTAGGTCAGGTGTGTTACGTAGAACTGCTGCCATTGATTCAATTGCTAGTGCTTGGACTATGGATGTAAAGAGTGCAGTGACATCAACACTAATAAAACACTAAACACTGATAAACCTAATAATCATTACAAATCTTTAGACTTGATGGTTAGAATGATTGATACTTAGCAAATATGTTGTTAAACATATATTACTATGTATTTTTAGTACACCTTAATAATTTACTTTTTTTTAAATTAGCGCATGCATGCCCTTAAGCATAAGTACATCACAAATAGGCTCACCTAACAAATGGATTCTTGTCCATTTTTAAAATACTGAGGTATCTCTACTATGATGGAACTTGAAGCATGCAAGATCTTGTCAAGCTCTTTTTCATACTAAATGCTCATAAGGTTCCAGTATTTAGCTTCAGCAAAGTTGCTGCGTTGGTCTTGGTCTGAACTATATCTGATCTATTGAATCCAGTATAGGGAATGTAAGCAAGAGGGTGCAACTGCAGTCATGTCTTGCTTGTCTGTTTTCTGTAGTTACCATTTGACTATGGTGGGTGCAGAATTGTGGACTAGTTAAACTGTCGCCATAGCTTTGCAGATGTTCTAATGCAACAAGTAAGCAGCTCTCTTTTTCGAATCCAGACTTCAACACCCTATTACTCATAGTGATGGAAATGAATTTAAAGTGATGGAACATAGAGGAATATGATATATTCAGTTTGATTATATGTACCGAGGCTTCGTTTCAGGATGGAATGAGAGCTAATGGGTTATTAATCATACTGTCATTTTATGTCCAACTACTATTTAATTATCTAGCCCTTATGCTGTTAACTGATTGCAGCACAGCAAAATGTAGATCTATCTATCTATCTATCTATCTATCTATCTATCTATCTATCTATCAGGTCAATATTTATTAATTCCCTACTTCCACAATTCTTTTCAAAATGCGCAATACTAACCAAAGAAAGAAATGATTTGGAAGATTACTCAAATGTAGCAAATCTGGAAAGCATTTGCCGCTGTGGTTTGGGGCAGTTAGGGTATGTAAAATGTAACCATAGAGAGGTGGATGTGGCTATTGAATAAATGGGCTCAATTTTTGAATGGCCAGCTTTTTGTTTCCACTTTTGCGGGTCACTAAGAAGGCATTTCTTCACACAAAAATAAAAAGGATTTATCTGGATTCCTGATGCTTCAACAGTTTTGTGCAATGGTTTCTGAGGTCACCTCTCCTACCAATATAGGCTTCCTTTCTCAAGAGCATGCACACTTTTCACCCTTTTAGAAAGAGACCCTTTCACTGCACAAGGAAAAAATGGGTGGCACCCAAACAAATTAAATTTTCACATATGCTTTCAGGGATCCCAATTCCCTTTCAATGATCACAAAAACTTATGCCAAATGAAATGCCTTGGTCTTTAAGATTCCTCCAGGTTTCAGTTTATTTACGGATTTATACAAGCATTTCCATGTTGTCCACTCCATGGATTCTAGGTGGCTTCCAATCATAAAAACATAAAACAATAGATAAAAACAACTGCTTCACCCCACTGCCCTTCATCTTGTTGACCATCTAAGTGGGGTTCTCCTCATAAAAAATACTAGGAAAGAGCAATTTTTAGTGTTGTCCTAAAAGTAAACAGTAGTTGACAGCCATGCTGGCTTTGCAGGGGGAACTGTTCCAGAGTGAAGGTGCTGCAACCAAAAGGACCATTCTCTCAGCCCCTGTTCCCTGACCCCAGAGAGGGGTGGGAACCTGCAACATTCCCTCTCAACTGAACTACTCAGAGTAGGCAAACTGCACCTGGAACAGACAGTCCTGAAGTTTGCTGATGTAATTTATCTACCACCCCCTGTCTTCATGGGCTGCTTACAGATGTTAAAATAGCAGGAATAGTTTTAAAAACTTCAATTCAAAAATACAATTAATAATATAAGCATGTGCAGGAGCGCGCGCGCACACACACACACACATGTACTTGCACACTGTCCTATATCTAGGTGTCTGAGGCTCTACAACCAGCCCTCCAAGGCCTTCCAGAAAAGTTTTTACTGGCTTCCTGAAGGCCATGAGAATGGAGGCCATCCTCACCTGAGGGTCAAGCTGTTTCCTAAGAGGGAAGCTGTCACTGAGGATGCCCACCACACCTCCTGCTACACGGGGATCCAGGTCAGATGAGAAGTGTGATCTCTTAGGTACCCAGTTCCTGAATCATATAGAACTTTAAAGCTAGTGACCTGCAGCATGAATTGCACTCAGAGGCAAACTGGCAACCATTGGTGTCCCTGCAGCATTAATGATGAAATCAAGAATTTTCTGTGGATGCCCATACATGCATCCAGTAATAGGACAAGAGTGGTAAAGCCTTGACTCTGATATTAAATTCAAAGGCACTTCAATTACAAATACTATTAATGGTGTGGATACAATCACTGAATCAGATACTGTACTTTCAAGTCAACAGAACAGTGCCTAAGAAGCCAACCACCTTTGTTTGTGATTCCTCCTTGGAGTGATGTTGGCTCCTTTGGTCAAGCGTAACAGTGAAGAGGCCAAGTATTTGCTATGCTGAAAATTTATTCTGTCTTTAAAAAAAACTCATTTGATTTAATGGAATCTCAATGAAATTGTCATAGCGGGCTCCTTGTGCAACTATGTTTGGCTGAAAGGAGTGTAAACACAATCTTTTTCATTTCACATTCATCTCTCCATTGCTCTGCAACTTCCCTGGCATCCTCTTCTTCAATGAGATGATAAGAGAAGATAACAGGAAGAAACCTCTTAAGACTTGTTTCATCAGGAGGTGGGGCATCCAAGAAAGCTGTGAGAGAGGAAGAGGAAGAAGAAACCAAAAAACCTTTTCCCAGCCAAAAGCACTGGAAACACCATAAAATAATATTGGAAAACTCCCTGAGGGTGAAATAAATAAATAAATAAATAAATAATAAAAACAAAGAAAACTTTTAGAAAATTGGACTACAGATTTTGGTGCCTTATTAGTCAGTCCTCTTAATTCAACTCTTGCTTTCACTGCAGTTCCTGAACATGTTTACATATTGTTCCCTGTGGTATCACATTTAGGCAAGGTATTAACCACAGGAAAGGAAGATACCTTCCCTCCCCCAAATCATCTTGTGTAGTGTCTCTATCAAATTCATATTCAATATATCCTCAAAAAAGGGAATGTCATAAGATATACTGTATAGAGCTGATATAAAGAATGACCCCAGCATTATAGAAAATTCAACAGAAGTTGAAGTTGCTCCATGAATTACTATTTTTTGATCAAAATTAATTGTTCTCACGCCTCGTCTATTTTGATTACTGAAGTAGAGCCTTGAAATGTAACTTTGGGGTAACACTGAATTAAATAAGTTGCAGAAACTTTTATCAAGTGCCTAGCAGTTCCCATATGCCCCACTTTAATAAGGGTTTTGCCACTCTTCTGAGGTTAAATGTTTGCCACAGTGATGCATTAATAACTCAAAATGTTTAATTATGTCAGTGCCCCATTTAATTAAACCCAACATGATAAACTGTCAGCATTCCCATTATGAACCCCTATTTTGATTGGCTTATAATGCAGTGATAAAAATTCATTTCATGCTCCAGAATGACATACAAGGTCTCCACTTGTGAGTGACTATGGTTATTACTGTTATATATAAACAGCTGTATCCATTTGGCATTTACAAACAATATGTGGTTTAAAGGACAAAAATATTAAGTATAGCCCATCTTTGTGTTTGGAAGGGCAAACCTTTCAAATGGTTTTCATGGAATTCATCTTGCTTTCTTGCTTGCTCTCATTCGAAGTGGGTCAGATAGATAGCTAGAGAGCTAGATAGCTAGATAGCTAGATAGAGTCTGCTGGTTGAAACTAGCAATTGTACAGAAAATAGTGATTTGCTGGCTCAAAATGAGACACTTCAGTGCCAAGGATTTCAACTGAAAATATTAACGTATCATTGGATTTCTTTTTATTTTATTTAATGGTTACTGCCATGAGCTAATGTCTCAATTTAGGATCATTGAGAGATTTAACCTTTTCTATGTGCAATTGTTCAGTGTGGTTATTGTCCCCAACACTACCTACTAGTTGTTGTTTTTGTTGTTGTTCAGTCGTTTAGTCGTGTCTGACCCTTCGTGACCTGCTAGTGGGTCAGTACAAACATACACAGATATTTCACTTGCACGTTTTGCCCCACAGGACAAACTGCAAATATTGGTGTGGTTTCCTTTGGGAATATAGTATAGAAAATGAACTAATGAATCAATTTACTATTTTTAATAGCTACTGAAGACCTAGTCAAGGATGTCCCAACATCTCATCTAGTGATGCTTTGCCTATCCTTATTTTAACAGCATATTATCCAATTGGCAAATGCCCTTGAAGTGTTTAAAAGGGTTTTTCTTAGTTGAGCTTAAAAAACAAGGGTAAAGCTAATTAAATAGTAACGATTAAGTGCCTAACTCATGAAGAAAAAATTAACTTGATGTCTAAGGACGTATATACAGAAGACTCTTTTCCTGACTGCCACCCATCATATTGTTGGGGTAAATGACATCTGGAGAAGAAACAGTAAAAAATATTTTAATTGAGTAAGAACATAGCAAAAATGTCCTGACCTGCTTAAATCTATTTGCCTTATTATATTTAATATTGATTAGATGGATTATGTACAGTAATCCAAGATTATCATTAGTGTCAATCTGTACAGATGTTTCCCCACCCTTAGTTCAGTGCCTTGACACACAATCAGAAAAGGAGTCTAGTTGAAGACAATATAGAAAGCAGCCATAGCCCAGTGGAAATCCATGGTTCAATTCAAAATATCTCTACTTTAGAACAGATTGGTACCGCAAAAACAAATAAGAGATGAGCTTGCAGTACCCCTTAGTTTGGAGGAAGTCAGTAAAGCCACTAAACAAATGAAAAATAACAAAGCTAGTGGACCTGATGGGATTCCTGCTGAAGTCTTTAAAGAAGGCGGGCCTGAACTTACACAACAACTTCATAAGCTCATCGAAAAAATCTGGATGAGGGAGGAGATTCCAGCAGACTTTAGAGATGCCATAATTATCACTCTCTTTAAAAAGGGTGATAGAACAGACTGTGGAAACTATCGAGGCATCTCCCTTCTAGCCACAGCAGGCAAAATCCTGGCAAAGATCATCGCAAACCGTCTCCTATCTGTATCAGAAGACATCCTCCCTGAAATGCAAAATGGCTTCCGCCCTTCCAGGGGAACAGATCTTCAGATATGATCTTCACTGCACGACAGCTTCAAGAAAAATGCAAGGAGCAAAACCGCCCTCTGTACATGGCGTTTATTGATCTGACTAAAGCTTTTGATACTGTAAATCGTACTGCTCTCTGGACCATCCTTCTGAAAATCGGATGCCCTGATAAATTTGTGAACATCTTGCGGTTACTCCATGATGACATGATGGCAACAATCCTGAATAACAATGGCTCTCAAAGCGATACATTTAAAGTGGAATCCGGCGTTAAACAGGGATGTGTTATTGCTCCAACCTTATTCGCTATCTTCATCGCTATGATTATACACCTTGTTGAAGAGAAACTTCCTACTGGTGTAGAAATTATATATCGAACAGATGGAAAGCTTTTTAATCTTAGTAGGCTGAAAGCAAAAAATAAGGTAATTACAACTTCTGTTATAGAACTTCAATATGCTGATGATAACGTAGTCTGTGCACACTCCGAGGAAGATCTTCAAACTATCCTAAACATCTTTGCAGAAGCATATGAAAAGCTCAGCCTCTCGATTAACATTAAAAAAACCAAAGTGCTTTACCAGCAAGTTCAAACCAATCCCTCCGCAGCACCATCAATCCAGCTTAAAGGTGTGTCACTAGAAAATGTCAACCACTTTTCTTATCTCGGCAGCCATCTATCTACAAAAGCCGACATCAACGCTGAAATTCAGCATCGCCTGAGCTCTGCGAGTGTAGCTTTCTCCCGAATGAAGCGTAGAGTGTTTGAGGATCGGGACATTTGCAGGGAGACCAAAATGCTTGTTTACAAAGCCATTGTACTACCAACCCTTCTGTACGCCTGTGAAACATGGACCCTCTACAAACGCCACCTCCAACTTCTTGAAAGATTCCATCAACGCTGCCTCCGAAAAATTCTGCAAATTACTTGGGAAGATAGGAGGACTTATGTTAGCGTATTAGAAGAAGCGAAAACCACCAGCATTGAAACAATGATCATCCAACATCAACTTCGCTGGACCGGTCATGTTGTTCGAATGCCTGACCATCGTCTTCCAAAGCAGCTACTTTACTCCCAACTTAAGAATGGAAAACGGAATATTGGTGGACAGCAAAAGAGATTCAAAGATACTCTCAAAGCTAATTTAAAAAAATGTAATATCAGCATTGAGAACTGGGAAGCCCTAACACATGAGCGTTTCAGTTGGAGGTCAGCCTTTATTAATGGTGCTATGGACTTTGAAGAAGCATGAGTACAGGGCGAAAGGGAGAAAAGAGCTAAAAGGAAGGCACGTCAGGCAAACCCTCATCATGACCGTCTCCCACCCGGAAACCTATGCCCTCATTGTGGGAGGTTGTGCGGATCCAGAATTGGCCTTTATAGCCACTTACAGATCCACTGTTAAAATTTTACCTTTGGAAGACAATCTTACTCGGCTACGAGTGATCGCCAATGACTATCCTGTTCTGATCTCATATTATTTTAACCAATTATTGTATACCTTTCTCCAGAACATCAAAATAGCTGAATTTTCCCTTCTTGCCCACTATCACGAGGTTCAAATTTGCCCAGAAATTTTCTGGCTCAAATTCCACTGCTTCTCTGTAGCAGTTCAAAATCATGTAGACCAGCCTTTCTCAACCTTTTGACCCGGGAGTGACCCTTGAAATATTTTTTTCAGGCCTCAGGGAACCCCTGCACATTCATGCTCAAATATAGGCCAGATGTTACAATATTATTATATTTGTTTCATGTGTAGGCCGGTATATATGCATTAACAGTGTTCTTAAACTAAAAATAAAGAATGAATCTTACCTCTTTAATGTGAAGTTGACTGAATTTGAAATAATTTTTTAAATAAATTGTGATCTCCCAGGGAACCCCTCGTGACATCTTGTGGAACCCTAGGGTGCCACAGAACCCTGGTTGAGAAACACTGATCTAGACAATTGATCAATTGCCTGATTATTTGTAGGGCTTATAGGCTCCACATTCCAATTATGTGCAATTGCTGGAAGATGAATTGCAAAGTAAGCTCATAACCGCAAAATCTGTCATTTCTCTAGTCATTGGCCCAGATTTAATCATTTAAAAATACAATACAATACAATGCACTGTCTTTGGTTGCTATTTTGGCAAAATAAAATTATGTTTGTCATTCTTTTCTGGGTGTTCAAATGAAGCAAATGAATAAACAAAATAATAAAATGAACCTAAAAACTAAATTAAATGTTGGGAAATCTACCTATAAAAATTAACTTTTGGGGGAAAATACTTTAAACAAGTGAGAGCCCCCAAGAACTGGGTTCATGTCTCTTGCAATAAACTTTTCTCTGCAAGCAGTGGCACAGACTTTTACAAGGGCAGAAGATTTTTATTGCTACATGTGCTGATATTGCTTTCAGACAAGAGGAAAAAGGACAATACAGATAAATCATATTGTTTTATGATAATATAGAGAAAGTGGGAAAGGCATATACCCCTTAACATCTGTCTAAGAAATCTAAACCCTTCAAGAAGAGATGAGATTTACTGAAACTAGCAGCTCTGTTTTTCCAGAGAGGAACATTCTGCTGGATCCAACCCTCGCAGCAATTATTTTTATAGTCATATCAGCACGATGTTAAATGTCAAGCATCTCTGATTATCAGAACAGCCAAATAGAACCCCTCTGTAAACTAGATCCAGCCTCCAAGCGAAAAATGTAGTTCCCTACATAATTACCAAAGCATCTCACAAGTGATCTGAAATCCTGGACAAACCGTACACTAAATCAAGTGGAGACGCTATATAAATAGCAATGTCTTCAGAGAGAATGGTTTCCCAACTCCTGGAGATTATTGAGGTTGGAGATGGGATATGGAGTAAGCACGTTGCCCCCTCCCCTTTCTCTTTGTTGTTTAAGTAAACACTTTCTCAGTTCCTGAATTGAAGTCAAGTGCACTAAAAATATTAGTAGCCAGTGAATATTATTTGTGGTAGGGAAGCTTAGGTGGGACAATTGAGGTGGCAGGGAAAGCAGTTCCTCCTGTTAAATAGAAGGATAATTCTGCTCATACCAAATTATGCAAAGACACATTTGTTAAATGATTAGTAACCCAGGGAAAGCGGTGGGCTGCTGCCAAAAAAGCAGCCATTTTATTATGTGGTTCTGATGGAATCCAGTGTAGTCTGCTATGTTAGATTCACCCTAGGCTGACCATATTTCAGGATGGCAAAACGGGACAAGGTCTTATGTAATATTCCGTATTCATGAAAAAGACAGGGGGCTCTGCCCCCGGTCCATGCAATTGGCTCCTGCCTGCAAACCCCACCCCTGGTCTGTGCAATTGGCTCCCGCCTGCAAACCCCGCCCCCTGGTTCACACAATTGGCCCCCGCCTGCAAACCCTGCCCCCGGTCCACGCAATTGGCTGCTGCCTGCAAACTCCTCCCCAGATCCGTACAATTGGCTCCCACCTGAAAACCCGCCCCCCCAGTCCACACTCCGGCTCGGATCTTCCTTCCACACCATTCCCGCCGGGTTTCAAAAATGGGACAAAATTGAGATTTTTATGAAAACGACGATTGAAAAATGCTTTAAAAACGGGACTGTCCCATTCAAAATGGGACGTATGGTCAGCCTAATTCACCCATACCTTGTGAAAAAATACAGAATTCTGCTACCAGAAGCAAAGACCTCACCTTGGAGCTGTCATGAATCAGACCGACTGTGTCATATTGGAGAAGGAGACAGATGTTGAGGACATATGAAAATAAGTGAGAAACTTCCAGCTGTGGCTAGCATGTGGTTGAAGCAGCAGATGAGGATCAAAAATGTCATTCTCTAAGAGGAAGATATTGACTAGCTTCCATCTGATTCAGAGCTAAAAGAATCTGAAATATCTGTGAGTTCACAAGAGCAAAACCATATGGAAATTGATAGTCATGGGCAAAACCTTTCACTCCAACTTAGCAGCAGAAGCTGGATTCTGAACTGGAACAATGTGGAATAGAGGAGAGGTTACAACAATATTAAGAGATAAATATTTCTCCGAGAAGTTAACTCATTTGCTGGTTGTAAATCTCTTACTTTCTGTACCTCCTGTTATTTTCTTGGAAGGTTGGACTCACTGGCTTACTGGACTTAGAACTCTTGACTTAAATTTTGGCTCTGGCTTTTCTTCATTTCTCACATGTAATCTTGTAGTTTTAGACCTCTAGCTATATATTAGTTATTTTATGTGTTCCTATTGTTTCCTGACTGTAAAATTCTGGAAGAATCAATCACAATTGGAAATGGAATGGTCATTGCTACTTACTAGCTTCCAAGCCAGGTTCTGCATTTGAAATGTAAGATCTTAAACTGGGGATACTGGAAGGCTGCTTTCCCATTATGAACCTGGACACTTACTGAAATCATCAGAGAAAGACTGGGTACTTGTGGTGTGATCTGCATATTTTCATTTTCTGTTTATTAACCAATAAGCCTTCTTTGTAGTATTGCCTACTCTCTGGAAGGTTCTTCCCTTTGGTATTTGGGAAATGCTTATTTCTTTTAGCGGTCTAAAAGAAATAAGCTTGCCCCCTGAGGGGAGGTTGGTCCCCACAGTTCTGGCCTTCAGGAAGAGCATCAAGACCTTGGATCTTGGGGATCCAAGAGTGATAGGCAGCCCTGGGGATGGTTTGTGGCTTAAGACGCTCTCTCCGCCTTTTAGTTTCCCTCTTTTATCTTCTATTTTTTGTACTTTTTAACTTTTATAATGGTTTTATAATTTTTATTTGTAAGCCATCCAGAGTCACTTTTATTATGAGATGGGTGGTGTATACATTTAATAATAAATAAATAAATAAAAATAAATGTGTTGGATTGTTCCTTTACCTTCTTGGAGAGGCAATAACATAGAATCAGCATTGTTTTGAAAGCCTTGCAATAAACCCAACCCCAATTAAATTTCTGACGTGTTTTTCATCCTGCTTTCATTCAAAACAGAGTTGTGTCATCCCTGCCCCAAACATTCTGAGTTATAGCACTTCAACAACTCTTTTTCCCCCTAAACCTTATTCTACCATAAGCCCCAAATTTGCAACTTTATAGTATGCACAAACATTTCCCTATCTTTCCAGTATTTAATCCTAACCCTAACCTTTTTTGCCTCTGCAAATCTGTGAGCATTTTGAAGAAGACCTAGAAAAATGCATGGATTAAGGAAGATGGAAAGTGTTGTTGTTGTTGTTGTTTTTCCTTCCTCACCTCAGAATAAGACATAGTTTTCATTTGTGGCCTATGTTAGGAGTTGAGGAAGTGACATTTTTAAAGTGAGAAAGGTCAGACTTGTCAACTTAAAAATAATTAGACACTGCTGTATTATCTGAATTGCCTGGTACTTCCCACCAACCCCCTTTAAAGGTCTTCAGACCTGTCTGAGAAATTTTGTGGTGCATGTTTTCTGTAGGAATGTATCTTCAAGGGATTAAGAGCAGTGTTCGATAGTTTTCTTTTGCTATCTGCCAGGAGCAACCTTGTCTGTCTGAAATAGTCTAGGTAATCTAATCCCTTACCATTATTTCTGAGAGGCAATGGGCATAATAATAACATACAGCAGAAGGGAGCTCTCATAATTCCACTGGGAAGAGAGACACCATTATCAACCATCAAATATCTTAATAGCTTCTCAAATGCAGGATGCAGTATCACAGCCCACCCATCCTGGGTTGATTCCAAAACCTGCTTGGGACTTCTATACTATGCATATATACTCTCACCCAAATTCTAGTGTTGTGTCTCAGCTGAGTGACCTCTACATCTTGCTGATCTTAAGATTGGAGTTTTTCAGGCAAACTTCAAGTAGTATAATTTTTCAGAGGCATCTCTAATTTGCTTGTCATTATTAAGTCATCATTCACTACCTTTATTATTAATGGCATAGCCTTCTTCCAACTGTCTTCATGACCGTAACTTTCCCTGGAGAATCATTTTCGGAGGAGGTCTGCATAAAAAGACATAAGCTATAGAATGAATGAATGAATGAATGAATGAATGAATGAATGAATGAATGAATGAATGAATGAATATCTTTATTACGGTCTTTGACCAGCCTTTACAATAAAAGAAAATAGTTTAATCCAATAATTTGTTGCCAGGAAAAAGGACAACAGTAAAACAGTGAAAACAATATATCTAATTAAAAGTTTTGTGCAGTTGTATAACTTGATAAAAATATTTGGCCACTTGGTGTGTGAGAGTCAGCATCTCTTAGAAAGAAATAAACATAAAATCTATCAGTATGACCCTCGAATTTAGAGATGATTGGAGAGATCAGAGCACGTCTTGGGGCATCATAAAAAGGTCACCGTATGAGGACCTGGGCAAGAGTTTCTACCTCCCTGGATCCACAAGGGCAAAGTCTCTGTGAATAAGGAGTCCCATGAAATCTTCCTGCCAGCAGTGTTGAAACGAGGGCATCAAAGAGGGCTCTGGAAAAGGCCCATTTATATTTGATAAGGTATATTAGTGTGTACGCTCATTCTGCCAGCCAGAACTGAAAATATTTCTAGACTCTGTCCATAAAAAAAAAATAGGTATGAAGTTTAAACTTTGGTATTTAGGGGGCATTAAAAAAGAAGGGGGCATTAAAAAAGTTAAAAAATAAGCTTACAAACATGTGATGGCACTAAATCTTTCTGTTTGCTCCCACTCATCCACACAGGGCCTTGCATGGGAGAGAAGTTCAATCTACATGATAGAATGAGAGATTAACCATGGTTTTTTACCTGTCATCTGCATCTTTGATAACATACTGTACAATCACAATGCCTGTATGGATAGCTTGTGGAGCTCCACTTCATTTCTTAAGAGTAATCCTTGTACTTAATATAAATAACTTGTTTTTTCTCTGGAGTCCTTGGTGCTCTCTGAGCCTTGTTGTTTTCTTGCAGACGTTTCATTGCCATTCTCTTTGATTGGTACTTGTTTTTCTCCAAGCAAGAGAAAAACACTGAAACACTGAAAGCTGAGCTGTATCCCATAACTTCAGTTTGGATGAGCAGCCGTGAATCATTGTTTTCGTTGTAGAAATGGACATTTAGGCTAAACCAGGCCAAAAGATTAGTTAAACCGGATATTTTTGTGACTGTCCAATGTTCCTTCATGTGTTTTTTTTTTTTAATCATTTCATGCTCATGCAACTGTAGCAAAAATTTAGCACTCTAGTCCAGCCAATACCTTTTTTTAAATGATTCTGGTCACAAATATCTGAAGATAACAACCATTCTGGAGGGCTTGCAGCGAGTAAACACAGACACATCCTCATCCTTCTGGCCTTTTACTAAACTAAAAACTAGACAGAAGTGAGAGCTAACAGACGCAGATTAGAGAGGTTTAGTCAATGCTTTCAGAGGAAGAAAATCCCCTTTTCCTATGCCAAATGCATTAAACAACTGATCTCACAATTGCATAAAATAATCAGTGGCATTAAATCTATGCTAATTCAACTTGCTACTACGGAAGTTGATTTAACCTGACACCCTTTCCAATGTCATTCATCCCCTCTAATTAGTTGGTAAAAAGTTTTGATTCTCCTATTGTTTTAACATTGTAGGCCTTTTTGAAAGGCATTATTAATATTCTTTTTTTTCCAGAATGAAGGAGCAGTAGACTATTGATATTCAAATGGAAAATGCTGTTTAGAACAGCTGATCATGGCTTCTTTTATTTGTCAGAAAGTGAATTGCATTCGTTGGCAAAGGTCCACCTTTAGCCATCACAGTGCTTTGCTGGATGTCACCATGTGGAATATAACCACCAAATTAAATATTTTCACTTCACACTTGAGCAGCTAAAAATTGCTTCAGTGTGAATTCTTTTAGCAAAACTGAGCTAAACAAAAAAGCATTATGAAAGCATGCCTGAGAACATGAGAACAGCTGGAAATATAAATGATAGCATTTTTTCCCATTTTTCTATTCCTAATTTTCACTTTACAGTGCTGGCAGCTCAGCTTTGCCTATATTATGGCTGTAAGCACCCAAAACTAGAGGCATGTCCTTTCATTTTTTTTTCAAGCTCTCAATAAAAAGCACATTATACCATATATTAATAGCAAACTCATTCTATGAAACATGGACAGTGATAGCACTAAAGCTGGAACGAGCACCACTACCATTCAATGCTACTAATAAAGGATCTGACCAGTGAAGATGGTAGATACAAAAATGCTTCAATCTCCTTTTTCCACTTTGGCCAATTGGATGCCAATGGGAAGACTATAAGAACAATGTCAATACAATAGTAACTTCTGCTTCATATTCACAGCTTCCAAGCCTGTGAGATCACTACTGAGTGATGAAACAATGGTTGGCATGATACACAAGGTTTCAAGGAGTCTTCGCTTCAAGGCTGGACTCCTGGACAGTAAATCACATTCAGGATATTTTTTCTTATTTGTTGAATGAATACTGAGTGAGTAAGAGCGGAGTCCTCAGATGCCCCTGTATAAAAATCTAAAATCAGCTGAATGCTAGAAGTAATGTCACAGTATTCCATTGTTCTCTGATTTGACTTTCTCCCCTAGACATTGGCTTTTTCTTAATTACTACATCTGTTCCTTGATATGTTTTTATAATGCAAGGGCTGGTTAGTAACTACCCTTGCTGATTTTCTCAGCTCTAAGAATCTCTTGGCTCACTGCATAGGACCATATGAACATAGGTAGCATCCTTATACTGAGTAAAAACATGGATCCTTCTACACTAGCAAAAAACAAACAAAATTAAATGGAACAATCCTTCAAAAAAAATATATATATATATATATATATATATATATATATACACACACACACACACACACACACATTATACATATACATTATACATATACATATACATATACATATACATATACATTATACATTATACATTATACATTATACATATACATTATACATATACATATACATATACATATACATATACATATACATACACACACACACACACAAACACACAAACACACAAACACACATACACACACACACCAGGAAAAAAATAGATAAGGAGAAAAAAAATCCCTAACTAAAAAATTAAATAAAATTCTACATTATTTATTAACTTATCAAGAGTCCCTGGTTTAATAATAAATGTCATATAATACTACTGTATAATCAGATTAAAAATATTATTGCTAAATATCATAAAATGTCTGGCAAAGTAGAACATATTACTTCATCCTTTGATTAGTGGAGAATATTGTCTTTTCCAAGATGGACAAGTTACACATTTCTAAAGACCATACCTTAATATCTGGAATAATACCACTTTTTCAGTTTCTCAACATAATTCTTTTTGCCACCCCCCATGCTTGATAAATCATAATTCCTGATAAACAGCCAGATTCCAAAGTTTTGGTATATAATGCAACATTACATTAACATCTTTAACATTTAAAGATTTTCCCATAAATCTACTTATATACATTAAAATAACCATTCCAAAAACATACCAATGATCACAGGGCCATATCATATTCATTCAATGAACCCTCAAATGTTCACCTCCAAGAAAGAAAATCTGATGTCCATTCTTTCAAATACATTATTTGGGAGGGAAAAAAAACAAGCATTGATCCTTCTTTGTTAAATTTTATTAAGTTTTACAATACATAATAAAATTTAAAGTAGAAAAAGAAATAGAAACAGAAATACAAAATAAGAAAAAGATAAAGAAAAAGTGAAGTCAAGAAATAATAAGCAAAGAAAATATAGAAAATAGATGTCCTCCAATCTATCTTTGAACTTAAAGTACAACAATTGATTTTAAATGTTAGTACTTCATACAGTATACAGGAACTTTTCTTTGTCATATGCCTTTCTTTAATCCAATCTTCTAACCTTCATCTTACTGTCTCCCAATAATCCATCTTTGGCTTCCACTCCTTGAAGTAGTAGTTAAATGTTGAATGTTCATTACTACATATTTATATCTTCAATAAAGACCAATTAGTATAACAAATAAAAGCCTTATTTACTTCTAATAAACTACAATATATTCTATTCATATTATGACTCATAACCTAACATGTTATGTAACTTAATACATAATTTAGCAATTCTTATAGTGTTCATACATATATATTTCTATAATTTAATTCTAATATATATATATATCTCCATAAAAAAGGAATTCTTGAATCTCAATTATCCATCTGTAATTTCCATTCCTTGTAGTAGTGTCCATTTAAACTAAATGCATAATCTATCATATCACTTAACCTAATAGCTAATATATCAATTCTTATAATATTCATACAATACATATTGATATATATCATCCTGTAGTAACCATCATTCTAATTCCATCATATCATTATCTTCTCATAAATATATCTCTAAGGAAAACAATATTCTATAATATCAACTTGTGTTTGTATTTAGCATCTTACATTTAGAATATCACTTTTTATATATCCATACAGTTTCTCATAACAATTCAAGTCCATATTTTTTCATTAACCTTTATATCCATACAGTTTCTCATATCTTCTGTTTAGGTTATGCCAAAATCACAATACACTGTGGGAGATTCGCAATATACAGCCTGCTCTTTTCTATATCTCATATAGAATATCAGAGCAACCTTCTCTCCCTTTCCACATATTTCACAACATCCATCCAACTGTGCACCCATATTTTCACTCTGTCTCCACTGCCACAACATATCTATACCAAGATTGTAGTGTAAAGCCTTCAGAATGTTCTTCTGAACTAATATACTCAAAATTTCCTCCTTCTGTTTCTCCTCCACTTGAAAAACACTTTTCCTTTCTGTCTCCGTTTCTGTTCTCTGTTCTTTCTCTCTGTTTTGCAGAGTTACGAACAGTAATTCCAACGACCTTTGAATATTTGAAAAAGCCTCAGTAATCTCTCTTCTGAGCTCCTCAGGTACAAGTTGGAAAGCCATCTTTCCTGTGTCCTTCAAATTAAAACAACAACCCTTCTAGTCAAAACAATAATCATGTAATCTGTCCATGGAATACTACCAGCAGAATCTATTAAGCAGAACGTCGTTGTTGTTGTTTTTTTTTTAAAGTCAAAAGAAAAAAGAAAGTTCCAATAATCCAAAATACAGGAGAGAATAATATTTTAAACAGTTTATAGAAGGAGAAATAAAAAATATATTCCAAATGAAGCAAAATCCAACCAGGGAGGATGTAGAAAAAGACGACAAGGAAAAAAACACGTTACCCTGTGTTTTTATTCTTCAAACTGCGAGCTTTCGTTCTTCAAGCTGCAAGCTGCTTAATCCAAACAAAGAGTTTCTCAAAAAATGAATAGTCATTTAGTTTATCAAGCGAAGAATTACAAACAGAGTCTCTTAAATCCCTCTAATACAAAAGAGAAGTAAAAAAAAAAAAAAAATGCAGACGTTTCATTATGTTGCAAATATAGAGTCCATCAAACTTCCACCAGAATCAGTTATAGCAAAGAAAGCACAAAGTTAGCCAACATTTTCAACAAAGTCCAAAAAATAGATCTTAGATTTCAAAAATATTTTAATCTAAAAAAAACATTCCTAAAGTGATCTAAAAGCGGCTGGGCGCTCTTGTGTCTCTTCAAAGAGACTTGTTTCCCCTGCGAGAGCCTGATATATCTCGGCCATTGCCTTGCACTTACCCTGTTCCTTCCGCGGTGGAAAACTACAGAAAAAACAAGGGTAGGCAATCCCAATGGCCCCACGAGTAATCTTCTGGTCTCCCCTTCTCCAGGGGAAAAAAAACTTCAGTGGACCACAACTTCTGCAATCCACGCAAGCAAGGGAAATTCAGTCAGTTCTGAGAAATCTGACTGGTCGAGCTGGCAGCCAAGCCTGGAGATGACTTGTTTTCAAGCATTGATCCTTCTTGTCTACCGTTGTCAATATTTATTGGCAGTTGCTCTCCAGCGTTTCTTTCAGGAGTTTACCATTCCTACTTGGAAAAAAATCAAGAATTAAACATGGAAACCCTCATGTAAAGCAATGGGTCCTATCTCCTCCATCTTATCTTAATATCTTAATATCCTATCTTAATATGTCCACTACTTGTTAAACCCTGGATAAGGGAAGGAACTTATTTAGGAATTTATTTATCTAAATAAATTTAAATAAAAGCCCAGGCCATGATTTATATATTTATATATTTCTTCCCTCCCCTTCCCTTTCTTTTCTTATGGTACAGTGCAATTCTACAAGTATCATTTAAGCCTCAATTTGAGATTTCCTTGAAAAACTTGTTTAAAAGGCTGGCGAGTGAAATATAGGAATGCTCATAGATAAAATAGGTGTGTTTGTGTGTGTGTTTGTGTATATATACACACACACACATATTATAATTACATCTGTAACATGCTTCTATGAAATACCACAGGCATAGTTTAGATATATATTGCCCATTCTATCCAAAATAAATTGAAATAAAAGTATAATGCAAAGCTGGAAAAATATACACTTACAAGGTGCTGTATCTCTCTGACAAGTAGTTAGAAAGGTGGCCTAAAAGCACTAAAAATTACTGCTAGGAAAATCAAAGTGTTCCCATGCCTAGATTTTATGGATGCCATAAAAAATGGAGATGGGGGTAACAGTTCTAGTTAAGCTAGGCTGATGAAGTGATATACTGCCAGAAAGGCATGCAAGGTTTTGTTGAGGCAGATTTAGAGTCAATACACACATATATATCAAATACAATAATTTTGATGCATATTAAACACATCCTGGACAGAACTTTACTGCAGATGTTCACCAGACAATTCAACATATATTTCTCCTCTACTGCCTAGTGAGTAAGATCACCTACTAATTCCTACCTAAAATGTTTGCTACCATGACAGTCAATTATTACTTTTTGTCCTTGCAAAGAATTGTTTTATAGCCTTCGGTTATATTTTTCCAACAGGGATAGAAAAAGGGACAGTGGGGGTACAACCTACCAATGGATCATAAAACCAAGCCCAACTTACCTGTCACCCAGAGAGCTTGGGGAAATTCCTTAGAGGACACATTTATAACAATAAATGTCAACAGTAACTGAAACTTGATTATCAACATCAGCTGCACTGAACAGAGGATCGGGCTGTTTCCTGTTTCCTTCCTGCTTTGGCAACAATTTGATTTTTTTAAAGAAAGCATGCGAGTATGCACCTTAGCTTAAATGCATTTTTCACAAAATGCTCAGTTTTGTACACATATTAATCTGAAATATGCATATTTAGAACCCTTGGGTTGGAGGGAGAATGAAAGAGCTGCAAAATTTGAGGAAGTATGAAAATTAATGAATAGCTACATTCCAATCTGCATATTAGTCTAGGAGATGCTAATAAAGCTGGTTCACCTTTAACAACAACAGCAAACAACTGAATGAAATTTCTGAGTATCTCTGACACAAGGCAAAGTGCAAAAGAAATCCCTCCTTTGAGATATTCTGAACACACAATGGAAATTGTGCGTTCAGGGTCCCTCCTTGTGGGGGAGATGGGCGGGATACAAATGTGATCAGTAAATAAAATAAAAATAAATAAATTCCCAAACTTGACTGGTAATTTCGGGTATAAAATAGGTTTTATTTTTGAAATCAGTAGGAGGAAATAAGTTAGCACTCTAAGATCACTATAGTCAGGGCATGATGAGCATTTGTAGATATGTTGTCTGTTAAAATTCATTATTTTCACATTCATATCAGTTTGTTTTTCTACATTAATGCTGAAGGATATGTAAAGCCCGAATGCTGTTCTCAGATGACAAAGGAGCTTGTTATGTAGAATGTCCTCCCACCCCAACCCCCTAGCAAGCAAATGGTTATAAATGTGAGCATTTCAAATGTAGGGCATTTACTTTGTCAATGTCAGAGTCTACAAGCAACTGTAATAAGCTGACTGTAGGGTTACATTTTGGTGGGGGGTGGTAAAAGGTGCTGCATGTTCAGTCCATCAGATTCCTGTTTGTTTATCTTTGACCGTAGTTTTATTTGCATTGTTAGCAAATCAGACAAGCACTTTGATATGACTGGGTTGGATAATTTTTCACAATCCACGGTTTACCCTCATTTCTGAAGCTAACAGACAAAGGTCATGTTGTCCTTGCCTTATTCTGTGGTACTGTGATCACTTTATCGGGTTGCAGTTAAGTGCAATTATTTTTTAATAATAAAAAATGTGAGTGGTAATTGCTAGCACTGTGTGGAATATTTATTCTGATTTTTTTTTTTTTTTTTTTTTTTTTGCAATTTCTGTCCTTCAATTGATTTTTAAAAAATGTTTTGATTCTTCCGCCTCATCAGAGGGGAAATAAATATTTGTGAAATTTGCATGGGTGGTATGAAGAATTCTTGCACTTCCCTTAGTGACAAAATCTCAAACTGGTATTTTAAAGAAATAAGTTCTTGGCTTTACGGTTCTAACCTATTTAGAAAATGCTGTGTTTGTGAAGAGATGATTAACTCTTAGAAGTCAAATCATAAGCCCTATGGATTCAATCATATTTGTGGGCCCAAATAAGGATCCTTTGCCCCCCCCTTTTTTTTTCTGATAAGCTTGTTATCTTGTGTAGCTAGATGGCAGGCAGATATACTATAGACCAAGATTCTCCAAAGTGGTCAAAAGTGATCCCGAAAGGTTGATGGGACAATTCAATGGGTTGATGTTACTATTATTATTATTATCATCATCATCATCATCTACACAACAGCATGAAATCACAGCTGTCAGTTCTTTAGCTAGTATTGGCCTTCATTTGCGTCAAGTTCTTCCCAAGAACATAGGATGTTGTAATGTATCAGCATAGTATATGTGTGGATCCAAGCAGTGTGGCCTTTTGTAATTGACAGATGGACATTTCATCAATGTGCAGATTTTCTAAGTGCCATCCAAGTTTTTTGGTATGGCACCCGGTGTGCCAATAACCACTGGGACCACCATGGTCGGTTTATGCCATAATCTTTCAACTTTGATTTTCAGATCTTGATACTTTGTGATCTTCTCCAATTCTTTGTCTTCTATTCTACTATCCCCTGGTATTGCCACATCAATTATCCTGTGGTGGATGTCGGCCCTCCTGCTGGTTCTCAGGAAGGAGGGAGCATATTCCAAGGAGATAAATGGATTCTCTGCACTCCAGAAAGTGTTGGTGGGAAAGCAAAGAGGTTCAGGGTCACCCCGCCCTAGAGTCTCCTGGGTTATTTGTGCTTAGGTTAGTTAGAGTAGCTTTAGTCTGGCAAGATTGTGTCTTTATGGTGAGAGCAATAAAGAACTGAGTTTGGAATACACTGACTCGTCGTTGTTCTTGGGTTGCCCCTGACATATCCACACTTTTTTCTTTCCAAACCACAGTTAAATCTGGTGAGTTATGTGCCAAGACATCATCATCATCATCATCATCATCATCATGGTAGTACTATTATTTGAAGTACTATTTATTAAATTTTGATATAATAAATGTTTGGGGGGGTGACAATGAAAAATCTGAAACTTCATGAAGGGGTTGATGAGCTGAAGAGTTTGGGCACCCCACTGTAGACCTCTCCAAACTAGAAATATTGGTACACATTGGATACTTATTTATTTATTTAAATTTATTATAGCCACCCACTCCATCAGACTCTGGATCTGATGGGTACAGATTGATGAGAACTTTGTTGCACTTGTTTGTTTGTTTTATATATAGCATACATGCATGCATACATGAAAATGTTCTAATATTCACTAATTTCTTCTTAAGTGGAATAGTAAGAATTTGAGATTTTAAATAAATGGGAGAAAAGCAGACAATTTTGTCTACCTTGGTTAAATGGACAGTGATGGTTCTAAAGTTAATCAGAGAATGTTTAATTTAATTGAGAGGGGACTTGAACTGTTTTTTCTACTCTTAGACTAGTGATCCCACATATCCAGGGAGTGATACCACAATAACAATGTACTAGAGAAAATGTCTTGCATGCCACTACAACCAAATTTATAACATGCTCATAAAAAGTAGAGTTTCCTTCTAATTGAACTTGCTTGTGCTCTTACTTCAACGCTAAGGCAGTGAAATGTTGAACAGAAGAAATTCAGTGTTGTCAGTGAAGGATATAGGACAGAATTCAAGAGGAACTAATATTCCCCATATTTTACAATTGTTTTAATGGAGGCTTCATTTGCTCAGAAAGCCATCTTAAAAAAGAAAAAAAATACTTGGACATCTCTAATTGGAATGTGATAATTATTTTCTTGGCTAGATCTTAAGATGAAACATAGTTGTCTTATTAGCTTTTACATATGCTTTTCCCCGACAGCTTGGAACAGGGACTACAAAATGGGGCATTTTATTGCCTTATGAAATAATTAGCATTTCCTAGGTACAAGCAGCATACTAAAACTCTTCCCAATTACACAGTATAAGCAAGAAATAATAATGAGGAAGTGTTTATGGTTCTATAAAGTCACATTGCTTCATTCCAGGAATAATTGTCAACGATTTCACATTACTTAAGACAATATTGAAATGATTTGCAGTGAGGTATTTTTTCAAAGATCTTTTGTGAAATTAGGATAATGTTGTCTATCTTCTTGCAATCCTACTGTGAAAAATTTGCATTGTCTGAATGTTGTCAAAGTGGGATGAGAATAGCTAACTGTTATGTAATCTACAATCCCTGTCTGTAATGACTCATTGTAATCCAAGCTAAGAATGCTTGTTGGAAGACTCCTAAATTAATATTTTCTCAACAGTATACCAGGTTTGATCTGAAAGTTTCATAGCACTGAGTGGAGATGAACTTGAATACCCACAACCTTATCTTCCATCCCTGCATATAATGAATCAAACATCAAATCAGCCATCATTCCCATGAACTTTTTATGACATCTTATTTTGGAGGTATCAAAGTATATTATGGAAACTTATGAGTGACATTCTGCTAATCAATGTTAATCAATGTTAGTCTAATCAATGTTATGGAAAACACTATGTTGTGAATGGAAAAACCCAGGCTTCCCAAATACATATCCTCTGACATAGATGTTCCAATCTACATCTTCATGAGAGAGAGATGCTTTCTTTAGGTGGCAGAGTCCCACCATTCAAGAACCTGTTTTTTTTTCCCTGAAACTACTGAAGGTCAACAAGAATTAGGAAACTTAGTTCCTGAGCATGTGATAAAAGGTTGTAAACTACCTGAAGCTGGAAAAATGTCCAACTAAGTAAGCTATCAGGTGCCAGAACAGAATGGGATGTGTTGCTTGAGATGCTGTTATCAACTGGTGTGATACCTGGAAGATGGACCTGTTACTTCATCAGAGTCCCCTTCGGGGGAGATGGGGCGGTGATAGAAATCAAATGAATAAATAAATAAAATATAATAAATGGTTATAAAAGCATTTGATGATTGCTTTCTGGAAACAGAACCTACTCCAATTTTTGAAACAGACCAAGAGCCAAGATGGACTCAGCAACTCAATGAGCAAACTTCTCAGCTGCTTCTGTCTGAAGCAGCATTGCAATTTCATTCTACTATAGTTAAAGAGAGGACTGGGAATTCCCTGCAGCAGACATTCACCCAACTGATTCAGTTACCGCAGCCAGTGCTGTCCACACAGATATTGAGGTAGGGAGAAAAACATGGGGCAAGGCTTAACCCTCTCAGCCCTGGTTTGACATGAAATGTTTTGAGTCCAAGAGTAAACTGATTAGGAACTTCAAATTATATAAAGAGAACCCAACTGAGCACTCCATCCAGGACTTTATGCTCCTGAAGAAACAATACATACATCTATTACAAAACAAGAAAAGTGAATTCAAGTTCAGGAACTGAATACTTTTGGAACATGGAATTTCTTTACAGTAGGGCATAGCTTTCCAAAGTGTGTGTCGCGACACACTACTGTGTCACCTGCGGTGTCCTGGTGTGTTGCACCCAAACCCGGAAGCACTGATGGGGGGAACCGCAAGGAGCGGCACCCCCGCCAATCAGTGCTGCCGCCACTGCCATTGGTGTGTGTCGCCAACATTAAAAGTTTGGAAAGCTCTGCAGTAGGGAGTTGCCTCTAAAACGTCAGAATGAAATCGGCAGCATACAAATCTAATAAATAAATAAAGAGAAGACTGACGTCATCTTGTGGTCTGCCAGAGCTATATATCTATATATCTATATATCTATATATCTATATATCTATATATCTATATATCTATATATCTATATATCTATATATCTATATATCTATATATCTATATATCTATATATCTACAGTATATATCACACTGACAACACACTGACAAGAAAGGTCTGCATAGTTAAAGCAATGGTATTCCTCGTAGTAAACTATGGCTGCAAGAGCTGGACCATAAGGAAGGCTGAGCGAAGGAAGATAGATGCTTTTGAACTGTGGGGCTGGAGGAAAATTCTGAGAGTGCCAGTCCATACTCCAGGAAATAAAGCCAGACTGCTCACTTGAGGGAATGATATGAAAGGCATAAACTGAAGTACTTTGGCCACATAGTGAGAAGATAGGATACCCTGAAGAAGATGCTGATGCTAGGGAAAGTGGTAGGCAAAAGGAAGAGGGGCCGACCAAGGGCAAGATGGATGGATGATATTCTGGAGGTGATGGACTCGACCTTGGGGGAGCTGGGGGTGGTGACGGCCGACAGGAAGCTCTGGTGTGGGCTGGTCCATCAAGCCATGAAGAGTCGGAAGTGACTGAATTTATAAACAAAATATATCTATATATCTATATATACAGTATCTAAATAGATATTCATTCTACTTTTAAGATGATTCTAGCAGACTTTTTATTTTTATTTTATTTTATTTGCTAGTGAAAATTTCTGCTTCTGTCTTTTTAATGAGGTGATTTTTACATTTTCTCTCCCAGAACAACCTTGCTGATTGCTGCATATAAATAGATTTACATTCTAGAAGCAACTGGCTTTTCTGTCAATGTCGCCCTTTCCAATTAATATATATTTAACATCCAAAAGTGAAAAGCATCCAAAGCAGAACATAGAAAGAATGCCATCCTTTGCTGAAAGGGTTTTCATATGCAATAGATAGATAAGAAAAAATGGAGTTCAGGAATTATCAGTTGTATAATAGGAATAATAATGTAGATAAATTTTAATTTGTGAGAATTTGGGATCTTAATTGCACCAGTTGTCTATCATATTTGTTTCTCTCTCCCTATTCCAGATACCTAGTCCATTCTGTTTCAAGACATGAATGAAGTACTTTTGTGTGACTGAGAAATCAAAATGACATCATCTCCCTATATCTAGAGTTTGGGACAAAAGAATGCAAAACAATTAATGTGACCAACAATCTCTTGGTCTCTCATTTTATAAATCTAATACATTGACACCACAACACTTCAGAAGATGCATGTGGATATTGAGGAGACCAGCACCATCTGAAGACCTTTACAAATGGACTTTCCATGAATTATCTGCTACAATACAGTAAGACATTTCTGGGACTCATTCTATTTATCTTGTGTGCAGCTTTCCCAGTATGTGTTGAGCTGAAGGTTGTAGTATCTAATCAGGCAGTGAATTAACTTAAAGTCCTGCGTTGATTCTACCCACATGGACTAACTTTTGGATACAAGAGAGTTTCCTCTTCCTTCTGTGCTTTGCTTAAATGACAAACTGTTCCTATACTCTGCCAGGTTTCTCTTTCATTTAATCTTTGAGATTGGTTTGCTCTTTTTATCTGTCTCCTAGTATTTCCCTGATCCTAACTAGTTCTTCAGTCATGACTTCAATCCCAGTTCTTGGTTTATATGTCAGTATTGATTAATTCCCCAATTTTGGCTTATTCTTCAGTTCTGTCCTTTAAACCTAAGTAACTCTGGTTCTCCCTTCTGGCCAATTTCTGGTTCTTGGCTTCTTGGCTGAATTAAAGCTTCCATCCATGACTCTTTATCACTGATCTCTAGTGACTCCTCTCTCAAACTAACTTTAACTGAAAACAAAGATGCAAGCTTAAGAACAGTCATTTTAGATTTCCCTTGTTATCCAAGGGCAATGTTAGGCTGGATGTTTTCCAATATTGTGGGAAATTAAATATGATGACTAGTAGTTGTTTACTACCTTAGGATATGGAGAAGTACATTAGGTGCCAGAACTATGGATCCCACTGGGATACTATTGGCAAGACAGTTGCTGAGGAATATCAAGTATTGTTTCTAGATCTGCTGGACAATAAGTCAGGAAAGATTTCTTTTTTATATATATGTGTGGCAGCCTCAGTGCAATGTAGCTTTTCAACCGTCCTTAGCTGAGTCTGTGCTACCAAGCAGAACAGCATTCACAGAAACTTAGCTCTAAACTTATTTTTAATATAACCCATGTGGGAATTGAAGTGGAGCACATTTGTTCCCTAATGTTACTCGTATTACCACAAATTCAGCAAGGGGGAGGTTAGCAGAATTAATAAACACCTGTTCACTCAAATGGGAATGGTGGGTTAAGGGTTCAAAGGTAACTAACATCTGTGACTGGCAATTTAATTCATTTTAAATGCATTTTTTTTCCTCTGAATAGAAAAGGGAATTACCAAAAGCATTTCATTTTCTATGCAATGTGCACCAGTTAATGACTTCTCTGGCAACTAGATGAATCCAAATGATTTTTACTTTTTGGAAACTATTTTTATAAATGTTCAAGGTCAGTTATTGGTATGCAAGTCTTTCAATGAAACCCATCACTTCATCAACATGATATTTTTCTCCATCTGCGATGTATTCAATGATTTGGCAAAGCATTGTGTTCCCAACGTTTAAAGTAAAGAAAAGAAAGACTCTGTGTAACAGGCTAGCATCTGAAAAGCATGTATATCTGTACATGCAGTCAATCAGAAGAAGAAAAGAGATAAAAGTTATCAGTAAATATAAGTATCTTTTAGCAGTTGGTCTACATTATCATGTGATAACCTCAGGATGGCTAAATTGTCAATTTTAATTTCTCTTAGTTTTCTTTTTTCCAATGTTTGATTCCTCTGGGTTCTGCAAAGGCTGGAGATTTAAAACTCACACAATTCATGCACATATTAAAGCATGTTTATCCTAATATGCCGTTTTTGTAAAACATGAGGATTTTTGATGAAAAATTCTGGATACTTGTGTTGTGCAATGGATCACATATTTTTAAATTATGGATTTATCCCAGTTTCATCTGTAGCTCCAAACATATTTCCATCTCCCTTTTCCCCCTCCAAACAGGATAAATGCATGTAGTTCTCATCTGTCTGTCCATCCATCCATCCATCTCTATCTTTGTGTGTCTCTGTCTCACAGAGTACTTCAGAAGTTCAACTGCCATTGTTGATTATGAAATCAAAATTCAAGATAAAAAAACTGCTGTATAATTTCTCCATCTAGAGAAATTCTGTGAAATATCCCTCTTGATAACTCATTCCACAATTAGGCCATAAAAACATATGAAACCAGGCATGTTATAGAGTAACCCTCAATTAGTCTGATGACACTTACTCCTGGGTAAGCAGTACAGACTGTATAATTTGTGTATCAGTCGCCAGATTCCCATGTATAGCTGAGTTGTCTATATCTTATTATTCCAATTTCCAAAAACTGTTTTCTTTTCCCTTTCCTTTTCCATCTCCTTTGTCAGTTAAAATATTAGATAATGCAGCCCATCCCTCATTTCTAAAAGCCTACCTAATTACCATCTTTGTTGATCACTCCAAGGGTTCTTTTAATCTGGGAGATATACGTGTACTATCTACAACCAAGTTAATGGAAGTTGTAAATAATTCTAGCAGCAGTCTGTAGCTTGAATCATGTCAACTGGATTTCTATTTTCTCAGTGGAAATGTTTTGCTCCTAATCCAAGAAGCTTCTTCAGTCTGAGCAAAGTTTGTAAGGGAATCCTTAAATATGTTTCTAGGGTGGCTGTGGTGGCTGTGTGACCTTGCACCTGGGGCTAGGTCATGGTTATTTGAGATGTTTATTTCTAAGTCCCTTTATCATCCAAAGGAGGATCGTTAAGATTACTTTGCTGTTGTTGAGATTGTGAAATGGTCTTAATCTTCCTAGGGACAGAAGACAAAGCAGGAAGGAAAATAGGGGAAAGATTGTGCCTGAGGCCCCCACCTCTATTCAAAGAAGGATTTTCCAAGTTGGCATAAATGGATTCCTTGACCCCTCTTTCAAACCACTTATGCCAACTTTATGCCAACTTGGAAAATCCTTCTTTGAATAGAGGTGGGGGCCTCAGGCACAATCTTTCCCCTATTTTCCTTCCTGCTTTGTCTTCTGTGCCTAGGAAGATTAAGACCATTTCGCAATATCAACAACAGCAAAGTAATCTCAACGATCCTCCTTTGGATGATAAAGGGACTTAGTAATAAACATCTCAAATAACCATGACCTAGCCCCAGGTGCAAGGTCACACAACCACCCTAGAAACATATTTAAGGATTCCCTTACAAACTTTGCTCAGACTGAAGAAGCTTCTTGGATAAGGAGCGAAACGTTTCCACTGAGAAAATAGAAATCCAGTTGACATGATTCAAGCTACAGACAATTCCACCTGGATGACTGAGAACCTTCATAGACATACTTCTAGCAGTGTGTGTGTGTGTGTGTGTGTGTGTGTGTGTGTGGTGTCTTAGCTTTACAGTTTAAAGAAATGAACAGACATAAACAGCATTCTTATGGTTTCTTACATTTCAGTGAGAAAGATAGATTGCAGAAAAGCTCAGGCAGCATCCAACCTGGATAGACATGGGCAATGTATTGTCTCCACTTTCTTGTACATTCAAAGTTTTCTTCTTTAAAATCTCAAATTCTTTTCAACCCATTTATGAAGTTATCTGTGAGTATTGGCAAGTTATTTTATAAGCAAGCTAGCTAGCCGAACTGAGTTCTCATCCATTTGTTCTGGACAATTGCAGGATCAATTATTCCATGAATGGATAACCCATTGACCTGGAATAGCACAAACTTCCTAAGTCCCTATTTTTGCAGCCATTTGAGTATTCTCCAACTGAAAAGTGGAAACACACTCTGGTCTTCTATATCTGTCCTATGTCCATTATGGAGAAGACTGCGTTGTACTTACAGCCATTCCCACTATAGAGAGCACCGTGTTGTTTATACCTTTTAACGACAAGGAACTCATCAACAGAAAATATAGTATATACAGTAGCTATGATAATCTTAGATCAGCACTGTGAATGCAGTTGAAAAGTTTGTGATTTTCAACCCTAGAAAGTGTAAATATTTACAGCAAGATTATTTAACTAATCTTTCTCATTAGATAAACCTGCAACTTATGCTTTCTCCCACATTCAAATTAATTAATTCAAATTTTCAACTCTGCTGTTGTTGTTCTTATCCCAGGGCAACTAATGATTTTTTTTTAATTTCTAAAATCTAGGTACATGGGGTCCTGATTGGATGGAGAAATCTGTCCTTCTCATCCATTCTCAAATTCTTTCTATTCTGTTTTTGAAGAAATATGTGAACAACCTCTTCCTCCTCCTCATTCCCCTCTTTTTAAAAACCATAACAAAACAAGTGAGCAAAATTCCCCAGTACTGCTGGAAAGAATCTCTCCTGGAACAAATGGGAATTGTGTTATGCTTTGTCAGAGTTTCATTATAGCAAGAAACTTTGAACACCTAGCAAAATGTGGTGATGAGTAGTAGATTTGTACATGAAAGAAATCCCAACTTTTCCATGATGATATCTCATCTGAGAATAAAAATAAACAGATCTCTTGTTCTGAACTTTGATTTTTTTTTTCTAGAAAATTATTATGCCCTGAATTCCTATTTTTCCAAATTCCACTAAATTCCTAAAATTTATGGCAGATTGGGAAAATCATTTCCTGTAGTTTTCACCTTCTTCCAAAATTAGACCAGACAGTCCATCTCACATTTCACATATTATTTGTTCTTTCCAAAAGAGTGTGTGTGTGTGTGTGTGTGTGTGTGTTGATGTATATGGAACTAATACTGGATTGGGATTAGAGAGAAGCAGGTTCAAACCTCTATTCAATTATAAAGTTCACTAACTGAGCTCAGCTTAACCTGTCTCACAGGATTGTTGTAAGGATAGGTAAGGTTTTCCCCTGCACAGTCATGTCCGACTCTAGGGGGCGGTGCTCATCTCTGTTTCTTAGCTGAAGAGCCAGCGCTGTCTGAAGACGCTTCCGCGGTCATGTGGCCGGCATGACGCACGTGGAACGCTGTTACCATCCCACCAAAGTGGTACCTATTTATTTACTTGCATTTGCATGCTTTCAAAATGCTAGGTTGGCAAAAGCTGGGGTGAGCGTGGGAGCTCACTCCATCACGTCGTGCTCGGGTCTCGAACCGCCGACCTTCCGATCGACAAGTCTGGCGACTTAACCACTGAGCCATCACACCCCCTGTTGTAAGGATAACATCAGATAAAAAGCATGCAGATTTGAACTTTACAGAGTTACTAGTTTATACATTGTGGCTGTGTTGAAAGAGAAGTTATGCTGCTAGAGTGCTGAGGAAATGTGGCTTCTGCTTAAAATAAAGTTGAAGTTTTTCAAGTAAAGATATATTTTTATTTAAATAAATGACCCTCTCACCTCTCCCCCCTCAAAAAAAATTTTTTTTCCTCCTGAAGATCGATCTAACTTGAGCTTTTAAACTCTCACTTCCAAACATGATGAAAATACACATTGACTCATTTGATTAACAAATGCATGCATATCCATGGATAAAACACTGCAAATAAGTAATTTATGAGTCGGTCCAGTTTCTGTTTAATTTTCCTCTGAGGCAAAAGGATGCTAGTGTGCCTAGGCATCTGCAAAAACCAGTTGGGTGAAAGTTAAGACAGCAGTGGCATCAATATTGAGTAAAATAGGGGAAGGACAGTGGGCCAGAGCAAGGAAATGGTTTCATATTTAGCAACAGAGTAAACTCTATAAAAGTTGAATTGTAAGAGGATCAGAATACACTCCAGCTTTACTCCTTGTCAGGTAAGAATAGAAACAGTCAATTCCTGATTGCTCCTGCATCTAATTTGCATAGAGTTCTTCTCATATCAAATCATTATCAGCCTTAGAAGGCAATGGTCAATAGATGAAGCATCTTACTCCCTCCACTGTCTTTGTAAAGAAATTGAATCAAAGTCAATGCAAGTGGCATTAAAGGAATCTCCTGGGAGGCTTGAGTGCATCTCTAGAACATTGGTTCACTTTATAGAGAGGAACAGTTAGATAAATTAGGCCTTGGGAGAAAACTTTTCAAAGCTACTTGTAATCACTAATAGTTATGAATAATCAGACTAGAGTAGAAATAATCAGGCTAATAGCAATGGGGGGAGGGGGAATAAATTAAACGTGCTAAAATTATGCTGGAATAATTTTGTTCAATATGCTGCCTGTAATTACAAAGCAAAATACAAGTGTCTTTTGACCTTTTGAATAACCAGCAGGGTGATCTTATGAAATGTACCCACTAATCTCCCTAAGAAGCCAGGAAATTCATGGATTAAAGCCAAGTGTGATAATTAACCTCCAGATTGTTTCCACAAATAAATATATAATGGTCACACCATGACTACAGTTTATTTCTACATGTATTCATGGACCCCAAATTAGCAAACCTTTATTATGCAATGTTCTACTGGTGTGTGCAAGTTTTCACAAATCATGTTAACATTGATTTTGGTGTCGTTTCATCAGTGAGCACAATCATATAAAGGATGGGAAGAAAAGAAGGGCCTGAAAGCTGTAGCTTTTTTCAGAAACTAAAAAGAAACAGTTCAGAAACAGAATCAGGCATTATGCTTCTTCAAATCCAGGGACAAATATTTATACATAACATAAAAGCACTACAATTCTGATTGGAGTTGGAAAACTGATGCTGGCCAGATATGATGAACAATCATAGACCATATTACTAGTTGGCTTCTGATTGTAACAGCAGTATTGCATAAACACAGCCAAAAATGTTGTTCTGACAAACAAGTTCTGTTCATATTGCCCATACTGTAATTCATTTTATCTGGATCAATTCTGAGAGCAGTTTTTAGCTGGTCTTGTGACAACATGACATTTTTAAAGAAGCCCCCTTTATAAATGGCATGTATCCATGCAACAATTAGATTTCAGGCCCTGTTCCAAAACATGATGTTAATTCTAACTGCAGGATTGGCTTTCTTGAACCTGAAATTAAACCTACCCAAAACCTTGAAGTGCTGGCCATGGTTCTGAATCTGCTCTATGTCATACTCTCTGACCTAGCCCAGAAAGGATATCAAACTATCATACTTAGGTATGAAGTCTTATTTCAAATCCTAGAAACTATAAAAAGTGTCTGTGTAGCATAAAGAACAGAAGATAGCCTTTAAAAATAAACAAATAATCAAATGTGCATTCATGTAAAGAAATATAGAGGTAACTTCGATAATTTTGATGGTCGAGCCATTAAGGCAGAGCTTTCCAAACTGTGTGTCAGGACACGTTAGTGTGTCGGCTGCAGTGTCTGGGTGTGTTGCGGCTGCTGCTGCCTCCGAGCCCTGCCAGGATTCCGCACAGATCCTAGTGCCCGCTTTGTGCCTTAATGCCTCCAAACCTGCCCTGTCAGGATTCCGCGCAGGTCCTAGTGCCTGCCTTGGGCCTTGCTGCCTCCAAACCTGCTGTGATTCCGCACAGGTCCTAGTGCCTGCCTTGTGCCCTGCTGTAAGAGTGTGTCACGAAATGATGCCCTGCTGTAAGAGTGTGTCGCGAAATGATGCATGTCTAAAAAGTGTGTCACCAACATGAAAAGTTTGTAAAGCTCTGCATTAAGGAGAAATGATATGAAATGAGTCACGGGAAAATGGAAAGCATGATAAAGAAACTCAAAATAACCCAACCTTGATTTTGTTTTTCTATAAGATGGCACAAAAAAAAACTCTGATAGGCTTTCAAGATGCATGTCAGCTCTTCAAAGTAGACCAGGTCATAAAACAGATACCACAAGTATTCTAGGAATGCTACTTTATTGTTATAGGGTGTAATAATAGAATCTTGAAAGCCTGCCCTGTTTCCTACGAAACAGAATCAAGGTGGGATTATTCTGAGTCTTTCTCACTCTTTCCACTTTCCGAGGACTGAGTTTCTATTTCTTTAATGGCTCATCCACTCCTTCATCAAGTTTAACTTTATATTTCTTTACAATCCATGAACTTGGACATTCTTATTTTCTTATGCTTCCCATGAAACATCTGGATCATTAAAAATGATCAGTTATGATCACTTCTTCCTTTGCCATAAGAAGTAGCCATCACTCCTACCTTAGCCAACCAAGGGAATATCTCCAGAATTATGTGGAATCATTTGGGAATGGATTTATGAATGTGGAATTAAATGAAACCTAAAGTAATGTATTTGTCCATCTCAACCTAATAGTAGTAAGTTCAAGTGCTCAATAATTTGGCTTCAAGCTATATTTATTATGGCCTTTTCACTGAATAGCCTCTGTGTTCAAAATGGTTTACTTGAACTAAAAAAAATTCACCCATTCTGGCTGTGTTCAATTTATCTTTGAGTCCATTTTGTTTTATTTACCTTTTAAATCTTTCATCTTTCATGTTTTATGTTATATAAAGTTGGTCAATGACTGAAATAAATGGCTACTAACAACTGGCATCAATTGAGGGTGGGGGGAGAGATGCTATGGTAATGTTGAATTTATTGTGGTATCAAGTTTTGTCTGAGTGCTATATTTCAAAAACCGGGTTAACTCAGAAAAGTGGAAGAAAACTTCTCATCTGTGTTTTAGATCAGGAAATGTGAACTGGGTCATTTTGGATAAAGATGAAGGCTGAAGAAAATCCATGATAATTCCTTTTACTTTGACAATAAATACAAATGGAAGGCTTTCAGTGAAATACACAAGATTAAAAGATTGGTCACATACCAAACCAAAAGAACTGAAGGAGATTCTCCTATTCCAGCATTTAAAGTAGATTAAGCTTGTTCTGGAGTACTAAATACTGTGAATGTTTAAAACTGGGCCAAATAAATGTTTGGAGAAAGAGAGGGTTTCATGATCAACATTAAAAATATCTAGTTATATGCCATAACATAAACAGGCTGTGATAAATACAGCAAAGCCATTTGAAACCATCATACGCTCATTAAAATGAGTGATTCACTAATTACTTGTGCTACGCTAGGTTGGCACCATGACCTATGGGATATAGGGAGCACACCAATATTTTTGCAGCCATTATATTGTGTAATATCCATAAAGCTGCGTGCACGGAAATTAAATGCAACAGGAAGCATATTTGTTTAACATTCTTCATTCTTAAGAGCAACACAGGGTAATATTCATGATGAGATGCAAAATTATTAGTTGTGATACTATATTCGTTTATCTCTTAGGAAATCCTACAGAAGTCCCCATTTAATTCCGTAGATGTCTATAACATTGTAGGGTTATTTAATGTAAAAATAGAAAATGGGTATACTATTAAGTAATTGGTATGCATTGTGTTTAACATATTTACTTCCCCAAAAGCTTCTCAAACTTGGATTGGGTGCCTGCAGCCCACTGCATTGTTCTGAAGAATGTATCCATGAATTCAGGGTAATTAGAGGTTGTAGGAGGTTCCATAATATGGAAATCCAGAGTTGGGTGGTGAGGTGTCCCACTGCCAGTTTTCTATATGAATTTGTCCAATAGAGTCAAGGCTGGACTGTAGACAGCTGTCCAAGGTGCTGCCAGTGTAGATTCAACAGCTACATGAAAATAGGGCCAAACCAAGAACTCTCTTACTGCTCAAGTAAAATCTCAACTCAGATAAGAAGCCATTCATATGGCTCTTAGTCACAAACAATCCAATAGCCAGCCAAGATAGGTAAGCCCAGTTTTGGGTGTCCCTCTGTGGTACACCTAACCATTGCAAGTGTGTGGGATCCCCCCCCCCCCGTTCTTGGGAATCAAAGCACAATCTCAATAATCCAGAGCAATCTCTAAGGGATATTCAGATGGCCCCAACCCTGGAGAAGGCCCTGACGACCTGGTTCTTCTCCCAGGCAATTGGCCAGAATGTTATGATTTTAATCCATTGTTAGCTGGCCAGAGTCACTTGGCAAGTGATGGCCATAAACATTTAAGAAATAAATAACTAAAAATATATTGGGTTTTTTTTCTGCCAACAGAAAAACCTCTCCTCTATTTCTATGATGTAAGATGACTTGGAAGAACATGGGGAAGGTACAGAAAAGTACAGTTATCCACACACACAGTGAGTGAGTGAGTGAGTGAGTGAGTGAGTGAGTGAGTGAGTGTGTTTTAAAGTAAGAATCAAATTAAGTTCTATTGTGTAAGTTAAAAATAGTTGTAAACAAATCTCCTTTGGGTTACAGTTTAGGTTAACTACTTTAGAGTATTCTCTTAGGTCTCACAGGATGTTTCTTAGTAACTTATAATGTGCTAATTAATTGTAGGCTACTAATCTTTGCCTTCTTTGGCAATAATGATTTAATCCTAAACCTGTTACTTTCACAGTTGAAGGATTTTCTCGGGCTAAGACTCCAAGCTGTTCTCAGACCTGTCATTCTATCCATGGCTCTCAGACCCCAGTGTTTTGTGATAATAGTCTCTCAAAATTCTCCAGATTATTCATGGCAGAGACTTTGGTTTCACAATTTTGACTGAATTTCTCAAGAGAGGGAGATTAAATTCTCAGGGTGATAACAATGAAGGCTTATTTATTTACTTTTTTCCCCCTGCCATTACAAGTGACATAAAATTCCCTTGGTGCCTGATGCATTCTCCATAATCCCAGACTGAGTATTGTTACAGTAATTGGGGGAGGAGAGTATATGGCATCAGAACATCATCATAGGAATGCATTCTGCAATGTGGCATTTTTCACACATGGGGATCAAAATGGAAGAATAAAAAAAATTAGCTTAATTCAGTGCTATGGAAACATTGCCAGGATGATTTATGGCTTTCTCCAGAAGCTTTAAAAACCATTGTAAATTTGCATTTTGCCACTGAGGACTGAAGGAAGCCTGTCTAAAGATGCAGTGAGGTCATCAACAGGATGGAGCTGCACTTCTCCTTCTCCTTCTCCTTCTCCTTCTCCTTCCTGTCTTGCTTTCCCCCCACTCCCATTCTGTTAGCAACAGAATAGTGGCTTAGCTCAGCTAATTTACTAATAATTAAAGAAAAAGAAACAGAATGTTGCATATGACTGTTTGACTACATACAGTCTTGCTGCTCTGGGAATTGTAATTTATTGTACTGTATTTGTATTTTTATCACGGTTTTTATTGTACTTTGTTGATACTGTGTTGTGAACCGCCCAGAGTCCCTCCTTGAGGGGGAGATGGGCGGTTATAGAAATTCAACAAACAAACAAACAAACAAACAAACAAATAAATAGTAAATGGGGTCCAAAATATGACTTACAGGGTGCCTACCTTTTTATCTGAGGGACTAAAGCAGAGAATGTAGGAAGCTTACAATATGATAACATGGCTCCTTGGTCAAAGCCACTTTATTCTCCTTGCACATTTAAGATAAATATATTAGTTAAATGCCGTATGTATAGAGTGTTGTGACAAGAACTTATTTTACTTCCATTTCAGCATACTGAAGTTATCCCTTCAGTTTCACTATAATTAATGGCCCAAGTTTTCTATGGGAAATTAGATACATGTTTGAATATCATGTTGTGTCAGACCCACTCTAAAAAATCTCTGGTTAGCAATACTTCTTCTCAGTGCACACATTACTAGCCTCTACTTGAGATATCTAATAGGATACTTCCTGTTTAATTTTCTGGGCAATAAAAGTATTTAAAGCATATTAATTCAGTCAGACTTAATTTACTCCCTTTTTTTTCTCCTCACCATTCTTTGCAAAATCATTTTTCACTGCTCTCATAGTAGCTCTTATTTTGTAAATGAATGAGTTCATTACATTTGGTTTCAGATGTGATTTTTCCTTATTGGAAATGTCAGCTTTCACAGTTCATTAACAATGGAGAAAGAAGGAGGCAATAATACATACATACAAACAAACAAAAATAGAAAGTAGGAAGAATAGGGAACATGGGAGAAAGACACAAGCACCTCAGACATAATAAGAAAAAAGTAGCAAAGGCTATAGCTTTAGATAAAAATTCCTTCCCCAACTGGCTGGGTGATATGTGAATAGATAGCCACATGGATATCTTTGGATATCCACTTTGGATATCTTCAGTCAAGACCTACATCCCATAGGAGATCACAAAATGGTAGATCTTTTATACAGTATATGTATGTGTGTTTTGGGAACATTGGTTAAAATGTTTCAGACTTCATAGCCTACTGTGTGCCAAAGAAAAAGGTGGAGCGTTCTTGTTTTTAAGCATGGCACCTGTAACTGTAATTGAGGAATGGGTAATTTTGTGATTTTTACTTGACTATTCAGGGGTGGCTTAGTCCAGATTTCATGCCATTTATTGTTTAGTCTGTGCATTCAAAGGTTGCCTCTTAGGTCTTTTTTCAGACCAACAATATTGTTGGGACCATAGGAAGATGCAGGAGTGTTGATCCCCATCTCCCTGTGTCATAGCACCAATCTTGATTCCGCCTGAAAAAGTGTCATTGTATATGATCAAAGAGAGCCAGTTTGGTGTAGTGGTTAAGGCATCAGGCTAGAAACGGAGACCATGAATTCTAGTCCTGCCCTGATTTATTGATTTATTGATTTATTGATTTATTGATTTATTGATTTATTGATTTATTGATTTATTGATTTATTGATTTATTGATTTATTGATTTCCCAACTCCAGTGGACTCGACATGAAGCCAACTGGGTGACCTTGGGCTAGTCACTCTCTCTCAGCCCTAGGAAGGAGGCAATGGCAAACCACTTCCGAAATCTTGCCAATAAAACTGCAGAGACTTGTCCAGGCAGTTGCCAGGAGTCAACACTGACTTGAAGGCACAAAAAAGAAAAAGAAAAGAGAAAAAGAACAAAATCTCTAGCTATGTTTGCCATCATCTCACACTTAATATGTAATTTGGTTTAGTCCTTGGAGCAGTTTTTCCTTTGAAAATCACTTAATCTCTCATTTATCTGATCTGTTAGAAACCTTATTCTTGTTCAGGAGACATGAATGTGGAACATTCATTACATGCCTAGTATGGAAAATCTTCCTTTCCATAACTTCCTTATTGTTGACTTCTGAAAAACTATTGTGTGTTCAGTATGACTGTCTGCAGAAGGAAAGCCAACATTATGTATCTCAACCTTAATGATCCAATATTGCTTCTTTCTTGAGGGGAAATTGATAGCATTTGATGGATGGCAGTGAAAACAGGGGCATTTTCTGGAGTACTTATGAGATAATCCGTCTAAGTTTGTAATATCTGAATGTGCTTCTTAGTTTTCAGTCACGCCATCTTTTCATAGCATGGAATAAATCCAGAAAAAAATGATATTGATCAGCAATGTAGTACAATCTGCAAATATCTCCTTGATATTATTATGCTAATTTCAGGTCTTCCATTCAGACCTGAATTGACTGTCAACTAGTATGTGTGCACATAACAGTTTAAATCAATCATTATGGCATGATGCCCGTCTCTCAAATTTTAAACAAAAATGGGGAATCCAAATTCAATTCATGTTATGAAACTCATAAAATGTTTGGAAAAAGACTTGCTACAATTTACCATGGGTATTATATCCTTCACAGAAACAAATTCATTTTGTGCAACATATTTTGTCATTTCTTCTGTTTGCACAAAAGAGAATACTGAAATCAATTGATCACCAGTGGTGCAGTAAGCGAAGTGTCAATTTTTCTCTATCCTTCATAATGGTAATTTATTAATATGTCTATAACACATAAGACAAATATGAAAAATAACAGTGTAATAGCTTAAATTAGATATTAAAAATTGAAGCATATAGTTGGTATATACTGTAATACAGTAATAAATACTGTGAACAGAAAATACGTTCTCAGAGACTTTGGCTTGTGAAGAATGATAGAAAATCCAGGAACAGTTAGCAGAAAGGTAATACTGAAGCAGGAAGCATAAAAGAAAATCAGGAGAAGGAGAGGATGGGTTAGAAAAATTGTCTATGGTATTTTAAAAATAATTGTTTGGTTTTGTGGGTTAACATTTCTCATGGTCACTTCTTATGTGAAATGATATGAAATATATGTCCAGCTCTTTGAGTGTATTGGAGTTTCTGGGGTAGATAAAAATGTATGAGGTCCCCCTGTTCTTCCATATGGGAAACCATGGGTGTTGCTGAAGAAGCAGATGCATGAAGTCCTGGACAATTTTTTCACAAGTATCTGCTTTTCCTAGGCATCTTGAGAAAACTCAGTTTCTTGGGGCCTCTTATTCCTATGACTCAAGTGACAGACTGTTTTAAAATTTCCTCCCTTCCTGACTTAGGCCCACATTGCAGCAGAAAAGAAAATGATTTAACAGATGGGGGTGGGGGAGGCATTATTCTTGGTCTTGAATTAAGAACTGAGCTGGAGAAGTAATTAAGTCTGTTACATTCAGCATTATACTGAATACAATTATTTTGAGCATCCAGGGTTTATATTCAAGTCTTAGAATTCACAATCCTGAGTTGGATGGTATCTCTAGAGCCAGGATAGTCTTTTCTCTTTTGCAATTTAGATTCCTATTTACACAACACTTGAGTCAATTATTACCACAATCGGAACTTTTTTTCCCCAAAGAAGTTAAAACAACAAGTAATGAGCATTTGCCAAAAACGGCTAGTGGTGTTAGGTGCCCAGCCAGATGCATGCTGACTACACAGGTGCAAAAGCAGTTTATAATCTCCAAATTCATCCTGTTTTTAATTGCAAATGTGGCAAATTTGTATGATAAGCATATTAAATTCAAACTGCATGAGCATCACTAATCTAAATCAAAATGTGAATCTAATATACTGGCAGCAATCAACTGTTAGCATTCACTACATTAAAAAAATGGTTTAAAACCTTGTCATAATGTATAAAACAAACAGTTCTCCTCTTGCTCACTCATGTTTCAAGAGGCATATGATATCAATAAACAATGAATGAAAGCCCAACACTAATCTGGAATTATACTTAGGCTACACCTTATATTTGTGTGTCAATTAATACTTATGAAATATGCATTGTCATCCCCCACCCCCCACAAAAAAGCAACGTTGATTGAATGATTGAAACAATTATCTTTCCAGGATCTACTTCTTTTCCTTTAATGAAAGCTTTCCACTTATTTTCTCAGCTCCACAAAGCCAAAGTGTTCTTTAGAAACAGCAATATGCTTGGGAGCGTGATTGACTTCGACACCATCATGTCACAGCTATCTGCTAATTGCAATACATTAAAACTTTTCAGGCTTATCAAATTTCTGTCACTTTTAGCTAGCAGTTAATATGGGGAAAAATGTACATGACCAGAAGAACATATATATATTTCTGAATCGCATTATCAAAGGCAGAAACATGACACCAATCAAAGAGAATATTTGTAGCTCAGGGTTGAATTGTGGAGCCCTTGGTGCTCTCTGAGCCTTGTTGTTTTCTTGTAGACATTTCATTGCCAGACTAGGCAACATCTTCAGTGCAAAAAAAGTTTTTCGCACTGTAGATGTTGCCTAGTCTGGCAATGAAATGTCTACAAGAAAACAACAAGGCTCAGAGAGCACCAAGGACTCCACAGAAACATGATGGTAATAGATCACTGGGTATGTTTGTGCCATCAGCTGTGTGGTTGGATGCAGAGTCACAAAACTGGTGTAAGGTGAGGATACAATTCTATATTTAAAATTCCTTATACCTGCAGGTGTATAACCTGCAGACAAGGATTCCTGGTTTTGCATATCTATTCAGAAACTGTAGCAGAAATGGCTGTGCCTGAAGGTGGCAGAGTGAATCTTTCCTAAAAACAGTCACGAGAATAATGCTGCTCATCAGACAGAAATCTCTGAAGAGACTGGGTGACCTTGATATTTCTCAAATGATCCAAGTCACCAGAAAGGAGGAGAACAATGTCAAGGAAAGGTGGGATTCATGTGGGAGAAACAGGCTGGGGAAGAAGCAATGGATGGAATATCTTATCTTTCCCTTACCTATCTCTTCTTTCCTATGCCCTTCCTCCTTCAGCAGATGGAGTAACAATTGCAGCAACAAAACGTGATGGGAGTGGGAAGGATTTAGTTGCTCTTGATCCTCATTCTTCAAACACTTCTTTGTTTGAATCACACCTTTACTCTTAGTTTTCTAGTCAACTGCATTCCTTTTCAGCTATTTAGCAATGATCATAGCTCCTAAATTTAGATCTTCTCACCAGCTTCTTGTTATAGGGAAAGTCAGGAGAGCTACATTTCAAAGCCAGAATTAAAGAAGCATTTGCTCTATCATTATATCTATAGCAAGATATAGGTCTGCTAAAGCCTTAGGGAAATTATTTCATGAACTCTAGAGGGTACATGTCCAGTGAGATCTTTCACTTGGAGCCAACCCTTTGCCAACCCTTTGCCTATAATATTCAGCTATATTTGAAAGTCCTGTTGTTTTAAACTTTGTTTTCTCCTATAATATGCCATTTTTGAACACAGGATGGGGTGGGGGAGAGAATGTTTGGAGATGTTTCATGTGTTAGTTCTTAAATCATGGTTAATTCATATTCTTTCCCTTGTGTGAAGAGCTGGAAAGAGTGGGCAGATCTTAGACTGGAAGTCCCTCTTCCTCCCCATTTGCAGTGGGGAAAAAACTGGATCTTTCCTTCTCTGCAACATTTAAATTTTCCATGAAATTTTAAAGACTTTTCATTTATATCACTTTTACTTTCCACATATTTTAGGTAAGAATCCCCACAGCCTTTTGAAGAAAGCTGAAGTGTGTGTGTGTGTTTAATTTTCATTCTTCAGATTAGTATACAGAGAAGCACATGGAGAATCAAACAATTAACAGTATAGTTTCCATGATCTTAATTGTAATATTTTAGCAAAATTGTGATTTTATATTATGTGTTTATTCTAAATGTTAGCTATTTTTCCACAGTTTATACGTTAGACTGTCACAATGGGATGGTTGTAAATTTCATCACTTAATGTTATTTTATACTGGTCAATGACTGGAATAAAGATTACTTATTTACCTACTTATTAATTATATCAGGTGAGCAGAGAAATTGATTTCGGGATTCATGGTCAATTGGAAAGTGGACAATTCCGTACAACAATATTTGGTTACAACTGTGAGTGAGAAGTGCAATGAAATGGTGACCAATATTAGAGGGAAAAAGCAGTCTGTTGGGTTAGTAGTTGATGACTGCCAACTTAACAGAGTTTCAAAATGACCTAAATTAAAACTTGCTCTTATTGGCCAAGTCAACCTTCTCAAGCAAAAATACCCTTCCAAAGTAATGATAGGAATAGCAAGGTGAAGTCACTGAAACTCCCATGTATGTCCAGAGGTGTCATTTTCAACCATAGTGCCTTTCATTGAACAGAAAAGGAAAAGGGACTGCAGTTTAATTGTCCCCTAGTGAGAAAGCTGCTTAGGAAGAATATCTAGCAGCATTCTCACCTTATGTCCAGCCCACTAAGAGGCCAGACCAGACCAGAAAATCAACTCTACAGGAAAAGTAGAGTTACACTTTATTTGAGATTGCCTACAGTATAACATCAGAATCTTGTAAGTCTGCTTGTACTGTATCATCCCTCTTTCTTATAGTCTAGGGAGTCAGGAAGGCATCTGCATGAGTCACTTCTGAATGTTATCTTCCTTGCCAGGACTTAAAGAATGTTTCAGCCCTTTTTGCTTAGGTAATGGTTCTTGCATACTTCTGTCAAGGTTATCTCCCTTACTTTCTTCATTTTAATTATTAAGGCTGAGATAAAGTCTCTTGTTAATGAGGGGTCCTCACTACTAGTGGTTCTGTCTCCTTTGCAAAGGTCCATTTGCTTAGGCAAGAAAGTTTGGCAGAAGTAGTCTGTAGGAAACTCAGTCTCAGTCTAGGCCAAGTCAGGTTTAGCTAGCATTGGGAGAATGTATGCATTTATACGATATGAAATTTAGTTAAGCCATTTCATTGCTTTCATGAAGTAAAGTATCTTATGGAAGCAGAGTTAAATACCTTTACGTATGTGACAACAGACTTCATCATTTTCTCCACTTAGGACCTTAGAGCAGAGATTAGCAACATGGGCTCCAGGAGGGCATACGATTTCTAAATCCTTAAGTGCATCTTCCAGAAACCCTCTGCCAATTGCTGCTGATATGTTACTTTTAATGATACAATAGTGGGAAGCAATATTAATGTTATTAATTGTTTTCAAATTTAATTTAATGCAAGCTAAGATTTTGTCATGCTGCTCTCATTTTTAAAATGCAGTCCTTGACACTATTAAAAGGCCAAACACAGCCCTCAGCCTGAAAACGTGAAATTCTCTCCAAGCAAAGGATGGCATTACACTGGTTCACAATAGAACTATTACTGGCTATTAGATTTAATGCCTGGATATTGCCTTCAGAATTCAACAGTATTTGCCTTAAATACCAGTCACTGTCTAGCAACAGTAGCAACGAATTTGTTACAGCCATTGGCCAATCAGTAAATACAATTAAAATGCAATACAGTAAAATGCACCACATAATCACTTTTTAAATAAATACAATTGTTTATTGTCATTGGCCAGCAGCATTGACAGAGTGCCATTGTTCTCATGTCTGCAAATCAGGCCCAGGATGTATCTGGTTGATCACTACATGAGACAGAACAATAACTAGATTGGTCTCCTAATCCATGAAGATTCTCCTTACATTTTTTATTTCTTACTAGACATATATGTGACATACCATACTCTGGTTTCTCTTCAGATCATATAAATCTTTTGCAGTTAACCTAATATTTATAATATGTTATGCTTAAGAACTTATCATTGTGTTTTTTCTTTTTGTCCCATCCTAAACTATCTTTGTTTAATGGCTGTTGTGGGTCTTCCGGGCTGTGTGGCCGTGTTCTGGAAGTTGTGGTTCCTAACGTTTCGCCAGCATCTGTGGCCAGCATCTTCAGAGGGCAGGAGCACAGATAGAAGCAAAATCTCAGAGATTTTGCTTCTGTCTGTGCTCCTGCCCTCTGAAGATGCTGGCCACAGATGCTGGCGAAACGTTAGGAACCACAACTTCCAGAACACGGCCACACAGCCCGGAAGACCCACAACAGCCATTGAACTCCGGCCGTGAAAGCCTTCGACAATATATCTTTGTTTAACTTTGTGCAAATTGTCTACACCTATTAACTTTCCCAAGGCTGAAATAGGAATTCTTTAAGTCCAAGTGCCATGAACTAGTGTTGGGGTTACTACAGGACAGACATGCCAAAATTCTACTAATATACCACACCTATCCACGTAATTCTGGGAAATGAAAGCCCTCAAACATATGCTCTTTTATTGCAATCTGTATAAGGACTATATGTTACCCTTGTTATGCTGCTTCCCTGGAAGGACAGATGCATTATTATGCCAACTGCTCCTTTTAGATTCCAACCATTTTATAACTAGGACCATAATCAAATATTCTATAGCTGTGGTGAAGACAAGACAACAACTGATACAAAAGTGGCTGGTTCTGTAATTTGAATTGAATGTACTTTATTTATTTTACTTCATTTATTTTAGTACTTGGGGTACAGTTGATCTTTGATTCTAATAAAGGCCTGCATTCAGAAGGGCATAAAAAGCAGCAATACAAACATAAAAGGCAGATGCCAAACATTATTACAATGAACATTCCCTTGTACAAACCACAATAATCTTTATTCACTTTCAAAGATACAATGGAGAATGTAATACAAAGAGTTACTGCAATGAAATTACTTTGATTTTGCACAGAATGGAAAAGGAACAGTTGAATAGGATATTTTCCTTGATTAAAGTTATTGTGCAAGTGAAAATTATTGCTTTTATTAACATAAAGGTTTCTTTTCCCCATTTAAGCTGTGCAATTTTATCCTGAAATTTAAAAACTACCTTTGGCTCACGCAATAGGGTATGAATAAGTCGTGGATTGCTTTTAGTTAATTCCAGTGAATTCTTCTACTTCACACATTCAACTGAGAATTCTCCTGCCATGTTCAGGGCAACAGGAAGAGTGTCATATGAAGAAAGACCGTCATAGACATAGAAGTGGGCACCAATCACCCCTTTACTGGTATTCAATTTTATTAATGGAGACTGCAATGTTCTTACCCGAGAGTATGTCATAATGCACACAGTGGGACTTACTTCTGAACAGGCATGGTTTGAATTGTATAAAGGAGGAAGCAAATTTGTATCAAAAATTAAAAGAAAATAAATCCTTTTTGTAAACTCCATAGTAAAATCAATCAATCATCTATCCATTCATTCAATTTATATATCTTTTGCAGGTTTTGCTTCTAGTAGAAAAGTACAGCTGTTCCTTTCTTATGCAAACTTACCTAGGAGTAAGTCCCCTTCAGCACAGGATGACATGGACAGGATTGTCCTGAAAGCAATACCACAACTCTCTGATTTACTTTATTTCATTTGGTTTTACAGAATCATTCTTCTTTTCAAGAGGAAAGTTTATCCCAGAGTGTTTTAATACTTGGCAAAACAAAACCATCAGTGTAAAAGAAAGAGAGCCACATACTAATTAAAACAATTGGAGATCTAATATTCGCAAATTCCCTGAAAGAAAATAAAGGAATTTGTCACGATGCTGAAATGATTACAGGGTAGTATCCACCATCTAGGGTTATTGTAGTCACGCAGATCCTATTCAGGTACAATTCCAAAGCCAATGGTGAAAGGTGTAGAACAGTAAAGTTCAACAACAGCCAAACAGCCATACTTCCTCACTAAGCTATAACTCAAGCAAAACATATTCTTCAGATGTATAAAGTATCAGTTTCAATCCATGGCATCTATAGGTTGGTCTGAAACCCAAAGAGAGCTCTTGAAAATCCACATACAGTGCTGAATAAATAGAACATTGATCTGACTTGTTCTCAAAGTCTATGGGAAATACTCTAGGCCAGTTATAGAGCACATTCACTGCATTTAGAAAGTTCCAGGTTTAATCCCTGGTATCTCCAAGTTCCACTTTGAAATGTAGGAGAGCTCCTGCCAATCCATGTAGCCAAAACTGAATTGGAATAATGGCCAGCCTTGTTCATGATAATGCTAGTGGTTATGGAACATTCTTTTCCCAGTCACTACTCAGCTCACCTTTGATGGCTTTTGAAGCAGCTTGGAAGACTGAAATGCAGATAAATTTTCCCTTAGGAACCTGAAACCAAATAATAGCACCACCAGGACCTTGAATTAGGCCTAGAACAGCCCCATGTAGATCACAACGAGTAGTCTTAAACTGAGAGGACCCCAAGCCTGGAAATTCATAGCCCAGCCAGTGGGTGATCTCATTCTTGAAGCAGGAAATCTATGTTAGGAAATCCTGTTGCTATGGTTTTTTTTTTAATTATTATTTTTAAGAAAAAAATCAGGCTGCTGTAGAGAGAAATGTCTTTTTGTTTTCTATAAGTGTCAAGCACTCTAATGAAGAAGGAAAATGAATAAAAATCTACAAAAGGACCACAGCATGGGGGGGGGGGAACCACAAACATGTTTTTGCACAACCCATTTTGTTGATTTCTTTGCCCCCGTTCTCACCACAGTATTCCATCATGGCATTGTTTAAGTGATGTAAAATCTTGCTTCAGCTGTCTTTTCTTATTCACAGTTTAAAGAGGTCTCTATCCCTTTCTGCTAATGTCTCAGATCTAGTGAGGTTTGATTGCTTTATAGGTGAAAAGAAATTTAAAGGGGAAAAAAAGAAGTGGAAAATGTAAGACCTGGAGTAGAAGAGAGATAATTCTGTAGAATTACACATGAAATTTTCATCTGCTATTCAAACATTCTGGAAGTGGAAAGTATATACACCTATAAATATTTTTAACAATTTTTAAAAAGCTTTTTAGGGGCTACAGTAAGTAGGGTTAGGATTTTCTGGTTTCCACTACAGTTTGTTTTTTGCATTGTTCTTCAGTATCTACCACCTCACAAGTGATAGGAAAATATGGTATCTCTGGAAGCTTAAATTTGCCCACCCTGTTAACCGCAGGAAACCAGTGGCCAACTCTCTGTGAAGCAGGTTTGATCATGTGGGCTAGGCTCCTAAGAATCACAACCCAACCCTCACCCCTTGTCCTGACTTTGAGTGAAGGAACACGCTGAGACTCGGTGTAAAAGCTCTAGTGTTTTATTGTTCTACTCTGCTAGACAGAATCCAGCTAAACTGAAATGAATTAGTGATGCTCAGAGAAAAGGCCCATGAAACTAGGGCGGGGCCTTCTTTAGCCTCTTGTGAGGAAAGCAAAGCAATTCAGTACTGCACATGCGTTTATCCCCCTGGAGGGAGCCCCCTCCTTCTCCACCAGTTACTGTATCTCCTTGACACCCCTACTGGATCTACCTTAGCAACCACAATCCTTTAGGCCCCCCTACATCTAGTATGAAAGCTGTTCATACCCCCTATCAAACAAAAACAAAGATTAAGAACATTAGAATCTCCCTCGTTGGCTTATCAGTGACCTGGGTGTACATACCATACAGAAATCTTCATGCTTACAAAGGAACACATTTCTACTGCTCCTGACAATAGGATTTGCCCACAGTCCACTTGATTTCAGGAATTGTAGAGGGAGAACTGTGTTAGTCTATGGTGGAAACAAATCAGGAGGATTCTGGTAGCACATTTTCTAACCAATTGTATTAAAATTCATCAGCTTTTGTGACCTTCAACTCCCTTCATCGGATTAATAGACTGATGTAGGATTTAAACTGAGATGAGGCAGGGGGAGGGAGGAGTGGAGAGACAGGTTGGCTACGCAGATGCAGCTTACAGGTGACATTTAAGGAAGAAGTAGACCCCCAGATGTAGCACAGATGATTGGACATCAGCCATTGTATCAATAGCAAAGGGCTTTGGCCTAAAGCATCTGAAGGAAACGAGATTGCTTACCCCAAACTAATCCTTCACAACAACCAAGAACTTTGAATGCTACAAAAGATTCAATATGTGCATATTTAAATTAGGCTAATTTATAGCTTGTAAAGAAGTCCTTTCATCTGAAGAATAAATCTGGGGTGATGATGGGGAGACTAATCTAATAGGAGCTGTCCAATTTTAATGCTGAAATAGATTAAATGGATGCTCAGAAGTGGCCCTTTGCTTGCATATCCTATTCCATTTACTCCCCACTGTTTATGCTGCTCTGTCCTTATGGTTAACACAGCACACACCAAACTCAGCCTCAGTGATGGATACATTTAGTCAGTGAATTATAAAATGTGTTTTCTAATGATTAGGATATTGATTATTCAGCTGCAGATATTAGTGTGCTCTCTTAAAATAATTCAAAATAGCCTCTTTTTTTGTACTCTATGCATGGATATATAGTATCTTGTGGTTAGTAGGCTAGGCACCTGCATTCACTAACCCTGGCTGTTTCATTTTCAAAATGTTGACCAGATGGTCACTTGTTTTGGTTCTGTAGCTGGCTGGGAAGGGAAGGGAAGAATTGTAATTATGGGAATGCGCAGAGCTGCAGCAAACACCCAAGGCAAATGACAGAAAGTCATTTTTGCATTTAGATTCTCTACACACGATAGTGTGAGTGCATAGAAAAAATAACTGCCTGGAAGGAACATTCAATTATTATAGTGCATCACCTCCCCACCCCCACCCCCACCCCAGCCCAACTTTTCTATTTCTTGCCCAAGCTCTTCTATTTTTTGCTTCCAGAATGATAAAAAATAAAATGAATTTTCCAGAGTGAATGTTTGTTCCAAGTAATGGTTTATGAGTGAAAATAACAACAGCAATAATAATAATTGGAAGTGAATACTCATGACATGGTAATATTGTCAGAGAAGTGAATTGAATGGCATAGAAATAAAGATGGGATGCACTGATAGACAATATCCTGGGCATGTTCCCCTTAACTATGCTGTTTATTAACACATAAAAGAGGCAAAAACCTTTCAGGTCTCATTCTCCTCTTTTCTTATAGCAGAATTCAACCAGCTATATTTAGGCCTTCTTTAGTTTTAGAAAAGTAGCCCTCTAGCCAGTACTTTAAAAAAAAGAATCAGTGATTTATACTTGGTTATTAGCAGGATATCTTTTCCATATCTGAGTATTTATTCTTTTCCTCCCAATTTCAAAGTATTATTGAACTATCATAAGTCAGTTTCAAATTACATTGAAAAGTTTAAAGGACTATGTAGTCTTTGGAGACTTAAGAAATGACTTTCAAATGTTGTACATTCAACTGTCACAAAAAATAAAATAATAAAATAAAATAAAATAAAATAATAATAAAATAAAATAAAATAAAATAAAATAAAATAAAATAAAATAAAATAAAATAAAATAAAATAAAATAAAATAAAATAAAATAAAATAAAATATAAAATATAAAATATAAAATAAAATAATAATAATAAATCAAATCAAATCAAATCAAATCAAATCAAATCAAATCAAATCAAATCAAATCTGTATAACAGTTTCCAAATCTTGGCTGTGAAAAAACAAGTTACCACTAAATGGCAGCAGAGTATTCTTTGCCACCATCTAATGATGGACTGAATTTTGCAGCTTATTTTATAACAGTACTAACTATAACTAGGCTATAATATAAAAGGGTTGGGGGATGGGAGAACTGCACTTAGTAACCTAGGGTATACAAACAGTCTAAATTATGCAATGATTAGTTTTCTGTGGTGTTCAAGCCTGGATAAATTGTACAATTTGTATTTGTAGTGGGTTGTTGCTAAACCTTCCTAGATCAGGGCTTTCAGAAGCATCTGAAACTGAAGTGGGTGTGGGTTGTTAACCTGTTGATAACTCCTCTTTCCAGTCTTGAGACCTCAATCTGGGAGGCAAGAGCTCTTTTAGCATCAGCACTCCTTCCTGACTTTAATTTTATCTCCACAGTGAGTGGAGATGCTAAAGTCAAGTCAAGTCAAGTCAAGCCAAGTATTCTTAATAAAATATGTAGATGACCAGAATGTGTGCATATCCATCTTTTAGGTGTATAGGCTTTTTCAGAGTTTGTGATAAGCATACGCAGTATTAGGGATAAGATCTACAGAAAACACAGGCAGAAGTATTATCTCACCTCCCTATGATTATTTATGTACATGGTACTACAATTGCAACTGACAATTGGGAGCTGGTTGCTATTTCAGGAACCCTAAAATTATTGATCATCAAATGTATTTTGTCTGTGTAGTTTTCATTGCATTTGAATATGCTATATTTGACTTGCCAATGACTATAAATACTGTAAACCATCAATAAAAAATTGCATTTTTTATTGATGGTTTACAGTATTTATAGTCATTGGCAAGTCAAATATAGCATATTCAAATGCAATGAAAACTACACAGAAAATTAAAAATAATGCTTATTTATCAAAAATAATATAATTATAATATAAGTAGTGGCCAGAAGGGCCTTTGCGCAACTTCGTGTTGTGCACCTGTTACGCCCGTTCCTGGATCGAGAGGCCCTTCGAACAGTCACTCATGCCCTGGTCATCTCCCATATAGACTATTGCAATGCACTCTACATGGGGCTACCTTTGAAGAGTATCTGGAAGCTTCAGCTGGTCCAGAATGCATCTGCGCGAGCAGTTCTTGGTGCCCCAAGATCGGCACATGCGACACCACTGCTGCACGAGCTGCATTGGGTGCCAGGTTGCTTCCAGGTCCAATTCAAGGTGTTGGTGATCACCTTTAAAGCACTACATGGCATGGGTCCAGGTTACGTGAGGGACCTGACATTGACCCGTCCCACCCAGTCATGCAGAGAGGGTATGTTATGGACCCCGTCTACAAATAAATTCATTTGGCGGGATCCAGGAAGTGGGCCTTCTCTGCAGTGGCCCCCACCCTCTGGAACATTCTGCCCCCAGAGATGAGACAGGTCCCATCACTCCTGGCCTTCCGGAAGAACCTGAAGTCTTGGCTCTGCCATCTCGCTTGGAGTGGGAAGGGGAGTAGTTATTCTTGGGGGGGGGGTGCCTTAGAGCTCTCCTCACTGATTTAGATCTTTTATGGCCCCTTGGATTTTATACTAATTTTATATTTATATTTGGTAAATTGTATATTTATATTTTAGAAGTTTTTATACTTATTGTTTTAATATGGTTCCTATTGTAAACCACCCAGAGTTCCCCTTTCTGGAGGAGATGGGTGGTGGCAAAATTTGAATTATAAATAAATAAAATAATATAGTGTATATGTGTGTATGTGTATGTGTATGTGTATGTGTATGTGTATGTGTATGTATGTAAATTGGACTGCACAGGTTTGTGCCTCTGGACCCTGATTTCAAATCTGAACATGGTTTATTAATATGTGAGACCTGCAGCAGCAGTGTGAATAGAAATTTGAATGGTTTTAAATATTGGGTAGGTTCTCCGCTATGCCAGATAAAACCTGAGTGTGTACTCTCATAGCTGCTAGGCAAAATTTGTAGATCAACAAATGTGCTCATCCATCCAGATCAAATATATGGCTCTAAAGGAACAACCAAAATCTGAATATAGTACTTTCTTTTTTCCCAAACATTTATTTATAACAGCTGCAAGATCAATTTATCAATCGAAGAGAATATTTGTAGCTCAGGGTTGAACTGGGGAGTCTTTGGTGCTCTCTGAGCCTTGTTGTTTTCATGCAGACGTTTCATTGCCAGGCTAGGCAACATCTTCAGTGCGAAAAGGGAGTGGAACTTGCTGTCTGTTTATATACCCTGGCTTGTCCTGCCTGTGTTGGTGGGGGTCTTGTACTCTCCTTGGTAGTTCCTTGATTGGGCTGTTGTGTGCTGTTTGGGTGATTGACAGAGTTAATAGTTCCTTGATTAAGGTCTATCAATTTATGATCAATTTATGATGGCAAATGGGCAATAAATGCAATTCAAAGACAATGATTATTAATTAAAGATTCAGGCAACTGTGAAAAGAAAAAAGGAATTGGTGAAACTTTTAATGTTTAAATTATGCTTATTATAATATTATTGAGCTTTTATTCATTTCTTTCTCCCTTTTGCCCTATATTTTCTTATATATATTGCTTATTTTGTTGTTCGTTTGTTTAATTTTTGCTGTTTGGGAATAGGACGGGTCATAGATAGTAATAGACATGGCTCTCATTGACTGAATTGATTGACAATAATTATGTTCCATCCGCCATATTTTTTATCCCCCAAGGTACAGAACATTGAACATGTATTGCACATGAAACAAAGTCCAACTGTGGGCCAACTCTCAGGAAACTTGTTTGTCTGGTATCAATCAATCAATTTATTTATTATAGTCATAGACCAGTACAAGCAGAGCACTTAGTGAATCTATCTATCTATCTATCTATCTATCTATCTATCTATCTATCTTAATAGATCATAAACAAAATAAAATTGAAGACAAAGTTAAAATACATTTATAAAACAGCTTTATTTTATTTCTAACTTTGTTTGTCTGGTAATCCTCAATAAAGCTGTTCTAGTCTTCTATCACACTTCTCCCTTCCTCCTATCTGAGTATGAAGTTAATACTTGAAAAAGGAATCTACAAGTTCAGGCTTATAGCAATGGTCCTTAGACAATATTTATTTATTTATTTAATTTTTATCCCGTATTTAATATTTTTTTATAAATAACTCGAGGCGGCGAACATACCTAATACTCCTTCCTCCTATTTTCCCCACACTTTGCTTTTTGAAGTTCTACAGTTTCCAAAGTTTCTTGGGAATTGTAATCATGTCTACCATGATTACATGATCTAATCAATTTATCCACCTGTCTGAATATGTTTATTATTTATTGTAGTCAATGACCAGTCAAACTGACAAACAGAAATTCAAAGACAATAGAAAAACAATGCAACGAATAAAATATACAAGACATTATGAAGCTTGAGGATGTGAGGATTGTATGAAAGAAAATATATCACTTGGCCAAGGCCTAAAATCAAATCAAATCGTTGTTAGTATTGCTGTAAAACAAAATAAAATACAAATTTCCTTACCACCAGGAGCACACTAGGATGAAATGAATATATTTGTATTTCACTGTTACAAAGAGAGCAAAATAGGACAACTGACAGTCTAGAGAATGTTATAGGTTTTGTAAGTGCCCCAATGTGCTGTATCTCAACTGAGAGTATAATACTATAAAACAACATAATCCATTACTGCATTTATTTTGCCTAAGACCCTGAAGATCTAAATGCTTCTCCCTTATTACCTTTATAGTGAATGGAATGATCCTGCAATTAAAAGTAGATAATTCAATTAGCTTCTCTTCAGGAAGGAACCCCGCTCAGATCCTGGGTGACCTAAAAAACAAAAGTTAAGCAGCAATTACTGGATCTGGTTAGTATTTGAATGGGAGACTAACAGAAAATCCCAGGGCTATAAATTATATTGGACAGTTGAAAAAGCATTGCAGAAGGCAATGGCAAATCATTTCTATACTGTTGTTGAGGAAACATGAATGTGGAGTCCTTGGTGCTCTCTGAACCTTGTTGTTTTCTTGCAGACATTTCATTGCCAGGCAAGGCAACATCTTCAGTGCGAAAAGGGAGTGGGAGTGAAGATGTTGTTTTCTTGCAGACGTTTCATTGCCAGGCAAGGCAACAAGGCTCAGAGAGCACCAAGGACTCCACAGTTCAACCCTGAGGTACAGAGATTCTCTTTGATTGGTAAGCATGAATGTATTCATGTAAAACTCAACTCAGAGTCTTACCTTTTTAATTCAAAGAGGCAACATTGCAGCTTCATTGAGAAGTGAAAATGAGCAACAACAAAAAATATTCCTAGGATGCAAAACATGGACCCCTTGTATCAGATATGATTGATGCATGCTTTGATAAATGCAGGACTCTTGAAAACATATGGGAGCTTCACCAGTTGATACTTAAAGGAACCAAGGACATCTTTCTGACCTGGTGCCTATTTATAGGGGTGTAAAGCAAGTTTGCATTCCAGACCCCTTATTATTTTCTATATTAATGATATGGTGGCAAGACTCACAAAATTAGAATATCATCCTCCAAACCTAGCTGGGAGACCTATCACACTTCTCTTGTATGCAGATGATGCAGCCATCATTTCTACTTCACCCATCGGTTTGAGGAGAGCCCTAAAATCAATTGCCTCCTACTGCATAGACAATGATTTAACTATCAATTATGAAAAAACAAACAAAAATTATGGTCTTTTCAAAGAAGCCTTCTAGACACAATCATAGGTGGCAAATAAATGGGAATGATATTGAACTTCAAATACCTTCAAATACTTCAAAAAAATTTGGAGCACCAAGGACTCCACACTTTGAATTTAATAGGAAATGTGGGAGGCTGCAAACTATTGAAAGGTAATTGAACAATGAAAGTTAGAATATTCACACATACTCCTTGGTTACAAAGAACATGATACCCTGTTCATGTGAATTTCCCCAGCATTCTCCAGGAAAATCTGGAAGCACCTTCTTTTTCATCAGATTAAAAGAGAATGAGTATAAACAGTGCAGAATTGCCCTAATTAACTAGCATAAAAATAGAAGACAATGTTGATATGCCATGATCAAAGATACCTCCCACAGTTGTAAAATGAAAATACAACAGACACAATGAATGGGTGGAAGTATTATCTGGGCTATAGTATTACCACTTTCTCATGCACAATTTTATATATCTTGATCATGTCATCACACAGTTGCTATTTTCCAGGCTAAACAGTCCCACTTATTAGTTACATGATGACCTCATCCAAATGTCGCGTTGAGGAACTGGCAGACTGTTTTTTCACATACACTAGCCAAATATTTGTATTTCATCCCAGAACATGATGAAAAGGTTGCTCACTGATCCTGATCTCAACAACATGCAGGTGGGAGAAAGCATTAAATATTTGCTTTTCATGAATATATGAAAATGAAAAAAAAGGACTGGGGATAAATCTATTTTTAAAGGCATATCATGCCAATGCATTTTCTCGATATATGAATGATTTCAGAAGAGGAAAGGCACCAACTGCAGTCAAATTAAAAAGGAAAGTGACTTTCCATTTCAGATTGGATTTGTAGTAATCCTTTTTGCACTCTCTTGAATGAAATGCACAGCATCATTTTAAACATGCATTAGATTCATTCCAAAACATGTGCTTCTGAATCAGATTGTGTCTAAAGAAAGCAGGCCAATATCTATGCACAAAGTGGTCCATCGTGTTCAAGCTACATGCAATTGAACTGCTCAAATATTACATGATGAGAGAGAATAGATTTGATGTGGAGTTTGCAATATGACAATATTTCACTATTTCTTTCTCCCTATGTAAAATTTTGAGATGTTAAAATGCCCATTTCAAGACTGGGCTTTCTGGAATCCTTTTTAAAAAGTGGTTTTATAGGTTATGCACGTAGGGTTATGCCGTCCCTGGACTTGAAATCTGGAAGAACGAACAGCTCATCGGAGACAAATAGACTGCCTCTGAAGGCCATGCTTATGACTGACTAGGATGGCAGTTGAATCTACTGTATAAACAATTGTACATTTATAAAATACGCTAGCTGTAGGTATTGCCCTAGGAGTCAGGGTGGCAATATGTATAGCTGTTTATTATTATTTATTTCCCCTTTTTATTATATTGTAAATCTTAATATATTGTACAGTTTCGATACAATGATATTTGTACAGTATTAATTAAACTTATTGACGTTCTATTGTTTAGATAGGAGAGCCAGTTTGGTGTAGTGGTTAAGGCATCAGGCTAGAAACTGGGAGACCGTGAGTTCTAGTCCCAACTGGGTGACCTTGGGCCAGTCACTCTCAGCCCTAAGAAGGAGGCAATGGCAATCTACTTCTGAAAAACCTTGCCAAGAATACTGCAGGGAGTAGTCCGGGCAGTGACCAGGAGTCAACAACTGACTTGAAGGCACATTAAAAAAATTGTTTAGATAATTTAAAGTATTTCTAATACTCTAAGAAAAGAGAAAGAAATATTCTGGTTGTAGCTGTTTTTGATTTCTATGTGGGCTGATGCTAATGACAATCTGGAGCATGATGCTAGGGAAGAAGAGAAAAATCGTGAGGTGAGAAGCCTTCAGTTTCGCAATCCTAAGTGGTGGATCCAGAATTGCTGGATAATGGAGAAGAAATGATCTTCCTTATTTGTCCCAATGACTTTGGTCCTCCTCACCAGGAAAGAAGTGTGGTAAGGACAGAAGGACATACTCTTTGCTTCCTCCTCCTTTTCTTCCTCCTCTGAAAACCTGGTCAAAGTATGTGCAACATATGCCTTGTGGTCAGTGAATGAGTAAGTGTGGGTTTATGATGGAAAAGCCGCTCAAACTTGGGGCATGCTTAATGAATAGACAGGAATGGAAAAGGAAGAATTTTAAAGAAAGGCCTGGGAGATTTCTGTCGGGTGTGTGTATGCAGAATATATCTTCATTCATTTGGATGGAAAAGAATGTGCTGCATTTATTTTGTCCCTCCCAGTTGGGTGCTGGATCCTCTTGGGCAGAAAGAGGTATAAAAAGACTTTGTTTTCAGCTACATCCTTGTTTCCTTCTTGCTCCTGTGGGCAGATTTTGCTTATTTTGACTTTAAGCGGTTGGTAACTGTGTGCCTAAATCAATGGAGGAAGCATACGTATGTCTCTGCTCATTAACTCTTGCCAGTTTTTTTCTCTCTTCAGGAAAGAAAAAATGCCTTGTGATGCTGAACCTTCTCTGAGAACATGTAGAAGGCTAGTTGATAATGAAACACACTCCACTCTCTTGGAGAGACAAGAGTTCACTGGGCATAGACAAAAAATGTACTCAGAATTTCAAAGCCCTGTTCATTGGAAAAGGGGATATAAAAAGTCTAGTAAAAATAATGGGGGAAAGCTTAACCTCTGAATCTGAAATTTAAGGACTGCTCTTGAGTTTAATGATTTAGAGGAGATATTTTAAGATCTGTTTGGGACTCCTAAATGACAAAAGAGAGGAAGGAAGGAAATTAGGGAGAAAGATCATGGTAACTCAAACTCACCATAATACATTGTGGCATTTTTGTGTTAGCTTTTAACTGAAAAGAGATGCACAGTATTTATAATGTGTTTCTCATATTTGGGTTTAAGAAAGTTATGGAGAGTCGGTGTCCATTTTATTTTATTTCACCTTTCTGTTTTTTCCATGACAGAACCTGAGGCAATACAGTCTGTAGCTTGAATCATGTCAACTGGATTTCTATTTTCTCAGTGGAAACGTTTCACTCCTTATCCAAGAAGCTTCTTCAGTCTGAGGAAGGGAATCCTTAAATATGTTTCTAGGGTGGCTGTGTGACCTTGCACCTGGGGCTAGGTCATGGTTATTTTGAGATGTTTTTTCTAAGTCTCTTTATCATCTAAAGGAGGATCGTTAAGATTACCATGCTGCTGTTGAGCTTGCGAAGTGGTCTTAATCTTCCTAGGCACAGAAGACAAAGCAGGAAGGAAAATAGGGGAAAGATTGTGCCTGAGGCCCCCCACCTTTATTCAAGGAAGGATTTTCCAAGTTGGCATAAATGGATTCCTTGACCCCTCTCTCAAACCACCTATCTTCTCTGTCTAAAATGTGAACATTAACATCCTCAAATGAGTGTCCTTTTTCATTTAGATGAAGATAAACTGCTGACTCTGGTCCTGTGGTGTTACTTCTCCTGTGTTGGGCCATCCTCCTGTACAAAGGTTGTTTGGTTTCTCCAATGTAGAGCTCAGAGCACTCCTCACTGCACTGGATTGCATACACTACATTGCTTTTCTTGTGTTTTGGAGTTTGATCTTTGGGGTGTACAAGCCTCTGTCTCAGTGTGTTGGTGGGTTTGAAATATACAGGTATGTGGTGTTTGCCAAATATCCATTTTATCTTTTCAGACATGCCAGCCATGTAAGGAATGACCAGGTTCTTCCGTTTACTCTGAGTCTCAGCCCTATCTGTCGCTGTTTTAGGTCTGGTAGACTTAGATTTAGTGAAGGCCCAATTTGGATATCCACAGGCCTTCAGAGCTATTCTCAGGTGCTGATTTTCATTCTTTTTGGAATCCATGGAGGTGGGGATGGTTTATGCTCTGTGTGACAATGTCCTGATGACTCCTAGTTTGTGCTGTAGTGGATGGTGGGAGTCAAACATCAGATATTGATCTGTGTGTGTGGGTTTCCTGTAGATCCCTATTTCTAGCTTGCCACCGTTCCCAATGAGGACTTCACAGTCTAGGAATGCCAGTCTGTTGTCCTTGGTGTCTTCTCTGGTGAACCTAATGTTGGCATCTATGGTGTTTATATGGTCCGTGAAGGCCTGTACTTCCTGGGCCTTGATTTTGACCCAGGTGTCATCCACATACCTGAACCAGTGGGTGGGCACCGTTCCCTGGAATGTGTTGAGTGCTTTCTTCTCCACTTCTTCCATGTATAAATTGGCCACAATGGGTGACACAGGAGAACCCATGGCATAGCCGTGTTTTTGTCTGTAAAAGTCACCTCTGTATGAGAAATAAGTGGTGTAAAGACACAGGTCCAGAAGATGGCAGATCTGGTTTGGGTTGAGATGGTTTCTCCTTTCAAGGGTGCTGTCCTCTTCTAGTCTCTTCCTGACAGCGGATAGAGCATGAGTGGTGGGGATGCTGGTGAAAAGGGAGGACACATCGAAGGAGACCATAGTTTCATCTGTATCCAGTTTCAGGATCTTTGCTTTGGAAACAAATTCTTCCGAATTATGGATGTGGTGTTCAGAGTGTCCAACTAGAGGTGCTAGTATGGTAGAGAGGTGTTTGGCAATGTTGTATGTTACCGAATTAATGCTGCTGACTATGGGTCGGAGGGGTATTCCTTCCTTGTGGATCTTAGGGAGTCCGTAGATGCAGGGGATGGCTTCTCAGGATATGAGAGGCAATACACACAGAATTTCCCAAGCTCTGAATACTGCCTTATGTCATGTATCTTAGATCATGTCCCAAGTCCTCTGCTGTAAGAATGTTACACCACACAATCAGTCACAGGTATATCTTCATAATGTCTTCATATTTTCTTTATTTCTCTCTGTTCCTTCTCCCCCACAAATGACCTATGCTGCTACCCAGCTAGAACAGAAGAAATGTTTCAAAACTGACTATCAATGGAGTCACTCTCTCTCAGCCCAACCCACTTCACAGGGTTGTTGTTGTGGGGAAAATAGGAGGCATGAGTATTAGGTATGTTTGCCACCTTTTAGTTGTTTATAAAAAGGGCAGGAATAATAATAATAATAATAATAATAATAATAATAATAATAATAATAATAATTTCTTCTGTATTTTGAAATCATTTCTGACTGTGAAACAGGTATTATGATGGATGACAATTAAACGAGAGTAAACAGTTTATAGGAATGAAGAGTTCAGCTATCCGTTTAGTGCTAACTGGTTGGTTGGTTGGTTGATTGATTGATTGATTGATTATGTGTCATCAAGTCATTTTCAACTCCTAGTGACCACATCTATCCCTAACCTGTTCTTTCAAGTCTCTCAAGGGTACACTTATCTCCACTATAACTGAGTCCATCCACCTTGCTGCTGGTCATCTTCTTCTCTTTCCTTCACCTTTCCCAGCATTACAGCCTTCTCCAGAGAGCTAGGTCTTCGCATAATATGTCCGAAGTAGGATTATTTGAGCCTGGTCATTTGTGCCTCGAGTGAGAACTCTGGATTGATTTGTTCAATGATCCATATGTTTGTTTTCTTGGCTGTCCATGGTATTCTCAGGAGTCTTCTCCAACACCAGCATTCAAAGGCATCAATACTCTTCCTATCCTGCTTCTTTAAAGTCCAACTTTAGCTTCTGTAGAGTGCCAGGGAATACCATGGCTTGCACAATTCTGATCTTTGTAGGTATAGAAGTGTTAACTGGAGGAAGGGAAATTAAGTGACATAAAATGAAATGTGTTTTAAATAAGGTCATGTGTCACTGCTTGTAGATAGGGTAGCTAGTGTTTAACCTCTCAAAGTGATTTGACTTGCCTTATGATTCCTATTATTTGTAAAACAGCCCTGTAGATAGCAGCTTCTTTCTTAAGTGGACAGATTTCCAAGATTAAACCTAACACTCCTACCAGGTTGATTATCAAGTATTCAGCCTCTTGTGGCATTGAGCCATTAAGAGTTTTAGAAGATCTGTGCGGGAAAACAAAGCCATAATTTCTTCTTCTTTATTATTATTTATCCATAGTGAATGAAGAGCATTACAAATGTTCTTTAGATTTCCCCAGATTGGTATTATACAGGAGTTCTAACACACAGTTCAGCTGTACCAATTTATTGTAGACAATCCCTCTTTCTGATAGGTATCCCGAGCAAATCATTCCCACTGATTTGGAAGTAAATGATAAATAATTGTTAAAATGATCTTAGTACGAAAAGCATATTTTAGGACATTTAATTTTCACATGCAAGTAGGAGAGATTATTAACTTGATCTAGCATACTACATAGCCTATATAGTACTATAAGCTATGATAGTAAGCAATTTTAGATGTGCTGAGGGTGGTAAAGTGGAAAGCCCTTTGCTCAGCAGCTATTGTTCAAAATACTCAACTCTTGCTAACTCTTGCATCAAACTTTTGCTGATCTATGCACCTTGTATATGTTCAGGATGTCATAAGTCAAGTTGATATGCATCCTAGAACATCAAAATAGCTTTAAAAAGAGAACTCATGCCAAATTGCCCAGAGATAGCAGACCATGATGGTTTTACTGAATATTTTATGATATAATTTGTGGAGAAAAGGATGTTCTAACATGACTAATGCCTATTCATGTAATCTAATAATAAGATTAATAGAACAGTAGAGAATTTGGGAAATAGAAGCAACTCAGTCAACCCGTTGGAAAATAGAATCGGCTGAGATGAGAAAATTAAAAGTCAAATTAAAGAAACAGAAAGAATGCTATTGCCACCATTAGAGCAAATGAAATGAAAAGTTTGGGCTTCCCTTTTGTATGACATTAACAAGGTAATTAAATCAATTCCAACATAATTATTAAAGAAACAAACCAACTTTTGTACTCTATTACTTATATTGGAACAACAGAATTTAAATTTATAATAACAAAAAACAAAAACAACTTTGGGCAGATTTAAGCAATCTGAAGAATCTAAAACAAGGTTCTACTAAAAATGAAAAAGTCAAATTTAGCCTTACAAAACAATACAAGTTGGAGGCCAAGACCATTATAGAAGTTTCAGAAGAAGTAAGACAATACTTGTGGCAGTAAAAGTCTAGAGGTTGGCCAAGAAAAATATGAAGTACCTACAAATCCTCATTTAGAACAAAAAACAAAACAAAACATTGAATTTTGGAAAACTGTGGGAGAATGGTAAGGAACAGCACAATGGATCAACAAAGCTGGAAAATAATTTGATGGAAAACAAATAGAAGATGTGGTAATAACAGCAGAAATGGTTCAAATGCTAGTTTTAAAAGATTATAAAATGGAGTGCTCAAGGAAAGATCAACTACATGGCTTTTGGATCAACACCTGACAAGCCTGCATTCCAGTCTCGTAACACAGCTGAATGACCTTCTGCAGACACAAGAAATGAAAACTGGATGACATCTGGAAGAACATTCCTAGTATAGGAAACTAGCAACTGCCTGGTCAAGTCCCTGCAATTTTCTTGGCAAGATTTTGGAAGTGGTTTGCCACTGCCTTCTTCCTTGGGCTGAGAGAGTGTGACTGGCTCAAGGTCACCCAGCTGGCTTTGTGCCAAGGTGGGACTAGAACTCTCAGTCTCCTGGTTTGCCATTGGCTCCTTCCTAGGGCTGAGAGAGAGTGACTGGCCCAAAGTCACCCAGCCAGCTTTCATGCCTAAGGTGGGACCAGAAAACAGTCTCCTGGTTTCTAGCCTGATGCCTTAACCACTAGACCAAACTGGGTCTCCTAATGAAATTATAGCAAACCTCTAATAAATGTTTAATTGAATAAAAATGTGTTTTTCCCAGTACAACAAAAGGGACTGGCAACACTTCACGTGGCACAATAAAGCTACTAACTAACAAAATAAAAATTCAAAGGAAAAAAAAACTTTTTATAGCTGGGGTAGGCTATTTGCCTCACTCATAGCTGGCTTTGAAAATGCTTGCAAGTTTTTGGCATAAGCATATTTTTAGAAGATTCCTGGAAATGTCAATGGCTTCTTCAAATGCCAGTTTTATGGTAAATGGGGGAGACCTGGGGGAAGTAAAAATGAAGCCAGGCATATTCCATGGAGATTCATTGCCACAAGTTATCTTTGTACAGACAATGATTCCACTCAGAAGTATCCTGAACAAAATCCATTGTCAGTACCCTAGGAAAGAAATTTGGCCTGGACAAATATGCTAATTTAGCAATTAAAGGAGGCCAAATTATATGAGAAGATGTGCTACAGCTAACAAATGGAAATGCCATTAGATACCTGGCACTTGAAGAGGGACATAAATATTTAGGATTAATGGAAGCTTCTGACTTATTTTATGGCCAAGTTAAAAAGACTAGTACTTTAAATTATATCAAATGAGTCCAGAAAAGTTAAAATCTAAGACTAAATGGTAGAAATATTGTTAATGCAATAAATGCTGGGGCAATTCCTGTAATTGGGGACTGCAGGGATAATTGGCTGGCCCAAGCCTAATTGAACAAAAGGAAAAAAGGAATGAATGACCATACATTGTGCAACTCACTCTAGTAAAAATCACTCAGTACAGTTACTCCTCCCCCTTATATTAAAATAAAAAAAAAATTAATATAAACCTCCTAATCATCTTTCTCCCCTCCAGAAGATAACACCTATTTAATTATTCCCTTCCTACCACTATTCTATACATTTCTGTCTACTATAATAAGAATCAAAATAAAAAGCACATAGGTTGTCTGCTGTTATACTTGATAATATAGCAGTTTTAGTAATCTTAATCCTAATAAACCCAAAAAACATAGTTCAAAACAGTAAATCCAAATCTTTAAAACCAATTAACATAAATCAAATCCTTAAAGCAAACCAGATAAATATTCTTTAACCCTTATCCCACTTCAAAACAAACCAGAGAATTTACATATCCCCACAATGTGCACAGAGCTTTTCTCTTGAAAGAATCAAACAGCCCAACTTCCCCCCTCAAACATTTTAGGTTCTTTTCATGGCATTCCACCAGAAAGTCAATTTCACTTGTGGCTTGCTCATCTCTCGCCTCCTTACATTTCTCCAGTTCCAGTATCCAATCTTCATCCAGCATCTCAGTAAAAATCCCAATGTCACTCTTAAAAGAAACATTTCTATCGCTGCTAAATTCCTCAATTTCATCCACCACATCCCCAGCCTGATGGAACATTTTAGATCTCAGATGTTCCACAATGTCCTGAATATCTTGCGTAAAATCTTGGTGGAAGTCAGAAGAGATCTGTTTGAAATCGTCTATGTCTCACGCAGTAGATTATGGCACCCCCTAGGAGCTTAACCAGCGAAAGTCGAAGCTATGAAAAAGTTCTGGAGTATGTTTACACGAAGTGAAAGTGAGATAAGCAGACAGTTCCCAGGGGAAAATGAAAACAGAAAGCTGAAGGTTCAAATCAGCCAATTCAACATGTAGGAAAATGCTAATATCTTCAAATTTAGTACAAAAATAATAACAGGAAGACAATTATTTACTCTCAATCCTCCTTTATATTTGGAAGGAAAATGAAATCCAAAACTTAAATTTTTTTTAAAAAAGAAATCCCAAAAATAATAAGCACCAAGAAAACCAGATTCTCCTCGCTGTCAAAAGCCTCTCTTGGGGTACATACACTTAAAAAAAATAGAAATTGGTGATTTAGAAGTGGGGTGGCCGGTCTTAGTGTCCCTTTAAGGCTACAGCGCGGCTTGGAAAGTGATGACATCCCCGCCTCCCAGCTAGCTCTTACCAGTCGAACGCAAATGCTGTTTGCGATCTTCTGGCTGCAAGCAGCCTTCCAGAGGACAAATGGGGTGATTCTAGGTATTCTCCTTTATCCAGAGAACATTTTTGGGCTTCAGGAGAACCTGCCTGAGCCCGAAAAAAGTTGTCACGTTGTCAGCTCTGCCTGCTGAGCTCACTGGCACAGCCGTTCAGTCCGCCATTCCCCACCGGAAGCCCATGCAGCTTTATTTTTGTGTCTGAGAATTTTTTTTAAAGTGATGTTTTCGTTTAATTTGTCCTTCTGCCATGTTGTGAATAGAGTAAATGGGGAATATGGATCTGTATTCAATACACTGTAATCTGTGGGATACTCATTGTAGAAGGAAGTCGTGCCCAGACTTTTTCTTTTTTAAAATTCCTTACCTATACCATAAAAATAAATGGACTTTCATGAACAACACTAAGGCTTCAGGCTGTACATAGGCTGCCATTTCACATCTTACAGCAATATATTTGAACTGTCAAGAATTAATTATGTAGTTATTAAAAAAACTAATCTTGTTTTTGTAATTTCTCAAAAGTTTTCTTTCTCCTTTTCTTTCTTTAGCTAGTTGTCATATTGTTTGAGCATTTTTTCCCGTATTTCTCCTGGAGTTTTTGGACTGATTTTATTGCTGATAGCAGCAGAGGGTGCTATGCTGGTGTTACTATTTTCTAGTATATCTTTTCCTTGGGATTTGATAGAAGCATGTGAAGGGCAGTGATTTTTATTTTTAAGAACCATTGCCCATTAGGCTTTCACATTTGTGCAAGCCAAGCACTGTTTAAATAGTATAAAAGAATACGGCATACAGTGTTGTAAATGATCCAAGCAATCTTTCCAGAAGGAATGTAGCATTCTGCTATAGATTAGCAAAATGGATATTTGTTCTGCTATATATCCTCTTTTAGCAACTCAGGTCACTTCTTTCTTGAAAGGAAATCCTTGGCAGGTTTCTCCAACCATCCTATGCAGAGACAATAAAGCTACATATTTCCTTGGCAGCCGTTTATTATTTGTTCTCCATACTATCCTAGAGTCCCTTCTAAACTATGTTTGTAAGTAGCAGGTTGGAGAAAGGCCCGCAAGTATCTGTGATTGCAGTCAATCCAGCCATCTGTGGCGTGGTTTCAGAGATTTTGAGGACTCATGACAAGATTCATCAGTTTTAACTTTCTGCAGTGCACCCAAGCTCACATTTGAGTGCAATATAAATCATCATTACTAACTACATCTCAGAGGTTTTATAAAACAGTCACAAATGGAAAGGCTGGACAGAGGTCATTTGTTTCCTTAGCAGGCTTTTCGCTGCTTCTAAATCATTACTTTGCACTCTGACTGTAGAATCTACAATCAGCCCAGTTCTCTTCTTAACCTGTGGGTAATTTGTTCTTATGTGCTCCAATTCCATGAATTTTTGGCAGGCAAAGTGAAGCTCAGGGTAAGCTTTTAAATCCTACCCTAATGCAGAGTTGCATCTTGCAGTATTACATTATTCTCAGGCGTTCCTCAGAATCCCCAGGATGTTCTAGCAGTGTATGAAGGCGACACTGAACCAGCAAAACCATTGATGTCTGTGGTTTCAGTTACTGTGAATAAGAATGGACAGGAATACGTTGAATTTATAGGTTGATTCATCTATGTCTCATCCTGCACCTCTCTTTGCCCCTTAGGTTAAACCCTGAAAATAGACATCAACTCCAATAATGTTGCAATGTCACTGCCTAAGTTCCCAGTGTCACATGCAAGCCACTTTTTTTTTTAAAGTTTGCCCAACTTTAGGCAAACCCATCTAATACACACAGTAAGAGTAGGAAGGAAGGAGAGTTTCTCCAAAGTTGCCTTTTTCTAGAAAGGGTGGGTTTTTTTTGTTAGTAAGATGTCTTCTGAGAGCTTTTAGTTTAGCTCCAAAAATAAATGTAGTCTGACTACTAAGTAAATAGTGGCCTCTATTGGAGGACAGGGAAAAAAGATAGAGAGGGAGAATGAACTCTAAGCCTTTCATTGAATCACCTGACTGATTGCTTAGACCTTCAAGATAATACACCAAGTTTCGAAAGTCTCAGGATTACAAAATAACAACAGCCACCAAGAACATTCATCATTCTATGAAACAATATCAAGAAGGATCTTGTTGCATCCATATTGTACTTAAAGCTAAATTTTAATGAATATGATGGATGGGAAGGTTTTGAAAGGTGAAACCTCACAGATGGGACTGAAAGGTAGATCAACATTTGGGCTTCAGAAACTGACACAGATAAACTGCTTGGCAGATAAGGTAAGGAGGAATAGGGAACCTTCTTGATATGTACAACTGCATCTAAAATACAAGGAAAAAGAGAATGCAAGGAAGTATATTTCATTGTCCTTCTGTTTCCCAAACCTTACAATCCAGGCTTCATGAATTCTATCATATGTTGCCAGCATTGGCTGCTTAGAACAGGCATTTCATTCATTATCCAGGGAACTTTCACCTTCTTAAAAAAAAGGAGAGAGGGGGAGGGGAAGAAAAAATATCATTAGATGTTACAAAAGATTTTCTTGAAATTGAATTCTGAGCACTATCTCCAGTGATTAGGAGATAGGGTATCTTGCACAAAACCAATCAAAATCTTTTGCTGATTGAGGGATAGATGATTTTTTTTATTCTGCATTAAAATATTAGAAACTCCTGAACACAATCTATGAATTCACTGTATTTGCATGCAGACATGCACATACACATTCCCACAGATTGAGATGTGACAAACACAAATACAGAGCTGTTGTTTTATACATATGGCATCTTCAGTGTACAGTACAGTATAGGGGAGAGAAGAAAGGAAAGGGTAGTAACAAGAAAGGGGAGAGAAAAAAAGGGGGGCAAGGCATAGTGGAAGCTATGTTAAACTGGGCAGGAAGCAGGGATTCTTTAAGTTTAAGTGACCCTTTAATTAAACTTAAATTTAATTAAAGGCTTAATTGAAGTAGGGGGAGTGGTGGCTCAGCGGGTAAGATGCCAGGCTTGTTGATCAGAAGATCGCAAGTTCGGAGGTTCGAATCCCTAGCCCCAGCTCTTGCCAACCTAGCAATTCAAAAGCATGCAAATGCAAGTAGATTAATAGGTACCACTTCAGTGGGTAGGTAACAGTGTTCTGCGTGCGTCATGCCGGCCATGTGACAGTGAAAGCGTCTTTGGCTAACAAACAGAGATGAGCACCGGCCCCTAGAGTCAGACACGATTGCACAAATGTGCAGGGGGAACCTTTACCATTTAATTAAAGTAGAGCAGAGTTTTTAGGGATTTCCTCATAGATTTTGCAGAAGAAATGGCTTTTCAAAACATCAGAAAGCTCCTACAGAGTAAGAAGTATTTTTCACCTGTCTTTTTGTAAAAGGAAATCGTGGTCCAGCCTCTCAGAAGGTTCAGCATGGAGGCATGCAGGTCATGATAAATGCAGGTAAAAATAGGGAAAGAAATGGTGAGAGAACATCTAACTGCTTTAACTGAATTCAATTCAAATCAAATCAAATCTTAGAACCATTAACTCTTAATATTTAAGAACTCCTGGAGTATACAGTGGATATAAAAAGTCTACACACCCCTGTTAAAATGCCAGGTTTTTGAGATGTAAAAAAATCAGACCAAGATAAATCACTTCAGGATTTTTTCCACCTTTAATATAACATACAAGCTGTACAATTCAACTGAAAAACAAACTGAAATCTTTTAGGGTGAAAAAATAAAAATAAAAAAACTAGAATAACGTGGTTGCATAAGTGTGCACATGGGGCTGCCCTTGAAGAGTATGCAGAAGCTTCAGCTGGTGCAGAATTTATTTATTTTATTTTATTTAATCTTATTTATACCCCGCCTATCCCCTCCCTACTGGAGGGCTCTAGGCGGCTTACAACATCCGTATACATTAATTTATACATCAAATTATACATCATATATTATACCCGCGCGACAGGGAGAGAGGGAGGGAACCGGCTCTTCTGCTGAAGGCATTGGACTGCAAGTCCCAGAATGCCTCGCTCCGTGCCGGCTGCTGACGTCCAGGAAGTTGGTGTCTCCGGATCCGTCGTCCTCCGTCGTCCTCCGCCGACATCACCGCTCTTCCAGGTCTTTTTGGAATCGAGGACGACTCTCCGCTGGACGCCCGCAGAATGCAGCGGCGCGGGCAGTTATGTGTGCTTCCAGAGCAGCACATGTCACACCTCTGCTCTGCAAGCTGCATTGGTTGCCAGTTCCAATTCCAGGTGCTAGTTTTAACCTTTAAAGCCCTTCATGGCATGGGACCATGTTATCTGAGGGACCACCTCTCCCCGATTACATCTGCCTGACCCATTAGATCTGGCAGAGAATGCATGGTGCAGGTACCATCTGCTAGGGACTTACACTTGGTGGGTCCCAGGAGGCAGGCCTTCTCTGCTGTGGTGGCCGCCTTATGGAACATTCTACCCCCCCACCCCCCGAAGTGAGGTTAGCTCCATCCCTGTTAATGTTCCATACATCCCTCAAGACCTGGCTATGTCATCAGGCCTGGAGGTCCCAGGGGACCAGTGACATTCTAAGATCATCATTGTGGTTAATATTTACTCTCTCCTGTGCCTGGTGGTTTGTATTTTAATAATGACTCTTTCATATTTTTGATCATGATTGTTTTTATATATTTATAGTTTTACATAATTGTTGTACGCCTCATCTCACTTTTTGTGAGATGGGCGGCCATATAAATTTAATTAATTAATTAAATAAATAAATAAATAAATAAATAAATAAATAAATAAGACATGCTTCATCTCATAAAGGGTCAACATAGGTCCAGTCTGCTTTAGCTAACCACTTACCTTAAGGCAAGAATATGTACAAAAGACACTAAAAGGCCAGAGAAGTGGCTGAACCAAAGTGGCATAGCTTTAAAGTAAAAGCCCAATGCTGCTTCATGAATCTCCTTCAATGGGGTGATTTGATTGAACTACCTTCTAATTGAATCACCCAAATGTAATAGGTTTCCACACTCTAATACATAGCTTTTGGCAAAGAAGGGTTGCACTCTGTAAAAAAATATTCTGTGGTTGCCAACTATGACTTAATAACACACATCGAGAAGGAAATTTTGATACTTAGATCTTGGGAGCGGGGAGAAGGAGAAGCAGCAAGAGAGGTACAGTAGATGATGGTCTTTGATTACATGGCTAACTGGGTGCTTTTTGAATTTCTACAACCATCATTTGTTCTACAATTCCTTCCCTTCATTTAAACAAAAAAACCCTCAAAAAAGCAGAATGAGTGTTTTTAAGCTATTTCCTCAGAGCCACCCTCCAGGTTTTCAAGAGGCACCAATCAAAGTCCTGCATTTATGTCATCAAGATGATGGCAGCAATCTTCGGAGCTGTGTGAATTCACAAACATTTATCTGACACAATCACAGCAGTCAAGTACAAACTTTTAAGATGTCAGAGCATTGGCAATACCTCTGGTTCAAGCTTTTACTGAAGGGTTTGGAAAAGAGGAGTGAGCCCTCAAACAGATTAAACCAAATTGGGAAAGAGAAAGAAGTTTGGAAACCAGGAGCATTGGGGGAAGGGGACAGAAAAAAGTCAAGATGGTCGCTGTGCCCACATGACTGCAGCCAACTTGACTTTTTTAATATATGTAATTAAAAGTCATATATACACATACACAGAGCAATAGGGGGGGAGAGGGAGAGGGAGAGGGAGAATGAGAGAGAGATGTCTCACTGATAAATACAAGCAAGCTTGAAACCAGGACTACCAAAATGACATTTTGCCATGCAGAAAAATTATCCTGCATTTTTAAAATAGTACTTATTCAATTTAATGAAAGAGAATTGGCTTTTTATATTTCTTTTGTGCAATAACAGAATGTCAGTGACATTCTAATTCTCAATCATCCTGAAATTAAGATAGAAAAAGAGCAACCTCTTTTACAGAAGAAACATTTCTGATGTAGAACACTTTGAAACGGAATGGCTTCCGAAGGATTTAGGGTTCTCTTGACAGAGATGATGAATGTCAGAGAAAAAATATGAGGAGCTTTAATAAACAATGCCACCAATTCACAAACCACCTAACAGTGTTCTGTCCCACATTTATTCTGTATTCATTTATTTCCCAAGGAGAAGAAAAGGGTAAATTCTTACAGGTGAGGGTAGCATTCCTGAACTTAATAACAATGTAGTTGAGGGGATTATGTGAACCTCCAATCTTTCATTCTACAGCAATCTCTGGAGTGGTCAGCATCTTCCTTGGCTTCCCACACTTCAATTAAATCCAGAGAAATGCAGTAGGAACTCCCTCCAATTGAGTTGTTTCAGATCAGAAAATGTGAGCAGTCAAAAGAGGCTACCAAAGGATGGAAATACAAGTCAGAGAAAGCAAAGAAATTACAACGTCAGCATTTCCCACTCTTTCCAGTAATCAAGTGAATTTGAAGTCAACACCGAAAGAAATTTGAAATAAATATACCAGCTGTGAGATTTAGATTCAAAACACCAACAACCGAAGCCTCTATTGTAAAGGAGGAACTCTTTGGAGATGTTGGAAAATGGACGTTGGCATTTGCAGGCACCAGAGCACTCTCTATTCATCTTACCCTATCCAAATACATCTTCTGGAATCTTAAGGAGGAAACACAGACCTTTTATAGGGCTATATGGTGAAATAAATGTACAATAAATTCACTGTGGCTTCTTTTAAAGTGAAATGGTGTGATTTAGTAACATCTTTTGGGCACCTAATCATGAGGGACTAGGAAAAACAGCTCTGCTTGGCAAGGTTGAGGAAGTAGAAGAAGGGGAAGGCAATGGATAAGGTGAACGGATACCTGCAAAGCAAAGGTATGCATTATTTCATGTTGTTAAGTAATGCATGGTAGTAATTCATAAGGTCTTCTCTCATCCTCATTCTTAGTTCAAAAATTTCATTCAAGGCATCATATGTTTGGGATGGAAGCATGCAAAAAAGTGTCACTTTGAAGAAACTAAAAGGGAAAAGAGCAAATATAATTGGTTGTGGCAGTGGAAAAAATACAACAGAAATTGTATTTGAAAAGCATGCATTGAGCAAGTTTGCTAAAACCAGTGTATTTCAGGTTTTATACAGAAGTACATTTAATGGGGAAAGTTGCTCATAAGATTAGTACAAGAAGTATGTGCTATAAAAAAAGATGAATATGAAAACAAGTGTTGATTTTCCTTATATCTCATTTAAGATAAAATGCACTGAAAAATTGGGAGAATGGAGTAACAAGTAAATATATGTGACAAAACATGAGATGAATATAGATTAGTAATACTAACATTTGCACAGGATGGCATACTTCCATATAAATCTGACTATAATATGCATGTATAACAGCTGTGCCAAAATCTTATCCTCTAATTTTCCGACTTTTTTTTTCTTCTTTGGTGAAAAGGCTTCTATTTTTCTACTTCCTTTACATTTCCAGGCAAAACAACGCCATATTGCAAACCTTTGGTTGAAGGATTTTTTTCCTCTGTAGATTAAATCTTATTTTCAGTTTCTGATTTTCAAAACAGCTTAAAATTGGGAATAAGGTCAAAGAGATGGGGTGGATATAAGGATAATCCCCTACAGGAGACAAAGCCCTTGGGGCTGTCTAGGCATGAGAGACATCAACACACCTAGGAGAAGGGAGCAAAATAAAATCTGGAAGAAGGCAGAAGCAAACCATTTCTGTACTGTTGTCAAGACAACTATATGCACATGTAACATTTGGATACCAGATGATGAGACTCTGAGGCTAGAAGGCACTCCTTTAGTTACTGGGGAAGAACATCCTATTTTCCTGAGTAGATCTGAAAGTGATGACATCTCCACACCAAAGCAGCAATAAAGTCTGGTCACTGATGGTTGAAAAGGGAGCTCCTAGTTTCACACTGCCACATGAATCTGGAACTTGGAAACATGAATCAAGGGAAACTTGAAATTTTCAAATTGGAAATGAGTAGGTGAACTTAAATATAATTTATATATATTTATATTTATATTTATATTTATATTATTTATATTTATATTTATATTTATATTTATATTTATATTTATATTTATATTTATATTTATATTTATATTTATATTTAATATAATACACACTCACACACACACTATTCAGGGCATGAATATATATCCAGTAATGTCAATTTTATACAACGTCATACAAGTATATGCACCTACCACAGTCATAATGGTGGAAGATATGATAATTCTGATATGGTGAATTCTATGGAAATTTTTTGTTGGCCTTCATATTTGCCTTCTCTGGGTTGATAACATTAAATGAGGTGATAAATGAAGAAAAGATATAGGACCATGACAAGTACAGTAACTCTATACACATTGCTGCTAACTCACATTTTTTCTGATTATTTTTACGTCTTAAGTCTGAAACAACAATTTCAAACCTATGATCTGGTGATTGGTGGTGGTTCACAAGAATGATGCAGGTGGTCCTTCATGTAACAACAACAATAATACAAATTGATTAAACTAATTTATATATCTCCCTAATGAGGTAAAAATAATACATTTATCCAGCTGCCTTTTGAGAGCCATGCAACTAATCTCAATAATGCAGAGTTCAACCTTATTAGCAGGACACTTATGTACATTCCCAGTCTTTGCTAAATGTTTAAGCAGAAAGTTTGGATACCAATTGGACTCAATATTCATATATTTGATGTATTCTTTTAAAAGCATTCTGGATTTTTCTTTTTTCCTACCTTAATTCTGGCCTTAGAACTACAACTAAGCATCAGTTAAAATCCTATCTGTGCAATTAATTTGGGGCATGGTGGCTCAGTGGGTAAGATGCCAGGCTTGTCGATCGGAAGATCGCAAGTTCGGAGGTTCGAATCCCTAGCCCTGCGTGCGGAGTGAGCTCCCGCACTCGCCCCAGCTCTTGCCAACCTAGCAATTCAAAAGCATGCAAATGCAAGTAGATGAATAGGTACCACTTTGGTGGGTAGGTAAGAGCATTCCGCGTGTGTCATGCGGCCACATGACCGTGGAAGCGTCTTCGGACAACACCGGCTCTTCGGCCAACAAACGGAGATGAGCACTGGCCCCTAGAGTCAGACACAACTGCACAAATGTGCGGGGGGAACCTTTACCTTTTTTACACTTCATTAGGATGTATAATATTCCACTCTAAGTAGGTTATCGTGTACACACCTAACATCCTGTAAATATGTAGAGGATCACTATTTCTAGATGTTATGTTAAGCAAAAAACAGCATAAGAGTGCAGAAGTGGAGGAAAACTAGAGAAAGAACTGGTAGAGGTTCTCTTTTTTTCCCAATCTCATTTGCAAAAAAAATCCAAATTTGGAAGTTATTCCTTGATTTAAAAATACCAGGTAAAATAATCTGTTTAAAAATGCACACACGAAGATTTTAGCAAATGTTTTGGACTGCAAAGTTGGGCTGGAGCAGAAAGGAAAGGAACACTTTTATTGTATTGCATTTATTGGGAGCAATTTGGAGCAAGTTAAGAGTGCTTTTACTTCTTTGCAGTCAACAAAATTTAAAGGGACAGTTAAATTTGATGGGTTTCAATAAAGCCTAAGGTGGCTTATTAAATCATATTGATATTAATTTGACTCACTCTGTTTTCAGAGCTGACATTTCTAATACCATGTGATAATTAAAACAGAGAAGACAGCTAATAGGGCCTTGGTGGCCCTGACAGGCTTAAAAAAGAAATCCAGGGTAGATTTCATCCATTGCCTGATCAACAGACAATAATCATGGTAAGCCTTCACACTTGTCTTCTCTGCTTTGATTGCTTTAAAAATAGCCAATTTATTAAACCTTAATAAACTGTAGAACAGGGCTTTCCAAAGTTTTCCTGCGGCAACACACCAACCGCCGTTGGTGTGTCGCCGCGGGAAAACCTGGAAGTGCCGCCGTTGCGGCAGAACACAAAAACCCAGAAGCGCTGCTGCCGCTTTAGGTTTTTGCGCACCGTCGTGGCTGCGGCGCTTTTGGATTTTTGCGCGCCACCGTTGGTGTGTCGCTGCGGGAAAACCCAGAAGTGCTAATGGCGCACCATCAGCACTTCCGGGTTTTGACGCGACACATCTGGGCCCCGCAGGCGACACACTTTTGTGTCGCGAAACACAGTTTGGAAAGCTCTGCTGTAGAAGGAAAGGTTCCCCGGTGCAAGCACCGAGTCATGTGACCCCTGGGGGGACACCGCTTTCGTGACGTTTTCCTGGCAGACTATAGAGCGGGGTGGTTTGCCATTGCCTTCCACAGTCTTAATTACCTTTCCCCCAGCAAGCTGGGTACTCATTTTACCGACCTTGGAAGGATGGAAGGCTGAGTCGACCTGAGCCAGCTACCTGAGAACCAGCTTCCGCTGGGATCAAACTCAAGTTCTGGGGAGAGTTTTGGTTGCAATACTGCCACCTACCACTCTGCACCACACGAGGCTCAATAAACTGCAGAGAAGTTATATATATAGAAGTAGAGAAAGTATATCAGAGGTAGGCCCCCATGGCAACTAAAGGGAATCAATTCCTCTCTTCCTCCTCAGATGGACAACTGAAAAACAAAGAGGGAAGTGGCTCAGAATAAGATTGATCTGCAACTGAGATTTTTTAAAGCTTCTCTAATAAACCGTAGAGAAGCTTTAAAAAATCTCAGTTGCAGATCAATCTTATTCTGAGCCACTTCCCTCTTTGTTTTTCAGTTGTCAATCTGAGGAGGAAGAGAGGAATTGATTCCCTTTAGCTGCCATGGGGGCCTCCCCTTTCCTTGAATGATATAAGTGAGGAATCTGTTGTGCTCTAATTCCATATGTGTGTGCACGTTAATTTTAATGAAACAAGTTTGCATAAGTAAAAGGACAAATAATAAGCAGAGGAAAGGAAATGTGTCTTTGCATGTGCACACACACACAAACACACACACAGTTGGAAGAACTGACATATATGCATATCAACAGTAAAAGAACCAGCAGTCAAGAAATATGTCACAGACTCACCATAGTACAGCAGCCATTGAGGCCTTGGAAAAGGTATTCAGATGCCGTGATGTGTCTATAGCTGTCCATACATGATGATCAGAATCATGCAGGCAATGGTTTTCCCTGTCACACTCTATGGAAACAAAAGTTGGACTTTGAAGAAACTTTTTTCTTCTCTTCATCATGGTACCGAGATGGATGCCTGTTTGGTAGACTCACTTTGCTGGGAATTTTGAGGAAGAATGGAATGAGGATAATGGGAGCTTGCTATGGGCATCCTAAGGGGATGATTAAGGTGCAGGGTTTTTCTTTTTGTTTAATTCTTTTATTGATTTATTATTTTATTATTTTATGACAGGCAGAAACTTTGGATTGGATTGCAGCCTTCTTTTGCCCTGCTTGTTTCCCAAGCTTTCTACAAAGACTTCCCACAGCTTGGTTTAGCTTACTTATCTTGGGCACCTTGTGCAGTGAAATTCCAGATTTTCTTCTCTCCACCCCCATTTCTTTACTACTTGTAGTTAAATGGGGGGGGGTTTGGGGGGACAACCTGTCTTCATAATTCATTAGTTAACATTTATAGTGCACATTAGAGATGTAGAACATTAGGCAAATGTTAAGTGTTATTGTCATTAAATGATCTTCCTAAATTTAAAGGAGGTCAATATTGTGCATTAAGAATGACTTGTGGAAAATAGTTAATGGCCCAAGCAGTAATTTAGCATTTTGACGGATGCTCTGCATAACAGAGTGTGAAAGTATAATAATGGGAACAAAAAGAATGTGTGTGCAATAGGTGGAGGGAGAGATACCCCAGATAGTAACATCTACCACTTACTCTCATCTCAATGTGCAATAAGAAAAGAACATTCATACAGGAAAAAAGGCTCCATACATTCAATTAAGCATTTCAACCATCAGTTACTTAGTGGCTAAGCTGTGAATTCTCTTTCCTGATTCAACCCTGGATTCTCCATGCAGCCAAATTGGAAGGTTAAATTAATATCAAATGGTTCTAGAAATCTAAATCTCAGGAGATTTGTAAGTGCTCTCCACTTAGTGTACCAATATGACATCATTTAACACACTACAACTCACTTGACATTTGGACAAGAGGGAGGAATTTTTTTGGATATTATTTAGGAACCAGTGAATGCTTTCTATATTTCTTCATTTAAAACCCTTTGTACTCTGTCTAGACCCTTTTCATTCTCTCCATTAATATATATATATATATATATATATATATATATATATATATATATATACACACACACACACACACATACACTCACACACACACACACACACACACACTGTATCTTAATGGGATGAAACTATCCAGGGTGTAATGCCAAGAGGAGCTAAAGAGGAGCCACATTCTTCAATTACATGGTGCTACAACCCAATCAAGAAGATAAAATTGTCTTCAATTAGATGAGTTTTAGTTGGAAATGGACTTCTGTTCAGTTTAGAAGACGGTAACATTCTTCTAAACTGAATTATTGGACTTCTTCAAAGGAACACTTTCCATATATGCAGAAGAATTAAGATGATTCTTCAAAGGTATGTGTTCTTTAACTCTAGAAACTTCATTCATTAAAACCAAATGTTGCTTAAACTGACCTGTTCTCTTAGCTCTCTCTTTTCAATTTTTATCACATGCAGATGTCACTTGCAGAACAGGAGTATGTGTGTACATACCTATGCACATTTTCACAGTTTGATATCATCTGCAATGTGGTGCAGCAATTGTCAATGGAAGCAATTTGCACCTTCAGCTCCATCTCCAAGTTGTGATGAGATAATCAGTGATGCACATACATGTGTGAAGCAGACACAATTGTCATTTAGAAAGTTGTGATTTACAAGTCTAATGGACAGCAAAGATGTGTTATAGTGATATGGCAACTATTCTAAGGTGTTTTTCCTTTTCTAAAAGAGGTAAGAAAGAAAAGTAAAATAGCTTATTTATTAAATGTGTTGACCACATTTAATTATAATGATAACCATCCCAAAATAAGAATTAAAAGCCACTAAAATGACAAAACCTTTAAAATAACCTTTAAAATCACAACACTGTAAAAATCAGGGTCAGAACAGCAATAAAATACATGGGCTCGGTTAAAACTTGAGTGAACAAGTCTTTATTTTTTTAGAGTACTCCAAACAGAGTTGGAGCTATTTTTTTGAAAGTAGTTAAAGTTGGAGAAGAGAATATTGCTGAGTACTGGCAGTGACAAACAAGTGAGAAAATGCACCTTCCGGATCTATATTATTAGGTTTTTCTAAAGAAGGTTTTCAAAAATAAAAGCCTACCATATATTTTTTTAAAATCATGAACATGGTGAGTACCTAGCTGGGGAAGAAAAAGCTTCATTATAGTTTTGATGTGTTAAGGAAAAAGCAGCCTGAACATTGAAAAGTTCTATTAGAACTTCTCCTTTCTTCTTTCAAAGAAGGCAAAGTCTGAGATGAGCCTGAATGAAAGCAGTTTCAGAGGGATGGTTGGATTGTTACTGGATCAGATATATCTGAAAACTTTCTCACATCTAATGTGTTTCTTGAGCCTGCCGGTATGACTTTATTCTACCACCCGGATAAGCGTTGCAAGTATAATAGCACATAGTTCAAATCTGATATGATTTTCTTATAAAAGTCAAGGGATTCTCCAAAGGCTACTGGAGAAATTTATATATGTACCTTTCTCTGGAGAAAAAATAAATTAGTTGGGTCAGTTTGTGCTGGCTAAGTAGATTTGAAGAAAATAAATGATTTGTGTAATGCAAGTCCTGTCCCTCTGCATACATATGCACAGACTCCTGCCTTTACTGCTGACTGGTCCTAATAAAATGGGATTATCAAGATTTAATAAACTATTAATTCCCTTGACTGACCACTGGGAATTAGAAAGGCCTTTCCTGTGTTAATTAGTTCAGAAAAGAAACACTTCAAGATTGATTTCAGGTGTAGTTTTTTTGCTATCTGTTTAAACATGCACATAAGGCACTGGCTTGAAAATTAAACTTTCCAACAACTGGACTTTCTAGAGAAGAGTTATTTTCCTTCTTCTATGTGGCCTTCATTCCTGGAATCAGTACTGCCCTTCTTTCTGCTCCACCTGTTTTCTGGTTTAATTTGAAGATGCCTTTAATTAATTTCACAATTGGTGCTTGAACACTTTGCAGCAATTCATTTGATCTTTCCTGGGCAGGTGGGGTGGGGGCAGGAGTGTGCAGTTTGATTCCCCTCTCTCACTAATCTTTATTTTAGGAAATTTGTATCTCGCCTTTGAAAGAAAACAAACAAACAACCCCCCCCCCCAAACATTCAGGGTAGTTTGTATGATTTAAAAGTGGCATATCAAGATAATATGGAACAAATTAAGCAACGATGTATGAGACCACTGCTGAAAGCAAAATATCAGGTTAGCTATTAAAAATCCAAAAGAGATGGATTAAAAACTTCTTTGAATAACTTTTTAAAAGAAGCTTTTGCTAATCAGTGGAAAGATAGGTAGAGAAACTGAAGAACATACTGTAAGTTCTCTTAGGCATCTTAACCAATTCACCCTCTGCTACAAAACGGAGAAAGCGTAGAGGACAGCCTCCTTATCAGACACTGGAGAGTGGGCAACTCGTCTATGTATAATTTAATTGGTTATAAGTATTACAGTATATGTTCCATCCATTGTTAGGCTGACCATACGTCCAGTTTTGAACGGGACAGTCCCTTTTTTTTTAGCATTTTTCAACTGTCCCGTCGTTTTGATAAAAATCTCAATTTTGTCCCGTTTTTTAAACCCGGCAGGAATGGTGCGGAAGGAGGATCCGAGCCGGAGCTGCCAATTGGAGGCAGCCCGGAAGAGGAAGCCCTCCCACCTATCAGTGTGCAGCAAAGGAGGGCGGAGAGGCAGAGAGGAGGGCAGACCTGGGGGCGGGGTTTGCAGGTGGGAGCCAATCGCGTGGACCGGGGTGCGGGGTTTGCAGGCGGGAGCCAATTGCGCGGACCAGGGCCGGGGACCCCTGTCTTTTTCATGAATACAGAATATTACATAAGACCCCGTCCTGTTTTGCCATCCCAATGTCCCATTTTTGTCTCAAGGAAATATGGTCAGCCTATCCATTGTATATGATCCATGGACAGGACATGAACTGCATCATGCAATTGAGAATTTAGAATATGACATGCAGAATGCTGTTTGATGCCATCTACAACATGAAAAATATGATCCTGTTTGGGTGCAAATGTAGTATTCCTTTTCCTATAAATCAGGAATAGGCAAGGTATTGTTGTCAGATGTTTTGACAATCCCGTTAGTCCAGAATAGGAAGGAATAGCAAGGAATATTAACAAAGAGTATTAAGCCAAAGCATCTGGAAGACATGGGGGTTCTGCCTTCTCCCCTAAAGACATGGGAGTTCGGCCTTCTCCCCTTTCAGAGGCCCCAGCTTTTGACTGCTGCAGCTATGCCAGGTCAGTCTGTTATAAGGGCTCCCTCATCTATGATTTAATCACAGATGAGAGGGTTGAACTCACATGTATTACCGAGACCTGGCTGTGTCTGGAACGGTGTGTGTGGCCCATTTGGAAATGTGCCCAGTGCATTTTCAGGTATGGCATCAGCTGAGACTCCAGGACAGGGGTAGAGGTGTGGTGATTGTCATCCGGGATTTCTTAAGACTTTCATGGGCGCTGCTCCATAGTTTGCCAGATGTGAGACTCTGTTCATTAAGTAGGGCACTAGAGAGCAGATGGGACTGTTGCTGCGGTACCAGCCTCCCTGCTGTGTAGCAACCACCCTGCCTGAGTGAGACGTCATTTCTGCGTTGGCAGTGGAGTTACCTGGACTTATGGTCTTGGGGGATTTCAATCTGCCTTCTCTGGGAGTGGGGTCAGAGGTGGCTCAGGAGTTCATGGCCACCATGACAGCCATGGGCCTATCCCAGGTCATCCAGGGCCCAACATGGGACAATGGTCATACACCTGATCTGGCTTTCCTGTCAGAGCAGTGGCAATGTGAACTAGAATTGGGTGAGCTTTTAGTGTCCCCCCTGTTATGGTCAGATCGCACCCTGATTACCATGGGGTTCTCCAGTACCACTATCCACCTCAGGGAAGCAAAACCTATTAGATCAGTTCACCCTCAGTGGCTGATGGACCTGGATGGGTATCAGAGGGAGCTGGGGGGGTGTTCCTGCTGGTCTGCTGCATGGCCCATCTGAAGCCTTGCTTGCCGCTTGGAACAAGAGGGTGGCCGAGGCTTTGGATCAGATTGCACTTATGTGACCTCTCCCCTCTTGTGGATCCCATCACTCTTGGGTTCATGGAAGAAATGAAACCTTACATCTGGCAGGACACAGGAAACAGGCCTTTTCTGCCATGGCACCTGCTCTGTGGATGTCAGAGAAATTGGCGGAGAAACCACTCTGATTCAAAGTTCAACTGTAGTGTCTTTATTGTTTCTACCATGCACAGAATCTTGCCAGACTAAAGGTTCCTAAACTGAGCTAAGGGGAAAAATACCTTTGGGAATCTAGGGTGGTGCCAATCTAACTTTCTTCCTCAGCCCCCGCACACTCTCTAAGCTATGCAAGCTGTGCGAACGCTTATCAGCCTGGAATGTGCTCTCTACCCCCTCAGCTCCCAGCTCCATCACAGTGGAACATCATCTCCCCTGAGGTGAGATTGGCCCCTTCTCTCCCATCCTTCCAGAAATCCCTCAAAACTTAGCTGTGTCAACAGGACTTGGGGTCCCAAGGGAACGGTGATCTCCTGAGGTGGCTCCACTGTTCATAATATCTAACGCCTTTTTAAAATAATAACATCAATGTTTTTAATGGCATTCTGTTTTAATATTGTTATTTTATGGTTTTATTGTATGCTGCCCAGAGTCATGTTCTATGAGATGGGCAGCCATATAAATGTGATTTATAAATAAATAAATAAATAAATCTTGAAATATTTTAAGTTCTTTACTACCTGCATCATTCCTTCCCATGAGGTGGTGGCGGTGTTATAAATGCAAATTTCTCCTCCCTTTCATTTTCAGCTGTAACCAGCTCATGTTGTCCTATACATTTTGTCTGTGATGTCCCACTGTATTTTGGAGACACTCCAAATTCAGCAAGACACCAGAAGAAAGGAGATTCAACTTAACCCACACCAGAGATATAATACCTCACTGATGATAAGGCTGCCTAGAACTGAAGGCGATCACAATTTGTGAACCACCAGTAATCAGAGTTGGAAAAAAAGCAGATGTATGAAACCAAGGACAATGAAAATACTATATTTCTACAGTATTCTTTCTTCTTAGCATTTTGTTACAAGAAGAGAAGCTTTGCTGAAGAGTTCTTATGTGCCTATGGGTGTTTTTTTATTATTATTAAAATTGATTATAAAAGGAGCGTTAGAAGACTTTGGGCATTAATTGTAGGGTTTTCTTAGCAGATAAACCCTACTTACCTCTGAGTGCAAAAGAATGTTCCCTGACCTCTGAGAATTTATGGGAGGGCCTTAGTTTACTATGAATGAGGTGATAATCCACAGAATTGCTGCAGTGCAACTAATAGGGCTAAGAAGAGCTGATCTCTAGAGGGTGTGAAGTCATATGAGCTTTGTAAAGGAAGGTATACTGCTAATTACAGTTCTTCTGTTCTCACCATGCCTCCCTCCCTCCCTATGTAAAGATCTATGCAATAGAAATAAAGCAATGATAAATAAGGTATATAGTAAATTAAGTGTAAGGCAAGTACAGGCACACACAGAGAAACAATGAAATTCATCTTGATACTAAAGCAACAACTATGATTTATCTAATGGGAATAGAGGCAATTTTGCGCCTACACCACTTTTCTTAATGTTTTCATTTCTTCCCTTCTGGTAATTCAGGATTACATTTATATATCTGAGGTTGGCATATTTTATATCTAATGCCATAGTGTCCTATAGTGCATAGTGTAACGTTTTAACTTGTTAACTTGTTAGCTTACTGTTGAGCATTTGATTACAGATAGCAAAGCAATTATGATTGTAAACCGCCCAGAGTCTGCCATGGTGGAGATGGGCGATGATAAATGCAAATAATAAATAAATAAATAAATTTTCAAATCTATCCATCTATCTATCATCTCCTAATCATTCTTTAGTAAAGAACATAATCACTTCTTTCTTATAAAGGATAATGATAATCAGGCAGAATCTAGGCTTTTATTATAAAAAGGACTTTATTGCACAAATATATACAAAATACTCAGGATGTTTGCTTGCTATATTTGGAGATTACCTTGTGCCACTTTTAACCTTATCCTATATTTCTAAAAGTTTGTTTCTTTCTATCTTATTTTAAGTGATTACCTTTTGATTTCAGTTTTCTATCTTGAAACTTACTCCGTGCTTAACAACATCCTTCTCTGCCTGAACATTAAATTCTTCAGTTTACTCCTCCTGTTCACACTCCCCCATGACTGTTGATACTTTCTTGACTCTTTTTTAGTTTTACCACTTAGCTCTTAGGCTTCTACTGCTTTTAACTATCTCTTCTATCTCCCTCCTTGAGATAGCAGATAAACCCTACTTATCTCTGAGTGCAAAAAATGTTCCCTGACCTTGTCTTGTATTGCTTCTTCCAGCTTCTTTCTTCTACCATCTTGAGGTTGGGTCTCACAGTGTAATATAGCTACTGTCCATCTCTTGTCCCTCAGCCTTCAACATTCCTGTGACTTTTCTCTGGGTGTATGTAGGTGTATCTCTTTGCTGGCCTCCTTCTTCTCATCAGGATTCCTCAAGGATTCTGGCCCTGCAGCCTTCCTTAGTCTTAATAAACTGTCTATAACAAAGCTTTGGGGAAAAAATAAGACTGCTCTTCCTCTCCAATCTTCTTGTCTTTTGTCTGCATCTTCTGAAACTTTTGCTCTGCTGGATTGCCGATTATAGTTTCTTTGCATCTGTCAGCTACCCCAATCACATCTCTAATAGCACTCTATCTTCCACTGCTTGCCACTTCATTTTTCTTCTTGCAATATTTTCTGAGCTATGTGGTACTTACTTTTTATGTATTTTGTGACTTCTGGTTTTGTTCTTTTCTTTTTTTTTCTTTCCTTTTCCCTCTCCAACTGTGGTATTCTCACTAGGAGCTGCTGTTCCAACCAACATATCTTCTCTGCTGAGTCTCATGTGTCCTTATTTAATAGTTCTCAGCTCCACCTCCCTCTTCCAGAAAGCTGCTTGTCTGTGTGTCATAGGACATGTACACCTGGTGAGAGACACCAAGTGGCTAATGATCTTGGTGAGAGCAAGGAGGGACTGCCCTGTCACAAAAACAAATACCTTATAGGTATTTATTTGTTGCCAAATAGATGAATAGTGCATATGGAACAGGATTCAGTGATACAGTAATTATTCTTGATATAACAACAGAATGATTGCCAAGATGTCCCAATTTTCATCCACAAGATGTTGAAAGGCCATGATATTTAAGCACAGGTGTACAATATACAGTATATGTTTAATAGGAGTAAAGGATTGAGGTTGACCCAATTTGAATCCATATTCTGATTATGGATTATTTGATTTCAAATTCCTACATCATTCTGAGAAATACACTTTTCTACCCACACTTTTCTACCCACACTAACCAAGTGCTCCACTACCAAAGCAATAACCCAACCTCCCACAAGAGGAGCTGTGTAAGAACACTATTCAGACGAGCACAAACGCACTGCAGCAACCCAGAAAACCAGAAAAAGGAAACAGACCACTTATATAGCATCTTCCAGCAAAATGGATACCCACGCAACTTTATCAAAAAGTGCCTGACCACTCAACCCACCATAGCAAAACCAACAGAAACTATGAAAAGGATTACACTGCCATACATCAGAAACATCTCAGAAACTACTAATAGATTGTTACAACCACACGGCATCACCGTAGCACACAAACCAACCAAAACCCTTCAGAACATTGTAAGCAAACCAAAAGACCCTGTACCCAAGAAGAAAAAATAGGAGTTATCTACAACATACAGTGTAAGGATTGTAACAGCCACTATGTAGGACAGACTGGCAGAAGACTAGAAGAACGCATCCACGAACACCAACTAGCAGTCAGAAGACATGATGAAAACTCCTTAATCTCACAATACATGGACAGACTTAACCATACTTTCAACTGGGAAACTGTGAGCATCTTAAACCAAGCCAAATCCAAAAATGCTAGTGAATTCCTGGAAGCTTGGCACTCAGACAAAGCAACCATCAACAGACACATAGAGGTAAACAACATTTACATACCATTCATGAGAGACAATAGAAAAGCCAGAAGACCAGAACACCTCCTTGCCAGCAATCAACAACCAGATAGGCAAAGATTAACACCAAGATTAGCACCAGAGGATCAATAAAACAACACAATAGACCCTAATCAACGAACTATTAACTCAGTCAATTAACCAAGCAGCAAACAACAACCCAATCAAGGAACTACCAAGGTGGGTACAACACCCCACCAACACAGGTAGGACAAGCCATGGTATATAAACAGAGAGCAAGTCCCACTCCCTTTTTGCACTGAAGATGTTGCCTGGCCTGGCAATGAAACATCTGCAAGAAAACAACAAGGTTCAGAGAGCACCAAGGACTCCACAAAATACACTTTTTTGTGTGCATGTGTGGAAAAGCTGCCCAAATAGTCCAAAGTGATTTGAATCATCTAATTTGATTCAAGGCTCTGATTTTGAAAGTGGCTTCAATCCAGAAATTCAGTCCAGCTGAAACTTTGAACTGATTCTCTGTGCAGCCATAATGATTAGGGATTATGAGAAGGATATTTTCATAGGCAGCAGGGCAATATTATTGGGCTCAAAGTTTTCCGGATAACTACATCAGATGATTGAACACTTAAATCTGGAATGAATGAATGAATGAATGAATGAATGAATGAATGAATGAATGAATGAATGAATGAATGAATGAGAAGATATTAACTCTCTTTAAGTAATCCAGAAAAAGAACTGTGGAATGGAGATTAAGGACACATAACAAAACCTTGCCGTCCTCCATCTTTGATTTCCCATTGTGGACCTAGAAGGGCTGAAGTGAGGGTGTAATCATGTTTGGAACACTTTGCACAATCAAGAACATGAGGTGGCCTTAAAGTCTTCGGTCCCACTTTGAATGATTTTCTTTTCATGCAGCATTGCAGATCAAATGGGTATTCCAAGGAGAAATATTTCTCAAGGACAGTCTGATCTCAGGTGAGCTCTGTTGGTTGTAAGCAAAAAGGGCCCTCTAAAAATGATGCTTCTTCATTAGGATACTGCACTACAAAAGCAGGACAATTTTTATAAGGCAGTAAATACCTAGAAAACATTTGCAAACAATCTGCTAATATTTTACCTATGATCTTGTATCCCAGGAGAGCTAGGATATTAAGTACTTTTTTTAAAAGTTCTCTTGAGATGCCCTTCTGTCTTTACAAAATAAATGTTCAACTGTGCATGAAATTTCATAGCAAGCAATCCTATAGCAAGGAAATGGGACTGTATTGCCTTATATTTAGAGGGCCTTATCTGACTGTAATGTCTATGATTCACAGCTGGAAGATATTTTTAAAAGGCTGTGCAAGCATTTCCAAAAAGAATACCACATTATTTCCGAGGAGATATAAATTGAATGGAGAAGAGTCCCGCTGAAACCCATCATATCTGGTTCCCTCATTGCATCCACAGTTTTGCTTTTTTTTAAAAATGGGACTTCAGGGGAGAAACGGCAACTTTGATGAGTCTAAGTGATAGCTTTAAGGAGAAGGAAAGCCTATATTTTTCAAGGAAACTGCACCCTGAATTTGCCATTCCATAGAATTAGGTTTGCTTTATATATTGCTCCACTTTTACAGGCCATTTGGTGCCTAACGGGGAAAGCCATTTTTGGTATTGTGAAGGAAGGAAATAAGACCACACAGTTATTTCACTGGTTGCCTGTGTATGAACAAGGGTTGCAAGATTTCTTGACCTGCCAAAAACAAACTGCAGGCATAAACACATTTAAAGTTTGTGAGACAATGTATTTGAAACCTGACAATGACACAATTTTTAAGTCAATTACTAGATTTTTTTTAAAGACACTTTCCTATCATCCACAGATTTAGTTTTAATGACCACAAGCTTTTGAATATTTCTTGTCCATGTTCTTGTGAGCTAATGAGATAATTAACAGTCTCTAGCAGGAATGAGGGGTGTGGTGGCTCAGTGGTTAAGAGGCCAGGCTTGTTGACCAGAAGGTTGCAAGTTCAGCAGTTCGAGACCTGAGCGCCGCGTGACGGAGTGAGCTCCCGCACTCGCCCCAGCTCTTGCCAACCTAGCAATTCGAAAGCATGCAAATGCAAGTACATAAATAGGTACCACTTCGGCAGGAAGGTAACAGCGTTCCATGACTGTCATGCTGGCCACATGACCGCGGAAGTGTCTTCAGACAACACTGGCTCTTCAGCCATGAAACGGAGATGAACACTGCCCCCTAGTGTTGGACACAACTAAACAGGAACCTTTAACTTTTTTTAAGCAGGAATGAGCTGTTGCTCAAGCCTCTTGGGAGGCCAAGAACTGCCTGAGGAACTGAAATAAGAGTTGGATGAGACCAAAAATGTACAGAGGTGAGAATAAATCATTATTTCCAAAAGTTTTGAATGTAACTTTCTCTTTTATAAAGGGGTTTTTATTCAATTTTTCCCCATTTTAAACATAGCTACTCCTATTATTATATACACAACAACATGAAATCACAGCTGCCAGTTCTTTAGCTGGTGTTGGTCTTCATTCGCATTGAGTTCTTCCCAAGAACCTCAGATATCATAATCTATCGGCGTAGTATATGTGTGGATCCAAGCAATGTGGCTTTTTGTAATTGACAGGTGGAAATTTTTTCGATGCACAGATTTTCTAAGTGCTGTCCAAGGTTTTTTGTTATAGCACCCAGTGTGCCGATAACCACTGGAACCACCACTGCCACTTTATACCTAATTTTTCAACTTTGATTTTCAGATCTTGGTACTTTGTGATCTCCAATTCTTTGTCTTCTATTCTACAATCCCCAGGTATTGCCACATCAATTATCCACACTTTCTTCTTTTCAATCACAGTTAAATCTGGTGTGTTATGCGCCAAGACTTTATCAGTTTGTATTTGGAAATCCCATTATATTTTAACCTGCTCATTTTCGACTACTTTTTCAACTATATGTTTCCTCCAGTTTTTCATTATTGGCAAATGATAATTTTTACAGAAGTTCCAGTGAATCATTTTGGTGACTGTGTTATATTGTTGTTTATAGTCAGTTTGTGCGATCTTCTTGCACAAACTGAGTATATGATCTACTGGCTGCTACTACTACCACTACCACTACTACTACTATTATTCACAACATAGCCACAAATAAATATTTTCTCTGTTTTGGAATGAACATTTCCCATTTGGGTTGGATCACTTTTGATTCTTTTGCTTTTGGTTACACCTGGTAGGAGGTTTGGACACCCTAGCTGTTCTGTAGTTTATTTTTCTGAGCAGCCTGATGCACGAGAGGATGAGAGGTGCCTGTGTACATCTGTACACTTTGTTGATGAGATGGATTGAAAGCTAACCCTACACTGTCCACTACACTGTCCAGAAAATGCCACCAAGAAAAGTTTTTAAAAAGATCCACAAGTATCCTGAGTGTAAGGTAGAAAAACAGAAGGATTTTTTAACAGCACAATTTTATTTAAAAAAAAAAAAGCAAGACAGATGTTGGCATAGCATTAAATATTTCTGCCCTGCTATGTTATGTCCAAATGTGAGGGCCCCATCCTTAAAAATTATAAATGCTTTTTCTACCAGCCAACAACAGTATGTATTTTTCTTCATTCTGCTTTAACTACTAAACACCCTCTGCCTCTCCATTTTGCTACAGGTTTTCTGTTGTCAAAGGACATGGCCAAGCTACAGCATCCAGGGAAGTGATAACTGACATAACAGATGGTGGGGGAAAAAATAATTGATCCATTGGGGCAGATAATGAGCCAACCACCGGGTGAGAGGCATAAATAATTAGATTTGCAAATATCAACTAAATTTTACAGGAGTGACACTGTTGGCTGATCATCTCACTTACACAATTTTGATATTATGTGTATTATGAAATGTCTCTAAAATGCCAATTCCTCAAGACTATTACATGCACAATGCTGGTGAAATACTGAAATACCCACAATGGAGGAATAGATTGTGAAGATGGCAGAATTTGTAGAAATTGCAAAACTGACCTGTTTGGGGATAAAACAGTAAGTACTTTTGTAAAAGACTGGAACCCTTTTATGGACTTTTTGCTGAAAATGAAAAAAAAAATGAAATTGTGATTTCTGGATTTGCTGATTAGAAAGGATAGAGGTCAACTATGTAATATAATCTTAGAGAGGGAGGAGGGATAATAAGCTTGTTTGTAAGTGCTGTCAAGAAGACCGGAAGTCACTTCTTTAATTATCATTTTCTCTCTTTTTTTTCTTTCTTTATCTGTATTGTCTCTCACACTTTTTCTTTTACCTTCTTTTTCTTAACTTTCCTTTATATATGCTTTCATGCTTATCTTTTACTCATGTAAAAATCTTCAATAATTAGATAGATAGATAGATAGATAGATAGATAGATAGATAATAGATAGATAGATAGATAGATAGATAGATAGATAGATAGATAGATAGAATATGAAATGCCAACTCCTACTAGAAACTTTTACTTTGTGTGTTAGGTAAAGTATACCTGAGATGTTTAAAATAAATCCTTTACCTGACTTTGCATGGCAAAGAAAGATCAGTTGGCATTGCAGTATGGACTCTGCCATGCAGTTCCACAGGCCATTTGGCAGAAGTTTAGTGAAAGTAACATAAGAATTATAAGAAATTTCCTGCTGGAAAACAACAAGGTCCACATAATCCCAACTGTCACACATGGGCTTGGGGATATCTTCCCTGCATATCCCAACAGCTGGTTTTGAAAGGATATAGCATTTGCTGATGAAATAACATGTTTCTCCTCCTTCTGTGAAGAAGGGACTTCCAGGAAACTCCTTTATAGAAAAGTCTTTTTTATGAGTCACATATTCAGCGGTTGATTACCAAGTGAACAAATTTCTCCAGGTCACTTAAAAAAAATAATACATACTATATATCCGCACACACAGTTTCAAGAAGTTGAACTTATTTTAGGTTGTTTTTCTTCTTAATGACAGCCCGGTGAGATGAATGACCCAAGGCCATCCAGAGTGTTTTATGTTTCAGCAAGATGAACTTTAATCTCTCTAGTCCTTGACTATCTCCTCACATTGTCTCATTCATCCTAGTTTTGACTATAAAGTGGGGCCCAGGCTTGGCTGCCTGAGTCCAAATAGCACTGTAGCATTCATTCTAGTTTATTACGGTCACTGACCAGTACAAGATACAATTCTACAAAGGTATACTCATTGAACCTTACAATATGCACCATCATTTAAAATAGTTTTAAAATTATAAGTTAAATTACATGTTCCAATTAAAAATTAAAATACATATAGCACTGTAGCGGAAGCCCATTCCTTCAATGTGAAGAATGACAGTGGATAGAGAACAGAAGCAGAGGACATACAAGGAGGTGGAGAAAGACGGTCTCAATGAATTCTTCCATCATTTTCTTAAATAGGGACAGCTTCAAGCAGGAGCTGTTTTCCTTTGATATTCATGGCAGGCCTGATTTGTGCCACCATTGAATCCCTGTTCCTGGCCTCTCTCCTCTATGAGGCAAGTCAGAAGCATTTCCTAAAGAAGGAACATTTCAGCTTTCTTATTTCAGAGTCTTGGAACCAAGATGTTGATTGCTGTAATTACACTGCCAAGCAGTAGAGTGGATGTATTATCACAGCAGCTAAAAATACTGGGAGGAGGATAATCTTTGTTGTAAGGGATGTGCCATGCAGTATTCAAGAGCAGGTGTTGGTAGAAGTATTATTTATTTCATCTCTCTCTGTCTGTGGTGGTGTGTTCATATATATACACACACCCATTCTGTTTGGTGGTTGGTACAGTATATGCAGAATCCTGCTTTTGACCAGTGCCAGTTTTGACAAGGGTTATTTTTTTAAAAAAACTATTGTTCAATTAGAACTGCTGGCAGGGAAGCAAGTCTCATATGTCTAGAAATGAATCACTAAGGCAGGAGTTATTGACCTTCTTGTGCCATGGACCCCTTTGAGAGTCTGGTGAAACCTACAGACTGCTTCCTAGAAAAATGTATTAAAATGCATAAAATAAAATAGTGAAAATAAAGTTGTAATTCTTTCTCCATCCAAGTTCACAGACCTTCTGGAATCTACCCATGGTACCCCCATGGGGGGGGACGACCCTAACTTAAGAATTTCTGCACAAAGGTATGCTTTTGAATTTTCTCCCTAGAGTTTGGATTTTTCCTTCATTGCATGTAACCTACCCTAAAATATAAGTCCATCAGATTCTCCTTACTCTAACTTTTTACAATGGCTGCATTCTACACAGTGCTGTACAAGTGAGGTTTGCAGAACCTTTCAGTTCCTTTGAGTTGTTTATTTTGGTTCCTTGAGTTACAGATTTCTTTTCTCATTAGCTATATAATTAATGCCCGTTGATGTAATATTAAAAAAAGAAGAAGTGGATCACGGATATGCTTGCTGCTTGCTTGCTTGATTGATTTTGCACATTTTGGCTACCCAGCAACAATGTCTACAGACATTAAAATCAAATTAAACCCCTCTTAATACCTTTAAAGGTAAAGGTTCCCCCCGCACATTTGTGCAGTCATGTCTGACTCTAGGGGCTGGTGCTCATCTCCGTCTGTTAGCTGAAGAGCCAGCATTGTCCAAAGATGCTTACACGGTCTTGTGGCTGGCATGACACGTGCGGAACGCTGTTACCTTCCCACCGAAGTAGTACCTATTCATCTACTTGCATTTGCATGCTTTCGAATTGCTAGGTTGGCAAGAGCTGGGGCCAGTGCAGGAGCTCACTCCGTCATGCGGTGCTCAGGTCTCGAACCTCCGAACTTGCAACCTTCCGATTGACAAGCCTGGCATCTTACCCGCTGAGCCACCAGGCCCTTCTTAATACCTTTACTTTTTGATATATTTTATGAGGCACATGAGAAAGGGCCTTCCCGTGTCAAATTCATCATATTTTTGTATCAAACTGGTTAATCTAGGAAGAAAAGAATGTGAGGAAGGCACTTTCTGGTGACCCTCCTTTTATTGACTCATGACTTCCTGGGGATTGTGACCCATACTTTGAAAAAAGCTGGATTAGTTAATCAACATTTTTAAAATCAAATTTTAACTATTCATATTTTACTTTGTGTAAGCCATTTGCAGTGCCTTCAGGGTCAGGCGCTGGAATATTAATTGAATAAATAATAGCAATAGCGAATAAATGTTCTCTAAGTAAGTACAAGAATTCTCTGAATGACTATATTAAATGGTTCATGGGTATATAGGCTTTGAAATACATTATTAAAACAGTAAACAAATAATTTGTGAAGCAATTTTATGATAGCTTGCATTAACATTCCTTCTGACATTATGCTTTATAGACTTTTCATCCGAGCCTTTAAAAACAAAAGCAAAGCATTACACTCACTCGAATTCAGAAGTCTGATGAATGCATCTTTCTCTCCCCATCCAATCTATTTTCCTAGATTGTTATGAAGATAAAGCAAAGGGAGATCAACATGTCCACTTGCCTTAAGCTCCTAGAGGTAAGGCAGCATATAAATGCAACAATAAATCCCCAAATCAAACAAACAAACAAACAAACAAACAAAAACCCTTACTTGGCAGTTCAGTGACAGCCTTTTCCTACACACTGCATGTAAGATAATAAAGTTTCAGGGATGGATATATTTCCCCCTGCTTACATATTCTGATGTCTACTTCCTTTATCAGCTCATCACAACCAGTATTCCACAGAATGTATCATTGTACCATTATATCCCTATAAATCAGGAAAGGTCTCACTCAACTGGATTCCTGATGGATTCATGGACACATTTGTGCAGTTTTCTTGGCAAGTCCCTCCCCACCCTTTTTAAGGATTTTTTTTTCAGTTTAGTCTATAGCCATGGGACTTCCTGATGTCTCTTATCCAAATACTAATCAGGATTGACCCTGGGAGCAGCTAAGGTTGGATAACTATTGCCTCCTAGCTGAGCATTGCACTCATATGTCTCTTGAAAGACACATATTTGAGGGAAGGCAGTAAGCAGAACATTTTGTAAAATGCTGCAGCCTCTGATTCCAAGGATTGCAAACTCGAGCATTGTTGCTTGGCAATCTTGCTGTGGGGAAGCTGTCTTCTTTGATCTCATAAATCTGCCAGGAAGGCTTTTAATTAGCCTTGGATGTTTGGGAGCTGAAAGAAAGGCAACAGGATGTCCCCTTGAAGCTAAAGTTATGCTCACTGGGATGCACTTACAATAATTGGTGTGTCATTATGTGAGCATTATGTCTCAATATAAGTAGAGGGGCAAAAGGGAGGCCACTATATTCATCCGAAGTTGAATTCAACTGGGTGACATGAAGAATGAGTATTAGGGAATGACACCCCATTTGCTCTTTGCATTTTACGCCACAAGGATGAAGGAGGTGAAAAGGCAGGAAAGATAAGTGTTTCATTCTCTTCCCTCTACAGCTATTAGTGCTTTGGAGAAGTCATTTCTTGAAATTCTCCATCCTATTTGCAGGGAGAGAAATTAAGGTAGAGATCGTTTCTGTAAACAGGAATATATGTACAAGCCACGACCACATGTTCTCCTTGTTCCTTTTTTTCCCCTCACCCCTAGAGCTCCCCAGATATGCCAAATTTAGTGGCAAACAGTTAAAAGCAGAGACATCACACTGACCACAAAGGTCCACATAGTTGAAGCAATGGTATTCCCCGTAGTAACCTATGGCTGCGAGAGCTGGGCCCTAAGGAAGGCTGAGCGAAGGAAGATAGATGTTTTTGAGCTGTGGTGTTGGAGGAAAATTCTGAGAGTGCCTTGGACTGCAAGAAGATCAAACCAGTCATACTCCAGGAAATAAAGCCAGAGTGCTCACTTGAGGGAATGGTATTAAAGGCAAAACTGAAGTACTTTGGCCACATAATGAGAAGACAGGATACCCTGGAGAAGATGCCGATGCTAGGGAAAGTGGAAGGCAAAAGGAAGAGGGGCCGTCCAAGGACAAGATGGATCGATGATATTCTGGAGTTGACGGACTTGACCGTGGGGGAGCTGGGGATGGTGACAGCTGACAGGAAGCTCTGGCGTGGGCTGGTCCATGAAGTCACGAAGAGTCAGAAGCGATTGAACGAATAAACAACAAAGTGGCAAACAGCCATAAAATAACATCACAATTTCCCACAATTTATACAACAAATTAGCAGACTAAACTTAACAGGACAATTTTAGTCAACCTCCCAAATCCCAATATAACATTTACACACAAAAAGAGGACAAGGATTTAATCCAGCACTTGGATTCTGCTTTTGTAGAAATACAAGGAGAAATGTGTGTATAAAAATGTGTATATTAGGAAAAGATGCATAAAAAAGTAAATAAATACTTTCTCATTTTTATTTTTATTTTGTTTTTTTATTTCTTATTTTTCTTTAGGACAAAGTTAAGATTGGAAGTATATGAGATGTGAAACAAATAGGATATAGGCTGATTCTGTATATGCCTGATAAGAAGTTGCATTATTTTGTTGTTTCAATAGAATGTGTATTTGTCTACTGGGGCAGAGGCAGGGAGGAAAGGCAAAGAAATGAAATCTGAACAAATGAGATCCATCTCTTTGTGTACGAAGCCTTGAAGGGAAAGACATAAGACACCAACAGAACACTGAGAAGTTCTTAGAAGAGATTCAGCTATCAACTGGATTTTGAAAGACTGCCAGTGTGGTGTAGTGGTTAAGGCAGCCTTTCTCAATCTTTTGACCCTGGAGGAACCCTTGAAATATTTCCTCGGGGAATCCCTACACATTCAGGTTCAAATATAGGCCAGAATTACAAAATTATTATATTTGTTTCATGGGTAGGCCTGTATAGATGCATTAACAGTGTTCTTAAACTAAGAATAAAGAATGAAACTTAAATTTTTAAATAAATCATGATCTCCCAGGGAACCCCTAGTGACCTCTCATAGAACCCTAGGGTTCCAAGGAACCCTGGTTGAGAAACCCTGGGTTAAGGTGTTGGATTAAGACTGGGGGGTTGAGGTTCAATCCACAGAAGTTCACTGAGTGACTTTGGACCAATCATTCCTTCTCAGCCCAATCTATCTGGCAAGGTTGCTGTTGTGGGGGAAAATGGAGGAGAGAGCATTATGTAGTCTGCTTAAGTGGCAGAATAGAAATCTGAAAAAAAGGGCTTCTTTTTTGCTGCACATCCCTAAGCTGATTCCTCTCCTCTGTTTCTGCTCCTTATCTTACATAGTCACCAGCTGTTTTGTTTTTTTAAGGAATATATTGCTTTGCCATCTTCATTCTACAGTATGTAATAGACTGCAAGTCATAATACTGATTCATTTTAGGAAATGTTTTAACTTGCTGCCTTTTGGATGTCTAAATGGCTTGGAAAATGAAATAACCTATCTGAACTGTTTCTGGTGTTCTACAGGCAACTCCAAAGGCCACAAGCATTTAATAGACTGATTCTGAGTGTAACTATTATTTTTGTAAATCACTGCCTTAATAACAATTACCATCAGGCAGTATGTGCATATGTGTGCATGCATGTAGATTTACATATGGGCTAGTTGAACATGAAATATTTCTATATCTTGGCCCAATGAAGTGGCTTTCTGCATTGGCTAAGTTGGTGGATACAAGGGGATTGACAAGGAAAAGGGCTTTGGTAGCTAGTCATCTGAAATTGGAAGAAAAGGAATATTGAATATTGAAAAACAAAATAGGCTGAATGCCAACAGAGCCAGTTTGGTCTAGTGGTTAAGGCAATGGGCTAGAAACCAGGAGTCTGAGAGTTCTAGTCCCGCCTTAGGCATGAAAGCTGGTTGGGTGACCTTGGGCCATTCACTCTCTCTCAGCCCTAGGAAGGAGCCAATAGCAAACCAGGAGTCTGTGAGTTCTAGTCCCGCCTTAGGCATGAAAGCTGGCTGGGTGACCTTGGGCCAGTCACTCTCTCTCAGCCCAACTCACCTCACAGGGTTGTTGTTGTGGGGAAAATACGAGGAAGAAGGAGTATTAGGTATGTTTGCCGCCTTCAGTTATTTATAAAAATAATAAAGGCAGGATATAAAATAAATAAAATAAAGTAAAAATAAATGTAAAATCAGTTTGATTTTTTGATTGGGGAAGGAGAATCCCATAACCTGTGCACATAAGATATAGAATAGTTCCCAGGGAACACTATTATAATTATGGCAGTCATGTTTAGCTCTCCTATTTTGTGCTGTGTTGTGGCCATTCTAGGGTGACATTAAAGGATGGCAAATCAGTTATTAAGGCACCTATCTAAGACCCTAAATTAGTGTGGCCAATTATGCCTTTACTAATACAGGGAAAATAGATCATTTAAAAAGGACATCAAATAGCATATAACTGCACCATGCACCTACATTTAGCAAAGTAATTGCAATAGTGTAAGAAGAATGGTAAGACCTCTCTTAGTAGTGGAGAAAACAGTAATCTGCATGTTGCACAGTTTCTACCCAGGTAGAAACAGCAAAACTTTACTGGTTACAATGTACATTTGCTCTTTCTCACATGGAACCCAGACCATCAGAACAGGAAACACAAACAGCAGGGGGCCTGAGCGCCTCCACTCTGAAATCCGGTGAACTTCACTTTTCTGAAGTTCCTAGAGGGCGGGGACACCGTTGCATAGCAGCAGTCAAGCTCTCCTATATAAAGAGCTTGTGGGGGAATGCAAGGTGTGGCCACCTTCCAACCAGCATACTCTGTACATGCTCTTGGGAAATAAAGCAATCACCTCTGTTCCAGCAAAAGCCTGTGCTTCTTCATTCCCGGCTTGGGACGAACCTTTGGTAAGATTTCCTTCCAACAATATAAATATATCATACAGTAATTATCATAGTGTATTTATATTTTAGATGATTTTATCTTTATTGTTTTAAAGTGTTTGTTATTGTAAACTGCCCAGAGTCTCCTTTTCTGGGGGAGATGGGCAGTGGCAAAATTTGAAATATAAATAAATATAAATAAATAGTTAATTTGACTGTGCCATCGTGGATTTTGAAATTCTATATGCCTGATTGTATCCTATTTATCTAGAACAGGATGGACCCTTCATGATGGTGGGGTGCACATTTGTTGTATGGCAAGGTCTACACTCAAAAAAAGCATGGAAATGTTCCTGGAAAAGAACATCTGTGGGAAAGAGCAATGATGGAGAGTGTGCATCATGTGTCCATCATTGCTCTTTTCCACAACTCAGCAGAAGTCATGTCATTCTCAGGCATGAGGGAAGGAAATTACCACAATCACAACCACAACCACCACAACACATATATACAAATTTGGTGATGGCATGTTTTTGTGGCAGCAATATTTCTCCTGACAATCCCCCAAACAATTCATTTGCCAGGACATTATTAAAAAGAATAATGCTTGCTGTCCCTTATTGGATGGGTCTTTCCCTAGGCATTGAGAAATCATAGGGATGCTGTCATTGACAGTATTTTTATGACGACAACCTCAGCTCTGAAGCTGGTTTTGCAACCATTATTTGTTTCCCAGCAATTATTATCTGAATGGGACATACATTAGAGCATTTTCATCATGCCCATTAAGCAGGGAAGGTAGGGAAATCCTAAGGGTGAGGATGATATATCACCACTGAACTTTAACTAGACATTAACAGATTAAGTGGGGAAGTGATGTGACACTGGTGACTTACATTGCCACATTGGAACTTAGAGCCAGGCTAGATATAATATTAAACCCATCATACTATTTTTAAAAAAACAGGCATTGAGAGAAAAGAGGACACAGTGCACAAGGAGAAGAGATGTAAACCTTCCCTTCCTCACTGTAGGCCTAACTCAATCTCGGTTCCTGGTGCTTTGATCCACCAAATAAAACTTCACATTGGCTGAGGCATTTGAAGGCTAGAGCATAAGATGGGTCCTCTCTCGTTATCCATTCACAAGCTGACTTAATACTTCAGTTTCATCTCACTACACCTGATGGCATTGCACCCAGTACCACACCTGATAACAGGTAGTCGAGACATCCAACAAGCTGATTCCACTTCTAGTTGTGCATGGTCGTTTTGTCTAATGGTAGGACTGGTTCTGCCCATTGGATCAAATCATTGCTTGCTTGCTTGCTTGCTTGCTAATAATGGTACCTGTTGGGTTGGTGTGTGGATTTGCATTTAGATTGTATCAAGATTAAATTTCCTCCCCTGCATACTATAGTCCCAATGAAAATCATCCCCTCCTCCTTTTTCTCTTAATTAAAAAATGCCATGATTACCTTCATGTCTAGAATGCTTGGTCTGAGTTTGACACAGGATCTGTTTTTCCTTCAGTCACACAGCTCTAGGCTGACAAGAGGCAAACAAATACATTTTCATGATAACGTTAAAAAACTAAGCCTGCTTTCTTGCTTTTTAAATAATAATCAGTCAAATATTCGGTAACCAGTGATTTTATAGTCACTAATCAATTGTCTTATCTTTGGGAGGCAAGTAACGTTTAAAAAACAACAACAACACTCAACCCAAATGTTCTCTACAAGAGGTTATTTTGGTGAGAGACTGAAATTAGAACAGCAATAAACAATTTGCGAACTGAAAGGTTGAACGCATTATCCTCCAAGGATGCTTTGTTGTTGCTGTTTTTTGTTCCTCTGTTTTTCTTTCCTTTCCTTCCATGGAAACTTCATGTAAAATCAGTACAGTGGTTGATGCTCAAAACACTGAGCCTTGCTTTCTCTTTAGTACTCACCCAACCACCACCACGCCAAAAAATTGTTCTTCTATCTATTGTTGTTGTTGAGTGTCAACTTATATTTATTGGCCATTCTGATTTGAGCTGATGTGAGTTGCCATACAACCATTTTGGGAGAGTCACTGCTTGCCGGTTCTTCCTCTATGTGAACTGCAGTGCACATGCCCAATATCTGGCAGTCACAGAATTTACCAATTACCAATGCAATTCAAACTGTTAAATAAATAAATAAAAATCCCTTCTCACCCCTATGGGTGGTATGTGTCTTCCTCAACCTCGGGTCCTCTACCAGAAGCCTGGGAGTTTGAGGGTTCTGTGCAGTATCTTGGCTGTTCCTAGCACTGCACACTTCTGGACAGAGAGCTCGGATATTGTTCCTGGGATCTGTTGGAGCCACTCTCAGTTTAGGAGTCACAGCCCCAAGTGCTCCTACCACCACTGGGACCCCTTTGGCCTTCACTTTCCACGTCCTCTCTAGATCCTCTTTCAGGCCCTGATACTTCTCCAGCTTTTCATACTCTTTCTTCCTGATGTTGCTGTCACTTGGCACTGCTACATCTATCCCCACCACTGTCTTCTGGTCCTTGTCTACCACTTCCTGGCACTTCTTGGCACTTCCTCTGCTTGATCTCCTCCCATGTCTGCTTCTGCCTCAGGCATTCTGCACACAGACACACAGACACACAGACACACAGACACACAGACACACAGACACACAAACACAAACAATACATATACATTGATTGGAAGGCTTAATTAGCTAGCTAGTTAGTAAATTAATTTTAATTCAAATAATATTGAGAATTTGTTTTCAACAAACAGATAATGTTACATTGCATCCAATGTATCTAAAGGTTTATTCATATATATAAATGTTTCTCTCTCTTTCTTTCTCTCTCTCTCTCTTTCTAAGAAGTGTCCAAAAGGTCTGTGCAAATTATATCTGATCCAGTCCATGAAAATAGTTTGAAAAATCAGATGTACCTGATCGATAACCCCAACTGAAAAGTCCAATTCAGTTTTAATGTACTGTATTGATCAATTGAAATGGTTCAAAATTCATTTTGATTTGCAAAAAAGCAGGATTTTTAAATTGACCAATAGAAGCAAATTATTCAGTCCAGTTAAATGAATCAAACTGATTTGGTTTGACAAATCAGATGCATCAGATTGTCAAAGGTTCATCATACTGAATGGTTATATCTTCAATTGATCTACAAAGCCTTAATTCCAAGAGGGTTAGCTTGCATTTAGTTCCAATATCTGCTGAACTTTCTCTCTGAATTTAATAGCAAATATTGGACATAATGTTAGATTCCATTTCTTATACTCTCTCTTGTTTCAAAGTCAGATGAATGTTCCACACTGATATTTGTTTGTTTGTTTGTTTCCCTCAACCACATCCAAATTTGGGTGACTCTCCTTATTTTGAACTGTTGAAGTAATTGTTTCCAGCCAACTACTCAGCTTTTCATGACTAGACTTTATAACTAGCTGATATTTGGAGGCATGATTTCCCCAGCTTGGATGTAACACTGGGTCTTCAAGATTAAAATCCCTCAATATCCCTCTTTAGAATCATCCAGGCTACTGATCTTCACCACATCTAATAGTAATAAATTCCTCAGTTTAATTATTTGCATTTAAAATGTTGGAAACTATATTTCTAAAGCTCATTTAGGCTCAACAGAGATGGTATTAGAGATCTTCCCGAATAAGAAAGAGATAGAGTTACCCTAATTTTTAATCAGAGTGAGATGGGAGACAAATGTTAGAGAAGGCAGCCATGTGCCATGGAACTTTCTCTAAACTAGGCAAAGTGGAAGATTCTATCCCATTGCCAATGCTAAAGAAAAAAATGGCTCAATTAGGCTCTTGGACATGGAACATGTCAAGAGGCTATTTTGTTATTTATTTCAGGCAGCAAAATTGTTTGGGCAAGTCCTTGAAAGAACAGTTCCTGCAGGGATATGTTGATACATTACTGAAATCCAACATGTTCAACTTAAGTTTAGCTAATTAGTTTGCTTACTTTGCAAATGTACTGTATATGGCTGCCCATCTTAATTAAATAACTCCAGGCAGCTAACAAGGCTTAAAAACAGAAACATACATATTAAAAGAGTAAATAAATAAATGATGCCAGGTAGAAATAATCAACTCCTCACCAAAATTGTCAAATGATACAGAACAAAACACACAGACAGCATCCTTCAAACTTGAGGGAAGCTGCAACTCAGCTCTTAATATGGTTAAATATTTGCTTCAGTTTCCCCCACTAGAACCCTTAATTCCATCTTTCTACTTCACAGCTCTTCAGTGTATTTGATTTTCCTGTTTTTAAATCCTCAAAATTACTCAGATTAAGGAGATTAGGATTATAAACATCACTCCTGACCCTCCTATGTTCAGCAGAAGGTGTGAAAGGGAGGGTGAATGCTCCCTACCCAAAAAGTTGTTCAGTTGCTTCCAAATCTTCATGATCTGATGGACATTATACTGCAGGAATGTCTGTCAATAGCTGCTTCTTTGAGTTAACTCCTGCTTGTGTCATCAGTAATAATATCTAGTCACTTTGTCTTCTGTTGACCTCTTTTTTCTTGCCTTTCATTTTTCCAAACATTAGAGTCTTCTGCAATGACACTTGCCTTTTGAATTCCATGTCCAACATATATAAGCTTTAATGTTATTTTTAGTACTTTAAAAGAGGAATCTAGTTTTAATTCCTCTAGTATTGAATGATTTGTTCTTCTTGAAGACCAAGGCATTTTCAACAATCTTTTCCACTTCAAAGGCATCAATCTGTTTTCTTTGTTCAGCTTTTCTGATGGTCCAGTTTTCACACCCATATACAGTATTACCACTGGGAAAACAATGGCCTTGACAATATGTACTTTTGTTGTCAGTGTGATGCTGCTGAACTTTAATAATCGACTCTGCACATAACCTACTGTATTTGATTAGGATTCCCATTGTACTACAGTAAAATGAAAATAAAACATTTGTAATCGGTAACACCAAACTTAATAACGAAGTTGCTACCAGCTAATGTCAAATGCATGTTAAATATCTTTTTGTTTTAAAGAAAAACTTACTAACTTCAATAGTGACCCTAAAAGAGGTATCGTTGTGACTCTTCTAAAATATCACACTAAACTGATCAAAACAGTCATGGATAAGGGAGGAGCAAAGGATACAACTATTCCCATACATGTGCATTCCATGCACTAGCAAAACAAATATCTGAAAAGGAATTTGTGGGCATACTTCAGTGTCACACTAAGCCTGACTAAGCATAAATCATGTTTAACAGACTTAGCCATAAGTGCTATTGGAATATGGACTTCATACTTGTTGGCAACAGAAGAACAAGGTTGGGGGAGAACTTCATTTGGTCCATGTTTTCTAGAGGATCACCAACTTTGCTCTTTGACTCCACAGTCTCCTTACTGTTTGATAAGGTTTTTCTTATTATTATTCCTGCCATTGAGCTGTTTCACTAAAATCAATATTCTATTTATTGTTTTATAATGCATACAAGAAATTGAATATGGACATAAACACATTTTTGTCTCATTTACGTATTTAGCAAACTAGCAATACATTTTAATGGGATAGATTTAAGATGAAAGGCAGCTAAAAGTATCACCCACCCTATACATGATATCTAAAAATATAAGGAAATATAACTTCTTCCTTTGGGAGGAAGGACCAGTCTAAATCAGTGATGTCTGTTCCTGTTTATGGTGATCTAATTATGATGAAGGCAAAAGATCAAGAATGATGCATGTAGGCATCCATCTGCAGAATGAGATTGCTACCTAAAATACAGCACTCTTAATGTTTTATTGATTTCAGAGCATCTCCAGACTCATCAGCTCAGATTGATAAATCTTTTCAAGACCCTCCCCTCTTTATGATATCTTCAGCACTTTAGCACTATTAGTTACATGCTCCATCCAACTTTCAGAACTGAAATTAGAAGCATGCTCCTCTTCCCATTCCAGAGACCACTGCCCACCCTTTCTCTTATTATGAGCTAACAGAAAGTCTTCTCATACATTTGATTTAACAATGCCTGTCCTACAGTAATTTCACAACTAAAATGCCTTTTCCCCCTCCTTGGAATGAAATATGTCTTTGAACAACATTAGCTGTGAAAAAATGGGCTATCACAGTTTGAAATAATCTTCAGCAACTACTGTGTGAAATTGCAGGAGAAACTCCTCAAGGAGATTAGTGTCCATGTATGTGCTCTTAATTACTTTGTTCTTAATCTCTCTCACACACTCACACATATGGACTAGCACATGCCCAGTATAGAGAGGTAACTTTTATGAATAATCTAATATGTCCTATTCAGTGGTTGAGCTGATCAGAAGCAATATTCCAATTCAGAGTTTAACTCAAGCATTTGAGGAACAAGTATTTTGAGGGTTGTTTTTCCCCTGAAATGGATCCCTCCCACAATTTTACTGTTCTGATTCAGTGTATTGTTCAGCAAGTTCATTTAGAAGTAAGTGCCACTGAACTTAAAGAGAACTGGTTTATGACTGCAAATCTAGAGACCCCAAGGAAAGGAACTGGTTTATTATGGATTCAGTTTCAAATGTGGTTAATTGGTTTTGCTTTAGCATGTATGTGGAACTATCCATTGTGACTTTTTGAATAAACCATGTTAAAAAAAAAAACCCATTACTTAATATGATATGTATTCAATGCCCATTATTTGGTTGTCCAAATAATTAAGCATCAGATTCCTCCACAACAACAACAACAACAACAACAAATAATAATAATAATAATAATAATAATAATAATAATAATATGTACAGGATTAAAGCAAGTGTTTATCACTGAGTCTGCCACAATTTCATAGTGTTTTGTTTTGCTTTTTTTCATTGCAGTGAGAAATTGTTGGAAATATTGCAACTGGAAAGGGAATTTGTGACCAAGTTGCTAAGCAGCAATAAATATATATTCTTGTTTTTCCTTTTGTGCAGAAACAGTGGTCCCTGATCTAAAATCACAGCAGAAGGCTGGGAATGAAGCATGAAATGAAAAATCTTTGCCCACTGCACAGAGAGAATGCAGACAGTGCCCTATCATTTATTATCTACCAATATGTGCTGTGAGCTGGACAAGAGAATACTTCATACTTTGAAATCTCTTTCCTTCCAAATATTTCTTTCATGTATTCTTTCTCCTACTGTGACTTGACTGCCCTTTCTTCCATATCTGTGATGAAGCAGAACCAAGCAAAGTTGCAGGTGATTCTACCACAGCTAGAATTGAAATTCATTTTCTTTGCATGTTAATGCAAACATAGTTCGTTTCACATTTTTGAGCCAACTTGTGAAATAAAACTCAAAAATCAAGACTTCTATTTTTTTAAATCAACCTAATGAAGGAAAAGGTATGCTTGAGGATATGTGTATTAGTGGAAACAATATAGAAACATAGACAGAAAAAATATTTTCAAAAAGTGTACATTAGAAATGCTATGCTGAAATCTGCCTTGTGATTTCTCAAAAGTTTTCTTTTGAATTTTGACTAGAGTACTTGAGATATTTTTTCCTAATTTCTTTTGGTTCTGTCTCTGAGCAGACTTTATTGTTGAAAATGATGGAGGATGTTATGAGCTGCTGGTGTTTCCTGTTACACATTATTCCATCACTTTGAAATATCCATGGTTGCCCACATTTCCTACGGAAGAAGATCCTTTAAGATGTCTTCTCTTGGCTTTTGGTAAAAATATGGGAAACCATGGAGGCTGAAGATTGGAGAGCCATACAGTGGAAATTCACGTATGTCCTATGGTCATCTTGTATTTTAACAAAAGCAAGAACGCCAGCCTTCACCCATGAGAGAACAACAATGTGTACAGTGTATTAGAAGCACTGTACAACAAAAAATACACAATGAAGCTTTGTTTAACTTGGTTTTACAGAGACACATCTATATTTTCCCGGGAGTGGATGGGGAAACTGAACTGAATTTAAGTTAGAAAACAGAGAAATTCAGAGAATCTGAAATTGTGCATAAGCCATATCTAATTTTTATGGGGTAGATGACATAATTATAGATCTGGAAGGAACTATTGAGAAATAACGTAACTATTGCTCCCATGATTTGGCAATGGCATTTCCATTGAGGAAGCCTAAAATTATTTTTGTCTCTTGGTCATCCATATCAGACTGAAACTACTTGTTCATACTCAGTTTGTGATAAATACAATTCCAAGAACCACTACACAGAGACTGTGATCAAACCAGATAGCCTAACCACTTAGTCTGACCAGACTGAGCCAGTGTATAAATTTCATCAACAAATAAATATATCTCATCGTATAACTGTGTATGATTTCTGTTTCCTATGTGGAGAACTTTACATTTGTCTCTATTAAATTTCATTCTATTATTTCCTACCCACCTATCAAGATAATTTAGAATTGTGTTTCTCTTCCAAAGTATTCCTATCCCACCCACTGTTGTTCATCTGTAAATCTGATAAGCATTCCTTCTGCCTCTTCAGCAAATTGATTAATAAAATGAATTTTGCTAGGCACATCCAATCCATAACTTTGCCTCTCACATTAGCAAACCAGAAGCTCAGAACACAGCATGATGATATCACCCCTCTGCTGTTGTTCTGCAGAAACTGATATTTAATAATATAGAATTCCTTTGCAAGCATTATAGATCCACAGACAGTGAGTACATTTTAACTTGAAGTGTATGGCTGTAAGCCTTCCCAGGTAGACCAGACAGGAAACATGACCAGATGAGCTCATTCTACCTCATTGTAAGGCTACATTAACAGAATCTCGCAAGTCGGAAAGTACAAATCTCCTGCTGTCTCCTTTACAGCCTGAGAAGATAGGGAGGGTCCCTTCTGAGCCTCTTTCTCCACCCATTATGCAACCGCAGGGTATGCCTTCTCTTATCTGACCATTCCCTTGGCAGCATCTCTTTGCCCTGCTTCTCAAGGTCTTTCTCACATACCATTACAGCGGCTCTGCCTTTAATGCCATATGCACTATCTGCCTTCTGCTCCAGACATATATGCCTTCAGCATTATATAACCTTGCAATCTCATTCCAGTTCTGCCTATTCACACCAGCAAATCTATACTTTTGCTTGCACTCTATTCTTTCCATTCTCTAATTATTCTATGAAAAACTGTATGGATTTGATGAGTGAAATAGAGACATGCAAGACAACATTCTTAGGCAGCTTTAAAGCTACAAATCTCTTGTTGCAGAATGGCTGCAAATAATATTAAAAATCTTGAACTAGAGTTGCCAAGGAAAGGCTAATGCAAGGGAATGAAAAAGTAAATAAATAAAAGCAAACAAACATACATAAAAATTATATCATCCGCAAACTTAAGAATAAAATTTCCTTTGATATAATCCAAAAGGCTATAATGCAAATTCTGTCAATACCTATTTATGTTTAATTTAGTTTTGATGTTTAGTGTGTTTAGTAATGAATGGAACAATGAATTGAACAATACTCTGAATGTTCTGCTTTAAGTTTCCCTCATCTCATCTCATCTCATCTCATCTCATCTCATCTCATCTCATCTCATCTCATCTCATCTCATATTATATATATATATATATATATATATATATATATATATATATATATACACACACACACACACACACACACACACACACACACGCCTTCTTTTCCATTCTTTGTTTCAAATACAGTTAAAAATTTGGCTGTGCATACTTTGAAGACATGACAGGATTTACCTGTACTTCCAGAATCTAAGTGTTATGATTCACAGGTGGGTGAAGAAGGAAGAGTAAATGATAAAAGCAGAGATATTTTTTTTAAAAAAACCTAGCATAAAACTAGGTGGCTCATGGAAGGAAAAATAGTAATTAAAAAAATGTTTCTGCCAAGTTTTGAACTGGGGACATTCTGCATGGCAAGCAAATGTTATAACCACTAAACCAGTGGTTTAAGCCTACAACTAAAACTGCAGCAGACCTTGAAGAAAAACTGGGAAAATGAGGTGAGCAGGTCTTTGTGCCTCTGTGCAGTAGCTTATCAAACTGCAGGGGTTTGCCTAGAAGAAAATAAATCAGTGTACAAATCAATGCTTAAGACAGCAGAAGCTGGAAAACAGTACTTTCAACTTTGAGCAGGAAAACATGGGCAGAAGTTGCAATAGCAGTGGGTTGGAAATATACAGAGGACAATGATGTTTTTTCCTGCCCTCCAGAAAGCGTTGGTGGCCATACTTATAACAAGGCAACCTGGCTGTGTGGATTTGCCCAGAGTCAAGTAGGCACCTTAGAACACCAAGATCTGGTTATGTTTCACATGATAGGCCCTGCGACCCCAAACCAGGATGCTGTTCTAAGATGCAACACATCAAAGGTGGACAATCTTAAAGGCTTCTCTGTCCATTGGTATGGATGACTTGCCTGGCCAATCTTCACAAGTGGGAAGGGGAGTGATTCTGATGGGGGAGGTAGTATAGAGAAATTTAGCTCTGGACTTGAGAAGGAGTGGAAGAGATAAAACAGTTGCTTAGCCCTAGGAAAGTAGAAAATATGAGAAAGAGAACAGTCCTACCTTGACCATGTTGTCCTTAAAAAGGGGGCAATGAAGGTTTTGGACACACTTTCAAGAATCTTTATATACTCTACTCTTAATATAATCTACATATATACTGTGGTGTTTGTTTCTTGACTTGGCCTGCCTCAAGGAACTGACAAGTGTTTGTTCGTTTGTTTTTCATCCTCTGTAATTCCTTCCAACAAGAAAGACTGGATGATTTCCATCATTTAGTGACGGAAAACACATTATTGTATAAGCCCTCAAACAGACTTAACATATTGTAGCAAAGCAAAGAAGCTTTTTTCAAAACTCCTTATAGGTTCTGGGAAGAAAATCCAAGCCATATCCACTTTGCACTTTTACAGTAGATACAGTTTCATCTACTGTATTCCTTAACACACCTACTCGCCCCCAAAAGAAGCCCCATATTGTTGTAGGCCTCAGGTACCAAAATGTTACCCATCTCAGCAGAGAATGCTGTCTCAGTCCTAGAGTTGAAATGACATTCAACTTCCAGGCTAGCTGCCTTCTAATACATGGAAGAATAAGGGAAAGGAAAGAGGCAACCAAATGTTTTGGATTAAATCATGTAAGAAGGAGAACAGCATGCCCAGACTAGCTAGTGTTCCTTGTGCCAGGATGTCCTGACCACATCTCATATTTCTATCCAAGTTTCAAAGAAAGGGACATCTTGCTCCATCAAACTACAAAGGAGAGCAGGTTTTTTACATCTACTATGTAGATTTATTTCTTGCAGACTCACTTTCTACTTAGTAGTTTCTGATTGCTGATCCCCTACAAGAATAACAGAAGAGGGATGTGAGAAAGGTTCCTTTATGTTTCTTGTGTGAAAACACTTTCTTTTCTGTGTTGTTATTTCATCTGGAGATGCTTCAAGATGCTCAAAAGCCCCTGGCAGGGGAGAAAGGAGAGAAATTGCCATGTTTGTCACCATCACAAAGGTAGGAATTTCCCCAGAAAATGTGTAAAATGTGTAAAACTGTCCTCAGTCACTATTTCTGCCTTTTTGGAGAGGAATACAATTTCCTTGTCACTTTTGAAGATGTGTTTATAGAGCATATAGGGTTTTTTTTCTGGTTGGTCTGCCAAACATCTAAAATACTGTAGAAGAGAACACTTGTACTTGAAGGAAGGGGAGATCATGAATAAGTACGGATTTCATCACCAAAGGACTACGCTGATAGGTAATCAACTGTTTTTTCCCTTCTTCTTCTTTGAATTGATGACTGTTGTGTTATAGCTGATACGTTTGCTACCAACTGGGTGTGTGTGTGTGTGTGTGTGTGTGTGTGTGTGTGTGTGTGTGTGTGTGTGTGTGTGTTGCAGGATTCACTCAGCACACAGTGCTCTCTCAACCAAATGGGAGGCTTTGTCACAGCACTACCTGATCAAATATTGACACAGTTGGTAGAATGGGAATAAAATGTGTTAACTCACCTTATCATGGTGATTTTTGGAAGCTTTTACATGATATCAACAAAATTTTATTTATTTATTTATTTGTCATATTTATATGACTACCCATCTCAGGAACCAGTGACTCTGGGCAGCCTACAACAAAGCTAAAAACAATAAACATGTACAATCAATTATTAATATTATTACTATTACTATTATTAAAATCTTTAAGGTTATAAAAGGCATAAACTAAAGAGAAAAATAAAAAATATTAAATATTAGGCAAAGAGCAGGTGTTAATTACACTGCAGCCACCTTTCACCAATCCCCTGGGGTCCCCAGGCCTGATGGCACAACCAGGTCTTGAGGTACTTCTGGAAAGTTAGAAGGGATGAACCCAGCCTCACTTCAGGGGGAAGAATGTTCCATAAAGTGGGGGCCACAGCAGAAAAGGCCCACCACCTAGGACCCACCAAGCATAGCTCGCTAGTCGACAGGACCCTCAGCATGCCCTCTCTGCTGGATCTGGTAGGATGGGCAGATGTAATCAGGGAGAGGTGGTGCATTAAATAACCCAGTCCCATGCCACCTAGGGCTTTAAAGGTCAAAAACAGTACCTTGTTCCAGTTTTCTGCTAATAACCAGGAATAGGGTGCATCTCAGTAATAGTGTTTGCACTTAGATTTCAATTTCAATCACTGGCACATCCAGTTAGGGTTGGAAAAACTCCTGTCTGAAAAACTGGAGAGCTATTGCACATCCCCACCAACAAAAAATGGACAAGATGATGGTTAGTTCAAGGCCAGGGTTTATATCCTTTTCTGGCATGCCTGAGATTAATTCAGGTCTTTGGGAAATAGACATGGTGCTCTATCTGGATCAAGACACACAGATTTACATTCCCAGCAAAAGTAGATGAGCATTTTTAACCCTCAATTGCTACCCATGTCTGGGAGTCATGAAATATGGTTCATGAAATATGGAGGATGAGTATTGTTCAAGATAATTTCTTTGCTGCAAAACAAGAGGGGGATGTTCTTCTTGGTAATCCAAAAAGTTCCCAGTCATTTGAAGCAAAATTGTAAAACAATGTATAATGATGTTTTTGCCAGGTAGGCTCCACTGAGACAGTTTCAGGAATGTTAAATGAGGCACAGGTTAGAGCCATTTTAGTGCAGTGGTTAAGACACTAGGCTAGAAAGCAGGACAGAGTTCTAGTCCCACCTTGGACATGAAGCCAGCTGGATGACCTTGGGCCAGTCACTCTCTCTAAGCCCTAGGAAGGAGACAATGGCAAAAACCAGAAACACCCTACCTATGTCTACATTCGAATTCAGCAGTGAATTGACAGCAAACCGAAGCTGTCAGTAAAGGAAAGTGGGTAAGAACTGGAAATAGAAAGAGACAATTGGACAGGAACATTAGGTTTATATATCTCAAAAATGTCCTTTGCTTATATTTGCTTGCACACCATCACCCCAACATGCCTCTTTTCCCCTACCAATTTGCATTTTATATCCCACACCCTATAAATGCCAGGCACAGTGAAATGGCTTTGTATTTAGGATGGGGGAAGATAAAAGGACAAACACTGAATAGTTAATGCTGTTGGCTAAAAATTAACATCTCTCTCAGCACCACTGGTGAAACAATGTCCCTATTCCAGCCTTTAAGGAACCCTCACCCTAACTGAATTCATGCTGTATTTGCAAAGAGCTGGATTTGTTCCAGCAAGAAGGCTACATGTTTTTGGGTTCTTTTCCTTGCAATAGATCAACATGCATTTCAAATCTTGGCAAATAAGAGTAGTGGAAGAACTATTTGCAGAGCAAATTGCTAATAAATACTTTCCCTGGGAATTGAAAGAGGAATCTGCTTGTGTATAGATAAGTTCCCCTCAGCAACTTAGTAGTTCTACAGAGTGAAGTGCTTAAGATAGCAAACTATAACATTTTGCTGAGAGCCTATGAGGACAGGCATGTACTTAAATGTGGACTTCCATTGTATGGAAATGTTCAACCTACAGCAAGCCATTTTCCTTAGTCAGCACTGTAGCAAAATTGTTATGCCTGCAATCTAAAGCAGGGTCATGTCTATTTTCAGGAGTCTTTTTAATCCCCGTGAAAGGGAAATGGATTTTTTAAAAAATTCCCAACCCCTCCATTCTTGCAGCTCATTCCTGCATTCCCCCTTTATATTGTCCTCTCACAAGACTTAAGGTAGCATACAATAAATAATGATCTAAGACAACCCATCAAACCCAACATCATAAAATCTATAACTCTAAAACAAATTGGTAAAGGTTACCTGAGAGCTAGTTTGGTGTAGTGGTTAAGGCATCAGGCTAGAAACCAGGAGACCGTGAGTTCTAGTCCTGCCTAAGGCACAAAGACAGCTGGGTGACCTTGAGCCAGTCTCTCTCTCTCAGCCCTAGGAAGCAAGTAAGAGCAAGCCACTTCCAAAATCTTGCCAAAAAAACTGCCAGGAGTCAAAAACTGACTTGAAGTCACTATAAATAAATAAATCTTGTGCACACAGAAGCTGCTTAACCTATTTTTAAGCTGGGATCCTATAGATACTGACCTGGTTCATCAAACCCAGTTCTGTTTCCTTCTGAGTGGGCAGGGCCTACATAGGGGAATGCTATGATTTATACCGATGAAAGACAAAGCCAGATTTTTTAAAAGTTGGAATGTTGATTTTGATCTGTGGTTGCAAAAATTCCTCAGAACATTTAGTAGTAAAATATGTAATTAAAGATGTAAGAACAAACCTATGTATGAAAATAAAATAAAATAAAATAAAATAAAATAATAAAATAAAATAAAATAAAATAAAATAATAAAATAAAATAAAATAAAATAAAATAAAATAATAAAATAAAATAAAATAATAAAATAAAATAAAATAAATAATAAAATAAAATAAAATAAAATAAAATAAAATAAAATAATAAAATAAAATAAAATAAAATAAAATAAAATAATAAAATAAAATAAAATAATAAAATAAAATAAAATAAATAATAAAATAAAATAAAATAAAATAAAATAAAATAAAATAAAATAAAATAATAAAATAAAATAAAATAAAATAAAATAAAATAAAATAATAAAATAAAATAAAATAAAATAAAATAAAATAAAATAAAATAAAATAAATAATAAAATAAAATAAAATAAAATAAAATAAAATAAAATAAAATAAAATAAAATAAAATAATAAAATAAAATAAAATAATAAATAATACAATACAATACAATACAATACAATACAATACAATACAATACAATACAATACAATACAATACAATACAATACAATACATAGCATCCCTACATTTTTAGCATGCATAGTTGTTAGGACTAGTTTGAATCTTCCCTATATTATTGACTGTGAAATGACACAGTGAAAATAAACCATATTACTCTGAGGTGTATATCATAGGCATCAGGCTAGAAACCAGGAGACCGTGAGTTCTAGTCCTGCCTAAGGCACAAAGACAGCTGGGTGACCTTGAGCCAGTCTCTATCTCTCAGCCCTAGGAAGCAAGTAAGGGCAAGCCACTTCCAAAATCTTGCCAAAAAAACTGCCAGGAGTCAAAAACTGACTTGAAGTCACTATAAATAAATAAATCTTGTGCACACAGAAGCTGCTTAAATATTTTCAGATGTATGGATTTGTGCAAATGTATTTTCCTCATAAAATCCTGCTCCTGGCCAGAAAATTTAGACCCCAATTAAACTGAACTAATTTCAATACAAGTTTTACAACCCAAACAGGGATGTATCGGCTGTTGTTGATGTGACTGGGTTATGTCATGGTTTAAAGTTGGAATGAGCCATCAATGCTGGTCCTGATTTTCCCCACCCTGATACCCCCCAGATATGTTAGGACTATAATTCCCAGCATATTTAGGAAAGGCTGAGATAGATCATAGAATCCATTATGTTCGTTAGTTTGTTAGATAATATCCCAACTTTCATTCAGGAAGTTGCTTTCATTCCACTCCCTCCTATTTTCTCCCACAATGAAGTTGCTGAAGTGACTGGTCCAAAGTCATCCAATGAACATTCCTGGCTAAGGATAGACTAGAACCTATGTCTCCCCAGGGCCAGACCAACACCTTGACCACTACACCGAACTGGCTGGCGCCTGTGTTCCTACATTGCCCTACATTGCCCAACATATTCATGTTGATGTCTCTATTGTCTTTTTAAGATTTCACCACAGATGAAACAAAAGCACTTCTCAACCTTTGAATTTTATCATTACATTGGTCCATCAGTTCTTACTGCTCTGTGAGTGCAGCTTTATGTTTCTCTTTGGCTCTCGCTGCAAAACCTCATGATATTTTTTTCTCTTTCTTGTTTGTCTGCCTACAAGAGAACAATATACTTTTCATGTATCTTGCTGTCATAGACTAACAAGCTGAAATTAAAAGGGAAATGGAATGGGGAGGAAAGAACGAAGAACAGGGCATTGAACTTGGTTTCATTTTGTTCTCACAGTGTTATAGACAGAGATATAAATATCTTCCAAATATAGCTTTCTTTTGTTACATAAATAAAGTATGGAACCCCTGAAACACAGTGTCAGCAAGATAGATAAGTCATCTCAGCCCTTTTGTAGTTGTTTAGACACTGAAAGATCAATTGCAGAGTTTCTGAAAAGTGGTAGCACTCTTAGAAATCAACATATCCTTACATTACAACATTTGCCTATGAGGCCATATGAGTTGCACACCACTCTGTTGGAACCACCATGTAAGCATGGCTTTTTTATGCCCACAGGACAACCATAACAGGCCAAGAGGATTCCTTCTATCCTCAGTACCATCACTCCTGCCTATTTTTCAAAAGGGAACATGGGGGTACTCATGCAAGCTCCATCCCAATGACTTGATAAGCCTATCTTCTTTTGCAGATCTTTGTCCATGTACTAGGGAGAACAGAATGGAAGTTCTTAGTGTATTTGACTGAACATATTCAAAATCTTATCCAGAATTAGAAACTTGTGAGTTTCTTATCATACAGTATAAGCGTATATTAAGTATAACTTTTAATATTGGAACTTTGAGTTGAGATCCCTTCCACATTAGCCTTTTTCTTGTGTAATGAAACATCTCTAGAGGATTCTACTTAAGCAAGTATTTGGAAGAAGTTTAATGCAAGATGAGGCAAATCAGAGGAACAATAAAAGGGAGAAAGGGAGGGGAGGTCCATTAATCCTTTTTCAAAGAAAAAGGTTTATTTATTTCCTCTCTCACAATACATCATTCAAATATTTCATACCCAGAGCGGTGGGGCAGAGATAGCATATATCACTTGTAAAGCAGGTAAAGTCTACTTCTCCCTTATCCTATCTAATTTTATACATTTATTTGAAACAACTTTAGATCATCTTTCTTATTTCATAGGATTTCATGGTAGTTGTTGTTGTTTATTCGTTCAGTCACTTCTGACTCTTTGTAACTTCATGGACCAGCCCAGCCAGAGCTTCCTGTCGGCCGTCACCATCCCCAGCTCCCCCACAGTCGAGTCCGTCACCTCCAGGATATCATCCATCCATCTTGCCCTTGGTCGGCCCCTCTTCCTTTTGCCTTCCACTTTCCCCAGCATCAGCATCTTCTCCAGGGGATCCTGTCTTCTCATTATGTGGCCAAAGTACTTCAGTTTTGCCTTTAATATCATTCCCTCAAGTGAGCACTCTGGCTTTATTTCCTGGAGTATGGACTGGTTTGATCTTCTCGCAGTCCAAGGCACTCTCAGAATTTTCCTCCAACACCACAGTTCAAAAGTATCTATCTTCCTTCACTCAGCCTTCCTTACGGTCCAGCTCTCGCAGCCATAGGTTACTATGGGGAATAACTTTGCTTTAACTATGTGGACCTTTGTTGTCAGTGTGATGTCTCTGCTCTTAACTATTTTATCGAGATTTGTCATTGCTCTCCTCCCAAGAAGTAGACGTCTTCCGATTTCCTGGCTGAAGTCAGCGTCTGCAGTAATCTGCGCCTAGAAATACAAAGTCTGTCACTGCCTCCACTTTTTCATGGTAGTATGTAATCTCAAAAATCAAAGAGTAAATAAGTGTGATCTATTGTATATATGACTACAAATTTAAATATGTAATTTAGAAATAAAATACCTGGTATAGAAAGGATTGCCAAATTGGCCTGTGGGGTGATTAAGTTTGTTATTGAGGGTCCTCATATTTGTTTGCTTGAGTTACAGCAAATTCTGCTCTATGTTCTCTCTCTCTCTTTCCCCCCGCCCGCTCTGGTGTGTGTTATTTCATTAAATCGTTCCTTTGTACCTTGTGGGATTTCTTTCATCATTTGTGAGCCATTGCAGGTGTCTCATATAGAAACAGAAACTTTAATGCAGATTTTAACTGCAAGAGCAATTAATCATCGCTACCATTCTCATAAACAACTAATGAGTTAATAAAATGAAATGGAAACAGGGGGATATTGCAATGCCAGAAAAACAGTGCCAAGGTAAAGCTAAGTAAATCTGCTAATCTCTTGTATGTCCTTGACATCTTCCATTATTAAACAACCCTCAGGTATCAAGGCTTAGGAAATGCTGCTGCCTGAGACCTTGGAGCGTTATTGTCAATCATATTGAGCTGTTGGTGAGGCTGAACATGCTGAATTTAGCATTGGAGAAGAATACTCTTCCTTTCTCAAAAATACCAAACAGCACAATCAAATTAGTTTCAGCAACTGTTTGCATTTGAAAACAATGTATTGTTTGAAATATTGTGAGACTTAAAAAAAAATATCTTCCTTTCTTCACTAATACTTGGCATTATATTTAGGCAATTGTGAATTATTAGAGAGGCGTACCTACAACTTATATGTGCCATCTGGCACATACACAATTTTTAAAAGAGAGAGAGAGAGAGAGAGAGTGCAACTCTGCCAGATGTGTAAGGATAGAGCAAAGATATCCTGATAAGATTAATAAGGTTCTTTTCATTTAGGGACAGCTTTTCTTTACTTATTTAAATAATTGTGTTTTATGTGGTGAAAGACAATTAAACAACACTGAGCTAAAGATAAGGTAATGGCCAGTAAGGAAGAAACTACACACATAGGTTTTGGTTAGGATTTAATCTGCATGAAATTTAATGTACTTCAATATTTTTTTAATCCGTACAATTGTGTCGGGTTCTTGGAGACTGCCTGACAAGTCCCTGCAATTTTCTTGGCAAGTATTTTTTCAGAAGTGGTTTGCCATTGCCTCCTTCCTAGGGCTGAGAGAAAGTGACTGGCCCAAGGTCACCCAGCTGGCTTTGTGCCTAAGACCGGACTAGAACTCACAGTCTTCTGGTTTCTAGCCTGATGCCTTCACCACTACACCAAACTGGCTCTCACTTCAAATTTTTGTTGTTGTTGTTCAGTCGTTTAGTCGTGTCCGACTCTTCGTGACCTCATGGACCATAGCACGCCAGGCCTTCCTGTCCTCCACTGTCTCCCGGAGTTTACTCAAATTCATGTTCATTACATCGGTGATGCTATCTAACCATCTCATCCTCTGCCGTCCCCTTCTCCTTTTGCCTTCAGTCTTTCCCAGCATCAGGGTCTTTTCCAGGGAGTCCTCTCTTCGCATTAGGTAGCCAAAGTATTTGAGCTTCAGCTTCAGCATCTGTCCTTCCAATGAGCAGTCAGGGTTGATTTCCTTTAGGATTGACTTATTTGACCTCCTTGCAGTCCAAGGGACTCTTAAGAGTCTTCTCCAGCACCACAGTTCGAAAGCATCAATTCTTCGGCGCTCAGCCTTCCTTATGGTCCAACTCTCACAGCCATACATTACTACTGGAAAAACCATAGCTTTAACTATACAGACCTTTGTCGGCAAGGTGATCTCTCTGCTTTTTAGTATGCTGTCTAGGTTTGCCATAGCTTTCCTCCCAAGGAGCAAGCGTCTTTTAATTTCATGGCTGCAGTCACCGTCTGCGGTGATCTTGGAGCCCAAGAAAATAAAATCTGTCACTGCTTCCATTTCTTCCCCTTCTATTTGCCAGGAAGTGATGGGACCAGATGCCATGATCTGGGTTTTTTTAATGTTGAGTTTCAAGCCAGCTTTTGCACTCTCCGCTTTCACACTCATCAAGAGGCTCTTTAGTTCCTCTTCACTTTCTGCCATTAGGGTGGTATCGTCTGCATATCTGAGGTTGTTGATATTTCTCCCGGCAATCTTAACTCCGGCTTGTGATTCATCCAGCCCGGCATTTTTCATGATGTACTCTGCATATAAGTTAAATAAGCAGGGTGATAATTTACACCACTGCAAATAGATTCCACAGGAGTGTCATATCCATCCATGTCTCTTCAATGTTTATACACTTTAAGGATGACTAGAGCCCTTACAATGTAGTGATTAAGGTATTGAACTGGGTAGACTCAGGTTCTTGTTCACCTTCAGCCATAGAAACTTGCTGGAATACTTTCAACCCCACCTACCTACGAGAGTGGTTGGTGTGGGGCTAAAACGAAGGAAAATCTCTCATGTAAGCCAACATAGGCTCCTGGTGAACCATCATCATCATCATCATCTGTGTAGGGCTAAATCTAACCCAGGAGTTAATTGATCAACTCCTTTTGCAAGTCCCAGGACAGACTAACCCCAACCCCATTGACCTAGTTAAGCATATAAAGGGAACAAGTTGTCTTTGTATTGCCTAAAGTTGCATAAAATCATTACTGCTGTATTTTTGCTTAGAAATGCTTCTTACCTAGGCTTTCATATATCCTTCCATCAACTCTTATTTTCAGGAAATGCTAAGTATGTTGCTGTTTGTCTCTTCGGCCATAGCTATGTCATAGAGCTGTCAGGTTCAATTACTGTAAACACAAAAGCTCGTCAAACATTAAATCTGTTTCAAGTATTTGCATTGCAACTAGCAGCAATGCTATTTCCTTTGTTCTGATGGATCTTTAGTGTTGTTCCAAGAAGATACTGTACATCCAATTTTATCCAATATGCTTAGCATTTGAATACATAAGACAAAATGTTGTATCCTGCACTCTTTTCTCCCAAATGATGCTCATACCAAATAGATATTTTAAGGATGAGCTCTTAAATTTGTGTAAAAAGAAGTATCCATCTTAGGAATTCTGCATTAAAGCATAGATGTTCTTCAGTCAAAAACTTCCAGGTTGTTACTGCTTGTCAACTAGCCTGATGTTTTCCTGACTACTAAAGACTGCACTTTAAAAATCTTTCCTATTGATTGCTACACAATCATTTTTAAACTGCTGCTGGGAACTGAACAGGACATTGTATTTGACCATTGGCTAACAGTTCTTTCCCACCACCCTCTCACACTGCCACATATAATTTACTGACATATCCAAGATATATCCAAGGGTCTCAACTAGAACCTTTTCTAACTTTGTCTACTTAATTTGTGATGGCAGGAACTGAATGTAAGACTTTCTGCAGACAAAGCATGTCTTCTTCTAATAAATTATAGTTCTTTAAAAACAATGGAGCGAGAAGTTTAGAAACATTTGCATACAATTTACTTCCTTGTTTTAGTAAAAGGTAAAGGTTCCCCCACACAGTCGTGTCCGACTCTAGGGGCCGGTGCTCATCTCCATTTGTTAGCCAAAGAGCCAGCGCTGTCCGAGGCTGCTTCCACGGTCATGTAGCTGGCATGACACACGTGGAATGCTGTTACCTTCCCACTGAAGTGGTACCTATTTATCTACTTGCATTTGCATGCTTTCGAATTGCTAGGTTGGCAAGAGCTGGGGCTAGTGCAGGAGCTCACTCTGTCATGCGGGGCTAGGGTCTCGAACCTCCGAACATGCGACCTTCCGATCAACAAGCCTGGTGTCTTAACCACTGAGCCACCGTGCCCCTCTCTTGTTTTAGTATGCCCATATAATATATTAACAGCTTTAATGACTTGCAGATTATGGTGCTTTGTTTCTGAACTAAGAAGAACTTCTTGTGGAAATGTCACCTGATTTGTGTGAAATCTGACAAGCTGGGTAAATATGGTTTCTGAACCTTGTAATTGTAAAACCCCAGTGATATGGTTCATGGCCTGCAAGTAGAGAGGGGATTAAAAAGTTCTATGGAAATAAGTTTAGAAGGAAATATTGATTGGGGAGTATATGAAGATAAGAATTCATGACCACAGGAAGTCCTAAAACATCATCAACAGATTGTACACTATGTTTTATCTGCCACCTCATAATCTTCAGGCAACAAAATTATTAATCAAGTCTAAGAAGTTTCCATGCAGTCCTTCAATTATGATTAATAGCTATTTGATTTATTCTTAACATCTAATAGATTGAGAAATTATCTGTACAGGTAGTCCTCATTTAGCAACCACAATTGGGACTGGCAACTTGATCATTAAGTGAAGTGGTTGTTAAGTGAAACCACAACTGCACTTAAGATCTTACTTCAGCTTTTCTTTGTGAAGGTCGTAAATGCGAGGATTTGTTGCAAAGTTACTTATTCATCACTGTTATAACTGTGAATGTCCACCAAACAAGGCAGTCACTAAACGAGGACTACTTGCATATCGTCACATCATGCTGGTTACACATAACACAAGCTTTGGTTCAAATCCCAATTCAAGAAAATAACCCACTTTTGATTAGATTGTATACGCAAACACTGAACATTTTCCAAACACCCAGTTCTACATCCTCTACAAGTACAAAGAATTTCCTTATGTCTTTTGACTCTCCTGTTCTGGAAAAGACAGCACCAAATACCAATGCATTTACGGATGATAAAGGGACTTAGAAATAAACAACTCAGATAACCATGACCTAGCCCAAGGTGCAAGGTCCCACAGCCACCCTAGAAACATATTTAAGGATTCCCTTACTAACTTTGCTCAGACTGAAGAAGCTTCTTGGATAAGGAGCGAAACGTTTCCACTGAGAAAATAGAAATCCAGTTGACATGATTCAAGCTACAGACTGTTCCACCTGGATGACTGAGAACCTTCATCGACAATGCATTTATATGTGATATTGCTCTCATATTTCTGGTTAAATCATTAAGTAAGATTAGAAAGTGGAAATTAGGGCTCTAGTTCTGGAATATCTCAGTATGTGTGAAGGGATCCATGCTGTAAAAATCAGTTTAAGTACATGTCCAGGATGCGCTACATAAACTGATTTGCATTGGAACTGGAAATGTGTAGAGACTACCTTATAGGAGGCAATGGTAATCTGCAATGAACATACATTAAGGGCTGTGAGAGACAGACATATTGCCAATAAGCCACCATATTTTTCATCTCACTTGGCATAATTGCAACAGCAGAGGAATGATGCCTCCAGTCTCTGAAACAATTAGTTCATAGTGCATGCAGTCACCTCTGATTTTTAAGCAATCACATTTCTTTGCTGAGTGAAAATTAGAGCAGAGAAGGGGATGTGAAGAAATAAATTTCAAATCTCAAAGCTATTCACTTGGCAAAGTAAATGGTGCTTCAAAACGAGAGGCTTTTGAAAGTTAATTTCTAGCTGAATTGTGTGCTGTCATTCTATAATATCCCTTATTGTATATTATCGACAATGGTTTATGTGTTAATGGAATAGAAGCTGTTGTCATAAATATAAAAGTAATGGTAGGCATCCTGAATTGTCTTCATTCAGCAGCCCAGTTCACTTGCCTGTGAAGAAGGAACACGTTTGTGTTTGTGTGTTTGTGTTTGTGTTTGTGTTTGTGTTTTGTTTTGTTTTGTTTTGTTTTGTTTTGTTTTGTTTTGTTTTGTTTTGTTTTGTATATAGTACATACCAAACAGGCTGATAAATAGTGAAAAAGGTCCCTTTCGGTAGGAAGGCAATAATCACCCCAACTGCTGATAAATATATTTCTCTCAAAAAAATTTTTTCAGGGTGGAAGGAATCTCTTGAAACCACTAATTAAAACAGGAGGAAATATGTAATGGGAAAAGTGGCAGGAATTGTGATTAGAAAAGCTGAATGGTGGCAATTTTGCTCCTCAGTATCTGACATAAGAAAAGATGGGTGGTCTTACCCACAAAGGAGTGGAGGCTGAAGCTACATGAAAGTGTTTCATCACATTCTAGAAAGATACCAGTCAAATGATAGTTTCCCCTGGTCTCATTGAAGTCCTCCAGTTGAAACTGGAAAAGATCCATCCACTCTCAAATGCATGAGTTTATTGTGGTAATGTTCTCATGGGGCTTAAATGGAATGTGTCTGGGGTCACATGTGGATGGAGCAAGGTGTAATCAAAACCAAAACCAGGCATCTTCAGAGTAAAACCCATAGCTTAATTCCATGTATTTTTTCATGTTCAGTTCCCCTACCATGCATCACAATCACTTTGTTCTTGTCTTAACTATCTTTTGTTTCTAGCCAAAAATAAGTTGGAAATCATTGTTGTTCAGAACAGGGCCACCAAATGTTTTTTGACTTTGGATATGGCAGATATGGACTATAGGGCTCCTTGCAGCCTGAAAGTGTGAGTTACCAATTATATCTTGTTGTTGTTGTTCAGTCGTTTAGTCGTGTCCGACTCTTCGTGACCTCATGGACCATAGCACGCCAGGCCTTCCTGTCCTCCACTGTCTCCCGGAGTTTACTCAAATTCATGTTCATTACATCGGTGATGCTATCTAACTATCTCATCCTCTGCCATCCCCTTCTCCTTTTGCCTTCAGTCTTTCCCAGCATCAGGGTCTTTTCCAGGGAGTCCTCTCTTCGCATTAGGTGGCCAAAGTATTTGAGCTTCAGCTTCAGCATCTGTCCTTCCAATGAGCAGTCAGGGTTGATTTCCTTTAGGATTGACTGGTTTGACCTCCTTGCAGTCCAAGGGACTCTTAAGAGTCTTCTCCAGCACCACAGTTCGAAAGCATCAATTCTTCGGCACTCAGCCTTCCTTATGGTCCAACTCTCACAGCCATACATTACTACTGGAGAAACCATAGCTTTAATTATACGGACCTTTGTCGGCAAGGTGATGTCTCTGCTTTTTAATATGCTGTCTAGGTTTACCATAGCTTTCCTCCCAAGGAGCAAGCGTCTTTTAATTTCATGGCTGCAGTCACCGTCTGCGGTGATCTTGGAGCCCAAGAAAATAAAATCTGTCACTGCTTCCATTTCTTCCCCTTCTATTTGCCAGGAAGTGATGGGACCAGATGCCATGATCTGGGTTTTTTTAATGTTGAGTTTCAAGCCAGCTTTTGCACTCTCCTCTTTCACCCTCATCAAGAGGCTCTTTAGTATATCTACTGTAGATTAAAGTAAAAGAATATTAGTATTTATTGAAATTAATGTTGCCTCTTTTACCTTTGATAAATGTGGGATGTTGGTTTCATCCCTAACTATGTCATGTATGCTTGCATGTATTATTTTGATTGCTTCCAATTGTTCACAGTGTTTAGTTATTATAATTAAAACAAGATAAAATAAGAAAGTCCTTTGGGAGGCCAAGAGTCTGCAGAATACTATCATGGGAAGTTGCAGACATATAGTTTGGGGCCTTAAGGGGATCCAACTGTACATCTGATTGGACAATGCTAACTAATTATTTTATATGGAGAAATGAACCTTAACAAGAATTTAATCAGAGAGTATAACTGTCAGCAGTAATTTGGGAGGAAAGATAACCAATCCTTTCACACATCTATGGAAGTTTGCTATGTTTTTTGGGCTGGATTGAGTCTTTGGAAACAGATTGTAAGGAGATGCTTCTTTGCAAATATAAGTAAATGCAATTGGTTCCCATCTGAATATGTAATGATATTGTTCAATAATGGTTGGGTTCAGAACCTGAATCTGTCAGCCTTTCACAAGACCTTAAAGACATGGTTCTATCACCAGTCCTGGGGATCCAGCTGTGTGTCTGAGCCCGTGCAATAGCTGTGCCAATTTGTGTTGTGCTTCTTTACCTCGGCTGTGTTTTTATGTGTTTTATGCTTTTAATGATGTTTTTAATTGTCATGAGCTGCCCAGAGTTATGAATTTGAGATGAACAGTCATAAAGATCAAATAAATAAACAAACAAACATTGAGAAACTCTGCTTTCCAACTAGAAGAGCTGTAGAATCTCCCTAACCTTCCACTCCTGTCTTTAACCTCAGAAGATGAAAAAAAAACATTTCATTCAAATGGAAGAGACTGTAGATTATATGAATTAAGTCTGAGTCCCTCAGACCCCCACTGCTCACTTTCAGAGTTACAAGTAATTCAGTGGCCAAAAAAAAATCAGCTCACAAAAGCTTGTGCCTTTTAATAAAAATGTTAGTCAGAAAAGGTGTTACCAGACTTCTGATTTTTGGCGACCTTAGACCAACACAGCTGTCATCCTATAAAGCAGGGGTGGGCAACATCAGGCCCGCGGGCTGTATACGGCCCATGGGGCTCCCGCCTAAGGCCCGCAGGGCTCCCACCTGCAAACTCCACCCCTACCATGCGATTGGCTCCCGCCCGCAAACCCCACCCCCCAGTGCTTGTGATTGGCTCCTGCCCGCAAACTCCAGCCCCCTGTCCACAGAAATCCCACCCACCCCCGGTCCCCGGTTATAAATATCCAAATGGCACTTGGCAGAAAAAAGGTTCCCCACCCCTGCTATAAAGTAACTCAGGGGCATTGTTCAGTATTAAATTTTTGTTCTACTGGCAATGATAGTCTCACAGCATTGAGACATAAACTAGAATTAACAAAAATACAGTGTGCATGTCAAAATAATCATGTCCTATGCTTCCTAGTTGGCGGATGCCAGCAATAGGTTGGCTTGCAAGGTCTTTTCTAGGTTACAGATCCTAGCTTGCATAGAATAGCACTATACTTGGGATACAATCGGCTTTTGGTTGCACTTGTGGTATACTGGTCAAAATGTGTCAGAACTGACTGGTATTATCATCACTGTTAGCATGTGGTACATGAGCAGCAAAGGCTGGTAGCTTGAGTTATATCTTCTCTAACCTATGAGAAAACTTTCTGTTAAAGCTTCCATTGACCACAGCCATAATGAATGATGGCAGTCAACATCTGTGAGGCCATCTGGTAATATCCATGGCATTAGGAAGATTACATTTCCTTGCCTTTCCCTCTCCCCCTCCCTCTCCCCCTCCCTCCCTTCTTCTTACTCCTTTTCTGTGCTTTGCATAATATTGCTCACTCCAAAAGGGAGTAACATGAGGGTTAAGTAAGTATGTAGATTATTAATTTATTGTATTAAGTAATATATTTAATAAGGTATTAAAATTAAACATTAAGTTTACAACTTTCAAAAATTAAAAGTCTGGGTTTATGAAGTGTTTTCAAGACCTTTCAAATGCCAGCAAGAAGGTTAGTTCCGTTGATTCAACAGGGAATCTCTTCCAGGGACTAGAGGTTGTGCTTGAGAAGACCTGACAGTTGTTGCATGGCAAGTCTGTGACAACTCTAAGTGAATGTCCTCAGATGACCCCAAAGCTTCCACCTTTGGGGTGGGAAATGCATAACATCTATAGTGTACATTTTAAAATAGCAAAACCAAAGTTATTCCCAGATGATATCTGTGTCAATTACAAAGAAAACAAATTTAGTGATTCAATAGGAACAATGCCATTGTCTTATGGTCTTCTGTCATGCATCAGGCTTCCTTTCCTCGTAGTGTTTCCACAGAGATTTAGCTCTCTAAAGCCACATCTTTGGGGTAAATATTGAATTAAATATTCCAGCAAAGACAATCCCTTTCTCACTGCCAGCAGATTTATGGAGCCTTCACTGTCACACAGCAACTGTTGCCCTTATTATATTTCTGTTGGTTCAAAGCATAGTTTGGCAAAACAATTGCCATTCTAAATATTCAGGCCCAAAAAGAGGGGTGGAAAGAGAAAGAGAGAATTACACAGAATGTTAATAAAGCAGGCAATAACTTTAGAAGTAAAAGAGCAATTTTTGCTTTGTTCACTGCAAATATAATGCTGGTTTTAAAAAAATTTAAAAAAATTAAATGCTAATTTTAAAAAATTTAATATCAGCATTGAGAACTGGGAAGCCCTAACTCATGAGCATTTCAATTGGAGGTCAGTCTTTATTAAAGGCACTATGGACTTTGAAGAAGCACGAGTACAGGGCGAAAGGGAGAAACGAGCTAAGAGGAAGGCACGTCAAGCAAACCCTCATCGTGACCGTCTTCCACCTGGAAACCGATGCCTTCATTGTGGGAGGTTGTGCGGATCCATAATTGGCCTTTACAGCCACTTACGGATCCACCGTTAAGATTTTACCCCTGGAAGACAATCTTACTCGGCTATGAGTGATCGCCAAGACTATAATGCTGGAGGTGTTATACAACATTATTTTATGAAGATAGAAAAGAATTAAGTAGCAGCAAAGGGAAAAACAGACCTGTTTTTTAAAGGATGAATATGTGGGAAATGCCTTTGAGCACAAGATTATTGTGAGAAAACAATAAAATGAATAAATTAAAATAAAATAGGTCAATTACTGAGAATAGTGAGACCACCACCTTTCCAATGTAAATTAGCTTAAGTATTACAACATATTTTATTTATATTAGAGAATTTGATTTGGTCTTATAGATATTTCTTTTATTTAGACACCAATGAGATATACCAGTTCAGTATGGGATGTGAAAATCACATTTGATCTGAGAGCATCCATTCTAATCGTTAAAATGAGTCAATTTCATGAAAACTGTTAGTGTGTGCACATGCCCAAAAGTTCATCAAATTTTCATATCAATTCAGAGGCATACTGTACAATAAATTTGACATGTCAAATTGATTCAGGAACTGGATTCAGTTTGAAGGGATGATTTGATCAAAGTACCTTCAAACTGAAGCTCTGAGCCAAAGCTTTGCATAGTCCTAGTATTGGACCTATCTCAAAGCTTATTGGCTGATGTTGGTATAGCAGCAACATATTTGATTAGATTAGTATACCTTACCATGGTTTTTGTGACATTTAAAAATGGAGGATGAAAAGCATGATCCTGTGTTCTTTGAAGGGAGGACAAAATATAACCATAATAAAAATGTATTGCGCAACATGTGTCTGTTGCTTACTGATTTTTAGTTGTTTGTTGTTTATTCATTCAGTCGCTTCCGACTCTCCGTGATTTCATGGACCAGCCCACGCCAGAGCTTCCTGTCAGCCGTCGCCATCCCCAGCTCCCCCACGGTCGAGTCCGTCACCTCCAGAATATCATCCATCCATCTTGCCCTTGGTCGGCCCCTCTTCCTTTTGCCTTCCACCACTGATTTTTAGTGTACATTTATTCCCCAATGAAGGAAACCACGTTAAAATGAACAGCAGGAGAAATAAATGGCAATAATGAACATGATTGGGGTTTTTTATTATTATTATGGTGTTCTTTCTCTATTTCTTCGGATTCATATCCATTTGTCCCTCTCAGTGGTGTTTTCCTTTCACTGTCTTATTTTTCCAAAATGCCCTTTATGTTATGAATGGTACAGGAAGAATTGCCCTCAATCTAAAGAGTTTAATTTGACCTGATTTATGACAGTACCTAGTTTGATAGCTTCCATAGTGTTTTATTATATCATCATAGCCAGTATATAATCCCTGGCTGGCACTCCAGGAAGATTAAAGCAAGGGAAAATATTGGAGTGGAAACAGTGGAGAAAGGGATTGCAAATAAAGGCTAATAGCTAGAAAAAAGCTAGGAATAAAAGCTTTACTAAAGTGGGTTTCAAGCATCCCAATTTATGAACTGATATTAAACCTGATGGCAAACATACAGCCTTTATATTTCATTTCCTCAGATATCCCCTTCTAATAAATCAATCACAACAAAACCTAAATCACAGAAAACTTTGCTTCTCTTGTACTTTTCCCAAGCAATGACACTGGCTAGATGATCATGCAATCTATTTTCTCTTGGCTTCATCCCATTTGTCAAATGTTACAATAGAGAGGAAACATTGTGTTCCAACATATATTATAAATTTTACGTACATTTCTCCTCTATATTATGACCTATTTATTAGGTTGAGCTGCTTCTGTTTTATTTACTCAGTTTTCTCAGCAGTCATTCCAAACTGCCTGAAGCAAAAAGGGAAATGGGTAGATAATCCAAATACAGAATACTAAAAAGGTCATCACTGAACAGAGAAGTACCTGTGTGCTTAGAATTTGCAAGTTGTTTAAAAATTCATATTTGGCGTTTCTCCAAGAGAGAGACAGAATGAGAGTGAGGGACAGTTAAATAACATCAGGAAGGAGGAGGAGGAGGAGGAGGAGGAGGAGGAGGAGGAGGAGGAGGAGGAGGAGGAGGAGGAGGAGGAGGAGGAGGAATGAAAATGACTTCTTTAATTTGATGGTTACAACTGTGATTTCCATTATTAACTGGGGGGAGGGGAAACTATTTGCAATGAACATACACTCCCACAATTATATATTCAAGGTCATAGTCAATTAGAAAATATGTTTTCTGGGTTTCTGAATTCTACTACCTTGTTTTTATTTTGGTTCATCAGAAAAGTTTGGTCTGTTAGTACATTCACACACCAAGTACTCATCAAGTTTATTGAGACCCTCATTCTGATACAACCCTTAATACATGATCACATGTAAAGTAGCTTTGATACCCTTACAGCCTTAAAGCTAGAGATAAATTTTAGGTGGTAAGAATATGAACAAAAGTAAATGAATAATGAAAATGTATTATGTTTCCCTGCTTATTCCCATGGAGAGCTTCTATACCAAGGTCACACATTCTTGAATGATCAGTCTGGGATACATTGTTAGAAGTCCTTTTTATATGAGTCATGATGTGCTACTCCTGTCCTGAGACATAAGAGTTCAAACAAAAAATGGCTTACTGCTTTGTCTGAGCAAATTTCTCTACTCAAATTTGTTCGAGTGATTCAGAGTAATCCCCAGCTCCTAGTTTTGGTCTTCACATTAACATTGTACTCACAAAAGATTATCTGATCTTCATTTCCCATCAGTCCCTGCTAGCCTAGCTAATGGCAAATGATTGTGAAGTACTGGGCTATAAAAACTGGAGGGCACCAAGCTGCCTACTGTATCTATTAGAATTTTGAGTCAATGCAATATAGTGCATATGTGCACAACATTTAGCAAGGTATGAATTCAACTTGGATTATAAAACTAAGAAAATAAGTAGTATCAACTGCTGTATGAGAATTTTTGCTCATGTTCTTAAACCACCACCTGATATGTAATGTCCATTCCTGCTTTGAGAGTAGGCTGCATGTATTCTAAACATGCTGGAATTCTTATTTTTATTCTCTGTATTTCCTTTTCCCTCCAAGGAATCACAGTAAATTTATCAAAAGGACATAGTGTACTCAGCTTTTATCTTTTGATTTATGGGAGATATTATATCAGCAGAACTGAACTGGGAAACAGCAAGAATACTCCTCGGATAAAAAAAACTGCTTGGAGCTGACATTTAACCCTTCCAAGTTTGAAATGGACCATTAAAAAATGGCCCTCCCTTCCTTCCTCCCTCCTGAATGTCATTTAAGTGTCATACATCTCTTCCATTAAGTTCTGAGCAACAGGAATGCTCAAAATATTATTTTCATCTCCAATACAATAAATATAGATGGTTTCAGAGATCTGTGGGTAATAATTCTGAGCCAGAATTATTATAGTATCTGTCTTGTTCAGCTGGGATGAAAGTGATATCTTTTAATCCTCAGCAACCTAAAAATCCCTTTATTGGGGTGCCAATCCTACTTACACTGGATCTGGTTGACTGATTACTGGGCTTATGAGTTCAAGGGCTGTCCTGCAGAATAAAAACTAAAGACCAACTCTAGACATAATTCTTAAGCAGGAATGGGGAATCTGTGGCCCTCCCAATCTTGCTGAACTACATCTTCTAGCATCTTTCCCAGTGCCATGCTTAAAATGCTGCTGGAGTAGAAATTCAGCAATGTTTCTCATCTCAGATCCAGATTTCTTAAGCAGCAGAAAAACTGTCTCCAGAAATGGTGAATGAGCAGTTAAGCAGAATAGCTGTTATACGAGCAACACTCAAGGATCCATGAAGAATTTTAAAAGCAAACACTGACAAATGAGGCTTATCCTCAGCTATTGAACTAGGACTCTTATATGAAGCACCACAGCAAACTACTCACCACCACCCAACCAGAAAGGAAATTACCAGTAGATTTTAACAACTTTATTTATCAGCATAAGCATTGCACATTCACTTTTTGAATCACTCAGATCTTACATCTTACCTAAATGCCCCCACCAAAAACAACAACAACACACTTTCTTGTGCTGGCCAGGCAATGAAAGGGTGTGGGAAGTCCCTTTGAGCCCTCTTTGAGATGAACTTTGATAGAGTGGAAGATGGGACTTCTTTTCACTCTAGCTCTCATTTATAGGCAATGATGGGTTACCTCAGTGTCACAGATCTTGTCATGATTGTTCATCAAAATCTGATATCTAACCAAAGTGTTCTTTTCCATGACCATTCCATGAAGTTTCTTCTTCAGCTCAACTTTTTAACTCTTTGTCTGCCTATTAACTCATCCTGTAACAAAACCTTGAAGTTTCTGCCTTTCTAGTGTATTCTTCAGGAGCACCGCAGGGAATATAGGCCCTTTGCTCCATGATCTTCACCTTCAAAAGCTGACTTCTGCTTACGTTCATCCATGTATTTGTTCTTCATTTCAGCAAGGTGACTATGAGGGATAGAAGACAAGCCAATGCATGGACATGGAAACATACCTGTATACACAAGCTTTTTTAAATTATCCATTCAGTCGTATCTGACCCTTGGTGATTCCATAAGCCAGCTCTTTCCATGATTTTCAATCTTGTACAGCTTCTTTCAGTTGCTTTAAATTTTGGGCTGTGTCTGCTTTGATTACATCCAACCAGCGTGTTCTTTGGCGTCCTCGTCATCTTTTGCCACTGACCATTCCAAGCATAACAACTTTCTCTAATGATGTTGATCTCATGACATGACCGAAGTAACTAAGTCTAAGTTTTGTTATTTTTCCTTCTAGTGGCATTTCCAGTTTTATGAGCTTCAACACTTCTTTATTCATTATCTTTGCAGTCCAAGGGATTCGCAAGAGCCTCCTCCAACACCATAGTTCAAAAGAATCAATTTTCCTTCTATCCAACTTTTTCATCGTCCAACTACACAAGCTACTATCCCCCAAATTCTCAGACATTATAATATCTCCTGAACCACCTCTTCCAGAGGGCAGAAATTGTGAGGAAATCAAAATGCTTTGTTAAATGGGCTATGAAATACAACCCAGAAATCTTATATATCCATTGTATACTTCTAGATAAATATGTTTTGCATTACTTCCATTAAAACAGGAAGCCTCGTAGCCAGATGTAGTTCTCGGAACAATGCTATATATTGATTACATTGGCCACTGTTTCAGCATATTATGACTAATTGATCATTTCACAATTGTTGTATACCAAATTACTTAGGAATAAGAGTCAGAATAAAAGTTGCTTTAAATAAGTAGCTGGAAGATATATTGATAGGTAGAAGGAAGAATTTCAGGAGCTAGAGGAGTTGATAAGGAGCATTCTCATCTCTTCCCTCTGTGATGAATTGATTTTTGTGACTGCCCATGGCAATCATAAGAATCCTTTCATTAATGTGCAAGCCCCTCTCCCCAAAGTAGCCATTTTGTTAGAAGACCCTAAATTCAAACATATACAATGTCTTCCAAAAGGTTAATTAGCTCTGAAGATCAGAAGTCGCTTCTTTCTTCTAATATCTTTTTTCTTTCCTGCACTTTTTCTTTCATCTTTTTTATTTTTTCTTAACTATTTTATATTTTTTCATGTTTCCTTTCATTCAATACACACACACACACACACACACACACACACACACACAAACACACACATATCCCAAAAGATTAATTAGCTCTATATTAGGAAGTCAGGAAACCTTTGTAATAATAAAGCCATTGACAGTTAAACAAAGCATTTTGCCTGTAACAGGCTCTCCTTCACTGAAAATATTTAAGAACAGGGTGGACTGATATTTGTCAGGGATGCTGTAATTACAGGAATGCAAGGAGCATGGTGTTCAACTAGCCTTTCCCCCAAAGGATTCTTTCCAAATTCTCTGTTTCACTGACTGTGATTCATAGTCCAAGCCTAAATAACCAATTTCTAGAGAGATTAAACCAACACGTCTTATCCCATTGGAATTTTAAAAAGGCTTCACATTAAAATGTCTTTCAATCACAAATGCCATTGATTGGTTCTCAGCTGATGACAAGTTAGCAAAGAATGACTTCTGTGTCCCCAGAGCCTCTCCAGAGCCCAGCTTATATCATTTGTGGTTTGAAACTTTGAACCACCTGTCAGCTTTTGGTGGAAGATTTAGATGACTTAACCACAATTTATTACCACCTCTTCCTCCCTCTTGCTCTTGAAAATACAATTATTTCAGAAGCACTTCTAACAGTCCAGAGTTTTGGACATATCCATTTCTTTTAAGAGGAAGGAAGGAAGGAAGGAAGGAAGGAAGGAAGGAAGGAAGGAAGGAAGGAAGGAAGGAAGGAAGGAAGGAAGGAAGGAATGGTCTATAAAGGGAATATATATAAAGGGAATACTTTCTCTATTTTCAATATGGAAAAACTAATATCAGATAATATTATATGGGATATATGGTAAGAAAATTACTAAGCAACAGAGACAGAATTCCATTAGAATGTGTTGCTACTGTAGGCAAGAGTTTTGTCTTGTTTTTGTTTTGCAAACAGCAGTGTGTGTGTGTGTGCGCATGCTTTTAACTGGTACATGCAGTTAAATGCTCAGTACAAATAACACCTTTCTATCTTGGGAAAATGGGCCAGGTTTTGGAAGTGTTTGCCCAATGGTCTTTCAAGTGACATTAACTAAGGCATTTTGCTACCAATGAAAAGGCTGTATAGCAGCCTTCTTCTGTGCGTGCCTGCTAGAGAACTGCAACTTCTAGAATAACCAGACTGTTCAGAAAAAGGGCACCCAACATTATTAGCTGTCTAGAACAGTAACCTTATAAAGGATAGCTACATTATTCAAAGCAATTTAGCTTGCTTGCTTGTTTATGTATTTATATTACTTTAGTCAGTGATATCTAAGCAGCTTAGTGCAAATACAGGGAAGGGGAGGCATTATTCAAAGCAATTTAGCTTGTACTATTATGATTATTATGGAACTAAAAGTAAATAATTTAAATAAGAAATAAAAATAACTGAACTGTTATTATGTATCAGATCGCACCTTTCTGTCCAGAGGCCACATCTATTAAGACTTTGAGTCTTAGGCAGTAATGTACCTTAAATATCAGTTATCAAGAAGCAACAGTGAAAAGGTTTCTCGTCATTTGGTCCATACTTGAGAATATCTCATTAGGCACTTTATGGCATGTAATGTTAGACTTGATGGGCCTTTGGTTCTGCCAGATGTAATATCAAAACATCTGGCAGAGTTCAAGTTAGGGAAAGCTGCAGTACAGCATTCTTGCAGTCCTATGACAGCTTATTTTAGGATGGAGTATAAGTGGCCTTCATCTTCCTTCCAAGTAGGAGTTCACAGCTTTTCCTCATTCTGTTTGCAATTCCATTAACTCTCACAGCTTATTTAAGTTCTGGCTCAACCCTACAGTGGAATCTAGTTATGAAATATACTTATCTAGAATTGGAAATCATAATATTTCATGATATTAAAGAGGGAAAGAAATTTTAAAATGATCCTACCTAGTGCTACTAGGTTCTCTCTCTGTCCCTATATTACTGATCTCAGTTTCCTAGTTTCTTAGCTGCTTTCCCCAAATGTCCAGCTGGGCCCATGTCAGAATCTGAGTTTTCTTAGGAAATGTTCTCTATATGATCATGCCAGTTCCCTACTTCTCCTATAACTTTTTCTGTTCTGGTGCTGGATCCTGAACTTGTTCTCATTTGACCTCTCACAGGGGGTAGTGCACTCAGCATCAAGTCTTGATTCTTCAGAAGTCTTCAAATGGTTAGCAAGCCATTTGTAGTTGAACTCTGCATACATTAAAGTTAAACATGCATTAAAATTGCAGATATTTTGGAATTGCTCTGATTAGTCTACATTGCTGCCATTTCCTTATTTTAAAAGCCCCACTTGATGACAAAATGATATGTAAATGCATGCCTGCTCTTTCTTTGGGCTTATCTTACCATCTAGGGATTTTTCTAACAGACCCTTAATAACATCTTCCTAGAATTGAAACTTTAAAAAACCCACTAAAATAAAGCAAAGAACAGGCACAATGCATCTCTTGATAAGCACCTTAGTAAAAACATAAAATCAATAAAACCCTGGGTGGCAAGAATGTAACTGTGTTAAATTTACAGTGTTTGGAAAAACAATCAACACCCTTCTCAGTTCAATGAAGTCTTGCTTGAGAGAGAGAGAGAGAGAGAGAGACTATATTGCCCCTTTTATTATTGGCTGTAAACAGGCAATTAAACCAATATTTTTGTTTTGTTTGGCATTTACTAGATTTAGTTTTATATATTCCTCAGATAAAAGCTTATTGTTATTTCTTATGTCCTCTTGCCAATTGTACTTAACTGTCATAGTCCCCTTTCTTTCTTTGCAATCTTTTTCTGTATGAGAAGTGTGAAGCCACCGTGGTAGGTCACAATCTTCCATAGAAGATTTTCTTGCCATTTTATTAATGTGAATGGAAGGGGACAAGCAGTTCATGAAAATTAAGATCAATGGTTAGAGTGCCCTGATGTGTGTCTTTGTGTGTCTGTACTTCCTGGAATGAATAGTGCTCTATAATGAATAGATTTGTAGTTCATAGGAATATTTATCCCTCCTTCAGAGGTCGGCACTCACTTCTCAAACCTGAAAATGACTTGAAAATAGTAAACAGCAAGATGTCTATGAAGGTTCTCAGTCATCCAGGTGGAATTGTCTGTAGCTTGAATCATGTCCACTGGATTTCTATTTTCTCAGTGGAAACGTTTCGCTCCTTATCCAAGGAGCTTGTTCAGTCTGAGCAAAGTTAGTAACGGAATCCTTAAATATGTTTCTAGGTGGCTGTGTGACCTTGCACCTGGGGCTAGGTCATGGTTATTTTGAGATGTTTTTTCTAAGTCTCTTTATCATCTAAAGGAGGATCATTAAGATTACCATGCTGCTGTTGAGCTTGCGAAGTGGTCTTAATCTTCCTAGGCACAGAAGACAAAGCAGGAAGGAAAATAGGGGAAAGATTGTGCCTGAGGCCCCCCACCTTTATTCAAGGAAGGATTTTCCAAGTTGGCATAAATGGATTCCTTGACCCCTCTCTCAAACTACCTATCTTCTCTGTCTAAAATGTGAACATTAATGTCCTCAAATGAGTGTCCTTTTTCCTTTAGATGAAGATAAACTGCTGACTCTGGTCCTGTGGTGTTACTTCTCCTGTGTTGGGCCATCCTCCTGTACAAAGGTTGTTTGGTTTCTCCAATGTAGAGTTCAGAGCACTCCTCACTGTACTGGATTGCATAAACTACATTGCTTTTCTTGTGTTTTGGAGTTTGATCTTTGGGTTGTACAAGCCTCTGTCTCAGTGTGTTGGTGGGTTTGAAATATACAGGTATGTGGTGTTTGCCAAATATCCTTTTTATCTTTTCAGACACGCCAGCCATGTAAGGAATGACCAGGTTCTTCCGTTTACTCTGAGTCTCAGCCCTATCTGTCGCTGTTTTAGGTCTGGTAGATTTAGATTTAGTGAAGGCCCAATTTGGATATTCACAGGCCTTCAGAGCTGTTCTCAGGTGCTGATTTTCATTCTTTTTTGAATCCATGGAGGTGGGGATGGTTTCTGCTCTGTGTGACAATGTCCTGATGACTCCTAGTTTGTGCTGCAGTGGATGGTGGGAGTCAAACATCAGATATTGATCTGTGTGTGTGGGTTTCCTGTAGATCCCTATTTCTAGCTTGCCACCGGTCCCAATGAGGACTTCACAGTCTAGGAATGCCAGTCTGTTGTCCTTGGTGTCTTCTCTGGTTCCATAATCCCTGCCATATTAAGGACACATGTTTGACATCAGGACTCAAAAGAAGGACAAAGTAATATCAGAGCATTTCAACCTCTCAGGAATTCCATAGCAGACCTCAGAGGGTCTGTTTTAGAAAAGTGGGACTTTAACAGCACCATTAAGCAGACATTGTTAAACTCACATACATTAAAGGGTTTCAGTCAATCTCAGTGGTTTTTTACACATTACATTTGTGTTAACTGTGCACATTAAAAAGGGTGCCTTGATCACCTGGTTGTACATACCTTTTTGAGGCCAGTGACTATTCCTACAGATGGCCCTGTTTTTTTCTCTTCTTAGTGGCAGCAAAGTTTGGGGAGTCCTTAATTTCTTTCATTAATTTCTTTCTTTCCCTAATTACTCTATCTTGCCTTTGAAATAAAGAAATAGAAAAAGAAATAATGATTTTTTTAAAAAAAAACAGCAATGTATTTGACATCATGATAAAGATTTATGACTGGATGGGTCTGTGAGTGGAAAGGAGACAGGAGTATGATTTACTCATTCCTTGAGTCTAAACACATTTATTTGGAAGCATCCCCCATTGCAATCACTAGAAAAAGGGGTGTGGTGGCTCAGCGGATAAGACGCCAGGTTTGTTGATCGGAAGGTCGCAAGTTCGGAGGTTCGAATCTCTAGTGACGAAGTGAGATCCTGCACTAGCCCCAGCTCTTGCCAACCTAGCAATTCGAAAGCATGCAAATGCAAGTAGATTAATAGGTACCACCTTTACCTTACCTGTAAGTAAATTCTAGTGATTGCAATGGGGGCTGCTTCCAAATAATTTTTTTAGACTCAAGGTACCTGCGTTTAGGGCTGTGGTGTTTCAGGTTGATCCACTTAATATAGTGCTGAACAGCTTATAAAAATTCACAAGAAGGGAAAATATATATGTAGGATAATTGTTTAGGGTTAAAATGAAAGCGTGCATTTTGGAGATGGGCAAGGCTAATGAGTTTTATCATAAGGGTCTTGGGAGATTGCATAGTTACATTTGCATTGAAATGGAGCTATTGACATTGTGTTAGGGCTGAAGGACTGATAAAGTAACTGATAATGAAAACTAGATGGAAATGAGCAGCCATACAACAAATTTAATGCCATGCGGTTTTCTGAAAAATGCCAAAGATTACAATCCAAAATTGTAACAGTGCATTTGGTAGCAATATCCAATTCTGTGTCAATCACTATTTGTTTGCACTCAGATAACTTAGATTATTGGGGAACAGTTACAATACAATTGTTCTTTCCAAGATTTTGCATTGTTGATAAGGATGGTCTGTGGGGGGAGATGGGCGGTGATATAAGTATGATAAATAAATAAATAAATAAATAAATAAATAAATGGTGTGTACATCTGTTTTTAGGGGAAGGCACAGGTAAGTAAACAGGGGCGTGGTGGCTCAGCAGGTAAGACACCAGGCTTGTCGATCAGAAGATCGCAAGTTTGGAGGTTCGAATCCCTAGCCCTGCGTGTGGAGTGAGCTCCCGCACTTGCCCCAGCTCTTGCCAACCTAGCAATTCGAAAGCACGCAAATGCAAGTAGATCAATAGGTACCACTTCGGTAGGTAGGTAACAGCGTTCCGCACGTGTCATGCGGCCACATGACCGTGGAAGCGTCTTCGGACAATGCTGGCTCTTCGGCTAACGAACGGAGATGAGCACTGGCCCCTAGAGTTGGACACGATTGCACAAATGTGCAGGGGGAAACTTTACCTTTACCTTTTACAGGTAAATATAACACAGAAAAGGAAGTGTGTGGAAATGGAGCACATGTGTTGGGAAGGCATTGATTCATCTTCTGCAAAATGTGGATAGTGGTAAATGGAGGAAGACTTCAACAGCAGGAACCACAGTGCTATGGACAAAGCCACAGAGGCTTGTTGATTGACCATAAATCTTAGCACACCAGTGAGATACTACAGGAGATGTCTGTATATTTGAACAGGCTTCAGAGGGAAAAAAAACATCATAGTGAGGTAGTGAATGTGGAATAGTGGTTTTCATGTTGGACTGGACTTGGGGAGAACTGAGGTCAAGACTCCTCTCTGCTTCCCCACCTTTTCTTCTTTTATATAAATCTCTTAGATTGGTGGGATTTTTACAGGAACAGTGATTCTTTTTTCTTGCCAATATTTATTACTGTAAGGGGCGTGATGGCTCAGCGGTTAAGACGCCAGGCTTGTCGATCGGAAGGTCGCAAGTTTGGAGGTTCGAGACCCGAGCGCCGTGTGACGGAGTGAGCTCCCGCACTCACCCCAGCTCTTGCCAACCTAGCAATTCGAAAGCATGCAAATGCAAGTAGATGAATAGGTATCACTTAGGTGGGAAGGTAACAGTGTTCCATGCGCGTCATGCTGGCCACATGACCGCGGAAGCGTCTTCAGACAGCGCTTCGGCTAAGAAACGGAGATGAGCACCAGCCCCTAGAGTCGGACACGACTGTGTGGGGGAACCTTTACCTTTACTTTTATTTACTACTGTAACTATTTGTGCATGGTATCCAGAACACTGAAAGTAAGGCAGGAGCTGAATCTAAAAGAAGCATATTCATCACAAAATGATTCCAAGCAAGTGGGGATAAAAAAAAAAGTTCCCCAGTGGCTGATCATGAATTTGCACAATAAAAATGGAGCATTATGCATGAACCATGAAAGCCCTTTTTGTTTCAGCACTATTTTAATGGAAATGGAAGAAGCCTGCTTTCTTGTAAGTCAACTACTCCCTCCTGTCATAATTCTTCTGATAAAGTAAAAGTCATATACCATTGTCTTAAGAGAGCAAGCAGATTCAACTGGCAGGAAAGTAAAAGCACATTCTGAAGAAATATATCTTCCAGTGTAGCAGGCAGTTTGGTAGATACAGTATGCTGTTAATAATTTTATATATCTTTGCACATGTACATATGCACACACCCAGATGCTTAATTAATGCAAACATCTTCATGATATACAAATCCCATCCTTTCTCATTTGCTCAGCACAACATATATATCATCTATTTATCATCCATCCATCCATCCATCCATCCATCCATCCATCTATCTGCCTTTGAGTCAGTGTTGACTCCTGGCAACTGCCTGGACAAGTCCCTGCAGTTTTCTTCGTGGTTTGCCATTAGCTGTTTCTTAGGGCTGAGAGAAAGTGGCTGGTCTAGGATCACCCAGCTGGTTTTGTGCCTAAGGCAGGACTAGAACTCATGGTCTCCCAGTTTCTAGCCTGGTGACCACTGGGACCACTTCAGCCTTTACTTTCCACATCCTCTCTATTTCCTCCTTCAAGCCCTGCTACTTCACCAACTCCTTCGTCCTGATGTTGCTGTCACTTGGCACCACTACATCTATCATCACTGCTGTCTTATGGTCCTTGACTACTACCACAATGTCTGGTTGATTGGCCAGTACCTGCCTATCCATCTGGATCTGGAAGTCCCACATGATCTTAGCCCTGTTATACATATATGTATACACACACACACACACACACACAGAGAGAGAGAGAGAGAGAGAGAGAGAGAGAGAGAGAGAGAGAGAGACTCATACCCATACCCATACCCAGAATCATATCCATATCCATATCCATATCCATATCCATATCCATATCCATATCCATATCCATATCCATATCCATATCCATATCCATATCCATATCCTCTTTTTGTACTCAGAAGAACTCTGCAAGGCAGTGTAGGACAATGGATCATGGCTGGTCCAAGATCTTCCAAGTGTTACATGAAGATGATGATGATGATGATGATGATGATGATAGATAGATAGATAGATAGATAGATAGATAGATAGAGAAAAAATACTTGTAGAAGCATTTGGAACCAAATTGTCTTCTCACCTAACTCTACATGAGATTGCATTTTGAACTAGCTAACTGATGAGAGCATTTTAGTGTCAGGGATCCTCCATTCAAGTTTGTGGTTTCTGATAACTCACATGCTTCATTGAAGCTAAGATTCTGTTTTCAACAATGGGAAGATGTAAGGAGGTCTTGTATGGTTAGTAGGATTGTACCACCTATTTTTGGGATAAGAACTCCACAACCTTGTGGTAAAATTTACTCCATTGAAATCAATAGAAGCCATTTGGAATAAAGCATTTGCTTCCCCTGCTTTAACTTTTTCTTCATGGAGAAAGATTTAATTTAGAGTTTGATTTGTTGGTCAAAAAGAATGTGGCCAAAACAGACAGACAGACACACAAAAAACCTTGCTGATGGCCAAAATATGTCATAATTTCCCAAGACCATCTCCACAAGACCATATAGGTGCATTAATTATTTTAAGTTTGGCCATATTTCTCTGCCAGCTTGAATTTAAGTATCTAAATTTCATCATAACATATCAACAAAATGCATGCTTATAAATCTGGACTTTATAGTTTTATTTCCCATCATGACCTCAATTTCTTTCACTTCAGTAAGACAAATTGCAACATTTGAGAGTGTGTCCTGTTCATTTTACTGAGTGAGGACCTAGCTATCTTCCCTAAAGTCCTATGATGGATCAACTGTGCCCTCCTGGGGACCTCTCAAAGCCGATGTACACTTTGTTCCTATTTTATGCAATAATATCCACCATCTTGGCTCATGCATCAGTCCCACAACCCAGCAAGAAATTGGTAATAGTTCTACCATTTTTGTGTGGGTACTACATATGAAAGAGAGAGAAAAATGTGATTAATGAAAAAATGGTAATGCCTTTGCTTCACACAAGAGGCCACCTACAGATGTTCTTCATTAAAAAGTGTGACGAAAGAATGGCAGGGTTCCTAGAAGACATTAAATTCTTCACTGGTAGGAACATGAGTCATTGTTTGCAGTGAGAGAGACAAGGCTTCATTCATGAATTGTGAAGAATGCGCTTATAGAGCATAGATTACAAAAGAAAAGAATATATGCTTTTCTAAGAGATGTTGATATTGTACCCTCTTTAAGTGGACCTCTTTTCAATGCCTACAAAACATTACCAGAAAATATTTTCACAAATTCTGCTTTGACAGTTTCTGGTTGGTTGGTTGGTTGGTTGGTTGGTTGTTATATATATATTATATATATATCTCATTCTAATTCAATGTAATGGTATGTGGAAAAGACCTTGGGAGACTGGGGAAAGAGACTGCCAAGGGACTGGTCATATAAGAGACAGCATAGCCCGCAACTGGATAGTGAACAGGGCAAGTGGCTCAGAAGAGACCCTCCCTCGTTTCTCAGGCTGTAAAGGAGACAAGGGGAAAATTGTACTTTCAGACTTGCAAAATTCTGTTAATGTTGAATTAGCTTATCTAGTCGTGTTTCCTGTCTTGTCTACCTGGTAAAGCTGACATCAATCTTGTAAGTCTGAAAGTTTTCAGGAAAAAAAAACATTTTACAAAATCTGAAGAGGTAGAAGGAATTGGTTCTGTTCCAGTGACATCTGCTTAGTTCTAGACCTCAGGAAAAATATTCTCCCTGTATTCTATCCTCCCAATTTTCCCCCTTTTCCCTTTGATTAAGAGTCATCCATTGTAGTGGGCTGTGAGAATAATCTTGGGAGAAAGGAGGACAAGCCACAGCCAGGGCAGTGGTGAGACAAGAGATCCTCTCAGCCCACATAAAGAATGCAGATGGAGAAAGCATCTCAGAAGGGACCTCCCTAGTTCTCTGGAATGTAAAGGCAGGGGAGGGGAGAAGTGCTTTCAGAATTGCAAGATTCTGTTACTGTAACCTTACAACAAAGGTAGTGTTAGTACACATGGTTTTGGTTTCCTGTCTGGACTACCTCCAAGGGCTGACATCCATTTTATAGCAATAATGTTAAAGATGGGTTGAGTTGATACATTAAGAGTTTTGTTTGTTTGCTTTGGGGAAAAAGATTGTCCAGAAATATGCTGTGATAATTCAGAACTTTGAAGTCAGTCATTGGAAGGACAGATGCTGAAGCTGAAGCTCAAATACTTTGGCCACCTAATGCGAAGAGAGGACTCACTGGAAAAGACCCTGATGCTGGGAAAGACTGAGGGCAAAAGGAGAAGGGGACGGCAGAGGATGAGATGGTTAGATAGCATCACCGATGTAATGAACATGAATTTGAGTAAACTCCGAGAGACAGTGGAGGACAGGAAGGCCTGGCGTGCTATGGTCCATGAGGTCACGAAGAGTCGGACACGACTAAACGACTGAACAACAACAACAACAAGAGGGACTGAGCAGGGGAAGTAATCTATCTAGATCCTAATCTAGATTAAATAAATGTTGGATGGTTGTTGTTATGGTCCTTCAAGTCAATCATGAATCCTGGTGAATACCTGGAAAGGTCCATGCACTTCCATTAAAAATATTTTCAAAAGAGATCTACCAGACCAGTGCCTTCTTCTAGGATGCTTTTCGACTTCCCAGTTCAGGTTTGAGAGACTATGTCTGGCCTAAAGTCACCTAGCTGGTTTTCATGCCTAAGGGAGCAGTAGAACCTAGGTATCCTCTCCTTATAAACTACATGAACCCAGATACAGCCACCCAAATTAGGTTGAAGAATTAAGACAAGCAGTAGGAGGCAGCATAGTGACCCAGAATATTCAGACACTTTGCTGCCACCATTTAGTGGTCAACCAGCTTGTTGCAGCCCAGATGGTATGGTTAGAATATAAGCAAACAAACAAACAAACAAACATGCTTGCTCCTCCAGCTATTTTGTAATTCTCCCTTTCTTTCACATTAAAAATCACAGCTCAGCAACATCTTAGGAGGGTTTAACATTTAATTATTCGTTTTGGGGGTTTGGGGTGGTCATATAGCCAGAGAGGTCAGTAGGATATACTGTAGATAGAAAGTTAGGGATACCGTCTGTGTTCCCTCATTATCTCTTACTCTGCCTTTTCTTTGTTTATGAGACTATTTTTTCTTCCATCTTTTGATGTCATAAGCCTGTAGGCAGGAGAGCGCTCTGCTCTTGATTATTCCTCTAGTGCAATGTAGCTAACTGGGTGCTAGACTACATTACACAGGATGAATTTTCACTATATACTAAGCCATCAAAACAGCTAACCATGCTTAACATGGCTAGCTATTCAAAATGATTTACATTGGCCAATTCAAATGATTTACAATGTACATGTGTGTGTGTGTGTGTGTGTGTGTGTGTGTGTCTGTGTGTCTGTGTCTGTGTGTGTCTCTCTCTGGGTAACAATTAGACATGTAATGCAGTTTTATAAGTCTGCAGTGGAGATATGCTAGCATTTTTTTCTCTATTCTGTTATTTATAGAAACTCACCAGCTTCTCAGTCCCATTCTTGTAATTGTTGAAAGGGTGGTTTAGAAAGATTATAAATCAATAAAATAAACTAGGATGAATAAATGATGAAGTAAGTTAAAACGTTACATGTTCACTCTGCCTCCCCTGTCATATAAAACATCTCAGAATAATCCAATGTGGTTATAATACAGGAGGAGGAGGAAGGAAAAGTAAAATATCTGCAAAGCTGAAAGTTTTGCAAGAAAATTTTTAAAAAGTAGTTTCAGATACTTAACAAAGTAATTCTGAGATCCATGAAGGCTTTTTTCCCCTTAGAAACCCTTTTCCTGTTTTGTCTCAGCTCTAATTTTTGTGCCAGTAAGTTATTATAATTAATTATCACTCTATTTTATCGTTACTGCCTTAATTTTAGACTTTAAATACTCTAAAACATAAACAATCAATTTAATTATGTAGCTAAAGCTGGTAGAATTTGCATAGGAAGTAGACACCATTAATATAATTCACAGAAAGAGAACCTTGTAAACTTATATTAGCAATTAACGTGGATTTTTCTGTTTTATTTCTGATATAGTGAAACTTGTCTGAATTATTCAGCCTGGGAGAACATCCAAGGTGATTACAAAGTAATTTCTTCGATTGTGGATGTCCCATTGCCATGGTTTGCTGCTTATCTACAGTAACATAGACACGTGAGTCAGGGGTTTCTGATTGTGCCAAAATTTCATTTCTTTCTACAGATAATCATCCAATTTAATGGAAATGAATTTGGTTTTCTTCCCCCCCCCCATCCTTTAAGGATAAAGGAACACTAGTGAAATTCACAAGTGTGGTGTTCTTGTACCCATCAGTCAACAAGTATGTATAATTATCCTACCTTTCAGTGTTCAATCACCTTTTTCCATGTTTTAATTAAATCCCAAGGGTAGGGATAAGAAGAGGGTTTTTTTTCCAGATTGGAAACTATAGATAAGCGGGGAGGCTTCAATGCAAATGCATAGCACAGAAAATAACATCAGTTGGAGATGCATACAGTACCTACCTCCAGCAATACCTAAGCACAAAACCTCCAACAAGAGAAATTAGAAAGAAATTCTCAAGCATCCTGAGAATAAGTTAGAAAAAGGGAAGTATATTTCACAGGAATAAAATACTGTGCAAAATGGCTGGGCAGACTATAGCTTCCTGTTAGCTCTAAGTGAGATTCAGAGTGTTCACCCATCTGGAAGTATGAATTTTGCAAGGAAATCTTTCTCTGTCCCCAGAGACTCTCAGTTGCTGAATTTGCTTAGATTTGATAGAGGTGTTCCCATTAGTGAGCAAAATTATTCTGTGTATGTTCTACTGAAGTGCCTTGTAGCCAGATTCTAGCATCTTACCTTTTGAAGGCTGTTTTTCAATTGAACCAACTAATCTATTGTACAAGTTCTACCACTGTGCCACGGGAGTGGAGTCAGTCAGCTGATGCCAAGAACCCAAGAATGGTCAAAGTAAGCTCTTATGAAGGGGTAGGAGAAATATGTAACAATTTGCAAAACCTGGAACCAATTCTACAACATTTACTTGGTCTGAGAGAAATTGAAAGAGAAGGGAAATTCAGTCACTGATATTCAAAATCTTGTTAGTATGTTCCTTCAGCACCCTGAGGGGAGAAAAACATACTTCATATGATTTGGATGGAAAACTACCCCATATCAAATATATATTTTCACCTACCGTAAGAAACCTATATGTCCTCAATTGCTGATATGGCCTTAGCAATTTTGTGTAAAGCAATTATCAATTTAGAAAGATATTTGTTGATTTGCAGCTACATATTTCCCATTTACTTTTTATTGTTATTTTCCTTCTTATTTTCATTTTTGGCTTTCAGTCTTACTCTCAAAAGAGCCAGGATGTTCCCATAAACTATTCCTGCTCTTTCTAGAGTCAAACCAAAAATTCTGCTGTAACGTGATGATAATTTAACTTCCTAGGATTAGCTGCTTCTTTAATTCATAAATTCCTTTATAAATTGTATCTTAGATAATAAAATGCTTATATTTTATAATATATTTATATATATATGATAAAAACTAATAGAAACTAATACAGAGTGAGAAAAAGAAAGAAAAAGAAATATTATTTTGAAATATCATACAATTCATATTTGTCATAGTGATGCCCAAATAATTTACCTTCTTCTCAATCTTAAAACCCATTTTATTCATCAATTTTGTTTGATCTTGTATTTTCATATTTTTGTTAACATCTTCATCTTCTGTTTATTAATCTTAAAGCCTGCTAATGCACCAAATTCTTTTAATTTGCCCAGTAATGTTTCAATTCCCATTAAAGGATCTTCCAAAACCAACACCAAGTCATCTGCAAATGCTCTTAACTTGTAAGTCAGATAATAAAATGCTTTCAAACATAATGAAAGGAAATGGAGAAAGCAGTGATTGAGGGGCAGCCAAGTAAACATTGTGTGTCCACGAATTGTAACCATGTCTTTCTTCTTAAAAACTACATAACACCCTTAGGCTACAAGGACAGCTTTGGAAACTTACACAAAAAAGCAGTGATGTGTAGATGATCCAACCCAAAGCATTCATTGTATCCAGCTCCTTAATTTTTGTTCTTTGTTCCTCTCTAACAATGAATTACACTGTCTATTCCAACTGTCTGTAATGCCACAACTGTAAAAATGGTTGGCCACTAACTCTGTTTGCTAGATGTATTTTTACCTTTCATATAGTAGCTCAGGCAGTTTAAAGGAAGGATGTATCTCCCCCCCCCCCTCTCTGTTATTCCCATATCAGCCATGTAAGATAAATTGGTCCATAGCATAGTAAGGGTAGAATTTATCCTGTCCCCCCACCCAAGTCCTAATCCACTTTAACCATTACCATTACAATTCACCTGTTCTTTCATCTCTTTTTACAGGCTCTGTCTGTTTCTATTGTCCCCACTCTTTGCTGTTAGTGTTTCTGGATGAGAAACATGGATGTTTTCCCTCTGAGGAAAAAGAATAATGCAGATGTGAAGAAGTTCCTAGCTCCAAAACTTCCTACCATGGGGAGAGATAGCTGCATAAGATCAAAGATTCTTCAAGTACTTTACAAAAGCACACAGGGGAGACTATGTTAATGTTTAAAACATTTTGGTGATCATAATTTCATGGCAATTCTCCACATCATTATAAATCTCTACTTGTGCTTCAGTGTTTTGCCTCTCTGTGTCAAGAAACAGGAGGAAAGAATCAAAGCACATTCCCTGTTTCTCAAAATACAAGAGGTGACTTTTAGCAAGCAGTATTTACAATGGTTCTGTAGAAAGGTTTGTTGATTGTTTCATCCATTGAAATAGTACATGATTAAGAGAATAGGGCTGTGCAGTTTATACTCACGTCTCAGAGTCTGCTGATTGGAATGGCCTTCACGCCATGCATGAATGTCATCTTCAACTTAGCTAAGGAAAAAAAAAACCTTTCATAAGGCATCCAGTGTCCAATTTTGAAAAATCAGCAGTTGTTCTTGATTTAATTAGTTGATGTTCTTTTGTGTAGTTCAGCTCCCTCGTACTCTAGGCAACACATTATGATCACTTAATGGAAGAAGCAACAAAAGCTAAGTAGTTTCAGACCTGGGTGGAACTTGGATGGGAGCCTACCACAAAATCCCAGTGGGTTTGATTAGATTGGAAAGTTGGAAAAAATTCCCAGAAGGTAACAGTGGCAAACCATTTCCATTATTGTTGCCTAGGAAACTGCATGACATGTTCATCTAAGTCATCATATAATTTTTCTGTTTTTAAGAATGCTGTTCAAGAATGTTGTGTCTTTTCATCATCTAAAACCCTGTACAATAATCTGCAGCCTCCTGATTTCCAAATGTCAGCTAAATCCTAAAACAAGAGAACAAAAGGGAACTTTTTCTATAAAGCTTTTTTTTTTTGCAACAGGAAGGGTAAGTAGTCAGGGAGGCTGCTGAGGGAGGGATGGGTGGTTGGGAGGAAGGAAGGAATGAACCATAATTCAACAATGAAGTAAATTCAGAAACTCTCCAAAGGAAATTCTAATGCATCCTGAATATGTGATTCCTTCCTTCCTTCCTTCCTTCCTTCCTTCCTTCCTTCCTTCCTTCCTTCCTTCCTTCCTTCCTTCCTTCCTTCCTTCCTTCCTTCCTTGAAAATATTTTTGACACACTGCTAAGTAAGGTAAAGATTCCCCCCGCACATTTGTGTAGTCGTGTCCGACTCTAGGGGCCGGTGCTCATTCCGTTTGTTAGCCGAAGAGCCAGCGTTGTCTGAAGATGCTTCCACGGTCATGTGGCCAGCATGACGAAGACGGAACGCTGTTACCTACCCACCGAAGTGGTACCTATTCATCTACTTGCATTTGCATGCTTTCGAATTGCTAGGTTGGCAAGAGCTGGGGTGAGTGTGGGAGCTCACTCCGCATGCAGGACTAGGGATTCGAACCTTCGAACTTGCGATCTTCCGATCGACAAGCCTGACGTCTTACCCGCTGAGCCTCCACGCCTGAGACACACTGCTACTAGCATTAAAAATGAAAATGCTGCATGTAGTTAATTCCAAAGAATATAAACAGTCTGTATAACTTTATGTGCAATTGCAATCTTCCTTTGCAGTAATAAAAGACAATATGCAAATCACATTGATTTATGACTCAAGTCTTAAGATAAATATTGCTTCCATCATCTAGTAGTAGGTGGCCCTTTTTCGATGCCGGACTTCCTTTGGGATTTGGATCTTTCTTTTTGTGACTTTTGGCTTTATTCTGCCTCACAGGGGTGCTGAGAGAGTTTACCTTTCATATTTCATATTTATTTATTCATTAAATTCATCTAGCTGCCCAACTCACGGACTTGACTCTGGGCAACATACAATAAAACAATCAGGTAAAACAAATATAAAACAAGAGTATAATACAACAGTTAAAACAATTAAAAAAAAACAGTTTAAATCCAGAGATGAATAGGACAATGGGAGAATGGACCAGCATCCAACACACAGTGTAGCCACTTCATGGGCCCCCTATTTCCTCGGGATCCCCAAGCCTATTGGAAGAACCAAGTTTTGAGGGATTTCCTAAATGCCAATAGGGTCGGTGCTAATCTCACCTTGGGAGGAATGATGTTCCAGAGGGTGGAAATAATTAGGAGAGGTTAGTGGAAAAGTGACCAGTGACTACTTTGTCAGCTTCCCCTACCACCACCACCATATTCATGATCATATGTATAAAGTTGGGAATGGTTAAATTCCTTGACATATTAAAATTTTAACATATTGGATACTGAAAGAGTCAGCACACAGCTTTGATTCTACAAGTATAGAGTGAGGAAAAAATATATGGCTGTTGTGGGTCTTCCGGGCTGTGCGGCCGTGTTCTGGAAGTTGTGGTTCCTAACGTTTCGCCAGCATCTGTGGCCAGCATATTCAGAGGGCAGGAGCACAGACAGAAGCAAAATCTCTGTGCCCAGGTAGAGTGGCAATGTTTTGTTTGTTTTCTATTTATAGAGCTAAGTTATAGGAGATTAGGTGGAGTTTTTTGTTGTGTTGAAATGTTAACGAGTGGCTGATGAGCATGATTAGCATGTTCATTGTGAGAAGTATTCCCATGTCCTGGTGGTTGGACTGAGTTTGTTGACCTTTTGCAGGCTGTGTTTTTCAGGACTGGTAGCCAGGTTTTGCTAATTTTTAGACTTTCTTCTTTTTTATTGTAACTGTTTTATTGTAACACAGATGCTGGTGAAACGTTAGGAACCACAACTTCCAGAACACGGCCACACAGCCCGGAAGACCCACAACAGCCATCGAACTCCGGCCGTGAAAGCCTTCAACAATACATCAAAAAATATATATATATTAAAAAAACATGTTCACTAGGAGCTTGGGAAGTGTATGGAGAACCACACAAATCTTTCCATCCTTAAAACAACGGGAACTGTATAATCGTGGGGAAGGTAACTGCTCTTAGTATTTTCTCTCAGCCATCCCTTTCCTTTTTATACCAAGGAATCTATATCTGTTCAGACTCCACTCCCCATTGTCATGCTAAAGATGTTAGAAATTTCTGATTTTTAAAAAATTATTCCTCCTCCTCCTCCCCCTGCTTTTATGAGTGTATTTATTCAGAAATATCTTGAACATGCATGTATACATTTGCTGAAATGTATACTTTGAAAACCAAAAGCAGCTGGGTGCTCCTAAATATTTCATCAATATATCATACTGATGAGGAAGGAAGGAAGGAAGGAAGGAAGGAAGGAAGGAAGGAAGGGAGGGAGGGAGGGAGGGAGGGAGGGAGGGAGGGAGGGAGGGGAAGGAGGACTAAAACAGGATCAACCAAACGATCAAATGTATACTTTTGGAGCTGGTAGAAACATATTATTGGGTTTAGTTACTCTTCAGAGGCTAAGGAAAGGCACACAGAGATTGGATGAGAATAGAGTTGCCCTCAAAGGTACGAACTGATTCATGTCTCTATGGGAACAACTTTATAATGGAAAACTCTGGCTAATAATTGCCATGGAAGTCAGACTTTCCATGGATTATAATATGCATTTGTGATGCTTATAAGCTTTTCCCCTCTGTATTGCATTCAAAGCTTTTCTACACATTCTAATAGAAAATAAGATTCCTGCTGCACATGAATGTATTTATTTTACTGGGCTTATAACCAGCTCCAATCAGGCTTGACACTAAGTGGTTTACATACCTCCCCAAACAGTAATGAGATTAAAAACTAAATTGTAATAGTATAAACATTACAGCATAATAAAATAAATATTGTAATAAGTAAGTATTCCATGCACCAAGGAAGAACACTAACACCATCTCCATCAGGAGAGAGGAAAATGACTCCCTCAATCTGCAAAGGCCTGCTTAGTTGCTTCGTGAAGATCTCCCTTAGATCTGCTTAGTCAGATCTTAGTTGTTTTGTTAAAAGCTAACAGGTTCAGGGCCAATCTGATATCAGGAGGAATCTTGTTCCAGAGAAGGGGGTAGCAACTGAGAAGTCCCAACCCCCAAATCCCTGCAGGTTACACTCCATAAGTAATGGGCCCAATGGGAGCTTCAGCTTCCAGATGGGCAGAGACGACTGGCAGAAGGTGGTCCTGCAGAAATCCAGATCCTGAGCCATGAGGGGCTTTAAAGGTGACCACCAGCAGCTTGATTTGAACCAAGAAACAAACTAACAAACAGCACAGCTCTCAAAGCAGAGGTGTTATGTGGGTAAGGTGTTATGACTCATAACTTCTTAAGCTGCTGCATTGTGGATCAGCTGCAGTTTCTATGTGGTCTTCAAGGGCAGCCCCATGTAGAGTGCACTGTAATAATCAAAATGAGAGTAATCAAGCCATGAGTGACAGTGGGCAAAGTCTCCCAATCCAAGAAAGGCCAACATCGGTGCACAAGATGGATATGGGCAGTTTATGATTTTCATTAGAGAGCCTCTGTTATTGTAGAGAGTAAGAGAGATAACCTTGACAGAGATATGCAGGAATTGCTACCTAGGCCAAAAGGGCTGAGGCAATGCTAAATAAATTATATGATGCAATCAGGAGCATAGATCTGAACATCAGAGACCAAGAGGCAAAATAATGTTAATGATTGGAAGTTCATCATAAATGATGAAAAATCACTGTAGCAAAGTAGAATGCTTACCATGGGTGGGAAAAATGGATGGAAACATTATAAAATATCCAAATGCTGATAGAAAGGTAATAAGTAGAATGTGGTCTGTTGCAAGGAAGGAATGTTTGTGAAAAGAAACAAAATGGCTGGGTATAAGAGCATGCTTCTACCTACTTTGATAAATGAAGTTGAGAGTTGGGAATGTCAGGAGAAACTTAAGTTGAATGCAGAGGGCATGGCTTATCGAAAAATATGTGTAGGAAAACAAGAAGATTCATCAAGAATGAATGGGTGCTGAATGAATGTGGACTGAATACAAAAACAAGAGAACAGTATGCTAGAAATGCATTGAGGTGGTTTGGTCATACCACAAAACAAATATATGAAGGAAGAGTGAATGGGTCAAGAGAAAGGAGAAGACCAAGAAGTCATGGTTAAATGGAGTTGATTGGATGCAGAGAAAGAAAGAAGTGAGAAGTTTAAGAAATAGAATTCACTGCATGAAACAGTGTATGGATGTGATGGAAGCAAGAATTTGTTTACCTTTCTATTCCTTACCCTCTTTTTGCACTTTGCATAGCATTGCTTAAAAGGGGGATGTATGCATGGAGGTAGTTTTTTCCTTCTTCTAAAATTGTATTGTACTGAGTTTAAAGGTCTCTCGAGGTGCTATAAGGGAAACTCCTAACCCAAAGCCCTTGCTTTAGCTGACAAAAATAGTCTACTGGAAACATGAACTTGTACTCCCAGCATTATAAAACTTCATGCAGTTCTTAAATTTTCAGCATGTTTTCCTCCTCCTTTTTATTTTACTGCGGAACAAAGTTTTAAATCAAAGAGGCTATGGTAAAATTGCATTAATTTTCAAAAATAAAAATCAGGATATCATACAGCATAGAATAAAGGACAAGGATCAGTTATACTGAAGTCAGATCTCAGAGAACCAGCAGTCTATAAAGCCTGTTAACTCTCTAGAGTACTTCATTGGATCATCACAGCATCCCCAAAACCAAGAAGTTGGATCAAACCAGCAAGCCAATCAAACTGGTAAATACAACTCTAGTACAATCATCCTTTCCCTTTGCGTCATCCTAATTGGGTGTATTTTTTTTTTCATTTACTCCACATTTCCTGTTGAATGGTTTCTTTCTTTAGTGGACATTCAAAGAGATGATGGGTTCCTATAGTGAGTATCCTGATATGTGAAAGTTTATGCATCTATTTAACCTCTCATTGCTGGCCAGCTCAAGAAGATAGGCAAGGCAGTCCTTAAATCTGGTAGGCCTTTAGACTTCAATGTTCTGGAACAAAGTGTTAGATATTTTTATTACCAAATCTAATAACAATTATATTGAAATTAAGGGGGGGAATTAAGCATCTCTGATCATTTTGGGGCTACAGCCCTTGACAAAGTCTTCTGTCTAACATAACTTGCACACCTCTGTTCTAGACCAATGATGTTGCTGGGACAATTTTCCCATTTTCTTCTTTCAATGTAAACCACTTCCAGTTTGCTGACAATTTTGAGCATTTTATGGTGGGTGGAAAGCTTTGTAGGAAGCATAATGGAGATAGAAAGAGAATGGTGTCTCTAGTGTGTATATTTAGTTATATCTATTGTTGTCATTCCTCTGGTCTTTGAATATTTGGAGCAGGATATCTTCAGGTAGATCTTAGCTTTGATTACGGATGTGTGGCTGAGGTAAAACCTGATACATTTCACACATTAGCTTTGGGAACTGATTTCCACTCTATAGTTTGTTCCTGCAGAATTTTCCTTAAAAGTTATTTTCTGAAATTCCTTAAAAGAAAAAGAATCCACTGACTGCACAGGATCTAAGGCTGGCCTTACAATAAATAATAAATGAATCTAATATTGAAGGAGGTAAGAGAAAGGGATCTTCCATTCTCTCTCTGGGTCTCTGTCTCTGTCTCTCTCTCTCTGTCTCTCTCTCTCTCTCTCTCTTTCTCTCTCCACTTAAAATTCCCTGGCATTTATAGGACCAATCACTTCAGGTATTATTTTGAGGAAGGCAAGTCCCACACTTCTCAGTTTTCTGTATTAAAAGAAAAGAAGGTGGTATTCGTCTCTCCCTCATGACATTATGTAACTAAATAAATTCAGTTTCCCTGAATTCCCATGGACTTTCTACAGCAGGATACAAGGGTTAGCTATTACTAGTATATAAGCCATCATGGAACTGCTGAAAGAGACAATGCCCAAATTTACTCCCACATGAGTTCCACATAGAATTCTTTTATACCCTTAGTTTTGATATCACAATATGCAGCATGAGAATTTCAGCCCTGTACCTATTTAAATATACCTTTTGAAGCATTTAAACATAGAGTTCCTTGCAGTCTGATATGAATTTCAATAAATAAGATAAATAAGTTGGAGATCTAGTTTTCTTTCCAAGTTCTATTGGTTGGAATGGTAAACCTACATTCAAGCACAGCAAGCAAAAGATTGGTTGGCAGCAGCGATAGTCAAAAACAATGGGTTACTCATCTGGGTTCCTTCAGTAGCTTTTTCATTCTAGGAAAAAATAAAAATAAAAACACTTCCATAATTCTTTCATGTTGTTTTCCAATGAGGATTTAAAGGGATTTACTTCTGTCTGCAGCAAATGCCATTCTCCAGTCAATGCAAATATAGAGAGAAGCAAAATGAATACTAAAATTAAACCCAGTGGTTCAGTCTATCTGTAGCAAATCCAGAGTTGCTGTTACATTTCTATCTGAAATTTTCCATCGACAGAATCTAATGTTACAGTGCATCTGCAGTATACAATTGCTCCAAGTTAAAGAGCTAATTAATTGATTTCCTGCCTCTTTTTATACCAGGTCTTTTCTTTTTTCCTTTTTCTGTTTCCTTTTCTGCAGGATTTTTTTAAAAAAAAAAGCCTTTTAAACTGTTTCTTTCTTATAAGGTGGTCTTATAAGAAGTAAAAAGGAAGCTATTTGTAACTGTTTCTGCTAGACTGGAATAGAAAGATTGCATTGTCTTCAGGGCTTAGCAAGGGAAGACACTTCTAGTTCTTTAAGGGGAAAAGGGTGATATTTTTTCTTAAGAGAAGATGTGCAAGTTTACATATTATCTTATTCCATTAAATGTATTGTGGATTTTTTGAAAAATCTGGAAAACTCACATTCAATAGTATGCACAGATAACAAACATGTGAAGTTTTAAAAGCAATGTTCTCTCATATACAGAATTCATGTGCAACTTTTCCTAATGTAGGACTTTTTTAAAAAAAACTATATATTTTGGAGGATGGGGAATGCAAACACTTTTTAGGGTGTGCCTTTTTCCCCCCAGTCAGTGGCTTTTATATGAATTTTTGAAAAGAAAATTATGGACATACATTGGTGCCAGATTATGCCCCAGTTTGCTCCTTTTGAAACCCATGGCAGACTTCTATCATGCCACAAGAATTTTATCACTCATGCCTAGAGACTGAAGGCAACCATCTTATTTAGTTCAGGATCCCTCATATTAACTTCTTGGATAGAACAATGACAGTCTCTAATGTGACCACAAAATCATTAATAGGGGTGCTAGATGGTAGAAGAAGATGAGATTTCCTATTGTTATTTGCTGCATTCTTTATGCTGATGATTTGCCATAAGACAATAGAACTTAGCTGACTATCTTAAATTTGCTTATGTATCCAGTTGTATCATGCAATCTTCTGTAACACTGCCCTCCCACTCTATACTTTATTTATGGATTATAAAAATGATTTTTTTTTACATACTTTTTGTCCAGAACTGCCACATCTCTGTCTGAAAAGGGAGATGTTTCACAGCTACTTTACATCTATATAAATAGCTAAATTGGGAGATGGAACCTAGATATTTACCTGCAGCAAAATCTCACTTAATTAACAGGAGAACATGAAGTTGTTGTTTTTCACTGAATGCCTAAAGAGAAGTTTATATTTCCTGTTAAGGGGTATGTCACCCAAAGGGTTGTAAGAGAATAATATCTCAAAAATGATTTCTTTAATATTTTGTAGAATTGTCTACATAGATTCTCCCCAGAGGAATAATACATTCATTGGAAGCATCAGGAGAGGCAATGGCTTGAAAATTCATTCCAATCGTTGACCTTTGTTGGCTATCACTGATGTTTAAGATCAAAAAAGTTGCTCTTTTTGTATCCAGAAACAACTACTATGGCTGGAGTTCAAATCTTGGAGTTATGTAGGTACTGGCACACTAAGATTCACAGAAAGTATGCAACAAAAATTATAATCTACATTCATTAAATAAAAAGCCACTCAAATTTGTTAGTTTGCAAAATGTGGCTTTTGATACCCTTTTCTATCTCCAACTACAAACATCAATGTTAATCCTGAAAAGGCTCATGTAGCATTTATTTCACACCTAAGGCCCACAGCCTTTTCAGCTATCACAACATTAGAATGCATTTTATTTTGAAGAGAACACTATCAATCAATATTAAGTAGCACATCGGATGCTTGAAATATGCAGAAGATTTTATTATTAGTATCTGGCAACTGTACTGAAATCAAAGACTAAGGAATGGGAAAGCCCAAAGAATTTTTTTTTATCAGAATGGGGGGAAACCCCCTCCAAAAAACTTTGGGATTTTGAGAGCATATCACAGGAACATGCTTGCCATTGACCAAAGGACTCTCATCAAGGTATAGGTAAAGGTTCCCCCCGCACATTTGTGCAGTCGTGTCCGACTCTAGGGGCCGGTGCTCAAGGGGTGTGGTGGCTCAGCGGGTAAGACGCCAGGCTTGTCAATTGGAAGATCAGAAGTTCGGAGGTTCTAATCCCTAGCCCCGCGTGACAGAGTGAGCTCCCGCACTAGCCCCAGCTCTTGCCAACCTAGCAATTCGAAAGCATGCAAATGCAAGTAGATGAATAGGTACCACTTCGGTGGGTTGGTAACAGCGTTCCACGTCCGTCATGCCGGCCACATGACCGCGGAAGTGTCTTCGGACAACTCTGGCTCTTCGGCTAACAAACAGAGATGAGCACCGCCCCCTAGAGTTGGACACTGCACGAATGTGCAGGGGGAACCTTTAAAAGGTAAAAAGCCAAAAATATTTCAATAACCCTGATCTAAAACAAAAATAAAAACATGATTAAAACATGATTAGAAAGTATACAATTTGTCCTTCATTTTTAAAATAAAATGTGAAGGGGATCACAAAATTCAGAAAAAGAGAGGATTTTTGAGGTATTCAGGTTCACCATTCAGGTTCACTTCAAGTTCTAGAACATGTTAATGTGAGACACTGCATTAAAATGCAATCTAAATAAAATTGTTCCCACTCTGAGGAGGCAGTGGTGAAGGGAGGGAGGGAGGGAGGGAGGGAGGGAGGGAGGGAGGCAGGCAGGCAGGCAGGCAGGCAGGCAGGTCATTGTAAAATTTCCCTTGTGGTTATGTCTGTGGCTTGAATCATGTCAACTGGATTTCTATTTTCTCAGTAGAAACGTTTCACTCCTTATCCAAGGAGCTTCTTCAGTCTGAGTAAAGTTAGTAAGGGAATCCTTAAATATGTTTCTAGGGTGGCTGTGTGACCTTGCACCTGGGGCTAGGTCATGGTTATTTTGAGATGTTTATTTCTAAGTCCCTTTATCATCTAAAGGAGGATCGTTAAGATTACCCTGCTGCTGTTGAGCTTGCGAAATGGTCTTAATCTTCCTAGGCACAGAAGACAAAGCAGGAAGGAAGATAGGGGAAAGGTTGTGCCTGAGGCCCCCACCTCTATTCAAGGAAGGAATGTACAAAGGCCCAACACAGGAGAAGTAACACCACAGGACCAGAGTCAGCAGTTTATCTTCATCTAAAGGAAAAAGGACACTCATTTGAGGACACTAATGTTCACATTTTAGACAGAGAAGATAGGTGTTTTGAGAGAGGGGTCAAGGAATCCATTTATGCCAACTTGGAAAATCCTTCCTTGAATAGAGGTGGGGGCCTCAGGCACAACCTTTCCCCTATTTTCCTTCCTGCTTTGTCTTCTGTGCCTAGGAAGATTAAGACCATTTCGCAAGCTCAACAGCAGCAGGGTAATCTTAACGATCCTCCTTTAGATGATAAAGGGACTTAGAAATAAACATCTCAAAATAACCATGACCTAGCCCCAGGTGCAAGGTCACACAGCCACCCTAGAAACATATTTAAGGATTCCCTTACTAACTTTACTCAGACTGAAGAAGCTCCTTGGATAAGGAGTGAAATGTTTCTACTGAGAAAATAGAAATCCAGTTGACATGATTCAAGCCACAGACTGTTCCACCTGGATGACTGAGAACCTTCATCGACACCTTGTGGTTATGATTTTCTAGAACAGGGTTCATTTATCCCTACCCTTCTAATATATTGAAAAATAAGAAAAAAATGAAATTGTTGGCATAGTTCTAGGGTTTTTTTCTTTTTTTTGTTATTATTACCACCCAGAGTTCCCCTTTGGGGGGAGATGGGTGGTGATAGAAATTTAATAAATAATAATAAATAATTAGTAGTAGTAGATTTTTATCCCATCTTTTTTATATATGATTCAAAGCAGCAAACATACCAAATATTCCTGCCTCCTATTTTCCCCACAACAGCAACCCTGTGGGATAAGTTGGGCTGAGAGAGGGACTGGCCCAAAGTCACCCAGCCGGCTTTCATGCCTAAGGCGGGACTAGAACTCTCAGTCGCCTGGTTTCAAGGCTAGCACTTTAACCACTACACCAAACTGGCTCTCTAATTTGTTGTTGTTGTTGTTGTTGTTGTTTTGTTGTTGTTGTTTGTGAAGGCTATATGGATTTTGGGGGGGAGGTTGTTGTTCATTTTTTTTTGTGAAGGCTGTATGGAATTCAGTTTCTCTCATGGAACATCTGTTAAATTGAGAGTTTCTCTCAGGTCTAACTTTAGCTGATTTCCTGCAAGAAAGAAAACCTTCCCAACAGTTTGCTTTATGGTATCCTCTGCAAAATTTCTCTAGTGATGAAGAATCAATAACTATTGAACATTTCAAACAGACATCATGAGCTCTGCTGGCTAAAGAAAAGAACAGACATTGTTCAATTGCCTTTCTACATACTTCAGAAATGCTTATTGGGGAGTGATTCCTTTTCTAACAGCACACACTGGAATTCTTTGGAGTAAATTGTTTGAATTTTAGAGACACAAAAATAATACTTGGATATAACACAGTCCTGAATATCTAACTTTCAGTTTTGCACCAACTCCTGCATTCCATTTTTATTTTCGGGGTGATTTTATACATTTTTTCAGATTATCAAAACAGCCTTTCCAAATCAGGTGAATATCTATTTTGTCCAGCATTCTATTTTTCTGAATGGACACCTATATATCTTTAAGAAGTGTGGCAGAAATGGTCCATTCCATGGTTTATGAACAATATAATATATATTCAGAAAGAGTTTGTTTTTGAATACGAATAGCTTTGTATTTAGCAATCATAGCAAACAGCTCTTGATGCTCTGGAATATTTTCCATCTCTTTCTGCACCCCTCCCCCCAAAGAAACCCCAACAACAATCAGCTCAAGTTACAACTAGGGATGGTAGCAGATTTATGATATTGGGAATTTTCTTGTTTCCGTGCAGACAGACTAGAATCTGTGGCTGCCCCCCTTTTTCCACCTGATTGCCCCTGCAAGCATATTCCCTGCTAATTAAAGACTGATTAATTGAAGAAGAAACCAAGAAACCACCTTACCAGTTCTCCAAGTCCAGCATCCCACTAAGATAATGGCCAAAGGGAAACCTTCAGGACTTAAGAGGATGGAGGATCATTCCAAATGGAGGGTGGTCTTTGAAGAAGACAATGTTGCTGAACTGGGAATATTTTTTTGAAGAACTGAAGAACGGTTATCTCTATTAATAATCATTGATCTAAATAGTGTTGCCTCAAGATGATCTTCCATCTCCATGTTAGGAAGAAAATTTAGCTAATGCTGTGCCAAAATCTGACTTGCAGTTCTTCAGAATATTCTTTTCCTTGTGGAAGATGTTTCTGTTTATCTCATTTTCAGGATCATTTAGGATTTCTTTTGAATTTCTCACGATGAGCTCACTTTATTGGAGGGGGTAGCGGAGAGGTTTACTGCTGATGTTATCTGTTCCACCCCTTTCCATCACTCTGAAGCAGTGTTTCTCAACCTTAGCAACTTTAACATGCGTGTACTTCAACTCCCAGAATTCCTCAACCAGCAAGGCTGGCTGGGGAATTCTGGGAGTTGAAGTCCACACATCTTAAAGTAGCTAAGGTTGAGAAACAATGCTCTGAAGCCTTCCTGGATGCTTTGCCTGAGGCCCATGTTGTCCTTCCTTCCTTCCTTCCTTCCTTCCTTCCTTCCTTCCTTCCTTCCTTCCTTCCTTCCTTCCTTCCTTCCTTCCTCCCTCCCTCCCTCCCTCCCTCCCTCCCTCCCTCCCTTCCTTCCTTCCTTCCTTCCTTCTTTCCTTCCTATTAATTGGAAGCCAGGGAGGCTACAAAATGCTAAAAAGTTGATTGTACTGTGAAATTCAGGTCACTAATGAACACCCACTGTCTCTCTCAATCAAATAACCGCCAGAACACAGAAGTTCACCCATGAGAATTTCACCAAACCTCCCTTCTCCTTTGAAAGAACATTTGAAAACAAATTATTTCATCAGACTGGAAGAAAAAATGCAGAAGAACTTTTCCTCTATAAAGTTAGGATATGGCTCCATACTTTCTGTCTAAACCTTAAATAAGCTCTGAATCCTCTTTCCCATTTTCTCCCTCCACCTTGTGCATCTTGTCATTTTTAGTCTGTAATCCTTATGGTGGGGTTTTTCACATTTCTGATTGATTGGAGCAGCTTTGTGAGAAAACAGTTGCCTAAATAAGATGATGATGATGATGATGATGATGATGATGATGATGACGATGACGATGACGATGATACAACAGGGATCAAATCACCAAGTTTAATGGAGCTTATTCCCAGTAAATATGCATAGGATTTCAGTCTTAATATTCATTGTTATTGATGTAGGATAACTTTTTCCCGTGTCCTTGTCAAACAGGAGAGCTTTCAAGAAAATAAAAAATAGATGCATATATTCACTTTATTTTCTCCTTGGAGGATGAATGAGTGTTAGGTATGTTCACCGCCTTGAGTTATTTATAAAAATAATGAAGGCGGGATAAAAATTAAATTAATTAATTAATTAATTATGAGAGGGAGGCTATATCTGTGGGACCTCTTGTTTCATTAACTCATTTTAATACCAACACAAGAAAGTTATATCTATTGTACCTATTTTTTTAGAAGCTGAAAGACTAGAATAATAATACAAGTTTTCCATCAATCTGAAAGATTATTATCCAGATATCTCTTTGTGGCAGTCCATCCCTCTTTAGGTCCTTTCAGAATTTGGGAGTCTAAACCACTTTTGCACGTTTTCAGTTTTTTTTTTCCTGTTCTGCAGAATAGAATAAAATGGAAGAATGAAAGAAAATGTGCATATACAAATGTTATGATAATTATCCTTTCCTAATACAATTTTGTACAGGGCTTTTCTTAACCCATGCTGTTTTTAATGACACACCAGCACAGTACTCGGCTGTGGAATAAACCAGGGCCAAGGCTGTTGTACGTAAGGTGTAACCATCAGCACCCCAGGATGTTCCAGCCAGTCTGTTCAATAGGTTGTTGCGGCTTTTCAATTTTGCAGCTGTTTTTTCCAGGTGTTGTCGATAGGGCAGTGATCTGTCCAATGTTACCCCCAAGTAATTCAGAGAGTTATTACACTGTAAAATATGGTTCCGAAACTTCACAGAGGGCTGACAGTTTGCATGCTTATTGCTGAGGTGAAATGTGGCTATTTCTGTTTTTGATAGACTTGGTTGGAGGCGCCATTTTTTGAAGTAGTCATCCATCTTTTGCAGGTCTTGGGAGAGGATATCCTCTGCTTCATTAAAGTTAGTTCTTTGGACTAACTTTAATATTTTTAATATTTAATTAACAATATTTTTAATATTTCTGTATTAAAACATGACATTAGGATGCTTTATAACAAAATACCATAACAAGTTGCCAAACATTTGTGCAATTATTTTGTGCATATATCACTTTAACTATTCTAGCAGCATTACCATCTCCTTAAGGTAAGGATTAAGGTGATTTAAAAAACAACAACAACGTTTTGACGATATACAGCACATAGTACATTACTTTCACAACCAAAAGGCAGGAAGTACAATTAATCAGCAAGTAGGAAATGTTAGAAAACTGTAAGATCACGCAAGTCATTAATTCCTCATTATATTTGGGAAACCAACCTTTAAAATTATAATTCAACAACATGGGATCGGGTGGCCAGGGGGAGAAATTCCACAAAATCTGTCTGTCAAGAATAGTGCCTTTTCAAAAGATGCCAAAATGTGTTCAGTCTGCTTGTTAATAGATTAATTATTAGATGGTTTACTGAATAGGATCATGCTTATTAATAAAATGACTCACAGAACATGATTTTGAAGAGAAAGAGGCAGTTAATGGTGTGTTCCTTTTTTTGGTAATTTTATTAAACATTACAATTAAAAAGATAAAAACTAATACAAACTAAGAAAAATAAAAGAATAAAAAGAAAAAATAGAAAGTGGAGAAAGTAAAAAAAAAGAAAAATAGAAAAGAAACAGAAAATAAGAATATAGTAAGAAAAAAGAAAAATATATATAAAGAAATGACTTCCCCCTTCATCACAACAACTATAAACAATTTTAGTAACTTATCACCTCCTCTTAAAATACAACAAACAATCTCTTCTTCCTATATCCCATCTCTTATATACTGTATAAACAGATACTTAAAGCCTCTTCATTCAGTCTTCGTCAGCAAAGTCCATTAAGAGTTACCAGAAATAACAACTTATATATATTAACCTTGCTCAAATAAACCTACTTTATTTTCCCTCCTTTTACTTTTAACAATCTTGATCTTTAATCCCTTCAAATAATGCCCTAGAACTTGATTTCCTTTCATTTTTTCTTTGTCCCTTCTCACAAAATTCTTCAAAACTTTAACAGGTCTCTTTTGTAAATCCAATATAGGAAAGTTATCCAGGTCACTCTTTTGGTTTGCTATTGTTATGGAATGTGTCTCTGAAGGGAGGGTGATGTGGTGGATTTCGGCGGTGCCACTGGTTCTCAGGAAGGAGGGAGCACATTCCAAGGAGATAAGCAGACACACAGTCTGGGGAGCAATGGAGGGAAAATGAAGAGGTTCAGTATAGCCCCGCCCTAGAGTCTCCCAGGTTATTTCCCCTTAGGTTAGTTAGAATAGCTTTAGTCTGGCAAGATTGATGGGGTCAGCCCAAGAACAGCACAGAGTCAGTGCATTCAAATTCCACTTCTTTATTTGCTCACTCTGTACACACAGTATTTTGCCAGACTAAAGTTACTGGCTTCTGCTGGCTGGGGAATTCTGGGAGTTGAAGTCCACACATCTTAAAGTTGCCAAGTTTGAAAAAATAAACCAAGTTTATATTGGTTTATAAATATTTCCCATTGTTAGGATGGAGGGTGCTGTTTCATAGGCTTGTACATGCATTGAAAATGATTTGGGGAAGAGGTGTGGACCTTCGGCAAGAGGGACCACAGAACCTCTCTGTTCTTCGCTAAAGCATCCTGACTATTTCCACACTTCTGTGTGAGCCTTAAGACAAATGCTTCTGCTTTAAGGAATCCACTCATTGAAGTTCAGGTGACTCCTGAAGCAGCAACACTTTTTTTCTTTTTTTCAGGCTTGTGCAGAAGCCTGAAAAATGTCAAGTTCCTTTAATGAATAGCAGAGGCATGCTGTTCTCCTGACTTTTTGGCCATCTCCACTTTCTGAATTGAAAAAAGCTCAATGGAAGGAATGCCCTCCTGATGAACTGCCTTCCCTAGGATTTATTGGAAGCTTAGAAAAACTGGGAGGCAATGGGCAATCAGAGAATCCTCTTACCCATCTGTCCAGGTACCTCTCAGATGCAAAACATGAGCTTTGTGAGTTAGTACTAATTGGAGTAACTGGCATGGATTTAGGACAACCTCTGAATCTGAGCTTTCTCTCTCTACCACATGTCCTGGAGGTTTGCCAGTACAGGGGGCTATTTTAACTTTTAGCAATGCTTCCCAGAGCACTATTATCCCAAAAAAGGGTATTTGGGGAAATTGTAAGATTGTGCTATAATTAGAATTGCAGTCTTGGAGTAGGCACCTATGGAGGCCATCCAGCGCCTTGATGCCAGATGTTTCAATCAATCATGCTTTAACCATGAGAAAAGACATATATCCAGAAAATTGTTTCTTTTAGATGAAAAGAATGCTTGTAGCTTGTGAGAATCATCTCAGAAGATGTGGCATGAGTTCATCCACTTTTATCTTTTATAGCATCCACAGATCTTTTCCTGCCCTCCTTTGGGGTATTAGAGTTACACTGAAAGTACATTGTCTGATGCATGATGAAATCAACATGGGAAAGAATAAAAATGGTGGGGAAAAAACCCCACCACTTTATACAGAAGGCATCTCTTTTACCAGCATCAAACTCAACTTCTTGGCCACTCAATTGAAGTGAAGGTTTGAAAAGGAACATGAAAACAGTCCATGGCATCTGATGTTTAAAAAGCAGTAACAGTTGCTAATGAAATATTAAGATTGAACATTCTGAAAGAAGTAAAGTGGAACAAGATTTCAAAGCAAGGCTGCATCTGAGTTTTTCGTAGTTGTATTCTACATCAAAATGTGCATTGAGTTATTAAGGCCAAGCCAAGTAGAAAGCATCTCCAATTCCCTTGTTCATTAAGTCTACAAAGTCCAGAGTTTTTGCTGAGCTTCAAAGTCCAAGAAAATTCCCTCCAGAGCACACAATCATTTACAGAGCATGGGGGTGGGGGGAGAGCTGGAGGCAGATGAATGGCTTTATCCAAAAACCCTGCTGGGCTCATGCTGGCATGGCAGGAAGTATTGGGGGGGCAGGGGCAGGGGCAGCCCTTCCCTCCTCCTCCTGTCTGTTCCAGGCTCTTTCTTTCTTTCTTTCTTTCTTTCTTTCTTTCTTTCTTTCTTTCTTTCTTTCTTTCTTTCTTTCTTTCTTTCTTTCTTTCTTTCTTTCTTTCTTTCTTATAAAAGGTATTTATTCAAATGCCAGTCCATACTCCAGGAAATAAAGCCAGACTGCTCACTTGAGGGAATGATATTAAAGGCAAAACTGTAGTACTTTGGCCACATAATGAGAAGACAGGATACCCTAGAGAAGATGCTGATGTTAGGGAAAGCGGAAGGCAAAAGGAAGAGGAGCCGACCAAGGGCAAGATGGATGGATGATATTCTGGAGGTGACAGACTTGACCATGGGGGTGCTGGGGATTGTGACTGCCGACAGGAAGCTCTGGTGCGTGGGCTGGTCCATGAAGTCACGAAGAGTCAAGCGAGTGAACAAATAAACAACAAATTTATTCAAACAAGCTGCAGGCTTGGCATACATTTTCCCTTCATTTCAAGGGCACATCTTGGAAAAGGAAGGGCTTCTGATCCATCATCTGTTTCCTGATTCTCTCCCCCCCCCCCCCATCCTACTTTATTAACAATGAATCTCTGATACCAGAGAAACAAGAGCTTTGGCAAATTCCATAGGGACATCCTCCCAGCAACCGCAGAATTGTTAAATGGCATTCTGTGTACTTTCATTAATCATTAAAGCTGGTTGCTTTAATATGATTTCCAAATGAACTGATTTAGATATTGTCAATCCTTTGAATAGCAGGACTTCATAGCTGTTTAGGAGACAAGGTCTTACACTTAGCTGATTAGCAAGAAATATCTGATTTTTTTCCCTATACAACCAGGAGTTGACCTTAAAAACCTAAAGGGAATAGGTCCCCAATACATTATGTGATGTGCCATCTCTTATCATACCAGCCTGCTCACACTTTAAGACCCCTGTATCCCAACAGTGATGAGATGGAAATAATGTTGATGGGCACAAGGGATAGCCTCAGTGGCTACTTTTACAGTTATGGAATTCCCTGTTTAGGCAGCCAGATGATGTATTTGATAATAGTGCTTTATTGATAGATCAAGATCTTCTTAAAGAAGACATCTAAATCCCAGGGCAGTGTTTTAAGAAGTCAAACCAATGAGATTACCCCCAAGTTGGCTTGATTTCTTTTGCTCACATTTAATACAGTAAACTTTCCTAGTGGTAGTGAAAATTATTAATGAAAGTAATCTCAGGTATTCTAGAAAACTCAAAAATGTGACTTTAGCTTTGCTATTTTGTTACTGTCAGAAGAACACTATAGTTCTTCTCTCTCTCTCTCTCTCTCTCTCTCTCTCTCTCTCTCTATATATATATATATATATATATATATATATATATATATATATATTTCTTCTATGTATATTATAGTTCACCGGAGGTGAGGCAGGCCCTATCACTCCTGGCCTTCCAGAAAAACTTAAAGACCTGGTTCTGCTGCCTTGCCTTGCCTGGGATGGGAATGGGAACAGCTCCTCCTGGGGATGGCTGGTGCCATAGAGCCCTTTTAAATACAACCTTTTGCCTCCTGGATTTTTTATTTAATTTATTTGTATTTATACGATGATTGTATAACTTTTTATCTATTTTAATTATTGTTTTTTTGTAAACTGCCCAGAGTCCCCTTCAGGGGAGATGGGGCGTTGATAGAAATTGAAAGAATAAATAAATAAATAGTCATTGTCCTGAGCATTATTGTCAACAACGTGGGGAGAGCTCGAGATCTGATCTATGATGACAGTCCTAGCAGGGGACCCACTCCCAGTTTGCAGAGACACAGCCAGATCAGGTATCAATTCTAGGCTTTCTCAACACTGACCCAAAGAAATTGCAAGCCAGAAACTGACATAACAACCTTTTTTTAGCTAAATGCCCTTCAAGTAAGTTAGAATTTCAGTTTCCTGAATGTGATGTGCTAGAAAGCATTGTGTCTAAAATGCCAATCTTCAATTTAGCATTCTCTCAATGTGTTGCAACTACCACTCTCAGAATTCCCATCTAGCATTATGGGAATTATGATTCCAACACATTTGAAAAGCAGCAGGTTTGGGAAAATTGGACTTAAAAGTACATAATATTGTATAAGACTATGCTGATTTAAATTTAACTGTGGACACCCATATTTCCATGTGATAGGGAAACTCAACATGGGATTAATTCATGGTGGAAAATTCACACTGCATATCACTATATTTTGTAGCCAGTCAATAACAAACTCTTCTCTTTGAATTGTCTCTCAGTACTTCAATTACAGCTACTATCTTACTGAAAACCCCTTGATGCCATTTCATGACACAAGATATGCAAATCGTAAGTACCTTCTGTGTCAGCCCATGCAAACCTTCTTAATTCAGTTTCAATATATACTTAAGTAGCCAAATGAAATGAATAAAGAGAGGCTCTTTAAAGAAAAACCACAAGGAAGGCAGTTGCATAATTCTCATCAGTTTTCAGTCAAATGTATTTCCCAAAGTGCCTCTTGAAAAATGCTAATCTATTTTTTAAAAAAAATGTTCATAAAATCTCAATAAATGGTATAAATTTTCACAGTATAAAGAATCGAACTCTGGAATATGAAGTTATATTCATATTATATGAAGACTATATGTACATATGGTGGGTATCTATGTATATGCTATTTGAATTAAATAAGCATTGATGAGCGATTTTGTGTTTCACTTTCCAAGACACTTTGTTTTTATTGCTTTGTTATTATTGCTATTTTTGAGGTAACTAGAGGGTGCCATTTTTCAAGCTGAGCTGAAAAGTAGCAATTTTGCAAGCTTGTCTTTGGCATCCAAAAGTATTATCATCTCAGTGTAATGAGGAAGACATGAAGCAAAGTTGCTTGGCAAAAGGCCTGCTACTTTAACCATTAGACCAAAGAATCTGAAACAAAGAACATCATGGATGAAGCTTTTTTAAATTGGAGCTTCGGGTTGCTACTCTGATCCCTTTTGAAGATCCCAGTCTGATTTGAAGCTCCAGTTCAACTAAAATGTCAATCTCAGTTTCTCATCACCAGTCAAGTTGGGCTGAGAATGCCCTCAACTGCTCCACCATTCCAGCTGGTTTAGCATCCAATGGACTCTGAGACTGAAGGAGTATTCCTGGAACAATGCAAAGTAGGATGAGTCAATAACTCTTAAATCTTAAGGTGTTTCAGAATATTCAAGATGGTAGCCTTGTGAGCAACCAGAATGCCTACATTACCAATCAAATTGTGACTCGTAACAATGTAAAGTTAACTGAATTTGGATGGGTCTCAGAGGCCAACAATAAGCAAAAATGATACCTTTACTGTTGCACTGTGTGTGCCACCACTGCATCAGCACCAAATCTACTTTGCCTCCAGATGGACAGAATGATGCTCCAAAGGGGAAAAATGCACGTGGCAGAGGGAGTAATTGTACAGTGGTTGGGACACTACTGCACACATCCCTCCAAATAGAAGAGGCAGCTTGTCCCACCAGACCAAGTGCCAACTCCCTTACAGAAGTTAGCAGTAGCCACCAAGAACATGAATCCAGCCCCTCAGAACAGGAATCGAAACTAAAATAGCCCCAACAGAGACTTCTGCTTGGCCACATCTAGTGATGGGAAGTCCACCACTTCTCTCAGTAAATGGTTCCACTGTTGAACTGTTCGTCCTCTTGAGAAGCTTCTCTAAGATTCACCTGGGATCTCCTTTTGGTAATTTAAATTGTTTATTCTGTGTGCTGTCTTGTGGGATGACACAAAACAGGTCTTGTCTTTTCATGTACTTGAACAGGTTATCATATCTTCCTCTCTCTCCTCTTCTCAAGGCTAACCATTCCTATTTCCCTCAAACTCTTGGTTTCTAATCCCTTGATCAGCCTCCTTGCCCTTCTCTGACCATGATCCAGTTTCTCTGAATCCTTATAATGTCCATAATTGGTCAAAATTCTGAAAATAGGGGTCCAACTAATGCAGAAGAAAGAAAAACAATGTCATTGTTGAACTTCTCTTATTGTTCAGCTGGGAGTTCAAATCAATTTTAATTTTTGTTTTGATTCTCTTCACTATATCTTGGAGTGCAAAACTGAAGTAATGAGTCATGACTAGGAAGATTTTTCTTCTTTCCTGAACTTTTCTTCAAACCATTCCTCACAGCCCTATTTTGTACTGCAGAATACCCAATTCTAGGAACGTAATATCTGAATCAAAGATGCAAACAAAGCAATTGGTTTATTTTTGTTGTTGTTCAGTCATTTAGTCATGTCCAACATCGATGATGCTATCTAACCATCTCATCCTCTGCCGTCCCCTTCTCCTTTTGCCTTCAGTCTTTCCCAGCATCAGGGTCTTTTCCAGGGAGTCCTCTCTTCGCATTAGGTGGCCAAAGTATTTGAGCTTCAGCTTCAGTATCTCTCCTTCCAAAGAGCAGTCAGGGTTGATTTCCTTTAGGATCGACTGATTTGACCTCCTTGCAGTCCAAGGGACTCTTAAGATTTATACTTAGCTCTTTCTGAGTCTCCTCCAACACTGTTTGACACTGCTTAAGACAAAATATGTAAGTCCTACATATATACTTTGCTCTCTTTCTTTTCCTACTTTACTGCCCAAATTATCCTGTTAAAAAATAAATACAGTTGGTCCCAGGATTCATGCTGAGCCATCCCTCTGTGCAATTGTGACTTCTTCCCTTCCTACTCTTGCGGTTTGAAATGTAGCTAATATAGTTTGAAATATATCACGCCATATCCAGGTCCAAATGTTGCTTACCAAGCAGATTCCAACTTGACAATATGTTAGTATGTTTTATTGACTGAGACTTGTTTTAAATTAAATAGAATAATACTCTAATACTCCACATTAAACATTTGAAAGAAAGCACTGTCAATAAAACTAGGGAATAAAAAAAGTTAAACTGAAACAGTTACCCCTTCAATATCTCTTTTCTCTGGGTGTCTATAATAAATCATTTCCTGTCAGTACTTTTCAACCATAAAACTGCAAATAAGGCATTCTGTGTCCCAAATTGATTTCTATCAAGAACTCTACCTCCATGAAGCTTAATTTGTAACTGACATGATTTGCAACAACAGAACTTGCTTAGTTGGTGGTAAAGAATTTTGTAACATATTGGTAGTCGGGAAACCAGTGTAAGTGAGACATTTTTCCACACCCATTTCCAAATGTTGTGACTCAGATGGAAAACTCTTTGTGGAAAATTGGAGTAGAAGCTAAATAACCATTGCTGGAATATCTTCCAGAACTTCAACACCAAGTGTCAATTTCATTTTATTTTGTTTCTCTTCCCATTGATGATGGACCTAAGTATGAATGAGCATGTATGCATTTATGGCTAAAATTTGATGTTTGGCAAAGATTTGGGTAGCAACTCTGGGCAAAGTCAACCTGAACAACAACAAGAACAAAAATTCCCACTATTGTATCCTTGAGCAATATAGTAAAAAGAGGTAATGTCTTCTTCTTTTTCAGGAGTAAGTCACTTTGTCAGTGACTGTCAAAAAGTGATTTAATAATGAGAAACTTGGCACATTACAAAGTGAAAATGTATATTGTCTAAAAAACTTCTCCAGGGATAAAACAAAATGACTTTAGTGAAATATGCAGTTCCCAACAAAAAGAAAAAGGGGGTGGGCACATTTGTAGAAAAACATGAATAGGCAGAAACCTCTAGATTCAAACCATGTCCTAGCTCTGCAGAATATTAGAAATGAATAGTAGCCTGGTAATTGATTGATTGATTTGTATGTATATGTATATGTACAGTATATGTATATGTATATGTATATGTATATGTATATGTATATGTATATGTATATGTATATGTATATGTATATGTATATGATGTATATGTATATGTATATGTATATGTATATGTATATGTATATGTATATGTATATGTATATGTATATGTATTTATTTATTTAACTTATATGACTTTATTTAACTTATATGATAAATTGTATATGTATATGTATATGTATATGTATATGTATATGCATATGCATATGCATATGCATATGCATATGCATATGCATATGTATTGCACTCTGTCTCCATCATCTCTAACCATTGGTTATGCTAATTGGGGTTTATGGGAGCTGAAGTCCAAAATACATTGAGGAAATGGTGCTGATCACAAAGTACAGCCTAATTCAAACTTCTGATTGTCCACTTCCCTGCCATATACCATATTATTGTTAAGACCCACCTTAATAGAAGAATATTGTAAAAGGTCTGAGTGAGATCCAAGATCTTTCAATCTGGCATTCAGTTTCACACAGAATTGGGAATGCATACTCATTTTCTCATTTGTACAAAATGTATGGCAGAGAAATTGAGTGGATGATTTTTCTACTCCCCCCCACCTCCCAGGAATGGGAAACTCTCTAACAGTTTTTCAAGGGCAGGACTACCCTTTAGTAGTGACAAGTAGGAGTATTTTAAAAGACCAATGGGAGACGTTCCACTGGAGGTTCTCCTGGAGTCACAGCTCCTACTTGAAGAGCAGGTGGCAGCTGCAGCCAGAGGGACTTTGCACAACTGTCAGTTCGGCCCATTCCTGGACCAGGACACCTTGTTCATACTCACTCACACCTTAGTCATAGGCTGACCATATTTCCCTGAGACGGAAACGGGACCTTAACGTGCGCAGGCACGCACACCGGCACACGCGCGAACGCGCATTCCATCCCTTCAAAAGCGTGACAAAATTGAGTTTTTAAAGAAAAAGACGGTACGGTATGGAAAAGGTAAAAAAAACGGGACTGTCCCATTCAAAACGGGACATATGGTCAGCCTACTTAGTCACCTTCTGATTGGACTACTGCAATGTGCTTAACATGGGGCTGTCCTTGAAGACCATCTGGAAGCTTTAGTTGGTCCAGAATGGAGAAGCACGGGTACTTATGTGTGCATCTCATTATGTCCATATAACACTGCCACTCTGTGAGCTGTATTCCAATAGGCTTCTGGGTGTGATTCAAGGTGCTGCTTATCACCTTTAAAGTATTACATGACTAGGACCTGATTACTTGAGGGACTGCCTTCTCCAAAGAAATTCTGCCTGCCCCACATGCTCCAACAGGGAGGACACAATCCAGTTTCCTTCTTTTAAATCTTGCCATCTTATGGGACCTAGGAAGCGTGCCTTTTCTGGGGTTACCCTGTTCTCTGAAATGATCTCCCCCCTCCCTGATATACAACAAGCCCCAACTCTGCCCATCTTTAGGAAAGCTGTTAAGACCTGGCTTTATCCCCAGGCATCAGGGGCCAGTTGAGTGAAGTCCCCTTTGGTTGTTCTGTTATAGTACTTTGATACCATTGTTATACTTTGTATTTTATATTTATATTATGTGGGATTTTTGTTTTGTTTTGTTTTGGTTTATTGATTGTTTTTTGTTGTATGCCACCCAGGGTCACATTTTTGGAGTTGGGAGGCCTTATAATTCTAGTGAATAAATAGATTTATTAAGTTCTCTCACAATAATTTCTCTTAGGAATTAACTGAACCCAGGGTCACATTGTTTGAGTTGAGCGACCCTATAACTCTAGTGAATAAATAGATTTATTAAGTTCTCTCATGGTAATTTCCCTTAGGAATTAACTGAAGAGTGGGAAGCCACGAAAAAGGCCAGAAAGAGGATGAGACCATACAAGATAGGAGAAAAACATTAAATATGTATTTAAATACATTAGTACTGACAAGAGAGGCCGTTTGGTGTAGTGGTTAAGGCAACAGGCTAGAAACCAAGAGTTCCAGTCTCGCCTTAGACATGAAGCCAGCTGGGTGACCTTGGACCAGTCACTTTCTCTCAGCCCTAAGAAGGAGGCAATGGCAAGCCACTTCGAAAAAACTTGCCAAGAAAACTGCAGGGACTTGTCCAGGCCAGTCACCAGGAGTTAACACTGACTTGAATTCAGTATCTACCCACCTACCTAATAAATATCAGTATTAAATAATAGTATCATTAATAATTAGAACTATTAAATATTTTAACCCATTTAGAGTAAAATAAACTACAGGAGTAGAAGAATACCACAGTCTCATGAGAATTTACCTGAAAATCTTTTCTCCTTTTGAAATAATTCAACTTTTTAATTATTAATTTGAAATTCCATCAGATTGACTGAGAACTGGTAAGCTGATAAGGGTAATTATTCTAATAAAAATATTAAGGAAAAGTCTTCTGCCCACACTTGTCACATACTTGTCACATACTGTGACAAGCCAGATAACTTACAAGGCATTAAAAACATTTTTTTCTCTCTCTCTGTCCCTGCTCCCACACCTTCAACATATTTATCCGAACAGTCACTCATGCCCTTGTCATCTCCCATATAGATTACTGCAATGTGCTCTACATGGGGCTACCCTTGAAGAGTATCCGGAAGCTTCAGCTGGTCCAGAATGCAGCTGCGTGGGCAGTTCTTGGTGCCCCAAGATCGGCACATGTGACACCACTGCTGCACGAGCTGAATTGGGTACCAGTTTGCTTCTGGGTCCAATTCAAGGTGCTGGTTATCACCTTTGAAGCCCTACATGGCATGGGGCCAGGTTACCTGAGGGACCGTCTCATCCCAATTACATCTACCCGCCTCACCCGGTCATGCAGAGAGGGCATGCTTCGGACCTCATCAATGAAGGAATATCATTTGGCGGGGTCCAGGAGACGTGCCTTCTCTGCGATAGCACCCGCCTTGTGGAATATCTTGGCCCTGGAGGTGAGACAGGAGCCTTCGCTCGTGGCCTTCAGAAAGTCTTTAAATACTTGGTTCTGCCGCCTTGCTTGGGACAAAGGAGGTAATAGTTCCTCCTGGGGGTGGTTAGCCCCGTAATACCCACCTTTTTAAAGATCTTCCCATCCTCTGGATTCTTATCGATTTATTATTATATTGTATTTTTAAGTGTATAGGTTTTTAATATTAATATTAATGTTGTAAACCGCCCAGAGTCTACTGTCGTGGAGATGGGCGGTGATAAATTCGAATAATAAATAAATAAATATTTAGTTACATAGTGTATTTGAAATGAATGGTGCTTGCATTTAACCATTGTAGACAACAGCTGATAAACCTGTCCTTTTTGGAGGTGTCAGATTTCCTTTTAAGATCCAGAATATGTGATCTTCAGTGCAATAATGGATTTAAAATGCAGTACATGGATATAAAATATCATAAAGAAGCATTTCAACATTGCAGGCAAAGTAGCATTAGTTAGTCCTGATCTTTGCCAAGAACTTGATTGCTATCCGTCTAACGGCTTTCTCTACTGCATACGATAATAGCACCTCATTTAATTGAAACAAATTAACTCCGAGGTAGCTCAGCATTTTCTTTCTGCTTTTAAAGAAAATATTAAATTATGCATTTTCAGTTTTATTAATGAGTAGTCTGGCCTGCAACTTAACAAACAGAGTTTTTTTTTTCTAATCAGAAATCTTACAGAATACTGTGGTATTTCAGGAGCAATGGGGAGAGGAATGGAATTATTAACATCTCTTTAAAAATATCAATAGGTCCTTGAAGTAAATTGATACTTTGCAGGTAATATTTTCTCCAGTGTCAGGACTATTGCTCCTGAACAAAAAAAAAGAAAGAAGAAAAAAAGGGGGGAAGCCTTTTGAATCTCTGTGATTAATGAAAACCTGAGAAGGGCTGGAGGGCTTCCTCCACTTGCTACTCTTTTAAAAACTTAACTGAGAAATCCATTCCTATTCATTAAAGAATATCGTGATGTGCTTAACTTTAACCACACATTAAAGGACTTCAAAGTGAGGTTTCTGTAGATATTAAAAGATCAGAACGTTCTTATTAGTAGAATGTTAAATAATACTTCAGTCAAGTAATTTCAAGGCCTCTCAGATTGAGAGTTTTGAGCACCCACAATGACAGCCAAGGAAACAGATTTTAGATCTGGTGCCATACACATGGAGATGGATTTTATGTAGGAAAAAGATTCCGATGTATTTCTTTCACTCTGAAATAGATTGAATCAACCAAAATGGATTCTAGCCTAGTACGTAATGGAGGAATGGCATTCTTTGCAATTTGTCATTTTCAGCTAAGAAAGGGTAAGAGAATTAGCACACATTCAGATAAACTGCACAAAAATCAATGGTTTGGGGAAAGTTTGCATTAAAATGATATGTCAGGACTGAGTTACATTTAAATAAAAATGCACATTAAGGAGTGTAACAGGGAAAATAGAGCTATAGAATAAGGAGAACTGTATGTAAAAAAATAAACATGGAATAATTGTGGGGGAAAGGTATGATTGGAGTGACCTCAGAGAAATATAGATGGGAAAAAATGTGGAGCATTCTTTGGATAACAAATTGCCTTTTAATTCTACAGTATCTCTCCCTATCTCTGTCACTGGAGAGTGAGAGTGAGAGTGAGAGTGAGAGTGAGAGTGAGAGAAGGAGTAGTATGGGAATACATTTAGCACTGATGCAGCCTGGACTTCTATTGGTCTGCACGTCTTTATATATAATGTGATCATTAAAAAAAATATGATTATACAAGTTATCAGCCAGTGGAACAGATCGCCATATGACATCGTGAGTTTTCCTTCACTAGGGTCTGAATGGTTTGGATTCGAGGACCTCTATTACCTCTTCCAATTCACTGTTTCTCTGATGTACTGTGTACAGTATGTTCAGTTACTGTCTGTCTGGTTATGAACAAAATGGTTGGTGATAATTTTTACATCTAAAAGCACTTATGTATTAGCAAATCCTGAATTATTCCCACAGCACAATCCAAAGTGCTAAGGCTTACCTCTAAAGCCCCAAATGGCTTGTGACAAATACTGTGTATCTAAAGCAGTGCTTCTCAACCTTAGCAACTTTAAGATGTGTGGACTTCAACTCCCAGAATTCCCCAGTCCATAAATCTTAAAGCTGCTGAGGCTCAGAAACATTGATCTAAAGGATTAATTTTGAATATTTTAGCCTGCTTAAGTTTCCTTTTATATCTGAGAACTGGTCCAGATCAATGTGATGATAATATTTCCTGCATCTGAGGAGCAGGTGAATAATGAACCCCCAAAAGCTGATACTATTATTATCCACTTAATCTCTATACTGCCACACGACTTTCCATGTCATCTCAAAGGAATTACATGTGCTGTAACAAAATTGTATGTATTTTTGGGCTTTGATCAATTATCAGTGTTCAGTGGATGAATCAATGAATCAATAAATGCGTGAATGAGAATTTATCTATGGTGTGAATGAAGTCTTAGTTATTTTGGATGTAGGTTGTTTTTCAAGAGCCATCCTTTCCTCCAAATAACAGAAAAACAAACTTCTTGAATATTCCACAGATAATCCAGGGGTGCAGGGTTCTATACTAGACATTTTAGATAGTCATACAATTTTGAATGGGGCAATTTGAGAAATCAAAAGAATATCTCTCTCTCTCTTGCTATCCCCTCTTGTGTTTTTGCTATCACTTAAAGAAATCCCTTTGACTGTACAGATCATGTATACTTTGATTAGATCTCCAAACATCTTTTCAAAAGCTGTTACAATATGGGGTCATAAGAGAGGGAATAGTGCTAGGAACATCTTAGGGAGTGGAATCCAAACCTTTCATACTATGATTTCTTTAGAGTAAGACACTCATGACCTTTTGAAATTATCCAACCAATTTAGAGCCAGAAATTGGACAATTTTACTGCAGAAGGAGAAATTCTTCAACAAAATCTTAAGATCAGAAATTTCGCTTGGCAGGAAAAAAGCCCAATGATAGTGTTCCTTCATTATGCCAATAATTAGGAGGCTGTAAATTATTGCACAATGAAATAAAGGACATTCTTTTTCATTTACTTGCCCTTGGTCATCTTGCAATGATATAAGTGCAAGAACAGCACAAGATTCCACCAAAATTCTCTTCTTTCAAAAAATGGTTGAAAACCTTTTTTTTAATCAGATTGTATTAGACTTGGTAGAAAAAGCTGCAGGAGAATTTCTTTGCTCCACATTAGCCAATTTCACAATTAAAAATTCTCTTTCCTCAACCCATGACACACTAGGAATAGAAAAACTAGGTATCTGTAATTTCCCTCCAAGAAGGATGGGATTTGATGAAGAAGAATACAGTAGATTGTTTTGTTTGTTTGGTAACACAGCTAAGAAAACCAAATTCATTCATTTATTTATTTAATTTATATTACCGCCCATCTTCCCCCGAAGGGGGAAACTCTGGGCGGTTTACAATAAAACCGGAGTTAAAATACAAAACAAATCACAATAAAAGTAAAATAAATATATATCATCATTAAAATTATTAAAAGATATAAATAAAATAAAATGGAATCCAGATGGCTACAGTTCTTCCTCAAATCCAGAGCGCAAGGCCGTTCTCAGTCCATTCTAGGGCGCTAGCCATCCCCAAGAATGACTGTTTCCCCTCCCGTCCCAGGCTTGGTGACAAAACCAGGTTTTCAGTTTTTTTCTGAAGTCCAGGAGTGAGGGGGCCTGTCTCACCCCTGGGGGAAGGATGTTCCAGAGGGCGGGCGCTACTGCAGAGAAGACAAACTTCCGAGACCCTGGTAGGTGGAATTCTTTTAAAGATGGGGTCCGTAACATGCTCTCTCTGCATGACCGGGTGGGATGGGTCAATTCAATAGGGACAAAATGGTCCCTCAGATAATAAATAATTAATTTATTTTAATGTTTGATATTTATCTGGGTTTTAATAGCATTGAAGGGTTGTTGTTTTTTTTGCAGGGGGGTATAATATACTGTATATAACAGATGAGAAAAAGAAAACAACCAAATACAATAATAAATAATAATGCCAAAGGAAAATTAAATAAACCAGAAAATAACAAAAGAAGGAGGAAGAGGAAGAAGAAAAAGAAGAGGAGGAAATGGTATACAGTTCTTAAAAAACAAATTAAACCAACATCACATTGAATCATACTTATTAGATTTCCCACAACGTTGGTAGAAAATGTGTCTTCCAATTTAGATTTAGATCAGGTTCACCTGAATCTTTCCACTATGGTAAACACTCATTTTAGCTGTTGCCTACACATGATATGTTCTTTAAGTTTTGATAGTTTCCAAATTTTGGGAATAGTGAATAAGGTTGAAATGTCCTCTTCTAGAATCTCTCTTTAATCCATAGATTGGCAACCTATGGCCAGGAAACCTTCAAAATTATTTTTCTGTGCCTTTCCAAAGGCATAGTTTCCCATTATTTTGAGACAGAAACATGAAAAATGAGCTGTAGGTTCTAAATATCTCTGTGTATGAGGGGTGCGATGGCTCAGTGGTTAAGACACCAGTCTTGTCGATCGGAAGGTCGGCGGTTCGAGACCCAAGACCCACGTGACGGAGTGAACTCCCACACTTTCCCCAGCATTTGCCAACCTAGCAATTTGAAAGCATCCAAAATGCAAGTAGATAAATAGGTACCACTTCTGTGGGATGGTAACAGTGTTCCTCGTGTTCCTCGTTCCTCATGACCGCAGAAGCATCTTCAGACAGCGCTGACTCTTTGGCTAAGAAATGGAGATGGGCACCGCCCCCTACAGTCAGACACGACTGTGCAGGGGAAAACCTTTACCTTTACTATGCATACATGCATGCATGCATACATACATACATACAATCTTGTTCTTGTTCTTGTTCTTCTTGGGCATGGAGGCTGGCTGAGTGACTTTGGGCCAGTCATTCTTTCTCAGCCCTAAAGTGAGAAGTCCAAAACATCTACCTACCAACCCATGCTGAAGCAACAAGAGAAAATCCTGGTTTCACCCAGTTTGCATTACCATATTTCCAACTCTAGTGCTCAGCCATGAAAAGGTTAGCCTAAACCATCCAATGCTCGCCATGCTTTGCAAACAGGAGACGTCCTTCCATGGATGCTCTCTCTTGCATGTTATTTGACCCTGTGAAGCTAAATATGTTAAATACCATGATTACTTCAAGAGCTGTCTCTCATCTGGTTTTGATAAAAGTTTCTTACCATACTATAAAGGCAATTGTCAGTAAGCTGGGGGAATTATAGATCACTGAGGCAGAAACTTTATGTTCATTTTAGGCTACGTGTACTGTATGTACTCTGTGAGGTTTCTATTGAAATTTCCCCAGAGATAATTAAAGCAACATACCTCTCCAATTAAATATAAAACAAAGGAAAACTAGGGCACCATTTTTATTTGAAATAACTAAAATGACACTCATGTCCTTTGTAATGAAAATAATAATAATAAAGTCAGCTTGAAGTTAAGGCAATTTATCGCCTCATTCATTTCTCTTTGGATTTTTCTTTAAATCCCAGTTCCAAAGAAGATCTAAAATGATAAAAATAATCATGTTCTTTCTCTTTGCCCCATGATCTTCTTTACTGAAAGAAATAAAAAGTGTTGCATATAAACAACAAGCAGTCAAAAGAAAACAGGATTCATGGTGCCACTTAGTAAATGCTTTGCTTTTATTTTTCATTAGGCGTAACAGAAATAGTAAGATTGCTAAATGGAATGTGCAATTTAGAACCTTAAAGCATTGCATTGGCTGTCTATGAGATCCTAGACTACATGCAAAAGGTTGATATTAGATTATAAATCTGTAAGAATCATAGTACTTAAAAGAGCAGCTCCCATTGGATGATTACCACATATATGGCCCATAAATCTTTCTAGGTGGTGGCCCCTAAAAAAAATCTTTCTTTGAAAAAAAATGGTACCTCCCACCCCATCCATTTCACTGCCAGCTCAAGACATAATGATTGATATAAACATTTTCAAGGTCACATTTGCCTCAGGAACACAACACTGCCAATATATTGTCAATGTATTTATTTATCAAATTTATAAGGCTGCCCAACTCCATAGTTACCATGTCCTGGTTAACAGTTTTTTGTGTTCATGGAAGAGTTTAAATTGTTGTAAAACTAAACTGTTCCTTTTGTTGCATCTATATACAGTAGCTATTGTTCTATACACCATCCTGGGGAAGGAGTTGGAAATTATATTATTGTTCTTCACTGAGCCACAAAGGTAAAGTTGGGAGGATTGGCTCATATTGTGAGTTAACTTGACCCTTGTTAACAAGTTAACTTGTTCAGAAATAGCAATCTATTATATTTGCTTGATGTACTGTTAATTCTTTAATAGAAGATGGATGGATGGATGGATGGATGGATGGATGGATGGATGGATGGTCTGCCTATTATTTTTCTTATTTTCAAATAGTTATTACTATTATTATTATTAATTTAATTTATACGACCGCCCTTCTCCCCCTACGGGGAACTCTGGGCAATTTACAATAAAATAATTAGTTCACAATAGGATCAATGGCTAAATCTGACATTCTTGGGAGAGAAGGTACAGGAAGCAGAACAGATGATGCTGTGACTTTTGGTTGAGTTTTGACTTAGAAGGTCCATTGTTCATGTTTTGCCTGCAGAAAATCCTCAGTCCAGTTCCATATAGGTAGAAAAGTTCTATCCTGGAAAATTAGGGATGCTAACAAACACTGTAAACTATTTCGAAACTGATGGATTAGTGATCCATAACTTGGTCCAAGGCAGCTAAATATAATCCTCTGAGTAATGTATTCTAAGCCACAAATACAGTGTTATTAAACTAATCTCTATTTCTGAATATTTTCCAGGACTAAGGAGAAAAAAAAACCTTCTGAAAATTCAACTTGGAGTTGTTTTGATTCATCCAATAAAATGATGTGCTTCTAAATCAATGCTGATTGTTTTTTAAAAAATATCAGATAGGTCAGACACATCCAAGCATTTTTTAATTAATTCAAAATTCTGAATCACATTTACCTGATATGAATATCCAGATTGGATCAGATTAATATTCTCATACTACTAAAATAGTTGAATCAAATTTCCAAATCACATTTATTATTTCAATCAGATTTTGCCTGCTTCATACAATTTCAATAACTGCCAAGGCCCATGCAGTTGATTCTTCAACTGCAAATAATACTACAGGGCAATCGTTGGACATAACTTTTTGCAGAACTGAATCAAAACATCTCAAAAGAGAAATGTTCAGCAAATTGATTAGAATTACCAAATTAAATTGATAGGATGAATAAATATGCAGGAGAAACTCATTGGTCCTCAATAAACTGCTTCTTAGACTGCCATCATCTATTATCTACCCATGACCCTTTTACACAGAGAAACCAAGTCTATCTACCTGAAACATTTGTGGTTTGCCATTGAATTAACTCATTTTTCACCTTATAGGCAGTGGTGGTATCAAGTCCATTAAAGATTCTTAAGGCTGCACTTCTGTTCACATGCTAAAATTGTTGCTGTTGTTACTGAAGAGAGAGGAGAAAGATGCTTAACAATTCCATTCATTGAAAAAAAAACATAACTTTATACAGTTAGTCATAACTTCAGGATTTAGGAAACCAATGTTCCAATTCCATTTGGTTTTTGTTTATGTCCATGTGCAGTGTAGCAGAAATCTTAAATCTTAGCAGCATTTACTGTAATCCATTATGCTTCTTCCTCAGACTTCAGAAAAGATGCATCATCTTCTTTTTATATTGTTTATACGTGTGTAAAACATACCTCCCCATTTAGACAATATATCTTGAATCTTGTTCACAGATCAGCAATATGTGTGTGGTCCTTGGCTGTTTTGATTTGGAAATACTGTCATAATTTATGTTTGCGCTGGTCAGCAGAGTGCTGCTTGCTGTTTTTCCTTTGTGGACTTTTATTATATAAATCATAAGCATGCAAGGCATTAGTTCAGCTTTATCAGTCTTTGTATGTATTTTCTTTTCACTGCTGAACAAACAAGATTTATAAACTGCTGTGTCAGTAGCCTTCACAGTCAGTGGTGCGGTGAAGATGGTACATGGGAAGGTGTGTACATGGGGGAGGGGGTGACTACAGTAAAGAAAACTGCTCAGAAGTTTTAAAATGTACATGTGTAGCTCTGCTATGTGGAGGAAATAGCCAAGGTCAAAAAATATGAGATGGTATCAGCCTATGCCATAATACAGTACAATACAAGGCAAGGTTCAGAGGATTCTAATCTTAAAATCAGTTTGCAAGAAGATTACTACCTACTGCTTAGCAGAGGTGGTCTTACAAATTCCCAGGGGAAGGAGTTTGCTAAAGGCTGACAAGCTCTTGATTTTCTGAAATAGTCTTACTTTCAGGAAATGACAAAATGAGAAATTGCTCCCTTATATAACCAGCAGCACGCTGAAGAAGAGAAACTGAATGTTGGAGAAGAGCATGCAACTGGCCTTTATTAGATAAAGTCTCCTTTGAGTTAAGTTCAATTCCTGGTGACTACATGTACATATCCAGGTTGTTTTTCCTGAAACAATACATAAGTAATTTGTCATTGCCTTCTTCTGGGATTATCTATTTCCCAATCTAGTCTACAGCCCTTGAAAAGCCTAGTAATCTTCTATCCAAGTACTAATCAGACCTAATCTTCCTTCCTTCCTTCCTTCCTTCCTTCCTTCCTTCCTTCCTTCCTTCCTTCCTTCCTTCCTTCCTTCCTATTTATTTGACAGATTTATAAGGCCACCCAACTCACACACGGTGACTCTGGGCTAATCATACTTAACCTTTTGGGACCAGGCAAGGCTAGTTGGGTGCAGCCATCTAATTGGAATGAATATTATTACCCTTTGCCCCCTCAAAAAAATCTCTATCTATCTATTATTCTATCTATCTATCTATCTATCTATCTATCTATCTATCTATCTATCTATCTATCTATCTATTATCCCCCATCAGAGAAGAAGACAACTTCAATGAGCTTCTCACAGTAGGCTGTAGGTCTCTTGCACTTCTCCAGAATGTGTGAATATCTTGCCTTCCAGCCTAGGTCCCTAGCTTCCCACACTTTAGTCAAATCCAAAGAGTAGATATAATGAGGCGAGCCTTACCATGGGCCTTTTTTATCAGATCAGCGCAAAAGGCTGTGGTCTGAAAGGCTAAGGGCAAGGCTAAGTGCAAGGAAAGCAGCTTCCAGCATCCACAATAAATAAAAATCAATGGAACCATTTTCAGAGACCTGACAGGAGATTAAAAGAGCAGCTTACAGCATATTTCCAATATTTACACCACACTATTCACTAGGAGTCTACGAGGTAGATACATTTGCTTGGTCAAAGAACTTCATGCCTTGCAGATGACCATGGAAGTGACAAGGTTTGCTTTATCGTGCCTTTTTGCATCATCTTGAGGCCTCATCCAGCAATTCCATTAGTGGAAAGAAGATTCTACATATGTTTGCTTCACTTTTAGAAATCAGTGATGGGGAAGGAAACATTGCTTTATGAGAAAAGATGCTTTGTCTAAACCTTCAACAGAGTAAAGCACTTCTGTGAAACTTTGCATAAGACCATTGTCCACATAAAAAATCAAGCAAACTCAATATGCAAGTCAATTCACTATTAGCGCATTTCCACACTAGAGCTTTATAATCATAGCATAGCATTATCCAGCTATCAGGTTCCAGTGATATACAGACTGTCCTTATTATTGGTATTTGGCCACAATAATGGTTGGATTACTCTAAAAGATACTCTAAATCACTAATAGAGAAATGACCTTAACAAAGTTTTCATGTCATCCACAGGCATCACTCTTCTATTATCCCATCCAGGCATGGATTGGACATAGGCTTATTTTCAGCAAAACTGCTCTCTCTTTATTTTTTAGTCTGTTCCCACAACTGGGATTTAGTTAATTACAAAAAGCAAACCAAATTCAAATCAAACTGTTTACTCAATCTGCTTTTAAATGTGTTGTTATGCAGTATTTTAAAGGAAAAATAATGTAATGGTAACAAATCTGTTGAGATGGGTTGGGAAGAGGACACAAGTTAGAAAGAATTCCTCTGTTTATTAAACATTAGGATAAATGCAAATTTTAGTCATGGGGGTAGGTATGAATTACTCTTTTTGTGGTCATGGACTATAACATTAACAAAATAAGCACCAGAAATGATAGTCACTGAACATTACTAACCATCTGTGGGTGGAATTTACCCATGATATAACAGATTTTGCAACATTTAAGGAAATAAAATTATCTTTATTGTCTAGTAAATAGAGCAAATAAAACAGAGCAGGGTCCTGAAAATTCAGATAAAAGAGGGGTGATCAACTGAAGGTGGATTTCCCTAGTAGAACTGGCAATAAAACATTGGCTATGTTTTCTATGGCAGCCACACCATGTCAACCTTTTGAGGTAGTCCAGACAAGAACTAAAACCATGAGTACTAACTCTACCTTTATTGTAAGGTTACAGTAACAGAATCTTACAAGTCTGAAAGTGCTTCCCCCCTCCCTTGCCTTTACATTCAGAGAGGGCATGCTACGGATCCCGTCCGTAAAGGAATGTCACCTGACGGGGTCTAGGAGGCGTGCCTTCTCGATAACGGCGCCCACCCTTTGGAATATGCTACCCCCGGAGGTGAGGCAGGCCTCATCGCTCCCAGCCTTCAGAAAGAACTTAAAGACCTGGTTCTGCCGCCTTGCGTGGGGGGAGGGGGGGAATAGTTCCTCTTGGGGATGGCTGGTGCCATATGGCCCTTTTAAACATCCAAACATCATACCACCGCATCTTGGATTTTTATATTTAATTTTTTATATTTAATTTTAATATATTAGAGTGTTTTATTGGGTTGTTTTAATTGTCGGATTTTAATTTTTGTGTTTTGTAAACCGCCCAGAGTTCCCTTGCGGGGAGATGGAGCGGTATATAAATTGAAACATAAATAAATAAATAAATAAATAAATAAATAATCTCTACTTTAATGTTTATGCATGGGAAAACCATGATGCATAATCCCCATCCCATTTCAAAAAACCAGAATTCAAAAATTTGTTTTTCATTATTTACAATTATTTTCAAATTCATTCCCATGACTAACTTTGTCTGCATGGTGAGTGGTGAGTTGCACTTTCCATAACTGATTGTCCCATTTATTTTTGTAGCCCTAAGACAAAATAAGTTAAATTCCATTGAAAGGAAACCCATTTCATTGGATTACTTCCAAGGGGGATATACCTTATCCATATGATATGAGTCAAATATAGGACATACTAAATGATAAAGGGTCTTCACTGTGGGCCCATACCTTTAAATTCATAGTATTGGGGGAAAAAACACCTTTTAGTCACATAGTGCCAACCAAAGGAAGCATTCAAAAGTGAAAGGCAGGCAACTAATCTCTACTGGCAGAAGTATGGACAAATATGACCTGAAAGGTCTTCTACATTAATTTCATTGCATTTCCCATTTAAGTAAGTGCAGTGAATTAAGAGGAAAAGCAGTTTCCGATGAGACGATACATTAGTGATTCTAATTAATACCTGACATAATGATTTTGATTAACTGGCATCTTACTACACATCTTTGAAGGACAAAAATGTTTCCTTTAATGTTCTGAAGGGAGCTAATGTTGAACACTTTGGTTTACATAGGGGTAATTTTTTCTACACTTAAATTTCATAAATCATTAAATGTTTCTCGAATTGTGTCATGAAATAAGAAGCTGGCAGGGAGAATTTCTGCATTGAGTTCCCAAAAGCTCTAACCCACATTATTAATAATAGACCTATATTGCTTATGGAAATGGGTCCCATTGAACATCACCAGTTCTTTTTCTTTATTATGCTATACATAACATTACCATACATCATTCTTGATTTGACTTGAATTGACTGTAAATACAATTATTTTCTGTGACAGCATGAAGATTTTGTGCTATGGATATCAGTTGACCACATAAATTTATAACTGACTTTAAACTTTCAATAGAAGGAAATCATCATTAAGCCCGCCTTATTATAAACATCTTCTCCACTTGGATTTAATATGTATTTTATTTTTATTTATTTATTTATTTATATGTATTTTATTGATATTGTAATTTTATATGTTTAACTTGTTTTATTGTGAACTGCCCAGAGTCCTCTGGCTGGAGGAGATGGGAGGTAATACAAATTTAAATAAATAATAAATAAATAAATAAATAAATAAATAAATAAATAAATAAATAATGGTGGAAGGGGAGGGAGATAATACCGGTCCTCCCTATTTGTCACTCCTGAATGGGGATCTTCTCCCTTGTCCTGGACACCAGATTAAGAGGATCTTCCAAATGTTCCCTGCTGAGAACCGTGTTCTGAATTCCCAGCATGTAAGTGATAACTGAATGATTAACCCTGTATGAAGCGTTGAAAGGTTGGGGATTGAGCCTTCAAGTTATCACAGAAGAACCACTGCTTTGCAGTGAAATAGCCATTTCTCAGGCCTTTTATGGTCTTTGGATCATTTGGAGAAGACACATGTGTCGAAGAAAGGAGCCAGGCAAATTGAAGGGTTACATCTGAATTCTTTGATTCAAAACATGGGGATGGAACACCTCCATTTTCTGTTTCACAGCACCCCTTCATTCCAGTGATCAGGCACAGGTTGCCTCTGCAAAATGAAAGAGGAGCAATGCTTTGTGCAGCTCTATAAATAGCCCTTCATGTCAAATTATGCTTTTCTGATGTTCCAAACCTCAGAGGATCTTCTTCCACCTTAAATATTTCTCAGGAGCATTTTCTCTCAATCATAGATTGAGAGATTAACCTCAAGGAGTGTTAGTATTTTAAATAGGGCTTCTCTCAAAGTAGGCATGGAAAGGACTGCAGCATTAGCATCACTGACCTAAGATGCACTGATATCTGAATTTCAGCCTCATGTATTACCTTCATGTGCATGCATTAGGTCAATGCATTAAGACTTGGTAGGTGAAGATTTTTTTGGGAGGAGAGTCTGCACTCAAAAAATGAGTGAGGTCATAAAAGTAGATGGCCCAAAGAAGCAAATGGAGCAAAAAAGAGAAAATGGATGTAGCTAGAAAACTGAATAACTGCTTGATACTTTAAACTGGAGATAAACTATGTTGTTTGAATATGTCACACTTTTGCTCTGTGTATAAAACATATCTAATATATTCAGCATTGCCTTCAAGTGAGGCAAAGAAAATAATTCTACTATTTAATCTTATCCACACTACGCATACTGTACACACAGACAGAGAGAGAGTTTTCATTTGGTGATTTCAGATAACTAGAACTAATAGAACTATTTCCAAGTAATTTACTGCAAAACTTCACTAGCAAATCACACAACTGGATTTTGATAGCAAAAATAGTGTTGGGGTTCTAGGAGCTGCATCAAAGCCTGAAAGGAACTATGGTTACCATCAATATTTAAACTTCTTGCTACAACATTTGAGCATAACGCCCCAAATTATTTGAAATCAGATACTTAAATGAGTGTGGACACAAATTATCAACCAGTCAGGGGAAAGAAGAACAACTTTATAACAAATCAGATGATGATCCAGAATAACCATCCAAAGTTTCAGGCAGGATTCTTTCCTAGCTCTCCTGGGAGATCCTGGGGCTTTGACTGTCCTAGTGCAAACCAACTATGCTGCCTCTAGATCACAACTGGTGTCATGTATTGATCTTATTTGAGAAGTCTTTGCTTGTGATCCCATCTATGGTCCAAAGTGTAGTGATTTCAAATGGCCTTTCAACTGATGACACCCCAATAATAATACATTTTCTCCTGGAGCAGTATGAAAGTAACCTATACATTGTCAGTTTTTAGAGAATAATTAAAAGCAGGCTGTTGTAAGATACCATTGCCCTATGACCAAAATGTTCCCTGATATAAAGGTTCTATAATAATTGTCCTTTGGTATAGATGCATATGTTAACATGTTATTAGATGTCTCAATTGCTATGAAGAGTTGTAATGCTTTTATACTTCTAGGCATCACTCTGGGGTCCTGGTATAAGAACAGTGATGTGCTTGTTGTTGTTGTTGTTGTTCAGATACTAATTCCTCAACATTAATCTGTTTCATAGTATCGTAAGGCTGCTTCATCCTGAAACTTGGTAAGAATACTTGTGAATATTAAAATGTAGCACCTGGAAATTATTCCAACAAGAATATCTAATGACATTTTTTTGGCGATTAGTTTAATTTAATGATGTTTCACTTTTGTTTTGGCCTTTCAGGGTCATGCTGACAATCTGTTTGACTATACTTTTATAGTATTTGCATTCCAATGTGGCCTTTCGCACCTGAAGAATTCAAAGGTAACAAAATGCCAGCCATGAATTGCTAAACTTGCCTGAACAGATGTTAAAATCCACAGTCAAACATGCACTATTTTTTTCCCTTTCACTCACTCTCCTAAAGGTCAGGCTAAGGGTTTTTTTAAAAAAATTAATAATGTCAATTTACATTTTGGCCTCTAGAAGATGACTCTCTAATGGGATATAAGCATATTTTCTAATATGCAAAGGATTTAACCTTCAGTGCCCTACAATTTACTATTTTTCCCCTTCTAGTTTCTGTTCCAATGATACTTTGGGGGCGGGAGAGGATCATGGCTGGTAGTAAAGAATAAAAGAACATGAATTTTCAATCACAGATTGTCTGTGAATATATATTACAGATTTAACTCACCTCCCTGATTCAGTGGTAGCAGTTGGTATCTGGAATAAAACCTGGCAACCTTCTAGGCATTATGTTTTTATTCCTTTCATTGTAACAAGGATGATCTTTGTAAACAGCAATATAATTCAGGCATTTGAAGCTGCATCTCCTAATATGAAATATTTATAGACTGATGTAGCAACTCCCCATTCTCTTCTTCCTTTTGTCCAGAGGAGTTACTTCCCCCCCCCTTCCCATGGCCACATATTGATGGTAACTATACCATTTATTTAAATACATCCCACAAGTAATTCTTTCCTTAAAATACAAATAATTGTCTCTCTATGTGTATGAGTTGAATCATAAAATGGATTATTCCATGTTCTAATCCAACTCCCTAGTCAGCCCAGGAATCAAATTAAACTATCCTTGACAAGTGATTGTCCATCCTGTGCTACAAGAATCTCATCATCTCTTTAAATAATTGGTTGTACTGTCAAACTACTTGAAAGTGTGTGTGTGTGTGTGTGTGTTTATTTAGTCTGGCCTTGTAGAACATACATAGTCATGCACACATTTCAAGGACCAGAATAAATAATCACAACCAGTTTACAATTGAATCTGTCAACTGGTAGAATGGCAATCATCAGTGAAATTAATCCACTGCACATTCTTCTCATCCCTCACATTGCTTTGTGGGACTGTCTAGCATTTTGGAAGTAGAAGAAAGGATACAAGGGTGACAGAAGCTTAAAGAGGTGGCCCCATAGCACAAGCTGAAGTCCACCAACATAAACATTTTATTTATTATATTTTTAAATATATCAAATAATTGAAATCTTCTTGATAGACCACCAAGTTATTGAAGGCATAAAAGCAACAATAAAAACAACCGTGCAGTATATTTATAAATAAACAGCCCGGGAAAGAGATGAGAATCCAATGATATAGTATCTACTAAGTATACTGCAGGCACTTAAATTCAAGCCAACTATAAACTATTGTGTACATATATCCTAGAAATTAGTGGTTATTGTAAGAACGTTTCTGCATAAACCACAACAGCTCTTTCTGCTTGCCTATGACATGAGATTTATTGGCATTGATCTCTTCTCCAGCTCATAAAATAAGGCAGGTTTCCATTCTCATTATAGTGCCTGATAAAGGAAGTTTCTTGCATCAGATCAGATCATGCATCAGATCAGTTCTGCTGGAGTAAGCATTTAGAAGTAGTGTAAGATACAAAACCCGTATCTGTCATTCTTTGGGGGGAGGTTCCACAAATTCCTGCTCCTGCCCTCCTTTTCCACAAGTCTTTTCTTTCCTTACAAAACACTGGGGAGACAGGATGTTGTATTGATTAACGTATTAGATTAAGATGAAGGAGACCCAGTTTAAATCTACTTTGAAACACACTGGATGGCTTTAGAGAAATCACTTTCCCTAACATCAACCTACTCCACAGTGGTATATTGTGGAGAGAGGGAGGGAGGGAGGGAGGAAGTGCTGTGTATACTACTTTGAGTTCATGGAGGCAAGGCAGAATATTGCTCTAACAATACAAATACTTTATATTTAAATTATTGTATATAATTTGGGGGAGCAAGGAGAATTATCCTATGCCAGAGAACTGGCATAAATTAGACCCTTCAAGCATGATTTTTGAAAAATCAAGGGAAAATATTTTGAAAGAATTGCAGTAAGAGCAAGTATATGTTTCTAATCTTCTGGTCAAAACATAACTGTGAATATAACTAATGAATTTACTTTTTTTTGCTATTCCTGTAGTGCTCCTTATTACCAGCAGATTTCTGCTGCAGCATCCACATATGGCAAAACAGGAGCTTTTAAAAAAATGGTATAAAGCTGCTTGAAAGATGACATAAGCAGGCTTCTACTTCTTCCCTGTATTACAGATTCACTCCATGGGATATCTTAATGTTTCAGAATACATTCAAAAGAGAATGGAGAAGACTGGGGAAAGGATTTGTTCCTCCACCAAATTCTATTTTGCAGCAGCCAGGTGGCACTGGATTAATTCCATATTCTCCAAGTCTCTTGCAGAATATCCCTCCCTCCCTCCCTCCCTCCCTCCCTCCCTCCCTTCCTTCCTTCCTTCCTTCCTTCCTTCCTTCCTTCCTTCCTTCCTTCCTTCCTTCCTATGCTAAGCCTGTGCAATTTTCATGCAAATTACTAGTTTATAACAAATGTATAAGGAATCAAGCTGGTGAGGCAGGAACCAACAGTACCCAGGCTAGAACAAACTTACAAAGCTAACAAAGGTCAGGTACATAAAGACCATCAAAGTCAGGTGTATCAAGGTCAGGTGCATCAAGACAATCAAGAGAACAGCCAAGTATCTGTTAACTCAGAAAGATGGGAAGAAAAAGCCCATATGTTAAACTATAGAGATAAACCTATAAAGACTTTGACTTATTTGCATAGCAGAGGGCAAATTTACTCTGTGTACATGGGTTAACTCTTGTCTGTTATAAAGTACCTAATCTAGTTACACCATATTTCATGAATAAACCTACTGCTAAATAAGAGTTTAAGTGACAAGAGAGCTGTGACATACTTCCAAGCCCTGTAATGAGATGTAATGCCTGGGTTTCATTTCAGAAACTTTTCTAATTTTTTCAGCTTTTAAGAAAGTTCCAAAGTGAGAATCCCTTCATAGAAGCTGAGTTTTCTTTCCTCATGCAAATTCTGGTCCTTCTCAACCTTTGAACAATTGTGCATAATCCCAAAAGGATTAGGTCCTTAATTAGAAAATACGACACCTTAAATAAAAATACAAAATCACTTATTCTTCCTGTATACACTTTAGACAAAGTTTGAAAAGTAAGGAGAAAGGAAGACAGGGTGGTTTTGTTTGTTTGTTTGTTTGTTTGTTTGTTTGTTTGTTTGTATGCTGATTTAACTCCTTTTTTCTCTCTCCAGGGTCACCCTGGAGTTACCCGACCAAACTGGAAAGCAGATGGGTCCAAACATTAACACATCAGTCAACCATCTCAGGTTTTACTTCATTCATTTCAACGAAGGCCTTGAGAACAGGAAGTGCATGTCCCTTGTACTTCCTATCCTATGTGCCTTTGGTAGGTCCAATATACTCAAAGTGGGACTTGCTCAGAAACTCTCCATTCTTTTTGATGCTCGACTGAAAAAGGAAAGAAAACAAACAGTTCTGTTAGAAAAGAAGAATGCTTTGGAAACTGATCGGGTTATGTTCATCATTCAGCAGCAGCCTTCATGGGATAATTAAGGATTTCAAAATAACCAGTGTGACAGGAGCAAAATGGCAACCATATATACATCCCCTTGTGACACTAATAATCAAGACACAATTGTCTTTGAATGCCACCCCATTGTACAAGAGTACCCTCCTGGTTATATCTGCCTTGAGACCAGCACTGATTTACTGGGATGAATATTAGCATTGACCTTTAGTTCTTTCTGCTACCATCCCTTTCCTGCTCTGGTGTGAAATGTTTTGCAATCTTACAGACAAAATGTCAGATCTACAATGAATTGAAAACAGTGTGTAAAATGGAGTTTTGGAGAGGAAGAGTGAGTATGAGGACATTTTATTACATCTGGTCTTTTTCTGATTTAGTCACAGAAGCCTACAACCATTCTGTCCTCTATACATTTTGAGAAGTGTGTATGTGTGTGTGTGTGTGTGTCTGTATACATAATCTTAAAGATATTTCTCTCTCTCTCTCAAAAATATCTATGCAATGAGGAGAGAATGGTCCTATTTCTCCCAGTGTGGTTTGGATATTGATATTTAATGCAAATTGTACAATATTCACTTCCTCCCTGCATAAATGATGACCTTTGAGACAAATATGGGGAAGAGAAATACTCTAATTATTTTAAAATAATAGCACCTATTATTCTTTCTCCTGTAAATATTAAAACAACGTATTTTCACCTGGTGCACTCCAGATGTGTTGAGATGACAACTTGTGGGCTTTGTAGTCAGCAAAGCTATTCTTATCATACCACCTAATCTTGGCTCTAATCTTAGTTCTTTCAATTGAATAGAGACAGAGACAGATATAATAGCACCTATTCTTCCTTCTCCTGTAGATATTAAAACAACCTCTCACCTGGTGCACTCCACATGCATATATATAAACATGGAGATAATTAATTATATGCAGCTTCCAGAGGACTGGGAAAAAGCTAAATCTAATTGGGAAGGGGGAAATCATAGAGTTCCTTCATTTGGAACTTGTGTTGAAGGGGAATGTTTATTTCATGAAAAATACTAAATGATTGGATCTTATACAAGCTACCAAGTTACTTAAAATTTATTATAGGCATACAGGAGCAATTCATAAGTATCTTACTAGCATATATCTGGAAAAAATATCTAATAAACACTCAACATTCCATTCCTGTACTCTTGTTGTTAACCATAGCATAGCTTTTCACTATAAGTTGAAGCTTTTCAAAGACATATTAACAAAATATTCTGAATAGTTACATTTGTATGATAAATATTTGAATATGGAGATTTAAAATTACTGTATTTCTCATCTATGTTTCATTACTTCCAAATTTATATATGGGCAGCTATTTGTTTGTTTCTTCTTACTGCTGTAATGCATTCTCTTATTAATAGTGTGTTTTATTTTTAAAAATGGAGCATCTTTGACTTATATAGTTTGTTGCTGCTGTACAGACTAGTTCATATGATGTATTAAGCTATGATGTGCCATGATTAGCTTTGGCTCAGCATGTTGTGAAATAAGTCTATTGCCATTTTCTGATCAACATTTTCAGTTTAATGAGTTTTGTGTATCCAGCCAATTGCGGTTTATTCAATGAACTGTGGTAAAGCAATCCATGAGTCCCATTTACATAGTCTATTCTTTATTTCAGGAAAATAATTATGAATGGTCTGAGTTCAGGCTTTTATAATAATCAGTTCATCCAGCTTCACAGCTAGGTAGCCTAACCCATCACACTTTGGCCTCAAAGAAGTCTATTCCCATTTGTTCTTGGTGAACAACAATTATGATTCCTTGCTTCCTTGCTTCCTTGCTTCCTTCCCTCTTCTCTCCTCTCTCCTCTCTCCTCTCTCCTCAATCCTCAATCCTCTCTGCTCTCTCTCTCTCTCTCGTTCCCTGACAAGAGAAAGATACACAAAACCATACTAATTATTGAATATTATATTATGCGTAACAAATTAGAAAAGATTCATGGAAGACTGGTTTTTTATATGGTGACTGCGAGGTTATTATACGCACAAAGATGGAAGAGTACTGAAATTCCCGCAATGGAAGAATGGATCATGAAAATGTCAGAACTGGTGGAAATGGCAAAACTGACCTGTTTGATCAGGAAGAAAACAATAAGTGCTTTTTAAAGAGACTGGAAAAGTTTTATGGACTTTTTGCTAAGAGAAGAAAAAGGTGAAATGATGTTTTATGGATTTAATGACTGAAAAATATGAGAATTAAATAAGAGGCTGAAGGGATTTCTGGAATAGTTAAGAAGGAGGGGAGATGGGTTAATGGATGTTCTTCAGATCTCCAAAACTAGGCAGCAATGTTTCTTGCAAAAAAAAAAAAAACTACAGTATAAATGGGGGGGAAATGAGCACAATTATATTTGGTAGAAAATTACCATTCTGATCATTCTTTCACAACCCACTGTTAAGGGATAAAGTCATTTTAAAATCAATCCTGTAGCAATATTCTGAAATGGAATATTGGAATGCATGAACCACCCACATTTATGGCTGTTCATCTTCTTGAATATACTTCTTGACTCTTACATTTAGAAAAAAAGAATATAATGAGAATGAATGCAACTTGATTAAAAAAAGTACATCCTGATTGTCTGATATTATGAAATAGGAACTTACTGAGAAGGTAAGGAAGTGCTACCTTTGTCAATAGAGGGATTCTAGCAAGGCTGTAGTTAACATTATACCAAAAATATGTCTCCAATTTTCCCCAAAATTTCCCACAAATTTTGTTTTTCTGCAGTATAGGCTTCTCTTACTACTAGTTTTTCTTTAATACAGTATTTTTAAACTTACGTTATTGTTATAAGCCAATGGAAACAGTGTGGTGTTATAGAATTCTCCATTACTCCGCAGCCTCCCTACTTGTCCAGATTTCCAATCTGAAAACAAACAAACAAACAAGAGAAATTTTTTCTTGGTGCCATTCCTTGGTTTGAAGTGCTGAACCCTCAGGAGGCTGCATTCCATTGGAGAGATGATTGTATAATAGATAATAACAATATTGTAATCCAATAGAAGAGAATATCTGTGGCTCAGGGTTCAACTGTAAAGTCCTTGGTGTTCTCTGAGCTTGACTGTTTGCTTGCAGACATTTCATTACCCAACTAGGTAACATCATCAGTGCTAGTGAGTGGGGGTTATCCTTTGAAAAAAGCTATGAAAAGGATAACACTACCGTACATCAAAAGCATCTAAACAACCAAGCTCAGAGAGCACCAAGGACTCCACAATGATGTTGTAATCTATGTTTTAACAAAAGGAAATACAACAGGTCTGCTCCCCATTCATAAGAATGTCATTCAAATATTGCCTGCTTCATAGGGCTGAGAGAAAGGGACTGGCCCAAGGTCACCCAGCTGGCTTCATTCCTAAGGTGAGACTGGAACTCACAGTCTCTCAGTTTCTAGCCTGGTGCCTTAACCAAACTGCTTCTCTTGTTAGTACTAATGTATTTAAATACATATTTAATGTTTTTTCTTGTCTGACTTTTTCCTGTCTGACTTTGTGCCTAAGGCAGGACTAGATCTGATGGACTCCTGGTTTCTAACCTGTTGTCTTAACCACTACACCAACCTGGTTCTCATCATATGCTGTAATATAATGTATATTATATCATAATATTCTAATTATATTCATAATATATCAGTTATATTCTAATTATATTCTATATAATTTATATAAGCAGTTATATTTTAATTATTTTATTTTATTTTATTTTATTTTATTTATTTATCGTATTTATACCCCGCCTATCCCCTCCCTAACAGAGGACTCTAGGCGGCTTACATACATTGTATTTCATATATTTATACATTTCATATATCATACAACATTTTTTTTAAACCACACGCTAAGGGAAGGGTAAGGGAACCAACTCTTTTGTGGGTATTGGACTACATGTCTCAGAATACCTTGCTTCAGAGCCGGCTGCTGATGTCCTGGATGTTGCTGTTTCGGGATCCATCGTCTCCGCCGCCATTCACAAGATCTTCTTCGTTCGGTGGGCGACCCCCGACAGGACGCCAGCATATTCTCCCACTTAAGGTGGTACCCATTTATCTACTTGCAAAGCTTTCAAACTGTTGGGTTGAAAGGAGCTGGGACAAGTAACGAGAGCTCACCTCGTTACGCGGGGATTCGAACTGCCGACCTTCTGATCGGCAGTCTAATATAACAGTCATTTTCTCTCAGCCCTAGGAAGGAGACAATGGCAAACCATTTCTGAAAAACCTTGCCAAGAAAACTGCAGGGACTTGTCCAGGCAGTCTCTGAGAATTGGACACAATTGAACAGAAGATGTAGATGTAGATGTAGATGATGTAGATAAATAATAAACATAATGTTTTTAGCAGAGTATTCTATCACTTTAGAATTTGTATTTCACAAGGGTTAAAGTGCCTCCCATTGAAATAAAGTTTATCAAAAGTGACTGTTCCTTTTTGCAGGTGTTTTGATGGCATATGTATGGGCCTGAGAGTTGCGTGTGTGACATATACACTAAATTTTCATGCAGTGTTTTAAATTCTCACAGTGTGATGCATAAACAGGACAGAATTAATGTGCTGGAAAACAGTGTGAATATAATAGAAAGCAAAATAGTCACATTTCTCCAGCTTTTAGTAGAGGATCTTATCCTCTATCTTATCCAGCTTCAGATCTCCACATCATGAAATGCATTGGGTGTTTTTGGGAAATTGTTAACTCTTAGCCCAACACGTTTTAGAGAATTATTGTCTGATGGAACCAAGCTCACGATTCCCAAGCAAACACAGCCTTATAGCTCTATGTAGATGTTCACTTGCTGATGCATAAAGTTGGATGTAATTAGCAATTATGGTTTCTTTCAAACATCTGCACACACTTAACATGAATATGTGAAGGAGATGGGCAGTAATATAAATATGATAAATGAATAAAATATCTTAAAGGGGCTGTAAGAATGTTCTTGTTAATGCACTTGCAGTCCTAACCACAATTGAGGACCCAGATAATGAAGGGGGTTTCCTGTATTGTCGAAGGCTTTCACGGCCGGAGTTTGATGGTTGTTGTGGGTCTTCCGGGCTGTGTGGCCGTGAGGAACCACAACTTCCAGAACACGGCCACACATCCCGGAAGACCCACAACAACCAAGGGGGTTTCCCTTCATCTAACTATCCATCCAACCATAAATAGGCAAGGTTACTTTAATTACTGCAATGGACTTTACATGGGACTGCCCATGAAGAGCATCCAGAAGCTGCAGCTCATGCAGAGTATAGTAGTGCAAGCAGTTATGTGTGCTTCTCGATCAGGGCATGTTACACCTCTGCTCCATGAGCTGCATTGGTTGTCAGTGTGCTTCCAGGTTCAATTCTAGGTGCTGATAGTTACCTATAAGGTCCTTCATGGCATCGGGCCAGGTTATTTGAAGGACTGCCTCTTTCTGATTATGTCTACCTATCCCATTAGATCTGGCAAGAGAGGCATGTTCTGGGTCCCATGTGTTAGGGAATTTCATCTGGTGGGGCCCAGGAAGATAGCATTTTTTGTCTTGGCAACCACCCTTTGAAACATCACTCCCCCCCCAGAGATTAGATTGGCCCAACCCTGTGGCTTTTCTAAAGCAATAAAGACATGATTGTGTTGCCAAGCTTGGGGATCTGGATGTTTGGCAGAGCATATGCAATTGTTGTGTTGAATTGGGTGGGTGGGTGGTTGGTTGGTTATTTTTTACACCAGATGTCAATTATGTGTGCATTTTTTAATTGTTATGTGTTGCATAGTGGTTTTTAACTGTTGTTAGCCATCCAGAGTCATGAATTTGAGATGGGCAGCCATATAAATTGAATCAATCAATTATATCCAAATGTTGAATGGATTCAGCATTCATTAAAATTATGCTTTGAAAACTAACACCCACATTTTCTCAAGCAACTGACCAGTATCACTCCTATGTTATTTTGGGGAAAATCTTACAGTATTGACAGCCTTGAAGTGAAAGCCACAGCGATACTTGAGAGAAATAGCTCTTGGCAATAACAGTAAATCAGACATTTAGTCTAGTGGTTAATTCATCAAACTTAAGCAGCTCCGAAGATACTGTCTTTGATCTCTACAGCAAGGATTTGCCTAGTTCAATAATGTGACTGGATTGTGACATACCATAACTTTGGATTTAGTTCATAAACTGCTGAATTGTATGAGAAGACAGTAAGAATCTTGCAGACCAGATTATTTAGTCCTTCCCATTGCATGTTAACATAATAGTCATGTATTTAGCAAATCCATGTTCAGAAACAGCAAATATTATATATACCCATGATTCAGGGGCTCAAAATGATTTATCCCTACAGTTGTGTGCAAATTGTTTTAATGTGAAGAGGTTTTTTAAAAATACAAATGAATCCTATGGAATCAAAAGATGTAGCAATAACTAAATATTCCAATTCTGGAGTTAATTTCAGAAATTCTTCTGGGAAGCCTAAATGTAGAAGAAGCCACTCTTTCCTGTATTTGGATTGATTGTTTGAGTGAGTGAGTGATTGATTGACTCATTCATTCATTCCACAGTTCAACCAAGAAAGTATTTTGGGTTGGGGAGGGACTTACAACAATTAGCAAGAAGATACTTTTCCTCTTCAGATTTACAATCTAAAAGGGTAGAGCATAGAAGGAAATGGGGTTTGATGAGGAAAAGAAAAAACATCATTCATACAATTATTATCTAGAATGGAAAACAATTCAAGTGGCAGGTGCTGCTAATCTCTCCACTGAGCTAGGGTAGCCATGCTAAAATAGAAAAGTACACATGGATTTTTCAAATTCTACTAAGCTAATTCACACTTTGGGGACTAGTGTGCAGACCAAAGTACAGTAATTCTTGAAATACAACATTCCTTAATATTTTGCAATGCACATCTTTAAAACTTTTATTTTCAAGTTGTAATATATATCAGAAAACTTTGTTCATGTACGTGTTATAGGGAAGAGATATGTAGAATAACAGTATATTTCCCAGAATATTGACACAATGGAATAATATGTGAACATCTTGATATAGACTAGATTTATATTAAGGAAACGAGTGCAGAAAAAAATTGTGTTATTGGATGATGTTTTTTTTTCTTTTAATCCCAGAATAATGAAGAAATTTGATGAAATGGATGTGATGGAAATGTACAAAACAAATGGATCAGATGGAGACAGATTTGTATATCCCTTGCATCTGCTTTCTCACTATTTCTCATTCTTCCAAGTTTGGCTACTTGCAAGTGACAGCTGTTGGAAGGAGGCACCTAACAAAATCTAAACATTCTCCTCCTTTTTTGCTACAACCCTTGAAATGTATCAGTAGGTACTTACCCTGCATTTTAGTGAAGCTTTTACCCAATGGGAATAGACAAGCAATTAACCAGAACAAATTGTGTCGATAGCAGTGAGGAACATATTATTATTGCCTGAAGGGTTTTTGAAGCTTTCCCTTATGAAACTGTCTCGTAAATAATTCAACGGGAAGTGAATTCCTTTGGTGAAGGGACTTATAAGGGAAAGGCATTAAAAGTTAGCTTGTCAAAAAAAAAATTTTTAATAATAATAATAACAACAACAACAACAACTTCATTCTAAATCCCAAACAAATTGAACTAGATTAACTTTCAGTATCAATTAGCAGAGGGCCATTTCTTTTGTAGTCAATGTAATAGCCAAAGGAGGCAGAAACAGTGCCATTCTTTCTGCCTTATCCTTGCCCTCAGTGATTCAAAACCAGCCCACTCTGCAGGAGCACAACTCTCTGATCAGGCTGACAGGATGAAAAAGTTGTATAGAGTTTGAATTAGTGGTTTAAGGGGAGTGGAAGCGTTCTTCTACCTTAATTGCATTGCCTGTTTAAACCATGTTAACCCCAGCACAGCAGGCTGCCTTAGTATTGGCAAAGCTGCTAAATCTATTTGCACTTGAAAGACAAATCATAGCAATGCAGGTCTCCTGGATGGTTTAATACATTCCTAAATGCTTACTTTAAATGCAAGCAGAAAAAAGCTAAGAAGCAACATGTTGTAGAGCTGTGATGGAAATCTAAGATATCCATAGAAAATATCTACTATGTGGGGTACCTGCATGGAAGTATATAATTCTCTGTGATTTGATTGACTGCTCTTCTGTACAGTATATTGTCATGTTGCCAATCAAAACAAAACATTCCAAAGATGGACCATACAGCAGCATCTGGGAACAGAAGCCTGTGGTTGCCCATTTTTTTAGAATTAAAAACTATAAATACTTATTTAATTTTGGCAATTTTGTCTCTTTCTTTTACTCAAAAGTAAGTGTGATGAACTCAAACTGAATTAACAGCATTATGCTAAGGAAGTGTTATTTTTTTTTCTCTTGAGAGATCTCAAACTGATGGGATCCACCATCCAATTTACATTACTCAACAGTTATCCAATGAAATTAATGGGGCCCTTTCTGGTGTTATAAAATTCAAGCACACAAGGAAAAATTAAAGTCCTGCTTACCTTCTCATATACTGAAGTTCTGACCCAGATTAGTTCCCTGGAATTTCCTTTTGTTCTGGATGAACTTTAGAAACAATGGATATGCAGTGTAAGGAATAATGTACAGAACAACAGAGTAGGAGAATCTGACCTAGTTATGACCAGAAATTTCAAATTAAAAAACACATTTCATTTCCAGAGGAATGAATCAATTTGCATCTTTAAAGGTTCTGCTATGATGTACATATGTGAAAGATGAATTGAAAGTTCTCCAAAGTTTCAATAGCTGAAACTTAATAGTTTCAAGGGTTCAAGAGGACAGGTTCACTTCCATTCAGGTAAGTTGTTACAGGCGAAAATCAGAGGACTGAAAGTCAGAGTGTTTATCAGATTCAAGCAAATACCAAATTCAGAATGCAATGGGTTTTTTTTTCATGCTTCTTAATTCTTACTTCCTAACATATTCTTTTGAAATGTTGCAGAATTGTTGTTTTTAAACTAGGAACATTTCCATGATTTCCAGATTAAAAAGAAAAACCTGAAAGAAGGGGAAGTAACTTTCTACCTTGAAGCACGGAGAGCTCACCTATTTTGTTTTTTTAAAAATATATATCCAAAATCTTTTTTTTCCCCTTAGCTAGAATCACCTCTGTGATGTATCAAACACACATTCTTACTGTAATAATTCACCTGCTGGAATGAGAGTTTTGGCCCCAAATGACAACACAAGAAACAGGTGTGAAAAAGAACTTGCATTTCACATGGGATTTGAACTCCACTTTCTAATCTATTTTTAATAGCATTGAAATATTAACCTGGCAGTTTAGAAAATTGCACTGTCCCACTAATCCTAATCATTCAGTAGGATTAGATGACAAATGTTACATATTTTAATATTATAGTAACAGGAGTAAAACTTGGGATAGCCCTATACAGTAATCATTTAGGTACAAAGTCCTAAATCCATATTTTATGAAGCTTTCAGTTACTCTTATAATGCAGTGCTTATTAATTTAAAAGCAGAAGTTCTTATCACCCTTTGGAATCGAGACAGATGTCATTCTTAATGACAGTAAGATGTTATTAAGGTTTGATTCATTCCTTAAAAGAAATAACAGATATTGCTTGATACCATCCTGGGCACAGATTCCAATTCTTTCAACCAACTCCCACATAACTTCACACATTCTCACACTTCACCCTAGATATGAACAATCTCTTTCACTTTCACAAATACTACTCAATCATAAGTCTGATCACTGAATTTTTTTATCACTTTAAAACATTGGGATATTTTTTAAATGGGTCTTCTATAATACATGCAAACCCAGTTTCTCAGCTGAGAAACATCCAAAGGACAAATATTTTCTACTTTGCATAGTAGCCTGGAAAATGTGAATTGTTTGAGTTCATTTCAAAATGTCAGTTGTATAAAATTATCAATATCCCTTGCATATTGACTGAAAGTAAAGTGGGGTGTATTCATGCCTGGCCAAAGAAGTTTTTGCTCTTCAAAGAGCAAATAGGTATCTAAGGAGAGAGAATTTTCTGCAGACCAAATATAAATAAAGGGCATGAGACATGCTCTATTATGTCGTCAGACTCTGAACTGGACTTGGAAAAGGATCTGGCTCTTTTTCCATATTATCTGATGGTGGTTATATCATTGCATAGAATTAAAATCCATGGTCATAAGATCCAGGTAAGTCTTCCAGGGTGTATCCACATACAGTAGGACATGGACTACTAAGAGTCACTTTTCAATATCCTTCTCAAAAATAAAACTGGATCTGTGACTTCTGAATGGCAAATATCTATATAATTGTATTGACAGTCTCTCTTTAGTCTCATAGACCATATATATTTGCCAGTATTATTCAGGAACACACACACACACACCTTGAAAGAGTGAGACAGTAGCTGTAAATTATACCAGCTCAAATAAAACAGAAGTTTCTGTTCCATTTCTGGGCTTAAGATGGAACATTGAAGGTTCATTAATCAGCTGCCCCTGGAGATTCTTAAACCAGGGTATTGAACAAAGAAAGCCAAACAAAGGAAGATGAAAAGGTGCCATGGCAAGTGAAGCAAGGTTAATGCCTGCTTGAGAAAATAACAAAGAGAAGGGCAGCCAATCATTAGCAACACCAAAAAATGAGTAATAGCCTCATCATTTTCCACATTCAAGATAAGCTTCTTTTTATGTTCTATCAGAATAGCAGGGCTCACTAGAGACATTTTCCCCCTTACTGAACGCAGAAAAAGGCAACCCTCCACACTCACCATGCATGAACTCAGGGTGCATAATTACCCAAAGCCAGATGAGTTAATCTGACATATGAGGTAGAAAAATCCCACTAGCACAGAGCTTTCCAAACTTTTCATGTTGGTGACACACTTTTTAGACATGCATCATTTTGTGACACACTCTTACAGCAGAGCATCATTTCATGACACACACTTGCAGCAGGGCACAAGGCAGGCACTAGGACCTGCGCGGAATCACAGCAGGTTTGGAGGCATCAAGGCACAAGACAGGCACTAGGACCTGCGTGGAATCCTGGCAGAGCTCGGAGGCAGCAGCAGCTGCGACACACCCAGACACTGCAGCCGACACACTAACGTGTCCCGACACACAGTTTGGAAAGCTATGCACTAGCATCTCTTTCCATCACTGGCAATTAGAATGTATGGATTTATGCCGCAACTGAAGAAATGTTGTTGAAGAGCTAGACTTTGAGAAAGGGGTTTAGCTGTACAGATCAGCATGGAAGCTGTAAACTACCCTAATAATTACATGAGAAGAGCAAGCAAGGGTTTGAGATTCCTGAGGGAAGGAGCAACTGGGAAGGGAATTCCCTGCCAGACAGGCTACAGAGGTACAACAGCCAAGCCCATTCAATTATATTTCAAATGATAAGCCTTAGGAGAGTAATGGGCCAACTAATTTCAGAACTTCATACTCTGTAGGTCAGTCTTGCAGATCATTGACTAAGGAGCGTATGAACTCCTGAAATGATCTGTAAGCTCTAGTAATGAAAGCCAAGGAGCACAGGGAAAAATGGGACTAAGATCAAATATAAAGAAGCCCAAACTAATGAAAACAGGGAGAGCAGCTAGCTTTCAAATTGGCAAGAAGATATTGAAATAGTAGACAGCTACTGCCTTTTAGGAAGAACTATTAACATTAAAGGCACCAGCAATCAAATATGTGCCAAAGACTAACACCTGGTAGTCTGCAATGAAAGCCATGGAAAAGATATTCAGATGCCATATTGCGTCTATACCTACAAAGATCAGAATTGTACAGGCAATGATTTTCTCTGTGATATTCTATGATGTGAAATTTGGACTTTGAAGAAGCATAATAGGAAGTGTATTGAAATTTTTTAACTTTGGGTTGGAAAAGACTTTTAAGAATATCGTGGATAGCCAAGAAAACAAACATATGGATCATAGAATGAATCAATGCAGAGTTCTCACTCAAGGCACAAATGATCAGGATCAAATTATCATATTTTGGACCCATAATGAGAAAACTCAGAGAAAATTTCCCTTGAGAAATCTTTAATGCTGGAAAAGTTGGAAGGAGAGCGAAGAAGAGGGTGACCAGCAACCAGATGGCTGGACTCAATTGCAGTGGTGATAGTATACTATTGGAAGTCCAGAAAGGCTAGGTTGGGGACATATCGTTTTCAACAATGTCTATCTATGTGATTGCTAAGATTCAATACCAATTGGATGGCACATAATCAATCAAGTCAACCAGATAGACACTAGCTTATTTAAAAAGGAAAAACAGTGGCTTTGGAAACCAGAGTTCTAGTCTCTCTCCCAGTGAAAAGAGGACTGAAAAGCAGGGGAATGGATCAGGGACCATATGAAAAAGCATGATCTCACAGGAAAGGGCAGAACCAATTGGAGCCACAAGTTTGCTAACATGGAACACATCATTTCAGGTCACATATTCCATGCATCTCAACCCACCCAAATAGCCTGCATGCAGCATCTGAAGGCAGGATAAGAGGGAAGATGCCACTTCCAGAATGGAGAACCTTGCACCCTGCTTCACTGTGGATGGACAATGAGATATAGACAGTTGGCCTGCAGACATGTCCTCTAGAAATGGTTAGTGGGTTGTCTTCATACTGGCACAAGTTTTTGTCCTTAATCCCTCCAATTGTCTTACTACTTAGCAAATGGGCTGAAATACAATAGCCAAGCATTTCCCATCTATGGGACAAGTCTGAATCATCTCTAAAAGTTCTCATCATAATAGTCCTTTGCAGCACCAAAGTTACCTGCCCCTCTGCCAACAAGCAGTCTCTTTTGCTTAATCCTGCATCATTTAGTGGTTTAAGAGCTGGATTATGAGGTGGGGTTGGTGCCTCCGAGTCAGTGTTGACTCGTGGCAACTGCCTGGACAAGTCCCTGCAGTTTTATTGGCAGGGTTGTTGGAAGTGGCTTGCCATGGCCTCCTTCCTAGGGCTGAGAGAGTGTGACTGGCCCAAGGTCACCCAGCCGGCTTTCATGCCTAAGGCGGGACTAGAACTCTCAGTCTCCTGGTTTGCCATTGGCTCCTTCCTAGGGCTGAGAGACAGGGACTGGCCCAAGGTCACCCAGCTGGCTTTCGTGCCTAAGGCGGGACTAGAACTCTCAGTCTCCTGGTGTCCAGCCTTAACCACTAAATCAAACTGGTTCTTTATGAGTTACCTTACTCAAGTTCCAATTTCCTTCCCGTTATGAAATTAACTTGGTGATTAGACTTTCACCCTAAATTAGTTCACCAAGTTTTGGTGTTCAAAATAAGTTTTAAAAAAGTCAGTAATAGATCATACTTGTCTGATGTTTGGACAAAAACATATCTACATTAACTTTAAGCATTTTTTCCCTTTCATTTAGCATGGACACTTGTGATGTCAAAAAAAGAAAAGAAAATGAAAGGTAAGCTCTCTCTCTCTTCTCTCCCTCCCTTTACTTTTATTTTGTATAATGCTTTTAAACATTAGTGAACTCTTTCTCCTTCTTTCACTGATTCAGTATTTAAGTATTGAACAAATGGGACTGTGATTTAGTTTAGCGTAAGGTACCTATTGCTTTTCAGACCTGCAATGTTCAGAATCCTATGGCATTTTTCATGCTGACTGGACTGATGGCAACTTAAGGACAAAATATTGCAAATATTCCAAGTTACCCACACTTGGTTTAGTAGAATACAGGAATTTCTTTTACATATTGAACAATGCTGTGTATGGCCCAAAATTTGTCAGGATGAAGCAATCCTAACTTTTTACAGGGGAAGATAATTACAGTATATTATCCATTGTTGCACAGTAAGTGAAGGAGAAGAAAATGGACCTTAAGATTTCAGCTCATTGGTGGACCTTCCTCTTGATGAATGGAGTGGCACTCCTATGGCCCCTTACGCATGTGACAAGTGCCAGGAAATCCAGAATAAAAGCTTCTCTGCCAATATACAAGCAGAACTGTCAGTAAAATAAGCAGCTATGGAAAATTTGTGAGTTGGCTTTTTTTTTTTTACTTTTTACAATTACAACCCTTTGAAGAAAAGTTAGTGTGATTCATATTTAAATGTCTTATTGATACTGCATTTTCCAAACCTAAATGCAAACCAATATGACCTTCTACAAAAATATGTGCCCTTTTCCAGATTGGTGCTGCAGAAATAACCACAAAAATTAAAGTCCCATAAAGGATTATCTTAGGGGAAATCACTTGTGAAAAACGTGGATCTTATGGGAAAGCAGCGAGAGACATAAAGTATTAGAAGGAATGAGCACAAAGATGTGCACACGTATTGTAATGGTATGTGGGAATGACCTTGGGAGATGGGGGAAGAGCCACAGCCAGGGGAATGGTCAGATAAGAGGCAGCTTAGCCCTCAGCAGGAATGTGGGCATGGCAAATGTCTCAGAAGGGTCCCTCCTTAGTTTCTGGGCTGTAAAGATGATGGGGGAGAAATGTTTATTCAGACTTGCAAGATTGATGTCAGCCTTGCAAGATAGTCCAGTCAGGAAGCACACCTAGATAAATTAATTCTACTTTACAATAAGGTTAGATTAACAGAATCTTGCAAGTGAAATACTGGACATTCATACAGACGACTTGGTCATTTCATAAGTAAATAATGAAAGGACACTGTATTCTACCTATGGCTACTATCTTCTCCATTGAAATAATTTGTAAAGAAAATTCTCTTTCACTGGATTGAATAAGTATTGGTGAGAAAAAATGCCATAGAATTTCTCTGCCAAACCTGAGAAGTCAACACATCAGTTTTATTATTTATTCTTCATCGTCATCATCATCATCATCAAGTTTATTACAGCCCTAAGGCCAGATGCAATCAAAATATCTAATAATAGCAGTATATAGATATGTCCAAAATTCAGAAGTGATTTTAGATGAGGAATTCAGAAGAAGGTGAAAGGGTTGTAGCCCAGACAAAGGTAATGCAGTCCGACAAAGGTTTAATATCTCTCTTAGTAATCCCAGGCATTATATTTCAGGTATAAGGTACAGGATGCTGTATTGGAGCTGCTATTCCCATAAAGACAAGGAGCATTTTTCATTCCAACTTCAGCTCTCTCAAAGCTTATTACTAAGATCCAAACCTCCAGGGTTGGGTGATGATCACTGTTTTAGAGTTCTTTTCCATTAATGGATGGAAAGCTGGCATCCAAGCCTATAGGCTGAACAGCTTAGTTAACAAACAAAAGTCCTTTCAAACTCTCTGGAATATAAATTTAATTTGGAAAAAAGATAATACAAATAGGTATCAATGAGTTCATAGATTAGAAATAAATCTTGTCTGAAAAACTTATTAAGAGTAATTTGTTGTGTTTTCTTCTCTAATTAACTAGATTCATAGCAATAATATTTCCTACAGCAGACACAAAGTTTCTCCTTCCATGCATACTTGTTTCAGCACAAAAGCTACTGATCTAATCTAAATTTGATTTTGAAACTAAGCCTTGATTTAATTTAGTGTTTCAGATGAACCAGTTTACTGAATGGCTCTATTTAATCCCCTCTTCAATTTGGCAATTTATACTGGGTGACACATTTTACTAAGACAAAAATAATATATATTTTATATAATGGCACATTCATGCTCTTAATATAAACCTAGTAAGATCAATCTCTCTCTTTCTTTCTCAGCTAATGTATTCCTACAGTTGAATATCCTATATGAAGATCACACCAATCTCTTCTTTTTTTTCAGCATTCAACTACAAAATGAAGAAAGTGTACTCCTCTTGTTCTCTGCTGGGCTACCCTGACATTCAAGCACTGAGATATGGTGCCGTTAGAGAAGTTGGAAGCTTACCATTATAACAAGGATCACAAACAGCGCACTCTTGGCTGCCATGATTATTATGACACCCTTAGATGGTGTCCACAAAGTCAAAAAATAATAATAATTAGAAATGAAGTGATGGAAATCTCCGAAGAATTCAGTGTTCTCCTTTAAAATCCTGAAAGATGTTGATGATCTCTCAAGACACTGTCCAGTTTTTAAAAATTCAGACTGCCTAAAAACTTCCTGGCCCTACTTTCATTTTGTGGGTCTATCCTTACTTAACTATTCAATCTTTCCTCTGTGCATCAGCTACCCTCTATTGAACAATCTGATTGTAATCTGCTGCCTCTCTATTCTAAATATCCCATCTCTGATGTTCCTGCAAGTTTTTCATATGCATACTGGTTAGTCTCTAGATCAGAGCTTTCCAAACTTTTCATGTTGGTGACACAGTTTTTAGACGTGCATCATTTCGCGACACACTCTTACAGCAGGGCACAAGGCAGGCACTAGGACCTGTGCGGAATCACAACAGGTTTGGAGGCAGCAAGGCACAAGGCAGGCACTAGGACCTGCGCGGATCACAGCAGGTTTGGAGGCAGCAGCAGCCGCAACACACCCAGACACTGCAGCTGACACACTAACATGTCCCGACACACAGTTTGGAAAGCTCTGCTCTAGATATTTTCTCAATACTGGAATGAGTTTCAAGTTTTTTCCTGGGTTTCACAACAAAAGTTGAAACTGTCCTATAATTCACAGTGCCAAGGTTTTTTATGGGGAGTTTTGGGGTGGTGGTCTTCAAAACAGCTCCTTCTGTAAGATTTGAGATGGCTCTGTGCTGAATGTCTTTGTCCCCATTGTCATCAGTTTCCCTATTCCTAAGGTTTTGCTTAAAGAATTGGATTAGAAGTGAGCGTCTTTAATTGCCTAGCAATTTTTTTCCCTCACTCTCTTCAAATATAAGGTGAGGGACAATGAGACAACAAGAAGCAATTTGCATTTGGGGACAGATAGTAAGAGCTAGGTTGATCACAAGGATCAAGCTCCAGGTAAGATTTGAATTTTCAGTTAAATAAATAAATGTAATGTAATGACTGCATGAAGATCATATGGAGGAGATCAATGTTGGTTGTATAAGGTCCTAGTATTAGCTCAGGAGTTTCTATATCACATTTATAAATGCAGGTGGCCACGTTATTATATGGTTGGACTTCCTGCTCCTTTTTATTAAGGATAAGATACAAGAGAGGTCTATGTATATGTAACTCTAGTTTTGGGGAGAGGGAAATATTTTTTTGGTGCATGCATGTGCAGGTAGCAGATGCATGTTACAATGGAAGAAAGAAGCCATAGCAGGCAATATTCCTCTGAAAGAAAGATACTGTGCAACATTATAACTTTAATACAATAACATAATTGTATTATTGAATTTTTATACAATAAAAATTTAGGACAGCAGATAAGTACCACCTGAAGTCTCAGAGATGGTACGCAGCCTCCAAAGATTTTCCATGTGACCCTGACAGCTCTAATATTTGATACCAAATTTCATTTTTATCGTTATAGGAGAAAACATTAAATACATGGGGAACAATCATATTTGTCCTGGCTCTTTTTATAATGTCCTCCACTCCTTGCCAAGCCATTTAAAAGTCATGTGTAACCCTGAGCTTGGAAAGGTTCTGAGTCGCTGCTGTAGCAGTTCAAATGATGCCATTGTATCAATTCTTATGTACATTTATTTTGGACTTATATTCTAGGGCTATAGTTCTGGGGGGAGGGAAACATTTTATGCTGCATGCATGTGCATGGTATGGAATCATTTATCTAGAATCAAACACTTGATGACTACCAAGTAGATACCTCAGCTTGGTCTATGGTCTCCAAATGTGTTTTCTCATTACTGTATTTCCCTCCCATGATTTTGAACACATTCCATAGGTTTACTGATTCTGTACATATGACAATGTTCAACCTTTCCACAAATGTGAATTTCTCCATGCATGATGTCATGACCATTCCTTTCCTTTGACACCCAGATTTCTTCATTTCTTCGTTCTTCATCATGTAAAGATTTTCTGATTCAAGGAGGAATATATTTTCCATGCAGATATATATTCAATATAGTTTTTTTGCTTTATGAATAATTAGAAATAGGGAGGATTAATTATATCAATATTTTCTGTTTCCATTACTAATATTCTGAATAAAATTAGAAACTAAACACCAAACATGCCAAAAAAGGAATCTGCAATAAAAATATTATGTAAATACTTACTATAAAGTCATTTACATAAAAACACTCAGAATAAAGCAACTGTTCTGATTATTATAGGTTACCAAAACAAATGTTGGCACAACAGTAATCATGTAATTAAATTAACAGACATTTTTATTTCTTTGATTCATTAATTTAACCACCTGTTGCATAAAATGTGGAATTAATAAGAAATGGGCTTATAAAAAACTTCTTGTAATTTATATACCAGTTCATTAAGGAGAAATTATTTTATCTTATTTATACCCCGCCTATCCCCTCCCTAATGGAGGGCTCTAGGCGGCTTACAATCATATACATTCATATATTATACATCATATATTATTACAATTTAACCGCGCGATAGGGAGGAGGTGAAGGAACCGGCTCTTCAGCTGCAGGCATCGGACTACATGCCCCAGAATGCCTTGCTCCGAGCCGGCTGCTGACGTCCAGGAAGTTGTTGTTCCAGATCCGTCGTCCTCCGCCACCATTGTCAGGATTCTCCAGATCTTCTTGGATTCGAGGACAACCCTCCGACGGACGCCAGCAAATTGACCCACGTGAGTGGTACCCAATTTATCTACTCGCATTCAGCTTTCAACCTGTTGGGTGGACAGAAGCCGGGGTGAATGGCAAGAGCTCACCTCGCCATGCAGTTTCGAACTGCCAACCTTGTGGTCGGCAGTCTAACGGCTCAGCGGTTTAACCTGCTGAGCCACCGCACCCCTTTAAATAAGAAGGAAAGCAGTAGAAAGAGTTGCGTTTGGCCCCATCTTTGCAGGCAATTTCTAGGAATTTGACAGATTATTTTCGGTTCCTTGTCTTCATCATTATTAATATGAGCAATACAGAAAAGGAATTGCTTTGTCATTTTTTAATAGGAGGTACTATATTAAGAACACAGTAATATTAAATCGTTAACTTTTAGCTTCTTTTCCCTTATCATCCCTCCTGATTTTTTGTACTAATACTGAGAGTCCTTTCAGAAGTTGTTACAGCTGGATCTTATTTGGGCAGTTGTGATGTCACTAGTGTTAAATTGGGTGGGAATTTAAATCCCATATGCTAGAGATATCTGTGGTGCACATATATACCTGAAGAATCATACGTTCAGAAGCACATGCTTTCTATTGTGTTCTGAAAATAACATGCATTATCCTTCCATCTTGGTCTAATTCATTGGCAACAGACTGCAATTTAAACTAATGAACCATTGCTTCTCATTAAGGAAGCACACTAACTGCTGTCTTTCTATTAACTATTTAAGTAGTTAATAAGGGTAAAAAAATCAACCCGTATCTTGCTAATAGGGGTTTGCTCAAGTACTCAAATTTTCATTTGTCAGGCTGATACTATGGACCTATTGTAACATGGGTCTCAAACAGAAAATCAGAATATGAAATTGACTTAAGGAAATTTTAGTGGGGTGGGGGAAATCATCATTGACTTTAGTACTGTTGGATTTCTTGACTTCTTAATATATGCAGTGCTTCTGCTTAGATAATTGGATTGACTAGATAATTGCCCTTGTTAAAGTCTAATGGGTTAGAAACATTAATGATTTGGAGAAATACTCTGGTTCAGCTAACAGCTTGCTTTAGGCTGATTTTAAACTTGACCATGGCCTCTTGAAGTTATGCTGGATTGTAGAAGAAATAGGCCATTACACCAACATTTTCATCTAGATACATATGATGAGGATTAATGTCTCAAGAAATGTACAATCTCCAAGCTGTAGTAACCCTTGCCTATGCAGATAGTAATGTTAGGGATGGATATTAGCTAGCTAGAAACAAGAATTTGGATCACAAGACTGTGGTGCCAGCAAGTCTGGCATTCTAAGGTATTCTTTTGTTTTCCTTAAGTATCGGCCGGGTACAGAGTTCAATCCTTTGTTTGTTTTAGGACTGATAAGTGGGTTACCATGGTGAATAATTGTTCTAACCTATACGTAAAAATACAAGGGGTGTGGTGGCTCAGTGGGTAAGACACTAGGCTTGTCGATTGGAAGATTGCAAGTTTGGAGGTTCAAATCCCTAGTCCCATGTGACAGAGTGAGCTCCTGCACTAGCCCCAGCTCTTGCCAACCTAGCAATTTGAAAGCATGCAAATGCAAGTAGATTAATAGGTACCACTTTGGTGGGTAGGTAACAGCATTCCGCATGCATCATGCTGGCCACATGACCATGGAAGCGTCTTCGGCAATGCTGGCTCTTCGGCTAACAAATGGAGATGAGCACTGGCCCCTAGAGTCGGACACGACTGCACAAATGTGCGGGGGGAACCTTTAGCTTTATATATAAAAAGGTATATATTAACATGTCCTTTGTGTTGTAAAATACTGCCTTACTATGCTAGTTTCTTCTTTGTTCTCTGCTCTGCTGTTTTTTTTTGCCTCTGTAAATTATGCTGAGGCTATCTCTCTCTGTGAAGAGGATTTTGTAGTTATGTTTTTTTATTAATATATATAATGTTTCCTGAAAAAGTATTTTGTCTTTATTTGGTCTCTCAATTTCTAAGCGTTTCTGGAATATTTAAAACATGAACACAGCCCACGCCAGAGCTTCCTGTAATAAATGTCAAATATGCACATCTGAATTCCTGGAAGCTTGGCACTCAGACAAAGCAGCCATCAACAGACACATAGAGGTAAACAACATTCACATACCATTCATAAGAGACAATAGAAAAGCCAGAAGACCAGAACACCTCTTTGCCAGCAATCAACAAGATAGGCAAAGATTAACACCAAGATTAGCAGCAGAGGAGCAATCAAACAACGCAATAGACCCTAATCAAGGAACTATTAACTCAGTCAATCAACCAAGCAGCAAACAACAGCACAATCAAGGTACTACCAACACAGGCAGGACAAGCCAGGGTATATAAACAGAGAGCAAGTTCCACTCCCTTTTCGCACTGAAGATGTTGCCTAGCCTGGGAATGAAACGTCTGCAAGAAAACAACAAGGCTCAGAGAGCACCATGGACTCCACATATGCACATCTTGCTAGAGTACTCAAAGGTCCTTTTCATACCCCATGCTTAACTGGATTGTGGGAGGGGAGTGTCATTTTCATAGGAATTCCAAAACTGGTCTATCTGACCAAGCAAACTACATATAACATGATTAGATTTAGTTCTAAACAGAGCCAATTTTACATAAGGATAAACTAACTTCCCCTGTTCCATTATATTATGTGAACTGCAGATTCTGAATTAAACAGGGTTAATCTAATGATAATCTGGATTTTTGCAGACCAAATCTGATTACCCTGGAGTTACCTAACCACTAAGTCTTCCAAAATTGAGATGAAATCTTAGAGAGGAGTTGTGATAACAGGATCTCTCCAGGCTCTTGACTCTAAGGTCATTTCAGCCTCCTTTCCAGTTCCCGTAAAACTGGCTTCCATACACAGACTTAACCATCCCTGGTTATGAGGTGCTGGCACATGCTGATCCGTCTACTGACTGGAAGTGAGGATGACATGGTTATTTTGCAGCCCAAATCTGCAAAACCCAAACGTTGCAGGAATAGGTCCAGTACTGCTTATCTACAAGAAGACATAGTGGGACAGCAGTATGTTGTCACAAGTTCAACATCTCAGCAGCCTCACTTGCTCCAATGGCAAACTTTGTTGGGCATAGGCAAATGCTGCACCTGCATAATATGCAAGGAGTTGCCTTGGAGTTATAGTTATAACTGCTTACCTGCATGCATTAGAAGCATTCCTCAGGTACAGCCCCATTTTGCTTCATGGCAGTGATCCCATTCTGCTCCAATAGTTCACATCCCAACCCACCATCTAGCACAGAACCACATTCATTGGAGTGACTTCAAGTTTATTCAGCCCATCTTCACTCCATACCACATATTTATTTATTATTTATATCACCAACATGATGAGACATGTCTTTTATCTTTTATCTTTCCTTTTAATCTATTTTATTGTGAACCGCCCAGAGTTCCCCGTTGGGGGAGATGGGCGGTCATATAAAATAAATAAATAAATAAATAAATAAATAAATAAATAAATAAATAAACCCCTCCCCAATTGTCCCCCCCTATTTTACATACATATTTGTGTATTTTGCCCCATTTTTTTTTGCTTTTTCACATAACCACCATACATGGTAGAAAGATCCACTTTTGTTTTTGCATTTCCAGCATAAATTAGTATTACTCATTTTTGATTTAAATAGCACCTAAGGAGACATGTACCATCTAAAAATCATTTTATACATATTTTCTCTTAAATCATTACTTAAAGTAAATTTTATATTTTTAACCCAGATTTCTTGCCAATCTTCATATGTAATTTCAATTCCTAGATTTTCCTCCCATTTTCTCATATATTTTTTAATTTTTATGTCCTTGGTTTTCATTTCCAGTAACGTTTTATATATTTTAGAAATTAAATGTTCTTCCTCTTTTTCTAGTATGTTATCCCAATTATTTTCTATTTTTGTAAATTGATAATTTTTTTCGTCTATTTTATATTGCTCTTTCAATTGGAAATATGTAAACCAATGACATTTTCCAGTTCTTCCCTTGTTTTAAGTTTCTGATTATTTCCCTCAAATTTTAACAAATTTTTATATCTTATATATTCTTTTTTATTTTGACTCTCTAATCTGGTACATGCCTCCTGGGTTGACACCCATAATGGAAGATATGGTAATAGTGTTTTTTTGTATTTGTTCCAAATCTTTAGCAACAACTTCCTTATTATATGGTTATTAAATGCCTTATGTATTTTACTTTTATTATACCACATGTAACTATGCCATCCATACCTATTGTCGTGTCCTTCTAAACTCAGTAATTTTTCATTTTCTAGTTTTATCCAATCTTTAATCCATATTAGGCCACATGTTTCATAATATAATTTAAAGTCTGGCATTGCTAATCCCCCTCTATCTTTTGTGTCTTGTAAATATTTTAATTTTATTCTAGGTTTTTTCTTTTGCCATATAAATTTAGTTATTTCTTTTTGCCATTTAATAAAAATTTGGTCTTTGATCATAATTGGGATTGTTTGAAACAAATACAAAAATCTTGGTAATATATTCATTTTTATTGTAGCAATCCTCCCCAGTAATGATAGCTGTAAATTTACCCATTTCTCAAGATCTTTTTTAATTTCTTTCCATAAATTATCATAATTATTTTTATACAAATCTAAATTGTTATCTGTTAATTGTTTTCCTAAATATTTTAATTTTCTAACGTTTTGAAATCCTGTTATTTGTTCTAATTGACTTTTTTCTTCTTTTGTCATGTTTAAATTTATCATTTTGGTTTTCTGTATATTAATTTTAAATCCTGATAGATCACCATATTCTTGCAGTTTTAAGATTAATTTTTCTATTGTATTCCTTGGATTTTGTATTGTTATTACAAGATCATCTGCGAAAGCCTTTAATTTGTAATTATCCTGTTTTACCTTGATCCCTTCTATATTTTGATCCTTCCTGATTTCTTCCAATAATACTTCTAGAACCAATATAAATAATAACGGTGAAATGGGACAACCTTGTCTTGTGCCTTTTGTTATTTTACATTCCTGGGTTTCTTCTTCATTTACTATTATTCTTGCTTTTTGAATTTTATATATTGCTTTTATTGCTTTTATAAATTTTTCCCCAAAATTTCTATTTTCCAATACTTTAAACATAAATTTCCCAATTAACATTATCAAAAGCTTTCTCCGCATCTAGAAATAATAACATTATTGGTTTTTCATTATGTACATTTGCGTATTCAATTAAATCAATCACATGTCTTATATTTTCTTTTATTTGTCTGCTTGTTAAGAAACCATTTTGATCCTGATTAATAATTTTCTGTAATATTTTTTTTAACCTTTCAGCAAGAATAATAGCAAATATTTTGTAATCATTATTTAGTAAAGAGATTGGCCTATAATTCTTACATTCTGTTAAATCTTGGTTTTCTTTTGGTATTAACACAATATTTGCTTCTCTCCATGATAATGGTATGTCGGTGCCCTGTAATATTGAATTGAATAGAATTTTTAATGGGTTAATTAGATGTTCTTGAAATTTTTTATAATATTCGGCTATGAAACCATCATTTCCTGGTGTTTTCCCTGTTTTCAGTCTTTTGATTGCATCTTTGTTTTCTTGTGTTGTAATGTTATTATTTGTAAAATCTTTGTCTTCTTCTGTTAATTTTTCCAGTTTACATTTTTCAATATATTCATCTATTTTATTTTTTTATATTTGTTGTTTTTCATATAATCTGGTATAGTAATCAAAGAAAGCCTTTTTGATATGTTCATTATATATCAATTCTTTATTCTTTTCTCTAATTTTTGAAATAATTTTTTTCTCCTTTTCTTTCCTTAATTTGTATGCCAGCCATTTTCCTGGTTTATTTGCCTGTTCAAAATTTCTTTGTTTAATAAATTTTAGTTTTCTATCCAATTCTTCTGTTAGTTCTATTTTAATTTGAAGTTGCAATAGTTTTATTTGGTTTCTTAATTCCTCTTTTTCTTTTTTCCTTCTATTGTTCTTTTGCAATTCTAATTCTTTCTCTTTTATCTGTTCCATTATTGTTTCTATTTTTTTTCTTGTTCTTTTTTTGATAATTATTAAGTGATATCAGTTGTCCTCTCATATATGCTTTGCTTGTATCCCAAACTGTTTCTATTTTAACTCCCTTGTCAATATTCCAAGTAAAAAATTCTTGTAATTTTTTTTCTAATTCCTCTACATTTTTTTCATCTTGAAAAAAATCATTCTTTCATCAATGAATATTTTCATTCATTCTCCATCTATATGTTTTGGTACTGATGTTTAGGATAATTTGAATTGGGCTGTGATCTGAGAGTGTTTTTGGTAGAATTGACATGTCTTTTATTTTATTTTCTAAACTTTTAGATATCCAAATCATGTCAATTCTAGAAAATGAATTGAATCTATTCGAATAAAATGTATAGTCTCTTTTATTTCCTTTGTTGTGCCTCCAAGCATCTACTAACATTAAGTTTTTAGCCATATTAAAAAATTCTTTTGGTAATTTTCCTTGATTTTTGCTAATCTGATTATCTGATTTCCTATCTATTTTAGGTTCCACAACCCCATTCAAATCCCCCATTAACACCCAATTTTTATTTGCATGTTCAGAGAGGACATCTGATAATTCTTTATAGAAAATTTTTTGATTGTTATTTGGGGCATAAACCCCCACTATCCAAATTTTCATATCTTGGCTTTCAATTTCCACTATTAAAAATCTTCCCTCTTCATCTTTTAATATTATTTTAGGTTTAAGCGAAGGTTTTACATAGATTACTATACCATTTTTTTTCTTTTCATTAGCTGCTGAGAATGCTAACCCTAGTTTTCTATTGTCCAAATATTTTATATCTTTTTTTATATATGGGTTTCTTGAAGGCAAATGATATCTAATTCTAATTTTTTTAAAATTTGAAATGTTCTATGTCTTTTCACTGGTGAGTTAAACCCATTGATATTCCATGTTAAATTTTTAAGTTTGTTCATCTTTCTTATTTTCCAGTTCTTTCTCTAATCTCTTCTGAAATTCCTTTGCTTTGTATATAGAATTTAATCTATATCTTTGTCCTTTATACGTTAAGTTAACTCCTTCAAAATTCTCCCATCTAAAATTTATTTCGTGTTTCTTTAATGTTTCTGTCAGAAATTTATATTCTTTTCTTTTTCTTAGTATTCCTCCAGGTATTTCTTTAAAGATAGTGATAGCATTACCTTCAATCTCAATTTTTTTGTTAAATGCTGCTTGAGTAACCATGTCTCTATATTTTTTTTTAGAAAATTCTATCAAGATGTCTCTTGGTTTCTTGTTAATCTTTGCATACTTAGAATTAACTCTATACATTTTTTCAATTTCATCATCTATTTTCTCCTCCTCCCATTCTATCAAGTCAGCAATCATTTGAATAAGCAGTCCTTTAATATTTTCTTCTTTGTCTTCCTCCACCCCTCTTATTCTTATGTAACGTTCTTTTTCTTTCAATTCCAATAGTGCTAGACGTTCTTCCTCTTCTTCTCTTTTTTCTTCACATTTATCCACTTGTTTTTTAATTTGTTGTATTTCAATATTAAAAATTTTTTCTATAATATCCATTTTTTGGTCTATCCTTTTTTCCAAATCTTCTAATCTTTCTTCTAACACTTTTTTCACAGTCTGTGTTATTGTTTCTGTGGTTTTTATTGTAAATTCTTCAAATAAGGCTTTCAACCCTTCACCATCAGATCCTCTTCTTAGTTGGCGTTTTGTGGCCATATTTTTCCAACACCCTTCTATTTGTTATTTCCTCCTTTTATAACAAGATCTATATTCTAACTAATTAATATATTACAATACCTTATACCCTTATATATATTTCCACTATTATTTTATCTTATTTTATATTATACACAAACATACAAACAATATAGTACTATACTATACTTATAAGTTTCCTTTATATATTCAATATTACTTTTTCCAAAATGTCTTTAAGATGGCCACTCTTAATAATTAATTAATTGAGTCTCAGGGTTTTTTTTATATTTTTTTGAGAAGTACTTCTTCCTTTCAGTTTCTCTCGCTTATTTTTTTGTTAAGAAATTTAAGCTTCTTTTAACTTTAATCATCCATTATAAAGTGGTGGCAGAAAAATCAACCTTCGTCAGACCGTTTGTCTGACTTAGCCCGTTGGAATTGCTTTTGTCCCTCTTACCACTCAGCGTTACGAGCCTCCATTTCCCTCCGACATTGACAATAACGAGACAGCAGACGAACAAATGGAGTGAACTTGTCCAGCTCGAGTCCCTTCGTGGTGGCTGAGGTTCTTTTCCAGAGAGGTTTTTCTCCACCTCTCTGGCCGATCTCGTCCCTTCTCCTTCCGACGAAATTGCTTTTTCCAAACGGCTGCAGAAAAACTTTTTCGCGGAGCTCTTCTTCACCGCGTCTAGTCACTTTCTCTGCTCACCCAGAAGTCCGCTGGGAGCAATTCCAAGAAGTTTCCAACTGATAAAATTCAGCGTTCAAGTTTTCCAAGATCTCATTCTTGTTCCAAACTGAGATGAAAGGACCAAGCAATAAGGAATCACACTCCCCCAAGCCCACCTGTAGCACATACCTTCTGAGCAGAAATGGGATGGTCCCTGCAAAGAAGGAACACTTGAATTATATGTATTAGGTGATTTTGGAAGGAGAGTAAGAAGTCTAAACCACTGCCAACTTATTTGTTGCCGTGCTGGAGTTTTTTCCAGCTGCCTGTGAATGTAGCAATGAGAAAAATGCTTGATGTTTGCTTTTCACACAGCTGTGAAAGGCATGGAAACCCTACAAGAAAATGAAGGTTCTAAGCATAAGAACACCTGCTTCTTTGGCTGATCCTTTCTATTCACCTTCAATATCCCTGCCAATGCTTCATTATTGCATAGGAATGAGAGGGACATGTTCAATCCATGTCTTAAAGTAAACTGGTCTAATCTGCACTTTCTGGAAAAGAAAACCCAGATAAAATGTGAATATTGGAGAATATCACATGCAAAACTGTGTACATGTTAGGAGAAATGAATGTTTGTGTGTGCATTTGTGTGTGTGATATAGTTTTTAATGCACTGATGTTCAAAAAAGAAAAATGGACATGGATTGGAACAGATCAGTCCAGCTCTACCTTTGGGACCCAGTGGGTATCTGGGACAATCCCTGTCCATCCTTCCCATATGGACCCTGATCTTGGACAAGCCAATTTTGGAATATTCTTTTTATCCTTCTATTAAAGAGGATTCAGAATGGCTACAGCACATTGACCTTGCTCCTTTCCTTCTCACTGCCCAAATTTACAATGGGGGAATCTGGAAGGCCAAAAGCAAGCAGAAAAAAATCAGATTTTTGACAGAAAGAAGGAGAGGCAGTGGTCTGATTCACTCCAAGGGGAGATGGATTATTCTGCATTAAATTATTAATTATATTCATACTATGAATATAATTAATTTCTTACTAAATAGGTCCAAAGTAGCTGACAACAATAACAGCACAATAAAAAGCAACTCAACACAACTCCAACCAACCACATAGGTTGCCTTAGCTATCTACAAGTTTTTGCATTTTCGGTTAGATGCAAGGGATGGCATTCGGACTTCCTAAGATCCACAAGGAAGGAACTCCCCTCCAACCCATAGTCAGCAGCATTAATTCGGTAACATACAACATTGCCAAACACCTCTCTACCATACTAGCACCTCTAGTTGGACACTCTGAACACCACATCCAAAATTCGGAAGAATTTGTTTCCAAAGCAAAGATCCTGAAACTGGATACAGATGAAACTATGGTCTCCTTCGATGTGTCCTCCCTTTTCACCAGCATCCCCACCACTCATGCTCTATCCGCTGTCAGGAAGAGACTAGAAGAGGACAGCACCCTTGAAAGGAGAAACCATCTCAACCCAAACCAGATCTGCCATCTTCTGGACCTGTGTCTTAACACCACTTATTTCTCATACAGAGGTGACTTTTACAGACAAAAACACAGCTGTGCCATGGGTTCTCCTGTGTCACCCATTGTGGCCAATTTATACATGGAAGAAGTGGAGAAGAAAGCACTCAACACTTTCCAGGGAACGGTGCCCACACACTGGTTTAGGTATGTGGATGACACATGGGTCAAAATCAAGGCCCAGGAAGTACAGGCCTTCACGGACCATATAAACACTATAGATGCCAACATTAGCTTCACCAGAGAAGACACCAAGGACAACAGACTGGCATTCCTAGACTGTGAAGTCCTCATTGGGACTGGTGGCAAGCTAGAAATAGGGATCTACAGGAAACCCACACACACAGATCAATATCTGATGTTTGACTCCCACCATCCACTGCAGCACAAACTAGGAGTCATCAGGACATTATCACACAGAGCAGAAACCATCCCCACCTCCATGGATTCCAAAAAGAATGAAAAACAGCACCTGAGAACAGCTCTGAAGGCCTGTGGATATCCAAATTGGGCCTTCACTAAATCTAAGTCTACCAGACCTAAAACAGTGACAGATAGGGCTGAGACTCAGAGTAAACGGAAGAACCTGGTCATTCCTTACATGGCTGGCGTGTCTGAAAAGATAAAATGGATATTTGGCAAACACCACATACCTGTATATTTCAAACCCACCAACACACTGAGACAGAGGCTTGTACACCCCAAAGATCAAACTCCAAAACACAAGGAAAGCAATGTAGTGTATGCAATCCAGTGCAGTGAGGAGTGCTCTGAACTCTACATTGGAGAAACCAAACAACTTTTGTACAGGAGGATGGCCCAACACAGGAGAAGTAACACCACAGGACCAGAGTCAGCAGTTTATCTTCATCTAAAGGAAAAAGGACACTCATTTGAGGACATTAATGTTCACATTTTAGACAGAGAAGATAGGTGGTTTGAGAGAGGGGTCAAGGAATCCATTTATGCCAACTTGGAAAATCCTTCCTTGAATAGAGGTGGGGGCCTCAGGCACAACCTTTCCCCTATCTTCCTTCCTGCTTTGTCTTCTGTGCCTAGGAAGATTAAGACCATTTCGCAAGCTCAACAGCAGCAGGGTAATCTTAACGATCCTCCTTTAGATGATAAAGGGACTTAGAAATAAACATCTCAAAATAACCATGACCTAGCCCCAGGTGCAAGGTCACACAGCCACCCTAGAAACATATTTAAGGATTCCCTTACTAACTTTACTCAGACTGAAGAAGCTCCTTGGATAAGGAGTGAAACTTTTCTACTGAGAAAATAGAAATCCAGTTGACATGATTCAAGCCACAGTCTGTCAATAGCCTTTAGAAAAGTCAAGTGTTGAAATAACATGTATCGTAGCTTCCTCAATGTCTTCTTGCTAAAGTATCTATTCAGGTCATTGAATAACTGTCACCATTCTGAAGTATATGTTTCTTAGAAGTACTTGCTATTAGGGTGCTTTGCGTCTATGAAGCTTTGAGCAAAGTGCTCCCTCCAAGCTGCTTCATGAAGCAATGCAGCCACCTCACTTCCTTGAAGCAAATTGATCATGTTGCTTTGCTTTGTTCCATCTCACAGCCCCACATGGCATATCTGGCAGCACTGACCCAGCTTTGGTGAGAGAAGGTACTCCTTATTCTCCTCCAGGCCTCTGTGGCACAAATGTATTTGTTAAGGTCAATCTAAGTTATGTTATACAGGCCTCTTTCTGTGTTGAATAAATCTGATCCCATTCTCTTCCCCCTCCTTTGTGAATTCATTATCCTTCTTCCAAAAACTAACATTGATTCTACATCTCCTTTTCTCCTGTTTTTTTTTTTTTTTTTTTGAAACCATCTATTGACATTTAATCTACTGCCACTTATGGTTCAATTATTGATTCTTCTCCCTGATCATCTTGTTGTCTTCCCCTATCATAAGAAGGACAGAGTTTGAACTCTGAAGGTTTGTTGGGCCTGAGATAGAGTGGGAGTGGGAGTGGGAGTGGGAGTGGGAGTGGGAGTTGGAGATGGAGATGGAGATGGAGATGTATATGAGAGAGAGACAGAGAGAGAGAGAGAGAGAGAGAGAGAGAGAGAGAGAGAGAGAGAGAGAGAGAGAGATATGCATACCTTCATTCCGAGTATAATAATAATAGTAACAACAACTAATGACATTTGGTTTGAACATGCACTGTTTTTCCTATTCCTTATTATTTTTAAGTTTGATTCAGGGAACAAATTTCACTTTGTACAAGAGGCTGGAAGAAGAAAGCAAAGCAAATTCTCTAGTGCACAGCAATGAGCCAAACTTTCAAATAAGACATTGCTTTGAGAAAATGTCTGTGATTTTTCTCTTTTTCAATCTCTTCCCCATTTTACATCCCACACAAAAAAAAAGACACATGAAAATATTTTTGCCTATGTGAGATAGATGCAATATTTTTTCCCCACATTAGCCTGGAATACAGCTAAGTCCAAATACTGTGGAAGTTGAAAAATGGTGGATAGGCTGAAGTCACTGTTATTCCCATTAGCTTGCTGCTCTGATCATTCCTCTGAGTTATAGCTGTCAGAAGGTATAACTGAGAAATCTAATTCTACCCTTATTTGGTTTGTTTTTTCTTCACATGGGCCAACAATCTTAATTTGTTTTTGTTTTTTCAGGAAAGCTGGAATCTGAAGCCATGGATTAGTCTTAGCTTCTGACTCTTGGTTCATAGAAATAATAAAGAATTCATGGACAAAGCAATCTAAGTCTTGTATTTGCATGTACTTGAAGGAAGACCCAAGCAATAGTGGTCCCCTTAGTCTGAAACAAGATGCTCTTTTAACTTGCTTTGCTTTGATCTGCTTTGGATCCTTTCTCAGCCTTTTCCATAGATCTCATTGTACAGGACATGCCTGAAAGGAGCTTTTCCTTCAGCATTGACCAAGAGGTGTCAAAGGTTGGACAGCTTTAGTGCTGGCTTCATAAGAGAACCATAGTGTGTGCCAAAGACTCCACTCCAAAGGGAAATCATCTACAGTATCTGTTAGCTCACATCACAGAATACATTCTGCTCCATCACAATAATTGTCATTCAGAGAGTCACAATTGTGATCAGTATCTCTAATCTTGAGTCAATATAACTCAAACTGTTTTCAGTGTACAAGCTGGGGGCTTTACCCCCTCCCTCCAAATTTCTATTAAAAATTCATTAGTCATTAAGATCTATCTAATGGGGGATGAAATGTCATTAAGAACTGTTTTAAGTCTAAACAAAGGTCTATTGGCACTAAATGTGTCAAAATGCATTAAACAGCATGTGTCCAAAGAGCCCTCCGGAGGTTTTTTTTTTTTTTTCTTCAAGCGTACTATGTCAAAATTAGAGATGGGAATTTTTTCCCAGTCAAAATCTGGACAGGAAACAGCTGTGCTTATTAAAGGAAGTGGAACAGCTATGCAGCTATATAAACAGTTGTGTGTAATTAGCAAAGAATGATCGTAGTTGACTTAATTCAATGTGCAGAATGCTTAATGGCAATGTGGTTGACTAGCTTATAACATGTTTCCTTCTATTTTGCTGCAAAGGGCGAAATACGTGTTACACAAAAATGTCCACAAGGAAGTCACTTCACAGATTAAAACTCTTGACAGCCCATTATATAATGGAATTTATTCCCACATATTGTAGGGATGACTACTAGTTTGATAGCTTTTATAGCACAGTCAGATGGATTTCAGTGTTCAGCTAATCCTGTGAGACAGATACAGATACAGGTTTCTGGCACTCATGAAGTATCGTTCATAATCTATGTGCAGACATTTAGCCTATGGCAGGCTTAGTCTAGAATGACCTGTGAATGGGCCAACATACCAGCAACAGTGTGTGCCAACCTTGTGAAGACTTACAGAAAACGTTTGACCTCTGTCATTGCCAACAAAGGATATATAACAAAGTATTGAGATGAACTTTTGATATTGACCAAATACTTATTTTCCACCATAATTTGCAAATAAATTCTTTCCGAATCAGACAATGTGATTGTCTGGATTTGTTTTCTCATTTTGTCTCTCATAGTTGAGGTCTACCTATGATGTCAATTACAGGCCTCTCTCATCTTTTTAAGTGGGAGAACTTGCACAATGAATGACCTGTGAAGCCTTTGTCTTTCTAGTTGCCTTGAGACTACAATTTTGGGAATTCTGAGAGTTTGACTTTTTACAGATCCAGAGAACAACCCACTCAAGAAAGCTGATCTAAATTGAGTGGCAATGCTGAAAACATACCCATAAAACTGAGGAGATGCTAGAAGGATAGGATTGATAATGTACAATTTTAAAAAGTATATATTGTTTTCATTAGAACAATAATTTTCATTTCCACAGAAATAAATACCATTCCCCAAAGATAGCAGCAAAATAGCATCACTTATTCCTGTACATAATTTGGAATCTGTTTTCTTCTGTGATGCATTTAGCTCCAGTAAGCAAATTCTTTACCCAAAGCCTTGAACTGGAACTTTGTGGGATATAAAACTGCCAAGTCCACAGATGTTTGAGCCTCATTTAAATACAAATTCACTGGAGACCACCTCTTTTTTGTTTTGTGAAATGGGATTCAGATTTCCTCAAATGCTCATCTATAATGGAGTTCTACTGGCTGAACACATTTTCATTCAACATTATATTTTGCACAATCTCTGAGCTTTCAGCTGAAATGGGTAGAAATTATCTAATCAACTCCTCAGAATCTTGATTTGATTTGGATATTTTGAGTAGCAGGATTTCCTTAATGAATTCAGGCCTAAAAACCTGAAAATAGTAACCTAGAAGTCCATTGTTTTAAATGACAGAATTGACCCAATGAAAAAAGTTTTAATAGAACTTCGGACCAATACAACTCTTACATGCATGCATGCATACACATGCGCACACACTGATAAGCTATCTGTTCAGCACCTACAGTTCATCTGTCTTGAAGCCATAGACAAATCACATAAATAAACAAATAAATAATCAGAAATGTTCTATATGGACACTTGGCAATACCAAATTTCTGCAATATGCTCACTTGCAAAGATTTCATAGTGGAGATCTGAATGTTGAGTTTAGAATCTGCTAATGATGGCTCAGCATTTTTTCCACTGTTTCTGCAAAGCAGTTATGAACTGATGATTATCTTGAACTTTTCATTCCTAATAGAACCACAATTTACTTCTATTTCACACAAAAAGTACGTGAAAATATACTGAAGATTCTCATCCAGATGTGAGCATTTGAAAAAGACAAGCTGTGAACAAGAAATAATAAATGTTTGCCACTGCTCCTAGAAATGAAATAAAAACATGGTAACCTTCACAAACTTGGAGCTTGAGAGACTAAGAAGACACTGACTGTCTTAATTCTGATCAAGGACCCATGCGGGTCATTATCTTGCTTCCCACAGAGATTAACAAGAATTCTTCAAGAAGTCCATAAGCAAAGTGTGCTGATGGTGTTTGTTTGGGTGCATTTGAATTTGAAAGAGTTCTATATAAATCTATTAGCATGCTGGTGAGAGTTCTATTATTTCCCACCTCCTGTTACCAGTCATTTCCCCCCCATTATCTAAGTGCATGTGTGCATGTCTGTGTGGATACCTCACACACCAATATATCATTCAAGAATGTCTAGAATGTTCATCCCAACCTCCAAATAAGACTTGTGGATTTCATTGGGACATACTCTGTACTGGGCATGCATAGAATTGTCACCTAAATGTCAAGGATTGAAAAGACTTTCAAAATTCTCCTAAAGCAAAGGTGGGTAACGTCAGGCCCACGGGGCTCCTGCCTAAGGCCCGTGGGGCTCCCGCCCGCAAATCCCGCCATTTCCACACGATTGGCTCCCACCCTCAAACCCCGCCCCCAGTGCTTGTGATTGGCTCCCGCCCGCAAACTTCGGCCCCCGGTCTGCAGAAATCCCAGAAACCCTGCCCCCCATCCCCCCGGTCCCCGGTTATAAATATCCAAATGGCCCTTGGCAGAAAAAAGGTTCCCCACCCTTGTCCTAAAGTGTCTATGTAAAAAGAGTTTTAGCAAGATTATTTCTGCTTACTTAGTGATATACTGTATGTTGGGGAGAAACACAAATGAAGATCCATTCAGTGAGGTACTGCAATTAGGATTGGGAATTAACTTTGTGAGATGCAATAGTATCAGAAAGGGAATAGAATATATTTAGTAACTAAATAAAATGGATAGAAATTTAATACAGGAAGAAATATTTCAGGAGAAGGTTTGTGGACTTCCTAGAAGCAAACATTCAGCTCTGATGGAGAAAAGAATACTGGACTAAATAGACTTTGGTTGATGCAGAAGGAATATTTCCTGTGTATATTTTATGTTCTTATGTTTTTAATTTAACTGACTAATCATACAGATTATTTGATTAGTACTGTCGGCTGTAATTTACTGAAGAGAGATTGCAGTTTCTATACAAAATAACATTTTCCCCCAGTTTATGGAGATCTGCTGTCAATGACAGAGTGGATACAGCAAGAAATCACATCAGAAAAAGAAGAAGAAAAGTTGATGTATGCTATTCAATATTCTCATATCAAGGCATCTGCTGTCATTTGAGCTAGCAAACATCCAACCCGCATTATTGTTGATTTGTAGCAGACTGCTTATCAAATGATATAAACAACAGATGCAGTCATCTGAATAATCTGCCCCAAATTAAAATCTGTTCACTTCCATAACATCTGATGGCAGTAACCAGCAGTTTTTTGCATAATAGTGGGCTAAGATGAAATGAGGAAGAACAAATAAAAATTAATCCCCCCAATTCTTTTCTGAAGCTTTTCAGAATATAGCCATCCAGTCTCCATTTGAATTTGATTTTATTACTTTTGAATAGTAAGTATCATCCACAATCACCCCCTTAAGGTTATCTTTTATAACAGTATGCAAATCCCCTGTGATTTCATTCAATGTATCGAATCATTTCAAAGCAAAACATTATTCCATAATGAAGCATCAAAACAACTCTATTTAGATCCACTGTTTGAAGCATTCTCTTGATTTGATTCAGGAAAAATAAGTGTTTTTATGCCTGTACAAAACAGTCATCAAATTGATTTAAATTGACCTGATCCAATGTGATGCTTCAGATCAATAGATAATTCAATTTGCTGAGCAGATTTAATTTGGAGACTCAGTCAAATCACTTTCAAATTGAATCAAAGTTTTGCACAACCCTAATAATTCTAATGTGTAAAAGGAAGAAAGAAATTAAAATCCATAGAAAGGCTGTCTGTTGTGGTTAGGCGAAGAACAACGCTGAATTAACCCTCAGAATTAAGCTCTAGATCTTTATTGTTCTACCTTACACAGAATCTTGCCAAGCTAAAGCCAAACTAATCAGTTCTCTGGGGGAAAAAACCCCAGGCACCCTAAGGCAGGTCCGGCCTGACCTTCTTGGACGGGCACCCAAGGTCTTTGAGGCTGTGAATGCGCTTCTCACCCTGGAAAGCGCCCCCTCCTCTTTTGCCCACAATCTCCATAACATCACCTTCTCCCTCAGAGACAGATTCCATCACATCGTCCCAAAACAAGAATTTGGAGGGTCCCTGTAAAAGAGATACTTGGCATTTGTTATTTGTTCATTACACTTTGAATCTGCAGCATCATAGTGTTCTTTCAATGGACTATAAAGCTATTAAAAATAAACTTCACAGTGGTGGTGGCAGCAGCTCTCCAAGACTAGGATCTGCCATTTTAATTTCCCACAATAATCCATGGTCTCCAAAGTAATGTTATTTTTGGGTGCTGTGGGAAAATAAAATGTATCTCAAAAATCTATCTGTATGAAGTAGTAGCACTTCTGCTAAGCCTATGGGGCACTGGGGCACTGGGATACACTTTAATGCCACTTGCCAATGCTGGACATGCTGGTTTCCCCTATACTTATCTTTCCTGCATGTTCTTCATTGTATGACATATTTTCCATACATGCAACAGAAGGATATGAGATGGTAGAAAAAAATGGGTGAGTCCACAGCAGGAAGCACTCTTGGTAATATTTTTTATAGCAATTTTGAGCCAGTTTGGTCTAGTGGTTAAGGCTCCAGGCTAGAAACCAGGAGACTGAGAGTTCAAGTCCTGCCTTAGGCATGAAAGCCGGCTGGGTGACCTTGGGCCAGTCCCTCTCTCTCAGCTCTAGGAAGGAGCCAATGGCAAACCAGGAGACTGAGAGTTCTAGTCCCACCTTAGGCATGAAAGCCAGCTGGGTGACCTTGGGCCAGTCACTCTCTCTCAGCCCAACTCACCTCACAGGGATGTTGTTGTGGGGAAAATAGGAGGAGGAAGGAGTATTCGGTACATTTGCCACCTTAAGTTATTTATAAAAATAATAAAGGTGGGATAGAAAATAAATAAATAAATAAATAAATAAATAAATAAATAAATAAATAAATAAATAAAATTTTATTAAAAATTAGAATTACAACAATAAAAACTAATACAAACTTAAAAAAATAAATAAAAGGAAAAAAATGGAAGTTATTTCAGTCCTGATGTCAGCAAAAGTCCGTTAAGGGTTACCAGAGATAACAACATATCTATTTTAAACTTGCTCAAATAAACCAACTTTATATTCCTTCATTTTACTTTTAACAATCTTGTCCCTTCAGATAATGACCTAGAACTTGATTTCTTTTCATTTTTTCTTTGTCCCATCTCACAAAATTCTTCAAAGCTTTAACAAGCCTCTTTTGTAAATCCAATATAGGAAAATTATCCAGGTAAATCTCTTGGTTTGTTATTTGTATATCTCTTTTAATTATTAAGACATCAGCCAGTTTCATTTGTATATCCAGTGTAGCAGCTTTTTCCATATCATTCTTGTAGCCTGTCATTTTTAAATCCATTTTCAAATCAGTCTCAGTCTTGTCCAGTAAAACTTGTTCCTCTTCCCTAACATCTTTTAAACACAGTCTATCTATAGAAGCAGACACTCTTAACGTCTGGGTCCAAATATCCTTCAAGACATCCAATGTTAAAGTTTTTTGTTCCATTCTGTATTGGTAAGTCAAATTTAGGTGCTCTTCTCCTTTATTTGTAATCTTAAGTCCCTTCTGGTTCCTTCTAGTGTCCAATCTTCAAAGTCCCATCCTATCATTTTTTTTAAGAATTCAAAACAAACTTGCTTGAATCATGTCAACTGGATTTCTATTTTCTCAGTAGAAATGTTTCACTCCTTCTCCATCCTTATTCTTATCCTTATTCTCAGACTGAAGAAGCTCCTTGGATAAGGAGTGAAACGTTTCTACTGAGAAAATAGAAATCCAGTTGACATGATTCAAGCCACAGACTGTTCCACCTGGATGACTGAGAACCTTCATCGACAAATTCAAAACAAAAGCATTTTCTCATGAGAAGGATTCTTAAAATTAATTTAAAAATCTTATCTCAAATCCATCTGGACCCTTAGTCCATTTGTAACTTTCCAAAACCAGTGTTCTAATCACCCTTTTGCTGTTTATTCCAAAAAAAAATTTTTTTTTAAATCCTTAAACTTGTATTTAAACTTCTTTCACTAAGGATTGAATGAGACTCACCTGGTGCTCTAAAACGTGTCATTGCAGAGGTTCCTAATAGCTTAAAACAGTTAAGCAGCAATGTCTGAAAGTGATTAAGAAATGAATTTATATAACCTTATATAGGTTACATTACAGCTGTGAGCTTGGTTGAAATCCCTCGACTCCCAGCTGCTTGACTCACAAGTCCACCACAAAAACCTCAGTTCCTGCAGTCTACTCTCGAGAAGCAGCTGTCTGGAGTACAAGTGGGTGATCTCACAATCTCTACTTTTTCTGGAGTGATTTAGCCACCTACTGTATCTCCACCTCAATGCCATCCCCACTCCATCAGGGATGTCTAGTTTGTCATGAATCCTCTCCGGAAGTCTTTGTTATCAATCGAAGAGAATATTTGTAGCTCAGGGTTGAACTGGGGAGTCTTTGGTGCTCTCTGAGCCTTGTTGTTTTCATGCAGACGTTTCATTGCCCGGCTAGGCAACATCTTCAGTGCGAAAGTTCCACTCCCTTTTCGCACTGAAGATGTTGCCTAGCCGGGCAATGAAACGTCTGCATGAAAACAACAAGGCTCAGAGAGCACCAAAGACTCCCCAGTCTTTGTTATATTTCTCCCATTCAGTATTTTCCACAAAAAGTAGTAATACAATGTAGCAGAAAGACCTTGCAGCCCAGTGAGACATAATTTTGACAGAGAGGATGTTGTGTGTATCAAAATAGTTTGCTTGGCCTTGAGTTTCCTGGCACAGATGTAAATGCCATTTTTCATTTTACTTATCAAGATAGCTAAGTAAAGTTTTTCTATGAAAGGTCCATTGACAAAAGAAACAAATTTGAAAAGACTGAACAAGGAAATGCTAAAAAAAAAGTGGGGGGTGCACTTTTTCATTTCCATTCTTAATTAATAATTGTCCTTTATGACCTTAAAAAAATTAGTCTTCAGTGAAATGAATGTGAAATTTCGCTTCAAGGAAAACATTATTGCCTGTAATAATTTCTGATTGCATTTGAGTTGCACTTTTATTACAAGATTACCAATGCATTTCTGCCAAAACAGTTGATTAAATCACACAACTCCATTCTGAGGATTACACAGTCAAAGCCTCCTTCACATGCTGAAACTCAAAATCATATAGTAGCCATGTATGCAATCCCAGGCTATTGAGAATATGCACTGCAGTCATGCTGGCAGGGTTAATCAATTGGTCTGAGGAAAGGACTCACAGGTAAAACACATGTTTACATGGAGATGGTTGTACCATTAGTCTTGATCTTTTCCATTATAGAGCCTGAAATATTTTTACCAGTCATATTAGCAATGCTTATGTTCATGTACCAATGGTCTATAAAGAAGTATAAGATCAAGTGGGATTGACTTACCTTTCTGATATTTTATTTGCAGGATGGACCATGGTGAAGCAACTCCCATTGATTTATTTATTTTAATCTTATAATCTCATAATAATAATTTATCAAACTTGTATGCTGCCTGACTCTCAACAACTTTGGGTGGCTCACAACAATCAAGCAAAGAAGTTACAATAAAATCAATAAAAGATAAAAAAGATAAAAGATGGCAAATGCAATGTACTCTACTCTTCAGAGATATTTATCATCACTTCCAAAAGTTCCCTATTTTTGAGTAATGGAGACAATAGTAAGCAAAGCTTTTTGTTGCTGATGATTCCAACAGGCTTTTCCAAAAGAAAATGAAAACAAATGGAATCTTTAAGCTCAGGTTTTTGGGGTAATGTCAAACAAACATGCAGTGTCATATCTGAACAGAGTAGTTTATCCATATTTGCAAGTTTCTCAACCCTCCATTTCTTTTATTCACTTCCCATCAATTTTGGAAATTGTGGTAGAGTGAATTACGCATATTCTCATCCCTACTTGAGAATTCTTAAATCAAAAACAAGTACTCTCTTTTCTTTGGAACATTCTGAAGAAAGATATGGAGATGCCTTCAAAAATTAAGACACAAAGAAATCTACTTTCTTCTCTATGCACTTGAGTTTTAACTGGGAATTGACTCCATCTTGAAAGTTATATGACATTCCTCAAATGTCCTCTTGAGAACTGTGGATAGGAGTGAGTCCTTCTAATGCACTTATGTTGGAGATCCTCAATCCTTCCATAGCACAACAGTTCCCAATGATCTTTTTGCAGGAGCAAAGAAAGTTAAGTGGTTTGAAAGTAGATTAAATTTGTAGCATCGTGATATGCCCAGAGAGGATTGTAATTCAAGAGAATGGCAAGGAAATAAAAGGTCCTTCAAAAGACCTGAAATGTTAAAACAACATTTAAAAGTTCAGATTTTATTGTTTTGTTCTCAAGGGATTGAAATCCTTCCATGGGCCTTTTTCAAAACTCCCTAGACAATTTTGGGGTCAGTTACAGCTGCCTAGGAACTCTTGATGATCACTGCAAGTCTGTCTCAAGTCTTGAGGAACTGCCTGCAGGAATAGCCAACTCACCCTCTAGGGAGTTATTTATATTCTCCAGATGATATGGTGGACATTACTTTAAAATTTCCCAATGCCTTTCCATTCCATAAGTCATTGAGTTGGCTATGCCTAGACCGTAAAACTACATAATCTATTACTCCCCATGTTCAAGAGATGAGGCCAAGGAGTCAGAGAATATATTAAAAAGGATATGTCAGAAGGGGATAAGGAAATATCCTCAGTGATATAATCATGCAACTAATAAAGCTTTCAGGAATCCAGTCCTTAAAGATCCCTTGCCTCCTATCTATACTTTCCTTCTGATTGATACAGTGTCCTTCCCTAAACATTCCCAGTGTCCTAGGGATATTAGTGAAAAAACCAATTCTGTGTACACCTCTAATCTGAAGGGGCAATATTGCCATCCATCAAATCTGAGGAGTTCCATCTGAAAATTGCAGCAAGACCAGATTTCCCTGACCCTGACAGTTGTAGAAGTCTTCAAATACTCTTTAACTGCAGAATACTATACACTGGAGATAGTGCTAGCCACTCGTCTCTATTAAAACCTCCGCCTTAGATTCTCTATTGTTGAAGAAATATTTGACTTTTGTTTTTTATTTTCATCAATCTGAGCTCTGCTTGCAGTAGTCCAGTGGAATATTGAACTTTCCTGAACCTAAAATTTCCCTTCCCTTGATTGATGTTCTGTGATTTGCTTTTCCCAGTGAGAACTCACACAGTGAATTCCTTCTTTGCCCAAAACACTAATGCTGACCCAGAACAGCATTTAAAAAAAAATCCATGCTCTTAATTCTGGAGAGATGATTGTGACAAACTTTTCATGGAAAAGTTACAGATGTAACAGTGAAAAATGCAACCATCCATTCTGGATATTTTCAAGGTGTGAATTTAAAAAGGACTATAAGTATTTGCAGGACTGCAAGATGTTTATATGCAGATGGGTAAAACTAATGCTTCATGGATGTATTCTCTTTTTTTCTCTTACATATAGTTTGTTTATTTATTATTTATTACTTGAATTTATCCCCACCCATCTCCCCGAATAGTTCAAGTGATATCAATGTGATGCAGAAAACAATAGCCTCATTCAGAAATAGTTTTATTCACCCTCACTGATACCTTCACTTAGAAGTACTGTTATGCTATGATTCATGATTGGCTGCAACTACTTCTGGGATGTCTGTAGCTTGAATCATGTCAACTGGATTTCTATTTTCTTAGTGGAAACGTTTCGCTCCTTATCCAAGGAGCTTCTTCAGTCTGAGCAAATTCACCTGGATTCCACCTGGATTCCACCTGGATGACTGAGAACCTTCATAGACATACTTCTGGGATGGTTAGAAAAGGAAAATCAATAAATGAATAACTGACCCAAATGGGGGAGGGATAGACAGACAGACAGACAGACAAATATATTTGAAAGGGGGATGGATGGCTTGGGGTGGGTGGGATTGGAAAGAGGATATTTTTCCTAAATATAAATCATATGTTTAAAACCAGCATAATTAATGCTATTAATAATTATTAATCAGGATTTTAATGCATATTTAGAACACCTGAGACTGCAACAAGAAAGCAAACAATAGATTGTTGAAAAGCTTGTTCATATAAAGCATTGTCTTATTTGTATTGTGCTTCTAACTGGGGAACCAGCACCAGTATTAACTTGCTAATCTATGCTCATAATAACTAGAAATAAAGCAGCAACAGCTCCCATTGGTTGTGCTACATTTGTTATTCCTGGCATAAGCATTGGATCTGTTATTGCTTTTTGTGGGTTTAGGCATCAAAATTATAAAGAGGGTGAGAGAGAGTATATGAGACTGCCTTCACCCCAAATTCAATTTATGTCTGAAGAATCTCCACCCCATCCCACCCCACCCTATATATCTCTTCTTACAAAGATGTTGCAATGGATGGATGCATTTACAGTCTACTGGTAAGAATTTATGAAAGCTAAATTGGTTAATGACACAATCTGGTCCTACCATGGGGAGTTTATAATAATTGAAAACAGTGGAGTTTCAAGACATTAAATATTAGGGACTTTCTTTTTTCTCCATCAAGCTTTTTAAAAAACTTTTATCTGTACTTTGAGACAAAAAAAAAAAGAAAAGTGATGGAACACATCCAAAAAGAAAAGCAGACCAAATATATCATTCTGTGGATCTCCACTGAAAGAGCTCATAATGAAATATTTAATTACAGCCTGTAAGCAGGTGATTTGATTAAAATAAACAGGCTTACCTGATTAATGTTCTCTGATATGGTGAAAAATGGACAAAAGGCTTTTTAAATATTAAAGAAAACCAGAGCCAGCTGCTATTTTGACTACTAAGCTCTGCCTATTGCTATTACAGAATGAAATAAATCAAAATGAGATTAATGTTCCCCATGGAAATAGGTACCAATAAGAATGTGAAATTCCACTGCACAGAAGTCCATGACTTTAAGAAAGTTCTTCTGAGATCCTTCAACAGACTGGAGAGCTACAGATGTTGGTTGGGAATTAAGATTAAATTTGTACAATCTATGAGAGTTGTAAATGAGTTACGGCAAGAGCTCCCACTTGTGGAACCTTAAAGATGATATATTATGCCACAAGGTTTCATAGCCTAAAGCTCACACTGTCAAACGAAAACTTATGTCATCATAAATGTGTTAATCTTTAACCTACCACAAGGCCATACTATCCTGCAGCCTTTTATCATTTGTGCCCCCCGCCCCATACTGGCAGCCTTCTCCCCTTTGCATTCTATACTTCCTTAGATCTACAATTCCTGGCAAGGACCCAAGACATATGGCCTCACTTTGCTTCATAACCAAATAACTAGTTGGAGCATCTGGAGTCAGCACCATCAGCAAATGCTACAAGCTTAGATGCATATTCATTCTCAACATGAAGCTGCTGCAGTACATAAGAGAGAAGAAGGGAGATGGAATCACTTATGACGGCTGGAGCAAATGACTCCAATACAGCCAAGCTTGTGGAGATAAGAGAATAAAAACATGAATGAAGAGTGAGATGGTCTTGAGAAGAAGGTAGAGCGCTCAAAGACTTGATATTACCTACAATGGAAGAATGGATGGTAAGTTGATGGAGTTGGCTGAGATGGTGAAATTGACAGCTTTGATTAGAGAAAAGTCATTGACTAATTTTACGCTGAATTGGAAGCCCCTTTTGGACTTTTTGCATGCAACAGAAAAGAATGAAATTATGATATATGGATTTGATTATTAATAATATTAATTGACAATAGAAAAAATGGATGTTATTAGAGTAAAAGTTTAATGTAAGTTTTACTTATATCTGTTGTAAAAGAAGTTGGGAATTATTCCTTTTTCTATTTCTATTTCTGTTCTCTTCTTTCCCCCCCCCCCCCAGAAATTCTGATCTCTCTTTGTTTATTAGTTTCTGTTAGATTTTATCTCTTTGTTTTAAAATTTAATAAAGTTATTATAAAAGAGAAGAAGATAGAGCAAGATGCAATGATCACAGGGGAATGAATGAATGAATAATGCTGGGAAAAAGGTGTTCAGTGACCAACCATTTCCTTATGGCTCTTTTGTCAATGCTCAGATGGAATAAAAGGAACTAATATCACTCCATTTCCCTCCTTTGGGGTTCATGAGAAAGACAAAACTACTAAGAATGTCCTCCCCGCCCCCAGCCAATTTTTCCCAATCCAACAGTCCTGACAACCAGAACACCAAACTAAATACTTGAATGGAACAAAGAAGGAACAGAAATGAGTGGGTGAATTAATGGAATTGGGAGAGAAGAACAGCAAGAGACAGCCAAGTGCCAGATCCCATCATGCTCCCAGTGTCAGCACTGTTAAAGGTACAAATGAGTCAAATTTGGCTCAGAATTAAACCAAGATATTTAACAAGTTGGAAGGAGGAGAGATTGGAGGGATAGTTTTATTCCCCAAGACAGTTTCTGAATGTAATTAGGGCTTGGAACTACTAATTCTATCAATTTAAGCATTCTTGAATTGTCTTGACTTCCATAATGTATCATATTACTGGAACTGGCTGTCACATAAATTTTGAATGAAAGGAATACTTCAGAGTGCTCCTGTTTCACCATCTACTCTCACAGAAGAAATGGTCCAGTGGACAAAACATTATGATACAACTCTAAAGAAGGAGAGTCTGAAGAATCTTGATTATAGTGCAGTTATCACTGGTCACTATGGACACATCATGGGTGAGTTGGTAAAAGTAAGTAAATAAGATATCTGAAATCAAAGGTAGCCTGAAACTGGAGAGAAGATGTTAAAACGTTTGTTCTTATCTTAAAGCAAGTGATGGCATCTCCTCTTGGCAGCCACCTATTTTCAGTCTCCAGTTTTTGACATCTCCACTCAATGTGGTGGGATATAGAATTCCCAGAAAAAGTGACAAAAAAGAAAAATGCCCAGCGAGGCAGGTTTGCTGCCTGTCTTGCTGTCAATCTGGTACTATATAAAGCATTTGAAAAATTCCCCAGGATTTTTAATCTGTTCCTGCTTTCAGTTTATATCACAACAAGCCAAACTTCTTGCTGGTCACTTTTCTTTCTTTCTTTCTTTCTTTCTTTCTTTCTTTCTTTCTTTCTTTCTTTCTTTCTTTCTTTCTTTCTTTCTTTCTTTCTTTCTTCCTTCCTTCCTTCCTTCCTTCCTTCCTTCCTTCCTTCCTTCCTTCCTTCCTTCTCTCTCTCTCTCTCTCTCTCTCTCTCTCTCTCTCTCTCTCTCTCTCTCTCTCTCTCTCTCTCTCTCTGTCTCTCAATGGATGAGGTCATATAATAGTGATGCACTAATGACTCCAGTGGAATAAGGCTTGAAATTTTGCCTCTCCCCCTTGTGTTTCAGAGAACCAATTTTCCTTCAAGACCAGCAAATGAACACTTTCTCATTCTTATAATCGCAAGAATTTAGTCAGCATGGCAACTGTCTAATCATAGTTAATGTCCTGCAGGTGAACAGCAGAAAACGGTGCCATTTTATTCAGATATTCAGATTATGGAAGTGAGATCTCAGAGAGTTCCAGGGATCCCAAAAAAAAGAAGAAAAGAAAAGAAAAGAAAAGAAAAGAAAAGAAAAGAAAAGAAAAGAAAAGAAAAGAAAAGAAAAGAAAAATAAATAAATAAAAAATGGAGGGGTGAGGAAGGTGAGTAGCCATATGCAGTGTGTACATTCTAGGTTGCCCACTTCTGACATATATCATCTTGCTAGATGGCTTTTATTTTTTATTTATTTTATCTATTTTTTATCCCTCCTTTATTATTTTTATACTGTAAATAACTCAAGGCGGTGAACATAGCTAATACTCCTTCCTCCTCCTATTTTCCCCACAACAACAACCCTGTGAGGTGAGTTGGGCTGAGAGAGAGTGACTGGCCCAAGGTCACCCAGCCGGCTTTCATGCCTAAGGCGGGACTAGAACTCACAGTCTCCTGGTTTGCCATTGGCTCCTTCCTAGGGCTGACAGTCAGGGACTGGCCCAAGGTCACCCAGCCGGCTTTCATGCCTAAGGCGGGACTAGAACTCACAGTCTCCTGGTTTCCCATTGGCTCCTTCCTAGGCCTGAGAGACAGGGACTGGCCCAAGGTCACCCAGCCGGCTTTCATGCTTAAGGCAGGACTAGAACTCACAGTCTCCTGGTTTCTAGCCCATTGCCTTATATTCTGCTGCTATGTGTTGTAGATAAATAAGTTACAATTTGTTTAAATTTTTGTTATTCTACCCAAGTACATAATTATAGGACAGCATATAAATATTTTAAATAGGTGAAGAATGGTCTTCTGCACCTTCTCTTTTCCCAAGAAAGCTTTGTTCAAATGTTTCTCTTTCTACTGCTCTTCACTTTTCCCCCATTGTTTCCTCTAATGCCAACACAGCTACTAAAACTGAAAGAATGTTGCCACTGAGAAATAAAGAGGAGGAATCAGCATGTTTGGAAGAAACATATCTAATTCTGTGTCCATGTACATACTTGGCCTCTATATTAGAGCTACCAGATCTGAGTTGCAAGGATTTGGATGAAAACACACAGTTCTAAAAGGGCATCACACAGAGAAGCATACAAACAACACCAAAATATAAAATAATTTGATTTGTCAATATCCACAGCATTCTGTGGGGGTGTATAGAGAAAAAGTGGAGTGGGAAAATGGGATGGAGGAACTAGGAAGAGAATGTGGTTGGCTAACTAACTGTCTTAAACTCTGAACGGGGACAATCTACACTGCAGCATTTTGTTTCACGTCCAACTTGCTTCCTATTAAACAGGGCATTCCTTTAAACTAAGAAACAGTTTGAGTTCATCAACAAAAATAGTATATAAATAAAGGAAATCAATAACTCTCAGAATATAACAGTTATTATTTTTTAGGGGGTGCAGTGGGAAAAGTGGACATGGAAGATTATTGTACCTGTAAGGCACTGAGTCTGCTTTGCTGATCAAGGACTTCCAGGAAAACTTGTTCTTTAGAGGGGAAAAAAGGGTAAATGTTAAATAAAATAGCTCCTTGTGATTTTTGCAGCTTACTTTTGAAATAAATACCACATTCATGTTGCTAAAATTTATATGAGAAGGGAAGAAGTTCTAAGAATACTCTTTCAATTTCAGGAGTCCTGGCCAAGCCATTTTGTTTCCCCAACAGGCTAGTAAATCACTCTCCAAACTTTCCACAGAATGAACAATTTATTTGCATGAAATGAGCTTCCAAACTTAGACTCAGAAGGATCAGGTCACCCAGATGTCAAGATGTCAGGCAAAAGGTGTATTAAGAGGTCAGTGCCAGAGGGGAATGTATGAGGAATTAGATGCTGCCAGATCAGAAAACACAAGGAGAGCTTGCATATAAAAAGATATTGACAGAACAAGCCTGTGGACTCCAATGTATAATGAGGGTAGCTTATGTTTGAACAAGATATTTGCAGTTGTTTTGATATTGCAAATACACAACTATGGAAGGTCATTCATTGTACAGTGGGTGAAATTTTGCATTGAGATCTATTTTGAATACAGTCTTTCTTAAACTGTAGACTTCTAGATGTTTTTCATTTCCATATATTTATCTGCAAACCAGTTTGGTGTAGTGGTTAAGGCGCCAGGCTAGAGACTGTGAGTTCTAGTCCTGCCTTAGGCACAAAACCAGCTGGATGACCTTGGGCCAGTCACTCTCTCTCAGCCCTAGGAAGAAGAAGGCAAACCAATTCTGAAATCTTGCCAAGAAAACTGCAGGGACTTGTCCAGGCAGTCACCAGGAGTCAACACTGATTCGAAGGCAGAGACACACAGACACACACACTTTAAAATACATTAATAAAGGCTTCCCTCCCCCCCCCCTTGCTTATGAATGGAACCACAGTTTAGATCACAACATTTAGGCAGGGACAAGAGCTATGCTATGCTGTGCTATTCTGATGCACATATTTTAGGGTACAAATTGAACATATGAGTTTAGGTTGTGACAAACTTCAGGCAGACAGAAATCATCAAGCATCTTGAAGAAAGAAGAAACCCACAGAAGAACAATAACAGAAGAGAGTGGGGAGATATAATGTAGATTCATGTGTTTATCTGCAGGAATTTTTTTTTTAATTTCACATTTGCACATGTTGGCAAGGTGTGTGTGTGTGCGTATGCATGCGCCAGTGCATTAGGGGTGCGAAAAATGTTTCAAATAGTTCAAATTTGGTATGCCTTGTTCCAAGATCAGAATGCTTCTAGGAAGGCTAGAAATCCACTGGAATATTTATGTAAGACTGGAACAGCTTATTTTGAACTTGAGTTAGGACACTATGGGCTCAAAATGGGGGGTTGTGAATATCCATCACACTAGTCCTATTAAGGGTAAGTCATGGTATGCAAAGAGCAGAAAAGGTGTAAGAAGTTATAAGAAAAAGAAAGTAAGACACATGATTAGAGAAAAGAAAAGCCAATCTAGTAAATCTAGTTTAGAAATGTGTATGTACTGTATGTGTGTGTGTGTGTGCATAATGTAGCCACTAGAATTGGCTAAATTTGGTTAGTAAGATTAAGCTGTTTAAGGTGACACATGTATGTATATATACAAGTTTGAATTCACAGAGATTCAGATCCAGGTTGTTCAATACGAATCACTCAAAGTTCCATCCCTGGATGGCCAAATCTTTTATTTTTATTTCTTCAGCACCACACTGAGCAAAACAATCTCACATCAGCAAAAAGTTGACCACAGTGGATCAAGCTGATGAACCATTGACTATATAAGAGCAAATCAAACTGGTAGAGGATGAACTTTTGGTTTAGCACCATATTCAAATAAGGTGGTCAAAAGGAAGAACTATGTTGGATGTTTTCTGTGACATTGTGTTTGGTGGTGTTGGCCTTGACTGCCCAAGTAAATATTATCCTGCAGAGCTATTTATTCTTACAGATTCTCCAATTTGAGCACAAATTGGCAGGTCTTCATTAGCTGAGTGAGGAAGGAACTCTCAGCTTGCTGCCACAGCTCTTTCAAATCATCTGGAAATTTGGAGCTCTTTCAAAAGCATTTTCAAGAATTATATTACTTTCTTTAAAGAAAGAGATTTTTATTACTCATGCTCCTTTGTTATCTAGCTTCTCAATGCCACACTGTGCTATAGTGGAATTCAACAGCATAACTCATAGCTTTGACAAGATAAACTTATTCAGTAAACAAGTTAAATGCATGTGTGTAACTCTTTCCAGAAATAAGATGTATCATACACTCCATGGTATCAGGTTGCAAATATTCTTTTTCTTTGTACACCCATCCACCACCTACAGTATAAAGTAAAGAGGAAATGACTACTTTTATTTATTTAAAACATTTATCTCTTTCTTCATCACATGACAATTCAGGTCAGTTATTAGAAGGTGATGCATATATTAATTTATTTAAGAAAACTTCTACGCAATTTAATCAGTTTAGCAATCGCAATTCCAAGAGCAAAAACAGACTGAGAAATTAGAATACCAGGGTATGTCTTAAATGGCAAATTAGGTACCCAATTATCTTCTTTAGAACAGTGTCTTCAGACCAAGGATGTGGGAGGTATGCTTTGTGAGTACATAGCACTTCTGACGAGGAGGACATTTGGAGGTACAATATCATCTAGAATAATCTATTTTGCCTTTGATGTATCAAATGAACCAGGGGACTGAATAGTAGAGTTCACCCATGAAAATTCCATGTTTATAGCAAATACTTTCTTCTGACAACCTAAAAGATGATGATGATGATGATGATGATGATGATGATGATTAATCAGAGACAGTATAATAAATTAATAATAATGGAAGAGAGAAGACGGTAGAGAGAATTTCAGACTATTAATTTCTCCACTCAGTTCTCTTGATATCACCTACTACTTTGCTATATTTTTTATTATTATTGCTGATTAAAGGCTTATGTGTATTTCCTACCATAAAAGAATGTCATCTGAAATGGTGTAGATCCATTCACCAAAAGCTATAGAATTTCAACTACCATGAAGATGGAATAACATTCAACAAACTGGATTTAAATCCGGGAGGTCTATAAGCATGACAAAATGGTATGCTATAAAAAGTCATAAAAATTTAGAAACTTACTGTGGAAGGAAGGATGCGCTGGGGCAAAAAAAAAGCCCATGACTCTTCTTCCCTCACTTGCCTTTAACAATATTTTCTGCATGCATGTACCTTTCCTGGCCACTTCACAGACATGTTCTTGCAGTTTTATTGGGAACATTTTTGCCTTCTTCTTATAGCTGAGAGAGAGTGACTGGCCCAAAGTAATCCACCTGATTTCTCTGCCTAAGGTAGGCTAGAACTCACAATCTCCTGGCTTCCAGTCCAGTACCTTTAACCACTATACTAAACTGGCTGTCTTAAGGACCCAGCCCTTACTGCATTAGGAAAGCCAGTTCTTTAAAGGGAAGTTGTGGTGGTGGCAGTAGAAAAAGAGAAGGAAAAAGTACAGTAGGGCTGAAAAAGATGGAGGAGGTGTGCTGGCAGATGGATGAGAGAACAGGAAATGTCAGTGAAATAGCAGTTGAACAGGACAAGAGGACCTTGATTGGGTTTACCATATGTATGGCCCAAGCTCCAGCAGTAGAAACCCAGTTGATGACATTGGTATCAAATGGCCCAGGCACTGATATAACCAGGAAGCTGGAGCATTGGGACAAGGAGGAAACATCTGAGAACATCAACAAGCAGCCCCAGTATTGGCATACAGTATCTTTAAGTGACTCAGAAGGAAGCAAGAAGCCTAGGTACCACCCACTTGAAGACCTTGATAACAGTAAGAGCTTTCCAGAAGACACCTTGCATTTCTAACCAATATCTGAAGAACTTGTGACCATACTGTGGATCTTCATGTCACCCAAATAACCATATTGGTTATTGGTTATTGGTTATTGGTTATTGGTTATTGGTATTGGTATTGGTATTGGTATTGGTATTGGTATATCCACTTAAAGATGGAATTATCTTTTTCACTGCACTAAAAAATAAGATAAATAAAATAAAATGTGCATGTAGAGATTCTTTCTTCTATACAGTACAAGAAATACTGGTGTTGTCCAGGAAAGCCATCTGTAGCTGTTTTGTACAACATTTTGTTTAAACCGGTAACTCTTGTTGATATATTGCTGACTTCAATTAGTTGGTTAGTTGATTTTGCTGTAATTACAATTGATTCTTACTTGATTGTTTTGAGTGATCTGTTCACACAATTAGATAAATTAGATTGATTTAGACAGTCAGCCATCTGCACAAAATATCTGGGAAACACTCTCCAGCTGATGAGTCTTTCCCCAGCAAAAAAAAAAAAAATCAGCCTTCTCTTTATCTTGGAATTCTGGGAGTTGTAGTCCTAGCACATCTACTAAAAATTAAGTGCAGGAGGCTGACATAGATATTCACCTGGTATTCTTTCCCCAAGAGATTAACAGAAAAAGAAGCTTGTTTCATAGTATGGGGAATTTGGTAGTGATATGCACACACTCATGGCCACAGCACATTTTACAATGCAATAGATCACCAATTCCTCTTCTGTATTTGGTAAGATTACCATTTCTTTTTTCTAACTTTTAAGTAAGGGGTAGAATAGTATTCTCAATACCCATTTTTTAAAAATTCCTTTCTCAAAAGAGATATAAGAGCACCCCAAAAGTTCTATTTTAATACAACTAAAGATAGTGCACAATAGAATAGAGACCCTAGTAGTATCACAATAAACCACAAAAAGAATGGAGAATTAATTATGGAAACAGAGTGTCACTACTAAGTAAATAAGAAGTTTGGGGTGGCAATCTCTTGCTCCATTGGGCAGCATTTCAGAAGATGCAAATAAAATTCCATACATGAGATATCTACTTAATTCCATACATGGGATATCTACTCCTTCCAAGTTTGGACAAAGAGCTCCAATTTCAGAGGGGGGATCCAATACAGAAAACACCCTGCTATCTCTGCTGAAATACCCATAGCCCTTTCTTCCCCAGTGCAGAACATTGATTTTCTTTTCTGTTTCCCTTCCCCCAAAATAAAATATGAGTGGGATTTGCATGGGTAGAATGTGGTATTCCTCTCTTATTTCATTACAAGGTGGGCAAAGGGGGACTGTCCTTTCTGTCACAGAACGATCATCTGTCTAATGGCCTGAAGTTGGCAGGCCTTCTGGGTGACCTTCTCTAGTGGCCCGCCTTTTCAGTGGCTTCCCCACCCTTTGGAACAGTCTCCCACCTGAGATCCAAAGGATCCCTACCCTTTCAGCCTTCTGGAGGGCTATGTAGACCTGGCTCCTCCCACAAGCATTGGGCTAGGATGGGGGTTGAGCTGCGAGGATAATTGGTCTGGCGCCTGGGGGAAGGGTACCTTTGTTTTTAACCATTGTTGTGAGCCACCTAGAATCATTTTATGAGATGATTCTCATAAATCATCTCATCTATTTATGAGATAGGTGGCATATAAGTCCGATAGATAGATAGATAGATAGATAGATAGATAGATAGATAGATAGATAGATAGATAGATAGATAGATAGATGGATGGATGGATGGATGGATGGATGGATGGATGGATGGATGGATGGATGGATGGATGGATGGATGGATGGACGGACGGACTGTCTGTCTGTCTGTCTGTCTGTCTGTCTGTCTGTCTGTCTGTCTGTCTGTCTCTGTGGCTTATATTCAAACCTGAGGGAGGGGGGAGCTATTTCATTGGGAAATTCTTCCCATGTAGCTTTTGCAATAACTACTGTCATCCAAGTTCTGTCCTTTGAGAAATTGGTGTATAATTTAACCTTCCCATAGAGAAATTTGGAGAAATTATCCAGCCACTTTCTGTACACACACATTTGGTGATGCTAGTCAAAAAGTTACTTGTATCCAGTTCTTCCCAGAAGTCCATTTTCTGTTAGAAAGTGGCTAAAAGCCATAAATATCCATCTGTAATTTACAATATCTCAGAAAAAGAGAGGTTTTTGTTGCCTCAGACTTTTATACAGAGTAAGTTTTTATTTAAGTTCAAACCTTTGGGTACAAATTTTTAAAAAGCTATTACTTTGCTCAAGTTATCCATGCCAGGAAATGCAATGAATCCTCAGTTTCTACATTGGAGAAACCAAACAACCTTTGTACAGGAGGATGGCCCAACACAGGAGAAGTAACACCACAGGACCAGAGTCAGCAGTTTATCTTCATCTAAAGGAAAAAGGACACTCATTTGAGGACATTAATGTTCACATTTTAGACAGAGAAGATAGGTGGTTTGAGAGAGGGGTCAAGGAATCCATTTATGCCAACTTGGAAAATCCTTCCTTGAATAGAGGTGGGGGCCTCAGGCACAATCTTTCCCCTATTTTCCTCCCTGCTTTGTCTTCTGTGCCTAGGAAGATTAAGACCATTTTGCAAGCTCAACAGCAGCATGGTGATCTTAACGATCCTCCTTTAGATGATAAAGGGACTTAGAAACAACATCTCAAAATAACCATGACCTAGCCCCAGGTGTAAGGTCACACAGCCACTTAGAAACATATTTAAGGATTCCCTTACTAACTTTGCTCAGATTGAAGAAGCTCCTTGGATAAGGAGCGAAACGTTTCCACTGAGAAAATAGAAATCCAGTTGACATGATTCAAGCTACAGACAATTCCACCTGGATGACTGAGAACCTTCATAGACATAATGAATCCTCAGATTTCCTATTTTTTCTTTTCTTTTCTTTTCTTTTCTTTTCTTTTCTTTTCTTTTCTTTTCTTTTCTTTTCTTTTCTTTTTCTTTTTCTTTTTCTTTTTCTTTTTCTTTTTCTTTTTCTTTTTCTTTTTCTTTTTCTTTTCTTTTTAAGAAACTTCCCCAAGGCAATTATACAATGATATTAAAACAACATTTTTCTCTTCATAAACAACACCAAACTACCATCTTCAAAACTTCTGTCCTTGAGCATCTTTTAGTATGAGTTTAATCAAATAACATTTAAACAAGAATCCCATTCAACAACTCTCTGGTGAATTTGTGTTAATTTTCAATTAGACTTCAAGTAAACCAATTAGCGTTTGCATTTTTAAAGAGCAAGAGAATCAGAATGTAATGACATTCCTCTGTTGGCCATGTAGAAATAAATGGACTGGTATTTCCAGTGTTTTGTTTTGTTTTGTTTTGTTTTGCTTTTTGTTTTGTTTTGTTTGGAACCCAGAGACTTTATGTTTCTTCTGTATTCCTTCATTACAAATTTACAATTCACATACAAGGTACAATATGCTTGCCCTTCATTTTTCTCCCTAACTATCTCATCTCTGTACAAAGTATAAATGCTTTTTCAAATAGCATCCAAATAACTACTAAGGTTTTTAAAGAGTGTTTTAAAAATGTGCAAGTATTTGGCTAAATGGGGAACCGATGGTCGAGTTTCACATCTGTCCATTCTTGCTTCTCCCTTAAGTTGAGCCATCAAAATCCAGATTGTTCTTAGGTCTCTCAGTACTTTCTTTTCTTTTCTTTTCTTTTCTTTTCTTTTCTTTTCTTTTCTTTTCTTTTCTTTTCTTTTCTTTTCTTTTCTTTTCTTTTCTCTTCTCTTCTCTTCTCTTCTCTTCTCTTTTCTTTTCTCTTCTCTTCTCTTCTCTTCTCTTCTCTTTTCTTTTCTTTTCTTTTCTTTTTTTTCTTTTCTTTTTGGTGGGGGAAATAGGAGGAGGGTGGCACCTAACTGCCCAGAGCCACTTGGAGTCAAGCAGCATATACAATTATTATTATTATTATTATTATTATTGGTTTGTTTTTAATTTTATCATGTGGATAGAGATAGAGATAGAGATAGAGATGATAGAGATAGAGATAGAGATAGAGATAGAGATAGAGATAGAGATAGAGATAGAGATAGAGATAGAGATAGAGATAGAGATAGAGATAGAGATAGAGAGTTTTCCCTTGGGATTTAATAGAATTATAGAAAGTCTGGGAGTCTGCAGACCATGGGAATGATGATGATGCATTGAAAGATGGGACATTTCTACTCATTTTTTGTCTGCCTCTTCAGACACATTATGCAAAGACTTAGCTCTCTGGAAAAGGCTCCAATGCTAGGAAAAGTGGAAGGAAAGAGAAGAGGATGACCAGCAGCAAGGTGGATGGACTCAGTGACAGTGGTGATGGGTGTACCGTTGGAAGACCTGAAAGACCAGATTAGGAACAGATTGTCATAGAGAAAATCTATCTATGTGATCATTAAGAGTCAACAACAACTTGATGACACATAATCAATCAATTTGTCTACCTCATATAAACAGTTCTGCAAAATTATTTTCCATCAAATTGAATGGAAATGATAAAAACGGTAAAAAATACTGAATACATATTTGGCAAAAAACTGTTGTTGAAAATATGGTTGGCGTTTGTAGCCAGCTGCAAATGTCAGTCTTAGGGTGTTACATATAGAACCTTCAAAAGGATGCTCAAGGGACTGTTTCTAGCTTCTCAAAGCCTCCAGAGTAGGTCAATATAATATACAAATAAATTCATGCTATGTTCTCTCATTCTGTGATGGAAGGAGTAATTGTACTGCTTTGCCTGTAGCTGAAAATAACTGTTTACTTGGAAACAGGCTCAAAATGCATGAACACAAAGCAAGAATACCCCAGATGTTCATCAAACATCTGAATACAAAATGCCAAGCATTTGAAAAGCTTGGGATTTAGATGAGACAGAAATATGAAAAGCGAGAATACCAGCATAGACATTCGTTTGTTTAAGTAAAGATTCAGAAAATCTGAGCATATAAACAGTTCCGCAAAATTCTTTTTCTATCAAATTGAATGGAAACCTTCAAATTCTTCTACCATTATCAACGTGCTCCTGGAGCAGCCATATGCGAGCTAGTGAGAGGAAAGGGGAAAGTTGTTTGATGGTTGGAACCTACCTGGATAAATAGGAACATGTGGATTTTCAAAATCTGTTCTGTTCTGTTCTGTTCCCCCCCCCCCGAAATACATCTTATTGTAATATATACAAGAAGTCACAGGAGTGTACAGGAATCTGCCCCTTATACCCTCTTATTCAAGATGCATATATCATAAATAAATGTGAGCATCTAGATGGCACATGCAAGAAATTAAGGGTCAATGAGGGGTGAGGAGACTTTTTGATTTCACCATTTCTCTCTCCTCAGTGTTATTTTAGCTGGAAATGTGAAATTGAATTGAACTGGAGGTTTGACCATCTATCTAGGTTGATGAAACTTAAAAATAAATTCACTGTCTCTCATCCCAACAAACCTTATAGTGTTGCTGTTCTGGGAACAATAGGAGGGAACGTACACTATTTTATTTATTTATTTATTTATTTATTTATTTATTTATTTATTTATTTATTTATTTTTTAAATTTATCCCCGCCCATCTCCCGAATAGGGACTCTTTTTGAACTCCTGAGTGAGAGGTGGGATATAAATCAAATCAAATCAAATAAATAAATAAATAAATAACCTGTCCTTCCCCAAAGCCTGCCTTTGGGAATGACACCCCAGGAAATGACTGGCATATTTTTCATGTGCTATTCTGTCCTTAATTAGAAGTGATTGGTTGCAATAACCACCAAATTGATAACAATAGTTGAAATAACAACCAAATTAATCTTGATTTTCCATGCTTCAATACGTCCCAAGGGAACTTATCAGGGAGAATAACTCCCATTAGAGTTATTTCCATTTCCATTCAGAATGGAAAGTGTAGGCTGCCAGGGAAGCTTCAGAGCAATGGAAAGTGGCATCATCAGAAAACAGTGGCACCAACTGTTGGGCCTTTTACATCTCCGACAGTAAAATAAATTCAAAAACATCACCAGAAGAAATTCAAAATAAATTCTCAAGCACTGTGAGAAAAAGCTGGAAAATAGAAATGTCTTTCACCAAGGAAGAAACTATTTCTGAAACTACAAGGCATATTTTAGTACAAACTTTTTAAAATCCTATATAATTTCATTCACAGAAATCCAGTTGGTCAAATTCACCTTAGCTTGATAATTATACCTATTCTTTCATGTAGCACAGCAAGCCTGCAGTACCTTTAATTTTTGAAGTTTTGAGTTGACAACACAACAAAGATTGCATGTAGCTCTAGAGTTGAAACAGGCTTACATCTCCCAGAAAATTTTATGCCCAGCTATCTACCATTCTAATCAATAACATGTCTGTTAAAACAGCAGGCTTTAAATAATATCAGGACATGAGGTGATTTATATTCAGAACCCTTTTCTCACTGGAGTCTTTTCAGTAATTCACAGCTGGAGGAACACCTAATACAGTATGTTTATCTCCATTTAGGGCTTTATGTTCCTTTTGAAAAACTAGACAAAAGTCATTTAATCAGAATATATTGCTGATCAAATGCATGACAGCCAAGGCACTTGCCCCTCAAACACATAAGAAGTGTTTTTTTTAAAAAAATATATAGATATGATAAATTTTGCAAACTTTCCTTTAATATGGCCCAGAAGCAAGGCTGCTTCTGGCCTCAAGATTCAGTCTTCTAAAGATCAATGAGCAAAGAAATAAATTATGATCTCATCATTACACTGTTCTTTACATATTATTGCCTTAGTTTCTTTTTGTGTGGCATTTCTTTGATGTGCAGAAATCCATGTATACGTCAGTAAAATACAGCAAGCACAGAAAAAATCTTGCTGCCTCATAAGTACAATCGCATTACATTGGCTTTTTTGCAGAGTTTTACCTAAGGAGGTCAGAGCACATAGCAGGATGTAGCCAACTTTGATCTCAAAACACTAAATTGGGTCAGTAGTAAGCAGAAAATCCAAGTCTGACTAGACTGGGATGTCACAAAGAAAACCAGTTCTGTATGGTGGCCAAGAAAATTGCAGGTGGACACCAGGAGATGTTAGCTTTGTGGAATCATCTCCTCCTCCTCCTCCTCCTCCTCCTCCTCCTCCTCCTCCTCCTCCTCCTCCTCAATGCAGGAAGATGTGGAATCTAGAAAGGGAAATATTTATCTTAGACGTTGTGTACATATCTCCAACCGTATGCAGAGGTCCTTTCCAACTGATGCCTAGCAAATACCAACTAAGAATTGCATTACAACTGAGGGAGGGAATAATTTGTATTCAGTCCCTCGTTCTGTTTAAAATGACCCTTCAAATGGAATGTATACCAAATGTACTTTGAAAGGCTCCACTAACAGTATAAAATTTTGTGCCTAAATATTGTTGAGAAGAATAAGAACCTTGACCTTCACCAATTATTTGGCTCATGGGAGAGCATAATGTTCAGCATTATTATAGGAAGATTTTCACTATGAAATGACTCTGTTTGTGACCATAATGCTAGGGTGACTTAAGGGCAGCCTCAATTAATCCACAAATGGTTACTTATGCATCCCCCATAGCCAACTTAATCACTTCCCTTGCAGTATGGAGGCTAATTCACTTCTAATAGGACGTATCTATTGATGTGAGTCATAAAGCCATCTGAACATGGATTCAGATGAACATCCTCCACTGGAAATAAAGTTTCCTTCTTTTCTTTTTTAAGCAAACTACACCTGGATAATGTACAACCTATTTTTTTTCTTTTGAAATGAAGTTATCATGGCTGAAAATTCAAGCTGCATTAGTTAAAAATAACAGAGAACAAATTGATTGGTTGATCACAACTATATTCCTAATATAGCTCAAGGTACATCTATTGTTCAGTTCATTTAACCAAATGTCCTTCTAGAAGAACTTGTACAATTTGAAACTCTGTTTACAGACTGTTCAACTCACATTGAACTACCTGGGGAAAAGCCATAGTTTTACATGACCATGGTATTTTGAGAAAAGAATCCTGGAGAATGGAATATATTGCATATTGAAATAATAATGTTAGTACCAGTTTAGGAGAAAATTCAGAATGTGTATCCATTCTCACTTCTCATTCTTTCAGATTTACACATCTCTCTCTGTCTCCTTCTCCCTTTGCCATTTTCTTTCCCTTTTTATGTGAACATCCATACATAAAAGCACTCAAAAGTAAGCAATCCCTGGAGATTAAAATAAATTCTACTGGAAATCCTGCAGGGAATGAATCTGAATTCTTCTCTTCCCATAAATCCCACACAAAGCAAATACTAGCCAGAATAAATAGGAGCTAATATCTCCTTAAAATAAAATTGATAGTTGAGATGGACACAGACTGAACTCCATGTACAACATGGTCATGAGATTGCTTTTTTTTTTAATAGCATCAAGCTTTTGAAAAATCCAGTTTCTTTTCTAACATTTTCTACTTACATGGCATTCCAGGAAATATAAGTACTCTTCAAAGTTGTTGTACCAAGATTCTATGTTTGTGTGCATGTATGTATTATGTATTAAGATACAAGTGACATTTTGGCAACCTTGAAAAGTTTCAAAAATATGTATAACCACTATTTAACTCCAGGTCTGACCTAGTCAATTTCCATAATTTTTAAAATTTTAAATCAGACTAGAAATGTATTAACTGAGTAATTAAGAATGCATTGGGGCAGTCCACAAATATCTGTCAGTGAGATAAACATATAACATCCACTTCAACTGCATTTTTATTCATAGCAAACATATGAGTATTGGACCAAACACCTCTGTCTAATGCAGCTTCTTCTTTTGCAGATTACTTGCCCAAGGAATTGTAATGCATTGTTGCACTAGTACTCTCCATAATTAGCAACCTCCTTTTCCACATTTTTTTGGGGGGAAGGGCTTGCAGAAAGTGAAAGATGATTAGAAAAGTAGGAAGATATTGTTTGTCCCTCAAAGTGTTTGGATCTGATTTGAAAGATGCCTGACATTTAGAACTCAGGGGGAGTTCCTATGATGAATTCAGAGTCAGATAACCTAATCTTGACACACAATTTTTATTTATATCTGTTTATTCAAAATTTCAAAATATCACTACATAAAAAATACTATGTGTGACCATGAATTCTGATTTCCCAGCAGGCTAATTCACAAATGTGCATCTATCAGTTCCTGATACCTTACATGCATGGCTGCCCCGTCAGTTTAATCAATTTTATTTCAATCCATTTGATGTAAGTAGATATCATTCACACATTCATGGATAGTTCAGTGCTGTATAATCATATAGGGAGAGAGATCAGGTAAGAAATATGCTTTGGCAGACCCAAGTCTTTTTCCTAGACTGGTAATTTAAAATTCAGAAATTAACTTACAGAACAATCATTCTACTTACCCTCTGAAACTGGAATAGTCTAACAATTCTGCTTTTGCTGATTTAGTTGTTAATCAATTGCCTGGGATCTACAGTATAAAAGTATGTACAAAATTTTAAAATAACCCACCCCACCCCACACACTCTTTCATTCTGTTAGAAATATGCTAACCTTCTGGGGCTTCTTGCTTTAACAAATGAGAGTAGAAACATCAAGAAGTCAAAGAATTTGGTTGGAACCACACTTTAGTCCACAGAAAGAAGCTTTTATGTCTCAGTACAAACTTTTACAGTAAACCAGTCATTGACTCCACGTTGTTGATTTCAAAGGAATTCACCTCTATAAAGATGTCACTGAATTCAGCCTTACATTGAATGCAGCCTTACATTGTGCACTGCAATTAACACATCATTTCAGACTTCCCCTCTCTAGCAATATCATCTGTAATAATTGAACACCCATTTATCTTGGGATTTTCCTCCAAGAACCATGAAAGTCCAATATGGCAGAAAGGATAACCTCAATTGCAACTCCTGCCAAATATCTTTTTGAACTATAGGCTTTCAAATATTTAGAATGGTAATAATAAATGGAACTAGCTAAGTCAATAGATTGAAAAAGTACCCAACATTTCAGAGCTGAAAGAGTCTTGCAAAAGAGATAAAGACTCTCTCAAGCAAAAATCTAATAAAGTCAGTGAGCATTTCCTACCACAATTGAAAGAAAATGGATCAAGTCTTTGCAGCCCAAGGAAGCTGTTGCAATATACAGAAGAGGGTTCTTATAACAGTGATGGAGCCAAAATGCACCACAAAGAATGGGCAGTAGGCTTCAACAGCAAATGTGCATTTCTTTTCCAGGTCTGAACAGGAATGTTATGTTTGGACTGAATGCAATGGAACTGATTCCAAATCTGCTCCATGGCTCTGGGAATATTACATTTTCCTTCACCTCCAAAGCCTAAATAAATTTCACACTCACAACTCTAGAAGCAATGGTTCATTTCCTTTTTTACAAATGGAGACAATTTGTGCTAAGCTCTTCTTATGCCAAGCTATACACATGCCAAGTTGTACAACTTTGTTGAGATGAATTGAATGTAGTGACAACAGTACATAAGCAAAGCGCAAATTCACCCTTACTAACTTCAAAGTTAATTAATGCAGGTAAGCGTACTTAACTTTCAAAGTCAAAGTGAGTGCTTGAAAGGCTTTGCAAAAGAACTATTTCTTTCTGATGAGCATGGAAGATTCATGTCCCATTAATTCCAGGTCTGATGGTCCAAATTTCATTTCAGGTTACATTAGGATTGCATGAAAGTGTGCTGCCAAGGGAATATTTATTTATTTATCATATTTATATAGCTGCCCATCTCAAACCGTGACTCTGGGCAGCTTACAAGAAAGGTAGCATGAATGAGGTAGCAATATGCTAAAAGGAAACAGGAAGGAGACCAGAAGGACCAGAAACCACCCTAGTGTTTTCATTGTTATTAATACATATGTATGTACACTAAAATGAAGGCCAGTGTGATGTAGTAGTTCAGGTGCTGGGCTAGGAGCAGAAGACCAGGATCTAGTCCTCCCTAACTAACAGAAGCCAGCTAGGGGACTTGGGGCCAGTCACTCTCTCTCAGCCCTAGGCTGAGAATTTGAAAAACGCACTGGACCAGCAGGGTAGATTACAGTCCATAATGTTCAATGAAGAGGACTTCATCCTGCAGGATATTGATTTTGGATAATAATAATAATAATAATAATAACAACAACAACAACAGCAGCAGCAGCAGCTGTATATATATATATATATATACACACATACATACATACACATACACACACACACATACACACACACACATACATACAAACACACACACACACACACACATATTTAAATTTCTACTTCAAACTTCCCTCCCTCTTAAAAAATAATCCATTTAATTTTTTTTCTTTCTACTACTATTCTATATACTTCTGTCTACACAATAGACATCAAATTATAGAAACAAATAAATTGTCTGCCTTTATAATAAACAATCTTAACTCTATTAGACCTAGAATTACCCCTCCTCAAAATATACCAGGGCATTTAAATATTTCACCATTACACCAACAGCATTTTTTTTACAAAGATCTGATAGCCCAACAGCCCCCGAAAATATGAACTTTCCAGCGAAAGAGAAAAATAACTCCCACATAACATACTCTTCTTTCCCATAACATTGATTGAAATAGTCATAACATTTCCCCCGCTTGGCAGTACCTTGTGCAGTCCTAAGGTTAAACAATCATTTTAATCCCATAAACACCAATCCAGAGTTTTCAGCTGAGAATATTTCATTTTCCCCCACAACAGTAAAATCTCCATCTTTTCCAACGTCGTCTTCTTCTTCTATCATAGTATTTTCATATAGTTGTTTCATATTAGCTAGAATCTCATCTCGAATGTCCCAAACAGTCTGTATAATAATTTGACAACCCTTTGAAAAAATATCTTCTTGCTGACAATGTAATTCTCTGAGATCTTCTTTAAAATCTTCCATTGTTCAAAAAGTAAATTATAGCACACCCTAAAAAGTTAACTCACAAAAATAGAGGTTAATGAATTAATCCAAAATTAACCAAAGAAAATATACTAGCAGACAACTTGGAAAAAAGTAAACAGAAAGCCTAAAGTTTAGAATGAGAAATGTGTAGAAAGAACACTCCAACCTTGAAATTCAGCAACAAAGATAACAACGGAAAGGCAATGTTACAGCTCTCAATATAACCCAGATGGGAAAAAAAGCCAAAACATTTTTTTATATAGTTAAAAATCTCCAAAAAATAACTATAATCACCAAGAGATTCTGCTTTTTCTTACTGTAAAAAGCTTCTCTTAAGATAAAAAACTTTAAAAAACAACTTAGGTGCTTAAGATATGGGAAGGCATGACTTATTTTCCCTTTAAGGAGTTGCATACATGGCTTAGAAAAAGGTAAAATCCCAGCCTCCCAGTGTAGTCTTACTGCTCGGTCGCAGACGCTGTCTACGATCTCCTGGCTACAACTCACCGTCTGGAGGACAAATGGGTTGATTCTCAGCATTTTCCTTAATCCAGAAAAACACTTGGGGCTACAGAAAAACCTGCCTGCACCCAAAAATAACTACCACGCTGCCAGCTCTGCCCATGGAGCTCACAGGCAAAGTTGTTCAGTCGGCCATTTCCCACAGGAAGTCCTCTGTTCTGGAACTATTATTGCTAGACCACAACCTATCAATTTACTGCAAGGATTCATAGAAGAGTCATTTTGGAACCTGGGAGGGAAAAAAAATCTATCTTTTTCTGCTATAGCAATGAGAGGGAGGCAGCCACACATAGGCAAAATGTTCTGCTTCAGGTTCTGGCAGATCCTGAAGTTCCAAATGGGGCCTCATCACTTAGCTGTGTCTTCAAACACCCAAGGTTATTAGCCACATTGGGCTAATTATTAGCTGCAAATCTCATCTTTCTTTTAAAAATTGTAGGAGAAGACACAATGAAATAAAGTCATGTTTTTCCTTTATATTTGTAATGCTATTGATCTGTGTCTTTGCAATGCATTAATCTACTTCTCAATTCATAGGACAATTGGATTTTCCTACATTTACCAGCAGTGGTCATGCAGCTAACTGCTTCAAAAGCCAAGAAACACACACACACACACACACACACACACACAGAGAGAGAGAGAGAGAGAGAGAGAGAGAGAGAGAGAGAGAGCGCTTCTTGTTTGCTCATTTTCTCCTATTCTCCAGAAATCTGCAAATTTATTGTTCTTACCTGCAATGAAATCTATGAGATTTAAAGGTCATAGGAAATTTACAGGTAATATCCTTAATCCCATGCTATGCATTATAAAAAGAAAATGTGTAGAAAACCTCTTTAGCATCAAGTTATGGTCCAATTCCTGCTGCTCGTTCCCTGACCCCATGACATTATTCTAAACCAGTGATTTTTTCTTTCTTTCTTCTTGTGGATTCTGTGTAAATTTCTATGGATTGGTTATATTGCCAACCTTAAAAACTTGCTACTTTTGCAACGCCCCTAATCAAAGAACATCAGGATATGCAGGCAACTCCTTCTCAGCTAAGCAGTTACCATTTCCTGTAAAATGAAATCAGCCTCTCTGGAAGTGAATTATATATCAGAAAGAAGTTTGATAAGGTTTCCAGGAGTAATTTTCCAGAGTCCCCCAGATTAAAATGTCGGCACATAAAATATCAGTGACCGCTATGGCTATTTATCTTCACATAAGAAGAAAGTTCAATATATGAAACAGAAAGTGGCTAAGTCAATGACTGCCTGTGTGCTTCTCCCCTCCCCACCTTCTTGTTACTTTGCAATTTAAATGGATACTTGAATTGTGATGAATGGCAGAGGCATAAATGCCAACTTGTACCGGGGATCCACATTCCTAATGGAACAGCCATTAGATGATTCAAGCTGGTGCTGATGAAAACCCAGATGCAATAAATTAATTGCACAACCATGACCTTTGAAGAGCAAAAGGAATGCACTCTCTGTCTCTGTCTTTGTATCTCTCTCTCTCACACACACACACACACACTTATCCTCATTCAGCCCATCCTTTTGTGCCTATCTAGCATTGCAAGGAAAATGTGCTATATAGAGACAAAGGAAAACACTATCCCAGTCACCTGCTTTAAGTTTTCCAGCACTGAGCATTTTAAAACAGCTCTGGGGTAAGAGAAAAAAAATCTTAATATTTCAGCCCAATATTTGGATGGGCTTTGGATTAAGGTAGTGGATAGCCTCTAACATGGCAGGGAAAAGTCTGATACATTTCAGATGCTCTTTACCTTGATTTCCATCAGGCCCCATTAGCATGACCTATGAGAAGGGATTGTGGGAGCTGTAGTCCAAAATTGGTGGAAAGAACCAGATTGCCTACCCCTGGTTTATGGAATGGAAGGGGAGGAGTGTACTGAATTCCTGCAGAAGGATGGCTGATGTCTAATGCAGTTCGTCAAACTGCTAAGCAGAATAACCTCTAGTTTATACAAGAATCTGTGATCAAGCAAGAAGCTAATGTTAAGCAGCTGTAAAATATTAAAAGGGGGAAAAAACTAATTAACAATAAATCATCCTGTACTCGATAAGCCTTTTAGCTTTCCATCTTTCCTGTAGGACACCAAAAACACCAACAAATGCTGGACAACAATTAATTTAAGCATTTAAAATGTAAGGCAATTTGCATTTGCAAAAATGTGATAGAATGACATAGAAATGACAAATCCATTGCTGGAAAGGCTGGCTGAGATAACTGATACATCAAAGATCAGATGAGTGTGGGCGGGATGCTGGCTTTCATAAAGGGAGTACTGATTTGGGTCTAGCCCTACATGTGAATCCCAGCACTGCATCACTGTGTGTAACAGACCATTAATGAAAATGAAATTATATATCTGCTACGCGAGCTGCATTGGCTGCCAGTTTGCTTCCAGGTCCAATTCAAGGTGTTGGTGATTACCTTTAAAGCCATATATGGCATAGGGCCAGGGTACCTGAGGGACCGTCTCGTCCCAATAACATCGGCCCGCCCCACCCATGCATGCAGAGAGGGCATGCTTCGGACCCCCTCAACAAGAGAATTCCATCTAGCAGGGTCCAGGAGGCGTGCCTTCTCTGAGATAGCGCCCGCCTTATGGAATATCTTGCCCCCGGAGGTGAGACTGGCCCCTTCACTCCTGGCCTTTTGGAAGGCCCTTAAGACCTGGCTCTGCCGCCGGGCCTGGGACAACGGAGGTGGTAGTGCCTCCTGGGGTTGGCTGGCCCCGTAGCAACATGATCTATGCTACGGTTCCTAATCCATCTTGGATTTTATTTATTTTATATTGATTGTGTTTTTTAGATATTTCTATTTTGTATAGCTTTTAAATTTTTAATTATTGTAACCCGCCCAGAGTCCCTTGCATGGGAGATGGGCGGGGAATAAATTGAAATAATAAATAAATAAATAAATAAATAAATAAATAAATATTTAAAATAGAAATCATGCAGGAGTCAAAGCTCCCATTGTATGGCATAAAAGGAATGAAGCAAGCTAGCATGACTTCAAGTCAGTTATTAAAATATTAGGCTGGTAGAAGTCCAATCTCAGACATGCAGCTCACTAGGATACTTTGCACCAGTCCACTGTGGTTCACCCCACAGAGCTAATGAAGTGAAGATAAAATGGCAGGAATGACCTGTGTGGGCTGCTTCATTTCCCAGAGGAAAGGTAGAATATGAAATGAATTAATGTAAAAGGAATATCCAGTCAGAGAAAGATGAGCATATGACCACTAACAATTCATGCTTGCAGCCCACAAGAGAGATGTCTGATGAAGTATTGGGGCAGCAGGAGGAGAGAAGAAATGTGAGAGTTCAAAATCCTTCACATGTGCTACCTACAGAGCCCACAGGGTAGGCTGGAATGATGACGAATTTCCTACAGGAAGAAAGCCAAGGCAGGATTTTGTTTTACCTAAGGCCCTTTGGGAAATGTATAATTCATTTAGAAACTAGCTATCTATCTACATGCACATATGCACACACGCACACACATCCCTTGTAGTGAATTACCCATAATATTAATACAGTGCATAATAGCCTCACAGCAGTAGCATAGGCATAGATAGCAAGGCATTTGATACTGCCTTCATTGGATTACAACTCCTTGATATTCCAACCAGTACAGCCATTGATGACTTTTGGAGCTGTGGTTCCAATATCTCTGGAGGACATCAGGTCACAGAAGACTATGGTAGCATTCATAAGTTTATTCTGAAGCATTCAGATTGTGGAAGCATTCAAAGAGTTCAGTAGGACTCTTTCTGAATTTTGTTGGAGTTGGATCTATCTTTGACCAAGTGAGGCAGGGGAAGAAAACTATTTTTTTAAAAATGTAACAGATTTGCATATTACCTTTATGGAACTAACTTGAAATGAGAGGATATTTCCTGAATTAGATCCAAGACAAATGTATTGAAAATATGTACTGGCGAATATAAAGACTGGTATAAAGAATTATGACATTAAAATGGCATTGGGGAAGGCCAAAATGAAGGGAGAGACCTCATCTTTTGTACTGCCTGTGGACTAGGGCTATGTGAACATTCAGTTTAAAGATTTCATTCAAAAGTAGTCAAATTGCTTTGATGATTTGCTTCAAATTTCTGAATCATATCTCTTTGAAATGATTCAAGGCATTGAATCAAATCAGATGCCTCCAAATTAATTTGGAACTGGGCCTCGTTCAGAGATTTGAGAGGTTTTTGCATATGAAGAAATACATTTTTTCTCAAATAAATTTGGTAGTGCAAATCAATTCAGTTTTCCCAATTAGTTCTGAAATTTGAATTAATATTCATTGTATATTCGTTTTCTGAATCAGTTTAACTTTTCAACACCATATTATTAATACTATTATAAATTATTTACATTAGATAAGTATATATAGAATTGCAACTGTTAATTCTTATAACAATATATTATATGCTGTTTTTTTCACTTTTTAAAGCACTTTTATGTGTCATTTTTTCTTTTTTCATTATAATTATCTTAGTGGTTTTTTCTTCTTTTTCTGTTATTATTTTAAAAGCAATAAAAATAAATGTTGATTTTTTTTCCAAAAAACATAAGGAAAAGAAAAATCTAAATTCTATCTCATCAAGGCATTCCGTTTACTGATCAACCATTTTAAAACTAAACTCTCAATATAACATGTTCACTTTCTAATACCTTTTTTCTTTGATCAAAATTTCAATTGGCATTTCAAGCAAGAATAGATTCTATTTTTTCTCAGCCTGAGGAACAGAAACTTTGAACAAGTCTATACCATCTGCTAAGTGGCAACTCTTCAGGTACTTGAAGAAAGCTATCATATATCCCTGAAGTCTTCTTTTTTAACTGTTCCTCTAACAGTTCCTAATTATTTTGTTTTATTTCCAGTCCTTTTATCATCTTAGTTGCTGTCCTCTGGACATGTTCCTAAAATGTGGTCGGTAGAATTGGATACAATAATCTAGCTGTGATTTGACCAGTTGCAGAACAGAAGAATGATAACTTCACTTGATCTTGACATTTGCATTTCTTTAATCTAACATTCCCCAAATCCTTTTCACTGTCTTTTTTGTGTTTTTTTTTCCTGGTTCCATTATATACAAGTTTGTCCCAAACTGTGAGGAGTAACTGCCTCTTTAAACATTTTAAAATACGATTTTTCACTTTCAGCCAGTGCAATCACAAACATTTACACTGTTTCCAAGATTCATAAATAAACTTCTTTAGTATGTTTATTCATCAAATGATATAATTAGGGGGAAATCAAATGTTTTACAAATCACACACTAAAAAAAATGATTCCAACATGAGATGAAAAACAGCTATATTAATCCCAGGAAATGTTACCTCCGGGCAAATTAATAGACATACTAAAGTAAACAGATGCAATAGTCAAATCTAATTTAGTTAGTTCAAATTAGCACCTACTTGAAGTTCACTTTAAAGAAGTACAAATCAGTTAACCTTAAATTAAGCAAATTTTATTATTCAATTAGCTAGCACAGTGTGGAGCAACAACAAAAGATTAGAGCAATAAAGGGCAATGGCACATGACAAACAAGGTGAATATTTCTTCCCTTTTAAATAACTTGATTTGGAGACAAGCTTTTTTAGTACCACAAATTTAGGGACATTGCAACTGACTTACTGTAATAGCTGAACGTCAATCAACTTCCTTTTTTACTTATTTATATTTGTTGAGAATTTTACATATGGTCAAAGTCAAATCTAAAGAAAAATATAGAAAAGAAAGAAAAGAAGAAAAAGGTGCAAGAAAAGAAAAGAAAAGAAAGAAACTAAAGTTATGAAATATAGTGATTTCTGAACTTCTTTTAGATGTTATACAAATCCCTTCAACCCCTCACTTACATCTTTTTTAATCCTCAAACCCATAAATCATCGTATTATTTTTTCTTCTTTCAGCAAAAAGTCCATATAAGGTTTCCAGTCTTTCAGAAAAGTTTGTGCTGTTTTTTTCTCTGACCAAACAGGTCAGCTTTGCCATCTCAGCGAGTTCTGACATTTTCACAATCCATTGTTCCAGTGTGGGAATTTCATTATTCTTCCATCATTGAGCATAAAATAGTCTTGCTGCAGTTACCATATACAAAATCAATCTACCATGAATCTTTTCTAGTTCATTGTCCATAAGCCCCAATAAAAAATGTTCTGGTTTCTTCACAATATTTATCTTTAAAAACCTTTGCATCATCATGTGAATTTCTATCCAAAGTTTCTTAGCTTTCTCACAAGTCCATCATGCATGGTAAAATGTCCCCTCATGTTTTTCATATTTCTAACATTGGTTTGAAATACCTTTGTACTTTTTTGATAATTTTTCTGATGTCATATATCAATGATACATCATTGTATAGAAGTTTTATCTTAAATTATGACACAGTGTAAATTTGATACCAATTACCCACATTCTCTCCCAAGTGTCCATCTGTATATTATATCCAAAATTAATAGCCCATTTTGTCATGCAATATTTCACCATTTTGCTATTACATGTTCATTTTACATGTTCAAATCATTCATTTGGAGTTCAAACTCCAAAACATAAGAAAAGCAATGTAGTTTATGCAATCCAGTGCAGTGAGGAGTGCTCTGAACTCTACATTGGAGAAACCAAACAACCTATGTACAGGAGGATGGCACAACACAGGAGAAATAACACCACAGGACCAGAGTCAGCAGTTTATCTTCATCTAAAAGAAAAAGGACACTCATTTGAGGACATTAATGTTCACATTTTAGACAGAGAAGATAGGTGGTTTGAGAGAGGGGTCAAGGAATCCATTTATGCCAACTTGGAAAATCCTTCCTTGAATAGAGGTGGGGGCCTCAGGCACAAACTCTCCCCCATCTTCCTCCCCGTGTTGTCTTCTGTGCCTAGGAAGATTAAGACCATTTCAGAAGCTCAACAGCAGCATGGTGTTTTTAACGACCCTCCATTAGATGATAAAAGGACTTAAAAATTACATCTCAATATAACCATGACCTAGCCCCAGGTGTAAGGTCACACAGCTACCTAGGAACATATTTAGGATTCCCTTACCAACTTTGCTCAGACTGAAGAAGCCCCTTGGATAAGGAGCGAAACGTTTCCATTAAGAAAATAGAAATCCAGTTGACATGATTCAAGCTACAGACAATTCCACCTGGATGACTGAGAACCTTCATAGATACATGTTCATTGTTTGTACATAATTCAATTTGAAATTCTGTTTTGTGTTTTTTAATTCGTTGTGTTTTTATCTCCATAGCTCTTGCTGCTCTACTTGAGAGTAGCTGACAATTGTTGTTGTTTGTCCCTTTCTTCCAGATCATAAGTTCAAGAGATTCAGGAAGGCAGATACTAAAACACTAAAAGGAGCCAAATATATTGCCCCCAGCTTGAATGAGGCAACAGATCTGCACACTATTTACTCAATGATGATTTAAAAACGAAAAAGAAAAAAAATGAGACCCACAAAACAAGTTGATTAAATCTTTCTTTTCCTGAAAGCTGTTTTCACCTGTGGCACTGATTCTATCTCAAATTCTTGTTATGTAGTAGAAATGTGGCTGTTAATAGAGGAAGGACAGCTTATCTTCTCCAAGAAGTGTAATCCCAACATAAGCGGATAAACCAGCTATGGCAAAATTTGTAACGGTAAGTGTATGTCAACATGTAGAATTTAGCAGACTGGGAAAACAAGGCACTACATGTTATCATTTCTGGCCCCTGATTTATCTGCCTTTTTGTTCAGTTTATATGTATATGCCTCATGTAAATGAAAGACAAATCAGTGGATCATGATGCTGATTATGTATGTATGTGTGTACTTACACACAAGATGAAATGGAGTACAGTATAAAGATAATTAAACAGCTCTGGAACATGCAAATACTCCAAATGAATTTGCTACTGATGTAAATTCTTAATCAAGTGGGCAGCTCTCATGCTGTTGAATTATATGGAACGTTGGTGGGTCATATCCAAGTACTGTAGCCCTACCTCTTGCAGTGTGGTCAGAAAATCCAAACGGTGAGTGCCTGAACCAGTTCTGGAGATTGTCAATGCAACTGGCATGTTACTAAAGATTCCTGAAAAACAGGATGATCCCCAGGGTATACAAAACCTCTTGAGAAGGTGGATTTATTTTCATCCACTATCATGAATTCTCCATTATTACTAACAGACTCAAAAGACTTCCCTTGACCATCAATCCTAGCTCAGGGTTGGAGTTAGATGTCTCAGGAGGCATTCTAGCTTCATCAACATATGTACCTGCATCATAGAATTTGGTGGCCACCCCCAAAGCCACCCCCCGGAGCTCAGATCTTGCATATCCGCCGGGCCTGGGACGACAGAGACGGCAGTGCCTCCTGGGGTTGGCTGGCCCCGTAGTAATATGATCCATCCTATGATCCCCACTTCTTGGATTTTATGTAATTTATTATTATTGGATGTATTTTAGATACTGTTTTTGTATTTTTTAAACTTTCAATCGTTGTAACCCGCCCAGAGTCCTTTGCAAGGGAGATGGGCGGGGAATAAATTGAAATAAAAAATAAAAAATAAAATAAATATTGTTTTTGCTCCAGAATAGTCTATTATCCTGATATAAGAGCAACTCTATGACCAGTTTCAGATATGCGAAGTGATTTAGATAGATATAAACAATAAGCTTTGCCATAAGCCATGATTTACAAACTACAGTGGAAAGATTCAAATATTCATTCCACATTTTGATGCAGATACAGATGATTCTAGGTGCAGTCTTCTACTACCAGTCAGGCTGCTATGGGCTACATCATTCTGCCTGGCCACTTTTTAGTTGTTGTTTTTTTCGTTCAATCGTTTCTGATTCTCGGAGACTGCCTGGACAAGTCCCTGCAGTTTTCTTGGCAAGGTTTTTCAGAAGTGGTTTGATATTGCCTCCTTCCAAGGACTGAGAGAAAGTGACTGGCGCAAGGTCACCCAGCTGGCTTTGTGCCTAAGGCAGGACTAGAAGTCACAGTCTCCCAGTTTCTAGCCTGATGACTTAACAACTAGACCAAACTGGCTCTCATTTCTTAGTATACCTCTTATTTTAAAGATACTGTGATTATGTATCTACTATAGCCCAAATAGCCACTGTACCTGAATCTGAGGACCAATCTCCTTTCTTCAGAAGAAAAGATATGTGAATCAATGTCCATTGGCTTTCTAGAAGGAATTGCTTGTTAGTACTTCAAGGTTATTCATAAGAGAAGTATGTTCACACCTGCAATAGTAGAAAGAGAATAAATTAAGAATCCATGGCAGTCTTATGGCACTGACTCAGATATCCTGAAACACTATATCACTATATCCCAAAGGAGAAAGATGTTTTCCATGATTGTACTACCATGCAGCAGCTGTCTACTAGGTGCATACAGCCCAAAATTAGCATTAGAGGCTTGGGAGAGATTTATGTTTTTATTCAAAAAGGAATTATTGATTGCAAATCCTAAAGTCTTAAACTAATCACGTCCTCTCCCTTCTTCTGCCTAGCCCCAATTTTCAATTATTTTCATTTAGGCAAGCATGATGGGACACTGTCTAATAAATCAGCAGGTATTGCCAAGCAAGAAGCAGACCGCAGGATAATTGTTATTATTATTTTTAATACCAAAATATTGGAAGCAAGAAAGTTTATTCTTGTATTTAATAGGGTCAACAGCAAACCCTTCAGCTTACTGGATGAAAATCATTCATCCATAGAAGACCTTGTGCCTCAGACAGACAAAGAGGATTTTGCTGCTCTGAAATTAAATTCCTCTGGTGGGAAAAAACAGTTCTGTGGGGGGGAAAATGTCCTGTTTCCCAACTTCTAGGCCACTCCTAGCAATGCTTTAAGTTTACTAAATGACAACAGGAGACAGGTTCTCTTTGTCTTTAAGTAAAGGGCAGCCTACACAAAATCCCTGAAGTAACCTTGGATTGATGATCAAGTAAATATTTAAGTTTTGGATTCTCATGAAAGAAATATTTTATGGCAGTACTTACCTGATCTTATCTGATCTGAAAAAGTTAAACAGAGTCACACCTGATTACTACTTGGATGGGATATCATCAAGAAATATAGGGTTGTAGAGTAGACTACAAAAGCAGAAGAAAAATCCTAGAAGAAAATACACTTCTGTATTGTTGCCTAGAAAGCTAATGGACATGTCCATGAAGTCACCACAAGTCAAGCTCAAGTAAAAGGAGAGTCCATTTTTGAAAAGGGATCCAGGAGACCTGACTACATCATGTTGGGATGAATGGAGCAGGAACTGTTAAGCATAACATATATTGTTATTTCAGGCTTAGATGTGATCAAGTATGAAGTGAGAAGAACATTTTGGTTCAATTAATCACAGCAGCATTTCATTCCAGAATTTTGCATTTCATATCATTCTTAAACATAATTATTTAAAATAACTTTCAGAAGTTTATGTGGTTTACAATTTTATTGTCTTTGCCTTTTTTGGCAACCACTGTGAAAACATAAGCAAAGGGCATTATGCAAAATCTGCAAGGAATGTTTAACCATTCTGTTGAGTAATTCAAGTTATAACACTGGTGCCAACCTGAATACCACTGTTCAAATGCAGTTGTCAGGAACTGAAGACCTCTGCCCCCATAAGTGATCCTTGTCACTACAAATTTCATACAGATCAGCCAGTGCAAAAGAAGTCCACATAAAGCAATAAAGAACAACCTTAAAAGGAACCAGCACTGATAAAGCAAGCCTATTAAAAAGCCTAAGAACATAAAATGATATTTTCACAGCATACAAAATCAGCAGAGCAGATTCCAATCAAACTTCCATGCAGAAAGTATACCATTCAGAAAAGTATAATCATCAAGAAGTTTCTTTCTTTTGGTAGCCTCCTTCATACCTTAAATGATGGGACCAGCTGATACAGGGTATTGTGTGAGCAGACATTCATGGAGATACAGTAGGTAGTCTTCATAGTAATACTGGTCCATTGATGCATTGTTTGAGGTTTAAGGAAGACACAACAGTTGAAATAGGGAAGAAATATAGATACCCATGCCATGCCATGCCATTCATTGTTATCTTATTCATACTTATACTTCGATGCTGAGAAGATCACATAGAGGGAGGTAAACTGTAGATCCTGGGTTGAAACAAGAATAGCTATTCCAAAAAACTTTTTTTAATGATCTTTGGTGGGTCCCCTTTTCCCTTTTAAATACTCTTGGGCATGTCCCCTTGTAGTTGCAGGTGATGCTATGTTTTTGAGGTTCCTCTCACATGCCAGGTGTGTTTTTATATTATATTATGTGTTGTTTTATGCATAATGTTGCATTTTTAATCTTGTGAAGCTGCCCAGAGTTGTACTGGACTTGAGTAGCCTAGAAATTTAATAATAAACAAATGTTTCAGTAATTTCTGATACTTCAGGGCAGAATAATTCAATTTTCCTCTTAAGAGATGTTGCTTCAATAGGAAAACTGAGTTATCGTGACTCCAAAGGAAGACTATTAGAAAATTGTGTCCTTTTAGGTTTGATTATAAATTAACGTGCATGAGAGAGAAATTTGGAAATGGGGCATAAAGTTAAACAAATAAAGGACTGAGTGTTTCCCCAAACTGGCAGCTGATATTTTGAGGATCCAGAAAGAACAGTTTGTGGACATCTGAATCATTCCATGCCCTTCTCTTACTTTGTGCCTGCCAGATGTATTGGCTCTCAACTCCTATAATTATAAGCCAATATGGAATTATGAAATCTAAAGCAAATCACATACAATATATACTTATCAAGCAGTGATGATAATAACAGATATTACTCAGTCCCAAATACACAACTTCCATGTTATTCATTAAGCTTATTCAAGCATTCAGATCTTCAGCAATGCAGTGGGAGAACAGGGTGAATTTCTAGGTCATCCTTCTTTGTTGTATCCTTGTTGTCAGCTCTATCACCTTCCACTTGTCAACAATGAAACATCTGAAGTGGGAAGCTCAGACACACAAGTTTACTCTGTGATTTAGTCCCCTAGATCATCATATGGGAGTTCATAGCAAAATCGAAAAGGTTCTCTGCCTTTGAAGTTGACCAAAGGTAGTGACAGTAATGTGACAAAGGAAGCAGGGAAACGGACTGTATACAATAAAATAAATTTCATCCTCTTGTCTGAAATCATATAAATAATGGTCAGAAGGACAGAAATATTTGAAAAGGACTTTTGCTGATTTCGCTCCACTCATATTTTTGTATTGTTTTGAGTCACATTTAAGTGCACTCTAACTTTTGAATGATCCATTAACATATCCTCTTAATATTAAACAAAGCTTCAGTCCTTTATAATGGATGCATAGTACTGGAAGGAGGTAAGGATGGCAATACAAAACATGAGATCCCAAGGATACTAATTTAACATGCTCACATTATTCTTGGGTGGGATGACCCTAAATAAAGAATGGCTTCCAATAATTCTTGTTGAAAGTAGGCAGGCAAAAATTTGTAGCACAAAACCCATTATGATGAGGAACAGTGCTTAATTTTAAAGACAGGCTTCCAGAGACTTTCATCACAAGTAATTTGTCCATACTCCAGCTACACACACACACCCATGTCTTGTCAAAGCAGAAAAGCTTTTTCCAATTTGTCTGCATTGTGCTGTGCTGACACTTTATTTATTTATTTTTTGGTCAGTACCACCCCTTGCCTGTTATCATTCAAGAATATTTGTACACAGACTCCCAAGACATAATGCTATGAGATGTTCAGACCCCGTTTCTATTCACTCCTGAATGGAAGCTAGTGAATTTTATCTCCTAATTGATGCTATTCACAACAGAGACCTAGATATTGCTACTTGGAATAAGTCCCGTGAGTGAAATGGTTCTCACTCCTAGCCAAATGGATATATAATTACACTCTTGGAGGTTTTAGAAACTTTCTTGCCTTTCAATATGGACATTGTGCTTCTCATAAACATAAGAACCTGCAGTACAAGTTTGTTTGTTTGTTTGTTTGTTTATTTATTTTCATTTATTTTGTCTTAATTCTTATTCCATTTTCCCCCTATGCTTTCTCTAATGAACTCAATATTTGTATTTATCTCTTCCCATTTTCATCTTTGCAATAAACATGCCTAACTCAGGGTTAATAGTGAAGTCAACTACTTAAGAGATCACTTCCTCCAATACAGTTCAACCCACTACACAGATGAGCTGGAGAGATCCTGCTCTCCACTATCAGCTTATCAAATTCACAGTTCAAGTAACTAGGAATAGGATCTTCTTGGATGGTTGGGAGTGGGGAGAGGGTGACATGATTATGGAACTTTCTACTGGGAGAAGAGTGTCAGGTCTCCATGCTACCTTTTTAAAATGACAAGTGGGACCATTCCTGTTCATCTGGGCATGAGCATTTGCAAGATAATTATTGCTCAAGAACCATTTTTTCCCTTGTTTTATGATAGTTATAACTAATTGTTTTTACTGATGACAGATTCATTTTTGTACACTAGTTCAGGGAGGAGGAGGAGGAGGCAGTTAATAATTAAATATGGCTCCTTGTCCTGACTTCGAGTGAAGGAAAACACGCTGAGACTTGGTGTACAGGCTCTAGTGTTTTATTGTTCTACTCTGCTAGACAGAATACAGCTAAACTGAAATGAACTAGTAATGCTCAGAGAAAAGGCCCAAGAAATCAGGGCGGGGCCTTCTTTAGCCTCTTGGGAGGAAAGCAAAGCAATTCAGTACTGCGCATGCGTTTATCCCCCTGGAGGGAGCCCCCTCCTTCTTCACCAGTTATCTCCCTGACACTCCTGCACGTAACAGTTGGGACCCTTGAAAATAAAGCATCTTAGAATGCGTATGCTCAAGCTTAAGCAGGTTCAATTATGAATGACTTCATTCTGCCATTTTACAGAAGTAGTAGTGAAGGCTTCAGGCACCAGATAAACATCCTTACAGCATTTGTATATTCCTTTCTTGGGTACATCTTTATTTTTATTAAAAAGTATTTCTATACCACCTTAGCTTTAAAAACACAGAGCAGTTAACAATGCAAAGTGAAATGAAACTTGTTAAAAGAATTGATCAATAATACAATGAAATGAATAGTAATTAAGAGCTCTTCTGTTTTTTTAAAACTTTCGTTCTAAATGCTTTATTATTTTTTATTTTATTTTTATTCATTAAATTTATATTACCGCCCATCTCCCCTATCGGGGACCCTGGGAGGTTCACAATAAAACATAGTTAAAAATATAAATATAAAATTACAATATAATAAATAATATAAAATCCAAGTATAAAAGATGTTTAAAATGGTAATACTGGGAGGCTTCATGGGACCAGCCATCCCCAAGAGGAACTGTTGGCATTTCCCTCCCAGGCAAGATGGCAGAACCAGGTCTTTAAGCCTTTCCAAAAGGTCGGGAGCGAGGAAACCCGCCTCAGCTATTCCAAAGGGCAGGCGCAACTGCAGAGAAGTCCCGCCTCCTGGACCCCGCTAGATGGAACTCTTTAGTCAATGGGGTCCGCAGGAAGCCTTCTCTGGCTGATCGGGTGGGACGGGTCGATGTTCTGGGGATGAGATGGTCCCTCAGGTAACCTGGCCCTATGCCATGTAGGGCTTTAAAGGTGATAATCAACACCTTGAATTGTACCCAGAAGCAGACTGGTACCCAATGCAGCTCGCGCAGCAGAGGTGTGACATGTGCCGATCTTCTGGCCCCAATAACTGTCCGTGCAGCTGCATTCTGGACCAGTTGAAGCTTCCAGATACTCAAGGGTAGCCCCATGTAGAGTGAATTACAATAGTCTATATGGGAGATGAAAAATAGATTTAAAATAGATTCTATTTAAAATAGAATATCCTCCCAATACTTAAAATATAAAACCTTAAGAATACTAAGAGAATGTGGAATAGCATATTTTGCTTTGTATATTGTAAAGAGCAATATAAGAGGTGTAAGGCAAATTTAGAAACTGTTTCAAGAAATTTGCTCTTTGTAATTCAGTTAAACTCTCCTTTTATTTGCTACCCATTTGCATTCTGACAGTGACAATATCAGTAGTATTTGCTACCCATTTGCATTCTGACAGTGACAATATCAGCTTGTTCTCTAAGAGCTAACTTGCATGAAACCCATGGTGATTTGAACATGGTACACAGGATGGAGAAGATGAATCACTGTAATCTAGACCAAGAGGCAGAGAGACAGATGCATCACACCCACACACCAGACAAAATATTTTTTTTTTAATAAAATAAAAAGATCAGCATTGGTGTCAAAGGAATTGGCTTAACCAACCCCTGCCCAAAGCAAATTCAGTGAGTCATTCAGTGTTTGGATGAATATTCTGAAGAGGGAATTGGTCAGGGAACAATAGCCAATAGTAATGGAGTGCAAATAGGAGCAGAGAAGGCAGGAAAGAGAATGTTCTGAAGCAACCAGAGGGATTATAGATGTCCTACAGCACATGGTCAGTGGGATAATGAGAAAATAACTATGGCTTTTTATCTGAATCACTAAGGATAGCTGAATACTCAGAGAATGTTTGCAATTGCAACTCAATAGAAATTTGATGAGGAAGTATAGGCTTTCTGTCCAGAAGCAAATTAAAAACAGTCATCAGGCATGAAAGTTGTAGCTAATAACACTGGAGATTGTAGTAAGGGAAGAGATGCAATCAGTAAGAAAAGGTGCCACAGGGTAGCAGTTTTCAGTTCTAACATGGCATTATTGTCAGAGGCTCATCTTGTTTAATTCAAATATCCGATAACTTCTTTTCATGTGCCCCTAATTTTGTTGCATATGGCATCCTATCATAGCCAATATGAGAAGAAATGTGATGCGTACGTAAGAGATGGCAGAGTGAAAAGGAGAAATAAATAGCTAAAACAACCTTCACACCATGGTAAACATCTGGAATTGTTGTTGAGAGGCCACCTGACTAATCAGAATGAATGGCTTTGGAAAAGATAATAATAAAATAAAAGGCTAATCATCCCATTCATTCTATTGCTGGTTTCCCAAGCACAAAGGATAAAAGAAAGTTAAGTTGTTTGCTATTCATTTTATTGTGGAACATAATGCTTCCCAATCATGTTGCTCACAGGCTTCTTTTTAAAATATATATAAAACATTGTGCCAGAAAAGTCATTTGGTTTATAGCAGGAACACTAGCAATGCCAGTGCCTCATTTCTGAAGATTGATAAACTACTAAGGGCCCCATTACTCATTGCTAACTGCACGAGCAGGTATACTGGAAAATACAAGCAAGTTCTGACATCTTACGTGTCCTTGACACCAAAAGTACAACACATTGAGAGAGAGAAAGATTGCTGTAGGGAATCTCTCTCATGAGCTTTTCAAAGATTTAGATGTTGGTCTATTTTTGGAACTATAAAACCTTATCCTATTCCTTGCCCCCAGAAAATAAAAATAGGGAATGAGGAATGAAAACTGCTACCTCAGCAAGTTTGGATTCTATGGGATTCTATGATGTAGAACTGTTTCTCAACCTCAGCATTTTCAGATGTGTGGACTTCAACTCCCAGAATTCCCCAGCCAGCATGCTGGGAGTTGAAGTTTAAACATCTGAAAATGGCTGAGGTTGAGAAACACTGGTGTAGAAAATTAAAACTGTGAAAGAGAACATGGCAGAGGAAAAACATTGGCTGAAATAATGTCTTGGGGAGATGCTCACTTTGGGCTTCAGAAAAATATGGAACACTAAGTCTATCTGTCTCTCTTCAAATAGATTGAGAAGTTTAGCCTGAGCTAAACTGAGTGGGGTCAAGGAGAAAAGGGAACAATTAGCTTGACCTTGTTATTAGCATTTGGAAAGGTGAGGAGAAGAAAAGATGTGAACCTCAAGCCATCTCTACCGCACTACTGGATGAAATATCTTGAAAGTGTAGAGAGACAAATGAAGGTAGGAATTGGTGTTGGAATGTTGCAAAAAGACATTTAATGTGTCATCAAAGAAGTTCCCCTGCCATATCAGCAGCAGCAGCAGCAGCAGCAGTCCAATGTTCAAAGAATAAGAGAATTTCAATGTAATTCTCATGAGAGAAAGATGTGTTCTTGCATTTATTTAGTTACAAGTTGCCAAAGAAATGAGTGCAAGTGTCCTGCCTTTCATGGTGCAATCAACAGTTGTTGTTTTAAGGAAATACACTGTGTAGAAATAGAGAAATCCCCCCACTCCACAAATCAACCCAGAGTTCTCACTCAAGGCGCAAATGACCAGGCTCAAATTCTCCTACTTCGGATACATTATGTGAAGACCCAGCTCTCTGGAAAAGGCTCTAATGCTGGGAAAGGTAGAAGGAGAGAGAAGAAGAGGACGACCAGCAGCAAGGTGGATGGACCCAATTACAATGTCAATGAGTGCACTGTTGGGAGACTTGAAACAACAGGTTAGGGATAGATCGTCATAGAGAAAATGGCTTGGGGCCAGGTTATTTGCAGGACCGCCTTTCCCCAGTCACATCCACCTGGCCCACCAGAGCCCCCACTCTGGCAGGGTATGTTGCAGGTCCCTTCAGTTAGGGAGGTACATCTAATGGGACTAAGGAAAAGGGCCTTCTCCGTAGTGGCTCCCTCCCTTTGGAACATCATCCCCCCAGATATAAGATTGGTCCCCTCCTTGCTCCTGTTCCGGAAGGCCCTGAAGACATGGTTTTGACCCCAAGCTGCTTCAGAGCTGATCTAGTAGCTGGTATGAATGTTTTTGCTGCCACTGGGAGGTGGTATTTATTGTGTGTTTATGTTTTTTAATTCTGTAAGCCACCCGGAGTCACCATGTGTGAGTTGGGCGGCCTTAAAAATCTGTTTAATAAATAAATAATAAAATAAAATAAAATAAAAAATCTATCTATGTGGTCGTTAGGAGTCAAAAATGACTTGATGGCACCAAGTCAAAAAAATGGGGCCATGGCATAATGTAAAATCCGTATCTCTGTGCTCTGAGAGCTTAAGGGAAAGTGGACTTTATACAGCATTATGATTGTTTGTCTACTGACCCTGTGTTTTCAAAATTTGCAATTTAACCCTTGCCCCTTTCTGGTTGAAAGATATTTGGACAATCAAGTTGTGACAAACCTGTGAAGAGCTTCTGACAGTCAACAGATCTTTGTTTCTCACAATATGGGGGTGGGGAGGCAAAGGGTACAAAATCTGATCCTATGATCTTGGTCATATAATCAAGCATGTTTTCTTTTGCTGTTGTTCTGTTCTATTATTTTTGTTTATTAAATTACTTTTCTGGAAATCTTTCACTAAACACAGCATAACACAGTTCGGTTAACTTTATAAACTATGGTGTTAACTGAAAGGTCTCAAAATTGTAGCTTGCAAGAAAGTTTCTGTAAGGCCATATTGCAACATCCCCTCTTAGATTGAATGACATGTTATTTGACAGGTAATTATAACTGCATGCTGGTTGAATGCTGGTTGCCTCTCTGTGTTCTAGACTTAAGAATTATGTCAGTCTTCTTTTTTCTGAAGCAAGAGCAGAGTGTACATTTCACCTAAGATTAATCTAGCAGATGTGATGTTATTTGATGGTCAGGTGTTTAAGAACTATTTCAAATTAATTTTCAAAATTAATTAACAAAGATAAATATATACTTCCATCCAAACATATGATATGTATGTAAACTGTATGGATGGATCACTGAGCTATCTTTATGCTATTATAGGGCAATGGGTGAAGGAGAGAAGTTTTGATGGACCCAAGGAGGGGTAAATTGGCACATATGTTCCATCACTTTCTTATTTTGTGATGAGAATATTTCTCCTCAGAGCAATCTACTTCACACACACACACCCCATAACTCCCTTTCAGTGCTACAAAATTTTGCAAGTGTACAGCTGAGTAGGATATTATCAACACCTCAAATGAAATGACTGGGTTCACACACCATGCTATGCTATGGGGAAATGGTGCAGTTAGAGCATAAGTTTGTATGTGCATGTGCATTTGTGTATTGGTTTGTAGTTCAGCATACTGTGGGAGTCCAGCCAATTGTCTTAGGATGTTGAGTGAACCAAGCCATAACATTATATCCCAAGTTATAACATTAACTTGGGCATAATGTGTTATTTATCCTTTTATTTATCTACAAATATTTGTATGCCGTCTCTTCCAGTCACTCTATTGTTAGCGTCAATTGGAAGTGGCTTACAATAATACAATAAAAAATCCATAATTTGGGAGGGTGGAAATGGTTTTAACTATGCTCGTAACTGCTGCAAAGATCAGAAGTTGCTTCTTCAAATATTTTTTCTCTCTTTTCTTTCTATACTATATATATATATATATATATATATATATATATATATATATATACTATATACAGTATATACTATATATAAATAGCATATTCTATGCTCACTTTTTCTTCTCTCTTTCTCTCTTTCCTACTTTTCCTTTTAAATCTTTTTCTCTTTTATTTTTTCATAGCTTTTAACTTTGTAAAAAATTTACTTTAATAAAAATTATATTAAAAAATACAGTAAAACTTCCATAACATTTGTAAAATAATGCAATTAAAAACAATTGTTGTAATTTTTAATTATTATTGTACTGATAATAATTGGGTGTGACTAGTCAACTTTGCATAGCCAAGTTGCTGATGACACTAAATTATTCAGAGTGATAAAAAGGGAGGCAGATGCCATTCAAATGAGCAAATGAGTAAGTACAACGTGTTGCACATGGTGCCAAAACTCATAACTACTCATACAAACTAATGGGATCAGAGCTAGAAGTGACTGATGAGGAAAGAGATCTAGGAGTAATAGTAAACAGTTCAATGAAGGTGTCAACACACTGTGCATCTGTTGTAAAAAAAGGCCAATAGCATGTTAGGGATGATAAGAAATTATATTTAAAATAGAGATGCCAATATCTTAATGCTGTTACATAAATCAATGGTGCAACTACATCTGGACTATTGTGTGCAGTTCTAGTCACCGAAGTTGAAAAGGGACATAGTGGAGCTGGATTCAGAGAAGGACAACTAAGATGATCAAGGAGCTAGCGCAGCTTCTCTATGAGGAAAGGATGTGACACTTGGGGCTTTTAGTCTAGAAAGGAGGCCAATGAGAGGGGGCATGATTGAGGGGTACAGAATTGTGCATGATGTGGATAAAGTGGACAAGGAGAAACAATTTTCCCCTCCTCAAAATACTAGAATAAGAGGTCACCCGATGAGTTCAATCCTGGAAGAATCAGGAGAGACAACAAGAATTTTTTACACAATGCGTAATTCAACTTTGAATTTCATCAGATGAAATCAACGAGATGTGGTGCTGGCTACCAGCTTGGCTGGCTTCAGAAAAAGGTTGGACCCATTCATGGAAGTCACGGGGATCAATGGCTATTAACATTGATGGTAGTGGGACTGTGTCTGTAACCCATCCACTAGGAGGCCAGTGGGCTTCCTTGGGCAGTTGGTTGGGAACAGACTGCTGGACTAGATAGGCCAGGGATTCAATCCAGCAGGGCACTGCTAATGTTCTTTTGTTCTTAACTTGGGATTTCAGTGACAAACCAAACCAAATAGAGGCACAATTGCAAATATTTAATACAGCCCCACCAAAGAAAGAATGAGAAAGAGAAACCCTGCAGACATTCTAACTCCACCCCTTTGGTGATATCACTTTGCTGATACCTTATCCCACACTGGCCTTTGCCCATTCTAAAACATAATTAATTAAAAGGATATTATTGTAATGCTCTGATATTTCCTAATTGATGGACATAGGTCTATATCACAATTTGGGATTAAATGTGGCATATGATACTGAACGTGGTGGGGACATGGTGGCTCAGTGGGTAAGATGCCAGGCTTGTTGATCGGAAGATCGCAAGTTCGGAGGTTCGAATCCCTAGCCCCGCGTGACGGAGTGAGCTCCCGCACTCGCCCCAGCTCTTGCCAACCTAGCAATTCAAAAGCATGCAAATGCAAGTAGATGAATAGTTACCACTTTGGTGGGATGGTAACAGCGTTCTGCGCATCATGCCGGCCACATGACCGTGGAAGCGTCTTTGGATAATGCTGGCTCTTCGGCTAACAAACGGAGATGAGCACCAGCACCTAAAGTCGGACACGACTGCACAAATGTGCAGAGGGAACCTTCACCGTTTTTTATGATACTGAACAAGTCAAAATCTACAAGATCATAATTTCCTCAATTCTTATACCCCTGGCTAATACTGGAGAATTTTTACTCTCTTTCTATTATATATGTGTTTATCACTCCTGTGTCCCCTACATGGAGGGCTACTTTAGCCTTTATAGAATGATCTACTTGCCATTAGCGTTTACATTATACAGTAATCTTATAGTAAAAAGTCAGCATTAATTTACTGTCTCTGATGCTGATGAGCACTCTATAGAGAAGGGAGTTGAAATATATTCCTGACTTCCAGTTCCATTTTATGTTCTAATTACTTTGCAGTACTATAGAGTGTTATGCAGTACCATATATTCTTCTCTTACTGTAGGCAGTTTTATGGTAACATCACAAAAGTATATGGAACTTGTTATATAGGCACATAAATTAAATAATGGGATGTGAGAGGAATCTCCAACTAATACATAATACATTGTTGTTGTTGTTGTTGTTGTTGTTATTTCAATCCTCAACTGTTCCTGTTTTTTTTTAGTTGCTGGAATAGTGGTGGTCAAAAGGTTTAATTTTTTTCTGGTTTTCTCTATGTCTTGTTGCTTGATTATTGTAACTGGATGAACCCTCATTCATAAAGCTGAGTAGGTGCCACCGGTTGAGCACTGAGCTCAAACAATAGATTTGTTCTGTGCTTTTTGCTAGAAGCACAACTGTTGTCAGATGCAATGGAGCAGAAAGAAACCAAACAGGCCTCAGATGTTTTGATAACACAGCAATCATGTTAGCCATTATTCTGCCTTAATGCTTCTGCTCCAGTGGTTTATATAAGATTCATACTGGAATTTTTTTAAAAAAAATATCTGTGTTTCCAATTTCAGCAAAAGGCAATATGTATATTTCAATACAGGATGTACAACTATAATGATCCTGTATTTATCAAGTGATATTTTCATTCAGACACAATCTGTGCAAAACAAGCTGGGTTACGGAAAAACACTTCAGCAGAAGGAAAACCAAGATTAATAACCAATTCATTGGTTAGTTCCCCTGGGTGGTCAAAGCAGAATATTCTAACTCAATAATCCTCTATATATTGTAGATAAAATGCTTGTCTTACAACTTGCCCAGAAGAGGCAGACAATTGACCTTGAATAAGCAGTATATTTCCAATTCAGCATTGTTCCAATTCAATAAAATAAATGTATTATGGTTGAGCTCCCCATATTAAAGTAGCTACAAGATTCATTTTCTTCTCACCTCTCCATGTCGCTATGACTGAGTCAAATATCCTACCGTTAGCTTATTTTTCAGATGGAAAATGGCAACTTCTTGCTTCTGAGGAGATGGGAAGAAATATTTCAATCTGAAATTTTGGTTACAATGTTTAGCTCTTGTATTATACCTTTGCTTCCTGTAACTATAGGTGCTTTAGTGCAATCTCTTGGTCCCAGCTATTGCTTTTTTGTTCTTTCTTGTTTGATTACATAAGTGATCCCAAACAATCATGGATCCCATAGAAAAGGAGTTGATGTCATACTGTAATCAAGACTTGACAGCCTGTGACTAATTTTGGTCCAGCATTATATACATTATATGATTTTTCTCCTAGCCCATTTCATCCTGTTTCCCTGAAGCCGATTGTTAATTCTTTTTATACATGCTTTGGTATTATTTTCATATTGTTACTGAACTGTACCTACATTTGGACATCAACCATAATAAAGGCTTTGATTTGATTTGTATTAGTTTCTCTTTTGTCTACAATGTGACCCCAGCCAACCAAGGATCCCACTATAAATATGACTGTGTTTTCTGAACCAGTTATCATCTTTTCTTGTCCTGGGTAAGTAAGTAAGTAAGTAAGTAAGTAAGTAAGTAAGTAAGTAAGTAAATAGTGGTGTGCTAACTTTGTCTTGTTTTTACATTCTTATATTGGCTCATATGTATTTCCTACAGGGTAAAAGGTTCTCCCCGCACATTTGTGCAGTCGTGTCTGACTCTAGGGGCCGGTGCTCATCTCCGTTTCTTAGCCAAAGAGCCAGCGTTGTCCGAAGACTCTTCCGTGGTCATGTGGCCGCATGACGCATGGGGAACGCTGTTACCTACCCACCAAAGTGGTACCTATTCATCTACTTGCATTTGCATGCTTTTGAATTGCTAGGTTGGCAAGAGCTGGGGCTAGTGCGGGAGCTCACTCCGTCACGCAGGACTAGGGATTTGAACCTCCGAACTTGCAATCTTCCGATCAACAAGCCTGGCATCTTACCTGCTGAGCCACCATGCCCCTCATTTCCTACAGGGAGCAGTCTTTAAATTCTAACCCAGAATCTACAGTGTGTTTACAGATTTGAGATTGCATCCCCTTGCAGGGTTACATTCATTTTTCCCAAAGCAAGGAGCCAGCAATGATTGTATGGGGTAAAGCTGAAAAGGAGATATGATCATCATTTGGATAACAAGAAATGAAATAAATGTGCTGATAAAATAAAATAAAGAATAATGCATTTTATTTTCTACCTGTTCTTGTTCAGTTTAATGAATGAAAATCTGTTTTTAAAACTTCTTTCCAAGGAGAAGAAAGAAAAATTATGAACATTTCATGGGAGTCTTATTTAATGAGAAGGTAATCAAGGACTGTGTGCATGAATGTCTTGTGTTGTACAATTATCTCTTCCAATGTTTGCAGCTTCCCTAGATTCCCACATTTCAATTAATTCCCAAAGGAAGACATCATAAGAGAACTGCATCCATGCTATGTGGCTTTCTTCAATTGGGAAATGTGAATGTGAATATTCAATCTGGATATTCAGTCAGAGGGTGATTTAATCAAATCTCCAAATCAAATCAACTTCTAAACTGGAAATTCTTTCAGGTGGTTGAATCAAATTGAATGCTTACAAACTGTTTCAAATAGTTCTGCATAGAAATTGATTACTCCAACATTGATAAATTGAGATCAAATCAATAATTCAGACTGAAACATCAAGCTTGATTGATTTCCAGAATTAAAATAATAATTTGAATCAGATTTGACTTGCTTTGCACAGGCCTGGTGGACAGTCTGGAATACTTCAGAGTGATAAAAAAGATATGAAATAGAAAATAGCCCCAGCAATTTTCAACAGCAGTTAACTCAACAACGTCACAAAGAGAAATCAGAATGAGTTCTCATACAGTAATAAGCCTGTTTTGTAGATGAAGAAACCTTTTTCAGCACAAATGAAACACCTGATTATCATGTCTGAAAAAAATGTTCAGTATACATGTCAATAATCACACTTGCCAAGAAAGAGGCTGAAGACAACTGAAGAAATTTTTATTTGCATTTTTTAAAACTGATGCAGTGAACAGATACAAATGATTCTCTCCTCACGACCATGGTGTTTCAGACCAGTTAAAACTCAGGTTTCCAAGACTTGATTCAATAGAAGAGTTATTATTTTCAAGACAGTCCTTTTTTTTAGAAACCATCACCTTAATAACTTCGGACCTGAAAGGAATATGCTTATAACACTATTAGGAAGGGCTGCTAAATCTGATGAAATTATTCTTTCTTTTAAAAGAATAACCCAATACAAACATCCTGCACTAAAGTGTGAACCAGAACACACCTCCCATTCAGTTTTTGTCTGCTCAAAAAACTAACATGGGTAGAAGATGAGTTTCTCCGTCTTCCTTTACAGTTTTGATTTTCTTCTACCAACATTTGCAGATAAACTGGAGGGTAAAAGGGAACCCATACATTTCTGGAAACAGAGAATATAATACAACACAGAACTTTTAATTGGAGGCAGAAGAGGAAATGGATTGGAAATCAAAATAATATTTTGACCTGGTTATGTGGCATCTCCCCACCCAACACACACAGAAACACACCCCACAGATTTTTCTCACTTGGTCAGAAATGAATAGTCTTCAGATAGACAATTATTTCTAAAGAGCATGCCATGGAGTACAGAAAAGATCAATGCAGAACAAGCCTATGTGACAACTTGTGCTGGTATTTGAAGAATGACTCAATATTTTTCCCCTTCCAATGTTTTTATCTGAATCCATCTTCATAATTCTTTTGAAATGGATCTACCAAAGTGCTTGCATTAAAAGAGAGCTGCACTGTATCTGAGAAGCGTCTAACTCACAGCTTTCCAAACTGTGTGTTGCGACACTTTAGTGTGGCGCAACACACAGTCTGGTGTGTCACCACACAACCCGGAAGCGGCAGCGGGGGCGTGCACAGCGGCGGTGGCAGCGGCGCACCATCAGTGCTTCCGCATTTTAGCGGAGGCTGCTGCCGCTGCCACCACCACTGTACACACCCCCACCCCCGTGCGCACCGCCGCCACCGCCGTTGGTGTGTCGCCAACGGCGGCACTTTAGAAAGTCCTGGTCTAACTCATCCAATGCAGTGGTTTTAAAAGAGCAGTTAAAATGTATGGATTACTTTATGAAAAGTCTCAGCTACAGTAGCATTAATACTGTAGCTAGGGGAAAAGGGATCTCAAAGTTGAGGCTGTAACTCCATCCTGTGGTGCCTAGAAATTACAGCACATGTTGTTTTCTTGTGATCAAACACAGATTTCCTCTGAGTATTGCCTGTCATCTAGATGTATTGGTGTGCATGCAACCCTCTGCCTGTTTTTACTCGTGTGGTCTTTTCTGGGTCTATTGTGATCATGGGAATGAAGGAAACAGTGCTGATGAATTTCTCTGAAGGCTTCAGAGCAGAGACACTGGCAGGGACTTTCTTCCTTGCCAGTTTCAGATTCTTTGCCCAGCCAACCTGTTTGCACCCTCACCCCAATTCTTATAGGTACATATGAATATTTATGCCTCAACTCAATTGTACTATTGTTAGCTACTGGGGAAGCACCAGAATATGTAAAGCTTTACTAGAGGGCAGGTTCCCATATATGTAGGATGGCAATGAAATCTTCCCCCTTCTTGTTCCCCAAATTTCCATTTAGGAAAGACAATTCTCACCACTACCACAGCTCTGGTGGGAATGGTTACCCTCCATGTATGCTGCAATGACAGTGAAAATTTCTCTCTGAATTTTGTGCTCTGGGTAAGCTCGTTTCTCATCTAAGCTTCCAGTAATTTTTAGGTCTAGGTTTCCATCCTGATTGTGCAAGAATTCTGAAGGAAATGTCCTGAACTCAGAAATTTTGGTTTGTAAATAATTATTTGTTTGTATGGCTGATTCTATATCAATCAATCAATTTTATTTCAGTCATAGACCAGAATAGAACTAATAACATAACAATTACACTAAAATAGAAATAAAAATACAAAGATATATTGATAGGATAAAATAAGGTAAAGATAAAATTAAAAAGGTAAAATTACAGAGTACAGGTATTAAAACACAAAAGAATCCTATAGCATTGCAATTAATTTTACAATGAATAATCTAAATGCTATAAAAACTATAAAAGGCCATAAATAATACTAGAATTTATAAAACACTATGAGACTGTAAAGGTAGGCTAACTTACAGTATATTAAGTCTAACACTTGCTGAAGCCCTTCTAGGGTTTGTCGGGATTGCCACCATTATGGTCCAACCATTTATAACAAAGAAGTAGCAAAATAAAACATAGAAAGGTATGTGTATATTTAAAAGGAGAAGAGGGGGAAAAAGGGGGGTGGGAGGTGGGAAGAAGGAAAGGGGAAAAAAGGAAGAGAAAACATACTGAGTTATGGAAGCATCACCTCACTTGGAGGAGTTGTTTACGTTCAATCACAGCCCTGACACAGGGCCAGGCTACTTGGTCTGAAATTCCTGCCACCTGGTCAGCTAGCAAGAGACTAAGACAATCAGCCTCTGGCCTGCCCGGGTATTGTGTTATACATGGGGAAATGTACATTTCTCGTAGATTTCTATAATAAAGGCAATGCAGCAACACACGACTCACGGTTTCAATTTCCCCCTCACCACAAGGACAAAGCCACAGCTCTTTCAGTATGTTATAGAACCTTCCTTCCAGGAGAGAAGAGGGGAGGACATTGTAAAAGCTGTTCTAGTGTTTTGGGGGACAATATTGTGGAGGTAATGTGCAGGAGCAATACTTTTTTATGGGTTCACTGAATTAATATATGGTGGGGCCTGGCTAAGATCATTTTGCAGGGCCATATCTCTGGCATGTTGCTGGAAAGATACTTTGGGCTGATCAAATCCCATTGGAATCAATACATCAGGGGAGAATCCACAAAGGCTTAGGGTGGCACCAAGTAATTTTTGCCAAGAAGTCTGGAATTTCTCTCCAGGCTTGGCTGCCAGCTCGACCAGTCAGATTTCTCAGAGAAGCTGACTGAATTTCCCTTGCTTGCGTGGATTGCAGAAGTTGTGGTCCACTGAAGTTTTTTTTTCCCCTGGAGAAGGGGAGACCAGAAGATTACTCGTGGGGCCATTGGGATTGCCTACCCTTGTTTTTTCTGTAGTTTTCCACCGCGGAAGGAACAGGGTAAGTGCAAGGCAATGGCCGAGATATATCAGGCTCTCGCAGGGGAAACAAGTCTCTTTGAAGAGACACAAGAGCGCCCAGCCGCTTTTAGATCACTTTAGGAATGTTTTTTTTTAGATTAAAATATTTTTGAAATCTAAGATCGATTTTTTGGACTTTGTTGAAAATGTTGGCTAACTTTGTGCTTTCTTTGCTATAACTGATTCTGGTGGAAGTTTGATGGACTCTATATTTGCAACATAATGAAACGTCTGCATTTTTTTTTTTTTACTTCTCTTTTGTATTAGAGGGATTTAAGAGACTCTGTTTGTAATTCTTCGCTTGATAAACTAAATGACTATTCATTTTTTGAGAAACTCTTTGTTTGGATTAAGCAGCTTGCAGCTTGAAGAACGAAAGCTCGCAGTTTGAAGAATAAAAACACAGGGTAACGTGTTTTTTTCCTTGTCGTCTTTTTCTACATCCTCCCTGGTTGGATTTTGCTTCATTTGGAATATATTTTTTATTTCTCCTTCTATAAACTGTTTAAAATATTATTCTCTCCTGTATTTTGGATTATTGGAACTTTCTTTTTTCTTTTGACTTTAAAAAAACAAACAAAACAACAACGACGCTCTGCTTAATAGATTCTGCTGGTAGTATTCCATGGACAGATTACATTATTATTGTTTTGACTAGAAGGGTTGTTGTTTTAATTTGAAGGACACAGGAAAGATGGCTTTCCAACTTGTACCTGAGGAGCTCAGAAGAGAGATTACTGAGGCTTTTTCAAATATTCAAAGGTCGTTGGAATTACTGTTCGTAACTCTGCAAAACAGAGAGAAAGAACAGAGAACAGAAACGGAGACAGAAAGGAAAAATGTTTTTCAAGTGGAGGAGAAACAGAAGGAGGAAATTTTGAGTATATTAGTTCAGAAGAACATTCTGAAGGCTTTATACTACAATCTTGGTATAGATATGTTGTGGCAGTGGAGACAGAGTGAAAATATGGGTGCACAGTTGGATGGATGTTGTGAAATATGTGGAAAGGGAGAGAAGGTTGCTCTGATATTTTATATGAGATATAGAAAAGAGCAGGCTGTATATTGCGAATCTCCCACAGTGTATTGTGATTTTGGCATAACCTAAACAGAAGATATGAGAAACTGTATGGATATAAAGGTTAATGAAAAAATATGGACTTGAATTGTTATGAGAAATTGTATGGATATATAAAAAGTGATATTCTAAATGTAAGATGCTAAATATAAACACAAGTTGATATTATAGAATATTGTTTTCCTTAGAGATATATTTATGAGAAGATAATGATATGATGGAATTAGAATGATGGTTACTACAGGATGATATATATCAATATGTATTGTATGAATATTATAAGAATTGATATATTAGCTATTAGGTTAAGTGATATGATAGATTATGCATTTAGTTTAAATGGACACTACTACAAGGAATGGAAATTACAGATGGATAATTGAGATTCAAGAATTCCTTTTTTATGGAGATATATATATATATTAGAATTAAATTATAGAAATATATATGTATGAACACTATAAGAATTGCTAAACTATGTATTAAGTTACATAACATGTTAGGTTATGAGTCATAATATGAATAGAATATATTGTAGTTTATTAGAAGTAAATAAGGCTTTTATTTGTTATACTAATTGGTCTTTATTGAAGATATAAATATGTAGTAATGAACATTCAACATTTAACTACTACTTCAAGGAGTGGAAGCCAAAGATGGATTATTGGGAGACAGTAAGATGAAGGTTAGAAGATTGGATTAAAGAAATCAAAAGGCATATGACAAAGAAAAGTTCCTGTATACTGTATGAAGGACTAACATTTAAAATCAATTGTTGTACTTTAAGTTCAAAGATAGATTGGAGGACATCTATTTTCTATATTTTCTTTGCTTATTATTTCTTGACTTCACTTTTTCTTTATCTTTTTCTTATTTTGTATTTCTGTTTCTATTTCTTTTTCTACTTTAAATTTTATTATGTATTGTAAAACTTAATAAAATTTAATAAAAAAAAAAAAGAAGTCTGGAATTTCTCCTGAAGAGTCAAAGAAGCCAGACAACCTGGGTTGAAAATTAGTTTGAGCCAGCAACTAACATGCACTATTTGGGCATGAGTTTTCATTGGAACCATTCCAGCTTCAGCCCGAAGGGTTGAGTTAGGAACAAAACAACGAACCCAAAAAATATGATTAATATAAATATGATAAATAAATAATAAATAAATAAAAACAGGTTCCTTAGGAAGCTTGATTGTATAGGTTCTAATGGTTCTGGTTTCTTATATGCACATTTTTGGAAGCTGTAGGACAGCTGTGATACTATTTTGGCCTCAAATACTCAAATACCCTTTTTTCAATGGATGTCTATAGTGATCTTTATTTTACTAATTAAAATACTTTTCCTAATTTGAGTGCTCAAGACTGGTATTATATTGCAGTTCAGCAACATCCCCTTGAACTCCTTAATAGCTTACTAATACTCTAGTATTTATATGAAGCAAAATTTCAAAGAAATTTCAAAGAAATGCCTCACTTTGGCCATGCTGCAGGTGCAAAGTCAAAGCTGATCAGGAAGAAATGTGGACCTCTTTCCTCTAAAAATAAGATAACCACATGGCTTGGTTTGGCCTGCTTCTGCCTTTGCCAGAAGAAGCTTTTGCACATGGAGTAAAATCTTAGAGCATGAAAATTCCACAAATCAATGGGAAAACAATTTCTAGGAGCAAGGGCTTTTTAGAAGGCCCCACCCCCCAATCTTGTAGAATGAAATTCATAAGAAAATATAGATATCAAGCCAAAAAATGGCCATTACAGAAGAATTTTATGATGATTGTTCTCCAAGCTTTATTTTAACATAGTTCATACTTCATATATTTTATTGTTGGGTTCTTTTTTATAGTCAATACTTTGCTATATATTATATGGCATTTTTATGATATAAGTTCTTTAAAAAGAAATGTGATTCATATCTCTGGACTGGAAAAAAAACAGACAACTAGATGGTAGCAAAGAGGGACAGAAAACTCTCTTTTGCTGTCCCCTAATGGTCTTTCACATGTTTTTGGCTCCAATACAATAGCCTTAGGAAAATAAACAAATAAAGTATGTATGTATGCATGCATGCATGCATGTATGAGTGTGTCTGTGCATATATGAAGTATTGCGTAATGCAACAGAGCCAGTTTGGTATAATGGTTAAGGCTTCAGGCTAGAAACCAGGAGACTAAGTTCGGATCCCACCTTAGGCCTGAAAGCTGGCCGGGTGACTTTGGGCCAGTCATTCTCTCTCAGCCCACAACGTCAGGCTCGGGAGACAAGCCAGCTGGTTAATTCTTGTTGCAACCAACAGATCAAAGTTTGGGCCCTATACCTGCAGGAAAAACTCTAGGAAGAAAAAAAAAGTGTAATGCAACACAGGCATGCACACATATTTATTTATTTTTATTTATTACATTTATGACTGGCAAATAGAGGGAGAAAAAGTGGAGGCAGTGACAGAATTTGTATTTCTAGGTGCAAAGATTACTGCAGACGCTGACTGCAGCCAGGAAATCAGAAGACGTCTACTTCTTGGGAGGAGAGCAATGACAAATCTCAATAAAATAGTTAAGAGCAGAGACATCACACTGACAACAAAGGTCCGCATAGTTAAAGCAATGGTATTCCCTGTAGTAACCTATGGCTGCGAGAGCTGGACCATAAGGAAGGCTGAGCGAAGGAAGATAGATGCTTTTGAACTGTGGTGTTGGAGGAAAATTCTGAGAGTGCCTTGGACTGCAAGAAGATCAAACCAGTCCATACTCCAGGAAATCAAGCCAGACTGCTCACTTGAGGGAATGATATTAAAGGCAAAACTGAAGTACTTTGGCCACATAATGAGAAGACAGGATACCCTGGAGAAGAAGCTGATGCTAGGAAAAGTGGAAGGCAAAAGGAAGAGGGGCCGACCAAGGGCAAGATGGATGGATGGTATTCTGGAGGCGACGGACTCAACCATTGGGGAGCTGGGGATGGTGACGGCCGACAGAAAGCTCTGGTGTGGGCTGGTCCATGAAGTCACGAAGAGTCGGAAACGACTGAACGAATAAACAACAAAATTACATTTATATCCCGCCCATATATACACACTATTCTGCAAATTGATAACAAGAGTCTTTAAGAAAAATAGTTTCCACTGTGTAAAGGTAGTAGTGTGAATGTAGGTTGCAAGCAAGGAGAGCAAAGTTTTGTACTCAAGTAATTCATGAGACTTGCTCAACTAGCTCAGATTTTGTATTTTGCTGCAACCATTATATAGTTCCCCCGCTTTCTATTTGTGGTAGTATATTGAGATGGATTGATCTGGCTGATCTGTAATCAAATAGTTGTTTGGTTAGTTTCTAAGGATCTGAGCCACTAATCTCAGTGATCCTATAACTTTATGAAAAATTTTATGAAAAGGTCCTTTTGTTTTCCTCCACAGTATTTTCCAATTTAGCTACATCATTGTGTCCTCTGGACTTCTGCTCCTTTGTCATCTGCTCAGCTTTAATAGAAGCACAACAGAACCGTAATGCTCTATTGGATCTCTGTCAAATCTTAGTGTGAAGCCCAGGAGCCTTCAGAAAACTGAAATTGTTTCTCCCTTCTTTGGAAAAAGGATGTTGATTGTCATGTGGAAGAAAATGAAGTCAGAGTTGCTCCAATGAAGTTTCTGACCTTGGAGCTAAGGTTGAGTCACTTGTTAGACAGAAAAGTTGATTTAACAATTAATCTTGCAGCCAAACAGTCTGAAGTTATTTAAGATAATATCAGACTAAGACATTTTCTATCAGTTTGATTCCAAAGGGAAAGCTACACAAATAGATTGAGCTACCCTGATATGAGCCCCTTGTTCAAAAGACCCTTCATGTATAATCAGTCTGGAAGCAAAGACCTTGAAATGAGACCATCTGTAACATTTCTTTGAGCTTTCATTGATTTCCTAAGCACTCATTCTCTGACAGGTCTTCACAGATAATTAATTTAACCAAGCATTACATCAGTGGATCTCTGTTTTTATGTTCAGATATTTCATAACACCTTTCTAGATGAGTGGGTCTACAACTCCCAGAATTCCCAACCACCTGCCCAGGAATTCTAGGAGTTGTAGTTCTCATCTGGAGGACACCTGATTGAGGAGGCTCATCTTAAAACAGAAGAGAGGGAGAGAGGGGGTCTGACCAAAGAGTTAACTATTCGATAAGCAGGCCATAAAGGAAACAGACTTTCTCTTCATACCCCTCCCCGAACTGTTATTCACATCTTCAGGTATTGGGTGGGTTTCAAATATAAATAAATAAATGCCTCCAGATATAGTATCCAGAAGGATCATAATAATATGCTTACTGAATAATTCAATTTTCTCAGTTTTCGCAATGCATGAAACTGCAGATTAAGTAAGCTTCTTCATGGCTATCTTCTCCAGCCAAAATCAACCCACACAACTCGTAGTAGTCCCCCATTTCCATGAGGTATGTACTATGGACTATTGAAGGTGCTGCTTTTTGGTGGCAGTGCCTATACTTTGTAGTAGCCCCCAGCTTGAACTGAGATTGTCCCTAAAATTTTTCCCAGCCAGGAACTATTGAAAACAGTTCTATGGTAGGGTGGATGACTATGTTAAAGTCTTTGGATTTTATTATTTATAATTTTGTAATAAATTTTTAATGGTGGAAGTTTTGTTGTTATGCTTCATTATTGTGAACAGTGAAAGACTCCTGGGACTGTGCAATAATTAAATAAATAGGCTGGGTTCATATGACACGCTGATACAGATGCATACATGGACAACGCCTAGAAAATTACAAATAAAATTACATGATTTGTATCTGACCTGGTTAAGTATGTTGTACGAGCAGCACCCTTTAGTTTCCCTTTAGCTATCAGAGCTAGTAATTGTTGATAGAACAGGGCTCGTGAGGAACGTTCAGAAACTGTCACAGTGATGTGGAGAATGATGAAAAGTCAGAGGAAATGAGTTGTTAAGGGTCATATAAAACCAAGAAATATTACATTATTGGAAGTGGGGAGGGGAATTCACTCATAAGTCCATAGCTGGAACAAACAACTCTCCTCTTGTATGAACACATACCACAACATTGGCAGCATTCACTTAGTGTGGGAGACAATACAAGCAGTATATTAATAAGCTGATACATAAATATTGAGATAAGTAGTGACAAGAACATCTGCAGCCATTCTTGTTACATCTGTCCAGAAGATGCCAATTCCTCTTTAGATCTTAGATCTTATGTTGCTATGCGTGGTGGTGTATATTTTATACCTCTTCCTATACACAATCCTTTTGAATTAGTTTACAAACCTAAAATACCCAATCAAAACAATTTAAAAATACAAAACCTCTATACAGTAGAAAAAGAGGGGAAAGCAGATATGAAACCAATACATTTAACATTCATAAAAGGAAGGTCTGGGTAAAGGAGTAGGGGGCTAAAAGGAGTAATAATAGATGCTTTGCAAAGAGTACATCCAGAATGTGTGCAAATATGGGCATAAAATGCTTGCAAGGAGAGGAAAAACCACAAGAAGCTTAAGGCTATATTTTTTGTACATTTGCACAAGAATGAATCAGAACAGGGAAAACAGGAGCTTGGCAGGTACTGTATCTCGAAATGTCCTTCTCTCACCAGCCCATCTCATAACTTTTAATCTGCTGATTATGCTTTCACGGTTACAACACACAACATTTCCTGCCTGTGCCCGCCTGTCATTATTCCTAAATGGAAATGCTATAGTCCAGAAAGACAGTGAGGGACAATGGCAGGTGTTAAAAAGCCAGGTTTATAACTGCTATCTATTCTCAACTGAGCATGGGTTTCCAAAATATAAATCAAAAACAAAACAAAACTAGTTCGGCTGGGGGGGGGGGAATAGAAAAGTATATTGAGAACCGTTAATTTGAAAGCTCTGCGAATAAATTTTGTTTGGGATGGGCCATAGACAGGAAAAAGTATAAGACTGGTGTTGATGTTTTTATTTTCATAACATTGGGTTTATTTAAACAAATAGCCATTAAAAAACAGCATCCAGGTACAATATTTAATCCAATGTAAACCGAATATTTGAAATGGGTTTGAGTAGGATGACTAAGCTGCAATGCTATCTACACTTAATAAGGATGAAGAATAGGGTTGTAAAGATCAATAAAAAACTGGAGAGCTTTATGGTCTGCATTAGTAGGGCATTATTCCAATCCAGTGGGTTTTTAAATCATGTTTTTTTAATCCATTGAAAATTCATAACTGTTTTATGCTTGCAACTTTTGCTAACATACGGAGACACTTCTAATTTATGTAGCTGTTAATAAAAATTGCTTAAGAATCTTTTATTAAAATGAAAATTATCCTTCTTTCAATTCCCTCCAGGTAGACATTTTAAATATAAATCTGATATATGCACTGCAATTTGCATGCAACTTTCAGGAGCATACCTTTTTTAAAATATATTTATTTCCAGATTTTTGATCAGATAAAGACTGATGGTAGCCACGCTTTTTCAATGCAGGCATCCGTGTTATGAAATCTGAATATCCAAAACCAATTGCAATGGAATCTATGTAAAAAATACTTTTACATTCCTATTTGGGATTAAATAAATTATTGCTTTTTTTAAAAAATCAATGAGATAGAAAAAGGACCTGAAAATAAAAGCATATGAATGTGGAAGAAAGCAAAAGTGCTTATCTCTAATCAGGACATGGACAGAACCTTGTTTTGAGATTGCCAAACAACCATATTTTTGCACAGAAAATACAGAAACTATTCCCTTTGGATTTTATCTCAGGTAAATAGGAAGTGGGATTGTCCTCATTCCAAAGAGTTCTGTGTCAATTCATTAACTGTGTTTTGAAGAGTTCATCAGTCAGGTGTAAATCTTCATCAGTTTACACCAGATTGCTATAACATAGAGGGCAGGAAATAGGATTCCACTTCTTTATTCATTGAATGAGAAAGGCAACAGGTGGTTAGAAAATAAGGGCAACCGGGAAGCAAAAGAGTCAACATGGTGGCCACCACTCCTTTTTTTACATGAGTCATGACTAGGCTGACCATATTTCCTTGAGACAAAAACGGGACATTGGGATGGCAAAACGGGACAGGGTCTTATGTAATATTTCGTATTCATGAAAAAGACAGGGGTCCACGCCCCCTAGTCCACGTGATTGGCTCCCTACTGCAAACCTCGGCCCCCGGTCTGTGCGATTGGCTCCTGCCTGCAAACCCCGTCCCCCGGTCCCTCCTTTGCCACGCGCTGATAGGCAGGAGGGCTTCCTCTTCCGGGCTGCCTCCAATTGGCAGCTCCGGCTCAGATCCTCCTTCCGCGCCATTCCCACTGGGTTTTAAAAATGGGACAAAATTGAGATTTTTTATCAAAATGATGGGACGGTTGAAAAATGCTTTAAAAATGGGACTGTCCCATTCAAAACGGGACATATGGTCAGCCTAGTCATGACACAAGTTTAAAAAAAGGGGGGGGGCTTCAATCTCACAGTTTCAACTATAATCTTGATTTCTTTTAATTCTTTACCCCACGGGCACCCCTGCTAGAAAGGGTTTTGAAGAAACCCACCCCAGCTACTGGCAAACTTACCTGGTACCACAGCAATGTGAAGAAGAGGCTTCATGTTTGGTATACCACTATGGAGATCATCTGTCACAGATCTTAATATCATTGGTAACACACTACTATCCCCACACCAAAACTGTTTGTCAGTTTCCATGGCTCACAATTATACAGGATAGCCAACAAACCCAATTGTAAACAGAGATATGTCATTCCTATAATAATAGTTGTCATATTAATCATGAAGAAGCCCAGTGAATCTAGGGCAGGTGACAGCCTCTTTGAGAATACTATGTGTGCTGAGTGGGTTCCATCATGTACAAACTATAATGTGATTTATTTGAATTTGGCTTAATATGTTGTATGAAAACAAACATTGTAGCTTATAAACTATGGTCTATGTTAGAGATATTGGGTTTCAGCAAAGCACATCTCACACAAGCTTGAAGGAGGAGGCAGCCTCTGCTGTAACCTAATCTTACTTGCTTTGTGTGGGAGGGGCTGAACCCCAATTTCCTCTTCCTGTTCCCTTCGTTTTCTCTCTTTCCTGTTTGAAACCCCACCTGGGAGGATTGTCAGCTATGGCTGTCCACGTTGCTCATACATGCATTCAGCAAGGCCACATTAAGAAGACTGTGGGTTTGGTCAGAACCTATTGCTCGCATGCATGAACCATCCTCTGCTACCATGAAACTAATCTACAATAAAACTGTAAGCTATTTTTCTGTAACTTTACATTAATGTGTGAAGTGTGTTTATTTTGTGTTTTGAACTGATTAAGCCTTGTGCAAGTTATTTATTTATTTATTTATTTATTTAATCTTATTTATACCCCGCCTATCCCCTCCCTACTGGAGGGCTCTAGGCGGCTTACAACATCCGTATACATTAATTTATACATCAAATTATACATCATATATTATACCCGCGCGACAAGGAGAGAGGGAGGGAACCGGCTCTTCCGCTGAAGGCATTGGACTGCAAGTCCCAGAATGCCTCGCTCCGCGCCGGCTGCTGACGTCCAGGAAGTTGGTGTCTCCGGATCTGTCGTCCTCCGTCGTCCTCCGCCGACATCACCGCTCTTCCAGGTCTTTTTGGAATCGAGGACGACTCTCCGCTGGACGCCCGCAAATTGCCCCACGTGAGTGGTACCCATTAATCTACTTGCTAAATAGCTTTCGAATCGCTGGGTTGGCAGAGAGCTAGGGCAAGTGACGAGAGCTCACCTCGTCACGCGGTTTCGAACTGCCAACCTTATGGTCGGCAGTCTAACGGCTCAGTGGTTTAACCCGCTGAGCCACCGCACCCCTGGGCTATTAAGCTATTAAGTTAACTGGGACGCTTCTGCTCTGCTATAAAAACTAATTAGAAGCTGCGTGGAGTTCTGGTATTACCATTCCAGAATTCCTACAGTCTATGACTTGGTGCACTGAGACTACATCAATGCCTTTTTAACAGGACAATTGTTTTTCTTTTCCAATGACCACTTCCTGAAATCTTCGGTTCATGTGTACAAGTTTTAGAAGCATGGTATTTACCAGTCAACTTCCCTCTCTATTCTTGATACAGATTTTCTCATGAAGTTTGACTTCACAATTTCTCTCTTTTCTTTTAAGTGGATCCCTCAGGCATTTGGAGGAGGGGAAAAGGAGGTTTGATAATAAAAGGTAAAGCAGTTTTGTCAATACAACTACAGAAGTGCTCAAGTTAAAATATTGATCACATCTCACCGCCTGGAGGCCCTTTGAGGTATTTACTTCTGGGTATCTTTCTGACCTGCTGATTCTGTAGCACTGAGAAAGTGTTTTGTGCATCAATTCTCCACTCACACAACTTCTCTTGGACTGCATTGTTCTTGATTTCCCCTAAAGAAAGTGCTTTCCCCTGTGTCAGGCTCTGTTTTTTTCTCATAGCAGTGCTTGCATCTTCATTCTAATCATTTTATGTGAATGTCTTCTTCCTTTTCAAATTCCTAGTAAATTACCTGTTTCATGTCCCATTAATCTGTCATTTGCTCAAGTCCCAAAGCAGTGCCTAGTTTTCAATGGCCTCTTCAAGGAGGCTTTTATTGCCACACTTTTTTTATATTTTTAATGTACAAAGCATTTTTTTTTCACAACACTATCATATGTATTTAGTAACAGTGGGCTGAACTGGCCCCCAGTGTAAGTGAAAGTCCTTATTCCCAGTAAAAAGGCAAAGGTTTTCTAACTCAAAGACATTAGGGGGGAGAAATTATCTCAATGGATGCCCGATGGTCGTTTTCTTTTCTTTTCTTTTCTTTTCTTTTCTTTTCTTTTCTTTTCTTTTCTTTTCTTTTCTTTTCTTTTCTTTTCTTTTCTTCTTTTCTTTTCTTATTATTTAAAAGAGCCTTATTCTCACTGCAATTCAAAAACATGCAAATGCAAGTAGATTAATAGGTACCACTTTGGTGGGTAGGTAACAGCATTCCGCGCGCGTCATGCGGCCACATGGCCATGGAAGCGTCTTCGGACAATGCTGGCTCTTCGGCTAACAAACGGAGATGAGCACCAGCCCCTAGAGGCGGACACGACTGCACAAATGTGCGGGGGGGAACCTTTACCTTTTATTCTCACTGAATGAAGGGATCCCTTCATCTCTGTCATTATTCTTGAAATGATCATCTGAACACACCATGTCAGGTAGCCATGCATTGTTTTGTGGTAGATGATCACTGTAAGAAGAATGAAGGAAGAGCCCATCATAGCTCTGTGATGGGTGCAAGGTTGTTTTAATATTTAAAAGGAAATGAAGGGAAAAGGAATAGCCACCCACTGATAAGGTAAGGTAACTTCCTACTATTTTCCTAAATTCTGGTTGGTATTCATTTGGCTTAAACATCTTCCCAACCTCTTAATGAACAGGGCAAAGTTGAAATGGAGCAAACGTTTGGTATTCATTCACATATCTCTTCATCTCAGTTCCACAATAATTGGGGTGGGGGATTTGGTATCATATGCATGGAGATTTGCCTTTAGACATTTGAGACAAATCTCAGATTTAGAGAATCTCTAAATTACTATTTTCTAAAGGTATTTTCTTTCAAAAATGCATTCAACATATTTCAATATGATCTTTCTGCTGCTTTGGGGGCAAACAAACCACAGAGTTAGCCTGTTGCTTCCTCCTTCAAAACTTTAGTTTGAAATTTCTACTTGATGGAAAATGGGACCATTTTATACAGAAGAAGGCAAGAAACCAATGTGGGAAGAGGATCTCAACAGCATTACCATGAAGAGCCCTCGAAATCCCATCTGTTCAATTGTACTTCAACAATGAGATGGGGAGGAATCAACAGCTGACCTTCAGAAAGCCCAGAGACAGTAAAAAGTTGTTTTTTAGATAAAAAAACTTTTCTTAAGTATTTCTTCTCAGCTTATTGCAGTTATGGAAAGCAATTGTAGTCAGGTGCTTTATTTCTTGCCAATGGTTTGACATCTGAATGCAGTACAGTAATAAATTGGTTTAGGCACTGGTGGTGAGATTCAAAGATGGTAAGAACAGTAGGCCTCTGAAATGGCAAGACTTGTGCCTTTTGGAGAACCACATATTAAAATGGGTGCACTAGTTCAATATAGGCCAGTGCCTCAAAGGCCACTGTGTAAAAATGTCTCTCTGTTGCAGCCTTTGCTTTATGTCATAGATACATATCTGTCAGTCCATGGCCTCATCATATTAATAGGCAGAATAAGGTGATTGCCTCTGGCAGAAGATGCTGGGTAAAGCAGTGGTTATATTCCAATTGCTCCTTCTGGATTCCCTAGATGTTCCTCTCTGTTGGAGATCAAGCATGTATAGGCATTGCAACCTGCTCTATAAACTAGTATTTTTTTTTCCAAAGTCTGATGGACACTGTTAAAGGGAGATTCATCTGCCAATCCAGGTAAGAAAATAAAAACAGCCTAGCTGAACAGGCCAAGGGCCCATCTAGTCCAATATTCTTTGTCCTACAGTGGTCAAACTGTATATTCAGGAAACTCCCCAACGTAGATGGAAAAGCAAACATTCAGCTGACATTCCCCATTAGTTAGTACTCCAGATGCATATACAGCAATCAAGATTAGTACTCATTAATAGTCCAAAACTCTATAAATTTGTCTAACTCCCCTTTAAAGCTAACCAAATTGATGGCAAACACCACACTTCTAGTGACTTTCTGCTCTTGCAGATGGACTGAAGTCTTTTATTTCAGGCAACAAAATGTCTTGGGCTGAGCCTAGTCATGAAAAAAGTAAGTTTAATTTCAGTACAAAGGTAGCAGATCCTTCACAAAGATCACTTTTGCATCCTCACAAAGAAGGATGTTTGTGGGCCTCTACTCCTACAGCCGAGGGATAGTCAAACTTGCACTTTCCAGATATTTTAAACTATAATCCCCCAGATAACTTGATCAATCTGTAGTTTGAAATAATTAGAGCAGCCTTTCTTTTTGACCCTGGAGGTACCCTTGAAATATTTTTTTCAGGCCTCAGGGAACCCCTGCACATTCAGGCTCAAATATAGGCCAAAGTTACAGAATTATTACATTCGTTTCATGGGTAGACCTGTATATATAAATTGAATTAATTAATTAATTAATTAATTAATTAATTAACAGTGTTCGTAAACTAAAAATAAAGAATGAAACTTACCTCTTTAATATGAAGTTGCCCGAATTTGAAATAATTTTTTCAAATAAATCATGATCTCCCAGGGAACCCCTAGTTACCTCTCACAGAACCCTAGGGTTCCACTGAAACCTGGTTGAGAAACCCTGAATTACAGAGTACCACATTGACTATTTCATCTTACATGCTAATTCAGGATGTGCATGTACAATGTTGACTTGACTTGACTTGACTTGACTTTTAAGGCCACCCAACTCTACAGCAACTCTGAGTACAAATTTTTTAAACATGGCAAGTGTAGAGGGCAGGTATCTCTCAGGAGGGAAGGAGTTCCACTGGCCAGGTGTTGTCTCAGAGAAGGCATGCTACCTAGGTCCCGTCAGGTGATATTGCTTAGTGGATGGGACCTTGAGATATATGACCATTAGATTTAAGGCCATCTTGGTGAGGAGATTCAATGGCCAAACATTTTTATGATTAGATCAGCCAAGTTTCTGGGGTGGATTTGTAGAAAACTGGACACTCACTAGATGTCAGCATCTCTTTTCTACCAGGTAGGGTCATTTAGAATTTTGTTGCAAGGAGGAGGAGGAGGGAGAGGAGGAGGAGGAGGAGGAATTATTTCACCCATCTTCAATGAATTTTCTCATACCTCTCAGGAGTTTTCAGAGATGAATATCTGAAAAATGCTTTGGATACATTGAATTGCAGCATTAGGCATGGTTAAATTTAGCTGAAAGCCTGAGTACAGTCACCTTTTGCTAAATGAGAAACTATGTGTGCAAATGGGTGTTGTGGATGTATCTCTCTGTGAAAACAAGCTGTTCGCCATATGAAAGGGTCAGATTTAGGTCCACCTTTCAACAAACTGCTTAATTACAATTTATTTCAAAGGATAATTTTGTGCAGCTCCCACACAATAACAGAGCAAGCTGTTGTTTTTCCAACGTTCACAGAGTAAGAGGGGACTGTAGGGAGGCCATTATAAAAGTGATTATTTTTAAAGTATAACCCATAGTGACTCTCCATTAATGTCTTCTGATCCTTTAATTAAGTTGATGGTGACATAATTTAGGTATGTAACTCTTTTATGCCATAATATATCTTTTTATACTTTATAGAAAGTCAACATTTCTAAACATGGGGAGATAAATTACCCATAGTTGTCAGTGGTATTTAGTTACACTCTGTTTATCAGTTAAAATTATATTATCATATTTAATACCCAGTCTCACTCTTTCACCTTTGCACGTGATGATCCCAATTATTCCTACAAATCAGATCAGCCTTGTTGACTTTGATAATTAAAGTGAATGAAGGGATGACTGCAATCTAAACAATTGTTCTCAAAGACATTGTAATTGCTGACTCTAATATATTTTGTCAGGATTTTTTTTTAGCTTGAACTGTGAAGCACCTGAACTTTAATGAAGCTTGGAAAGTTTTCCAGGAAGGAGAAGGAGAAGGAGAAGGAGAAGGAGAAGGAGAAGGAGAAGGAGAAGGAGAAGGAGAAGGAGAAGGAGAAGGAGAAGGAGAAGGAGAAGGAGAAGGAGAAGGAGAAGGAGAAGGAGGAGGAGGAGGAGGAGGAGGAGGAGGATCTCCCTCACTTTGACTTGGTGTCCAGTGTGCAACCCCTTAGATGACAGAGTGTTTATTTACAGCTACTAAATAACCTCCAGTTATTTGGAATCACTCTACACTGCTCAGAATTGACAGGTGTGCAAATTAGAGTGAATGTCACAAGAGGCAGAGAGATAGATTGACTAACTGGCTTCGCCTATCATGCAAAATCTAAATGAGTTTTCTTTGTTTAGCCTTACAGCATTGTGTGATCACAGACATTGCCACTTATCCACTGCTCTTTATGCCTGTATACAATGTTGGTACTCCACCTATTGTGGCTTACTGTGCAATGATGGCTAAGCAAACCATAGCGTACCATAAAAAGGGAACTATGCACGAAAGCCTCCCAAAGTTTATGCTAACAAAACTCAGTGGCAAAAATGCAAACATCATACTGCTGATTCATACAGATTGAGCTCTAAAATATATAGTCAGTTCTCATTGTTTTCAGATTCTGCATTTGTGAATTCACCCACTTGCTAAAATTTATTTGTAATCACAAAATCAATACTCGCAGCACTTTCACGGTCATTCACAGACATGCAGAGTGGCAAAAAAAATGTCCATGTTCCCAGCTGTGGTTTCACTATTCGCTAAGTCAATGTTCACTGTGACTTTATAGAATGTAACTACTACGAATAATGAGAATTGACTGTACGTGCTAAAGCTCCAGGGGATTAATCATTCCTATTGTATATAGGCTAACAAACAGAGATGAGCACCAGCCCCTAGAGTCAGACATGACTGTGCAGAGGAACCTTTGTTGTTGTTCAGTCATTAAGTCATGTCTGACTCTTCGTGACCTCATGGACCATAGCACGCCAGGCCTTCCTGTCCTCCACTGTCTCCCAGAGTTTACTCAAATTCATGTTCATTAGATCGGTGATGCTATCTAACCATCTCATCCTCTGCCATCCCCTTCTCCTTTTGCCTTCAGTCTTTCCCAGCATCAGGGTCTTTTCCAGTGAGTCCTCTCTTCGCATTAGGTGGCCAAAGTATTTGAGCTTCAGGTTCAGTATCTGTCCTTCCAATGAGCAGTCAGGGCTGATTTCCTTTAGGATTGACTGGTTTGACCTCCTTGCAGTCCAAGGGACTCTTAAGAGTCTTCTCCAGCACCACAGTTCGAAAGCATCAATTCTTCGGCGCTCAGCCTTCCTTATGATCCAAATCTTACAGCCATACATTACTACTGGGAAAACCATAGCTTTAACTATACGGACCTTTGTCAGCAAGGTGATGTCTCTGCTTTTTAATATGCTGTCTAGGTTTGCCATAGCTTTCCTCCCAAGGAGCAAGCATATTTTAATTTCATGGCTGCAGTCACCGTCTGCGGTGATCTTGGAGCCCAAGAAAATAAAACTAAATAAAAAATAAATAAGTAAATAAAATAAAAGGGGTAACCTTTACCTTTACCTTTATTGTATATAAATCATCACACAATTCTATATGCATAGACGTTATATTCCCATAGGCTGTCTGAAATGTGCATGGGAGAAAATTGAAACCAGCAGGCTCACAGAGAATTCACTCTGGTGCCATTTCCTAATATGTCTGGCCCTATCCAAAACAAGCATTAAAAATGGGCTTGGTGCAAGAAGAATGGAACTGTTGCTTTGAAGCTGAATCTGGAAGAACATCAATCTGATCCAAGGACAATCGAAGATAGTCAAGATGGTACACTGGTGATTGAAAGCATCATCTTAACATAAGGTGTACCATCTTTTCTGAGATGACAACTGTACTATTTTGAATAGAATGGAATTGACATTAAACACATTCAATAGGCTTATTATACAGTATCTGTATACATTTCCCCAATCTTTCACATTAACATATATGAGCCAGCAGCACATGTTGAAAGATGTTTGAGGAGTTGGGCACCCAATGTTTCAGGAACAGCAGACTGAACTTTCTTGTCATAGAACATAAAACCGTTCTGCCTTTTATGAAAACCAAATTAGACTAAAGAGAGTCTGGGAATTGCCTTCAGTGACTACTTTTAGGAGACAGAATCCTTTCATACTTCTCTGTCCTTGTTTACCCGAACCATTAATGATAACCTAAGGGAAAGACTTTGTCTTTCCTAATTTGTGGTTTACTTAAACATGATATACTGAATTAACCCATTTGGCTGGGTTTTCATACAACACTCTAAGCCACTAACTAGCTAAGTACATTTTAGCCTAGTGTGTTGTGTAAAGCTGATCATAAAGTTAAAGCATGGTCAGACAGAATTCTAGTAAAATGGATGAAGAAAGGATGGATGTACAGAATATTCTTACCACGCTGAACTTAATTTGAATACAGATGTAATTTTCACCTGCATGTGTCTTCACTCAGCATGGAATTACTCAAAGGGGATTTCCCATAAAGAAAGATGTGCTCTTGGGAGTTTGTTGTCAAACTCCTCCGAAGACATAAGAACCTTAAAGCAGAACAAAGAGCAAAAGTACACCAATACTTCACATTCTGATTTTTACAGCAGCATAAAATGGTCATCTTGAGCAGTGCTATCATAAAATTAAATCATTCGTTCTTGTCATTTTGGAGGGTCTCTTCTGACAGATTAAAAATTACATGGTGAAATGTAATTTCCTAAACTGAGGGTATAAGAAGAATTTGAAATATCTTCCTATTGCAGAGGCAGTTCACTAGGTCTGTCTTCTTTGTAGCAGTAAAGCAGAAATCACAACCAGGTACAATTTAACTCTGCTATCTGCCTTGCCGGTACAAGCAACACTTGTCTAAGAGGGCCACAGAAAATACTTGGAAGTGACAGTTACATTAACAAACCAAGGTTATGCTTCTCTTCTTTTTGGGAGAACTCTTACAGAAGCTTAAGTCTATAAGAAGTTAAAACTCCCTGCTTTAAAATCAAGACTCCTAACAAGTTCCATTCAATCAGTCATGCACAAAAAAGAACCATTAATCACAGTAACTTGGGTCTCACTGATTGTAGTGAGGCCAAGTCAAGGTGCACTGTGATTGTGAGATATAATCATCCTAACTGCTGAAGGGAATTCACACACACACTCACATATTGTAAAGGAATTTAGAGGTGACTTTGGTAAAGGTATGAAAGAGCTATTAAGAAAGGACTTCAATAAGAAACTACGCAGTCCAGAGCTTGAAGCAAGCGTTAGAAAGAAACTCAAAATAACCCCACCTTGATTTTGTTTAGTATAAAAAGAGACAGGGAGAAACATGGATAGGCTTTCAAGATTGATGTCAGCCCTTCAAGCCAGGCCAGCTCAAGAAACAGACACTGCAGGGATTCCAGAAATGCAACTTTATTGTTGTATGGTACAATAACAGAATCTTGAAAGCCAAGGTCAGTTCTAAATTCCAGTTCCATTGCGTTGTCAAGCTCTTGACAACTAACCTCAGTGAAAAGCAAGATTATTCCACAGTTTTAACTATACTTATTGAAAGGGAATGGAAAAACAATACAGAAATTTCAGCAACTGGATTAGTTTCACTTTAGAATCTAATTTATTTCTTATAGTTCGTTCAGTTTTTGTTTTTTGTTTTGTTTGTTTTTTTACTAAGGGCCTCCCTGTGAACTGGCAAAGAGGCTGTTCATTTCCTTGATAAGCAAGGAGTATACAGGTGGCCAGGATGGGAATATCAGACTCTGAAAATACTATTATATCCATTAAGGTTTACAAACACGTTGGAAAACAACCAACCAAAGAAACTCTAACACACTCTGAAAATTATATCTCAGCATTCTATTGGTTACTATAGTAGAACTAGCAGAATGTGAACATATTTGCTTCTCGCCCTCAATCTGCACTGTGTGACCCTGGGGGAAAATTACAAAAACTTTGTACTGAGGCAAAAGTCCCATCACAATACTTTGTTCTCACATTTCCTGAGTTTGTTTAGGTGCACATCCTCAATGGCTTTCAGAGCAAATGCCAAACAAATAAACAGATCCACAGTTTTGGAAACCAAACACCAGTCATTGGCGATCACTCGTAGCCGAGTAAGATTGTCTTCCAAAGGTAAAATTTTAACGGTGAATCCGTAAGTGGCTATAAAGGCCAATTCTGGATCCGCACAACCTCCCACAATGAGGGCATAGGTTTCCGGGTGGGAGACGGTCATGATGAGGGTTTGCCTGACGTGCCTTCCTTTTAGCTCTCTTCTCCTTTTCGCCCTGTACTCGTGCTTCTTCAAAGTCCATAGCGCCATTAATAAAGGCTGACCTCCAATTGAAACGCTCATGAGTTAGGGCTTCCCAGTTCTCAATGCTGATATTACATTTTTTTAAATTAGCTTTGAGAGTATCTTTGAATCTCTTTTGCTGTCCACCAATATTCCGTTTTCCATTCTTAAGTTGGGAGTAAAGTAGCTGCTTTGGAAGACGATGGTCAGGCATTCGAACAACATGACCAGTCCAGCGAAGTTGATGTTGGATGATCATTGTTTCAATGCTGGTGGTTTTCGCTTCTTCTAATACGCTAACATTAGTCCGCCTATCTTCCCAAGTAATTTGCAGAATTTTTCGGAGGCAGCGTTGATGGAATCTTTCAAGAAGTTGGAGGTGGCGTTTGTAGAGGGTCCATGTTTCACAGGCGTACAGAAGGGTTGGTAGTACAATGGCTTTGTAAACAAGCATTTTGGTCTCCCTGCGAATGTCCCGATCCTCAAACACTCTACGCTTCATTCGGGAGAAAGCTACACTCGCAGAGCTCAGGCGATGCTGAATTTCAGCGTCGATGTCGGCTTTTGTTGATAGATGGCTGCCGAGATAAGAAAAGTGGTCGACATTTTCTAGTGACACACCTTTAAGCTGGATTGATGGCGCTGCAGAGGGATTGGTTCGAACTTGCTGGTAAAGCACTTTGGTTTTTTTAATGTTAATCGAGAGGCCGAGCTTTTCATATGCTTCTGCAAAGATGTTTAGGATAGTTTGAAGATCTTCCTCGGAGTGTGCACAGACTACGTTATCATCAGCATATTGAAGTTCTATAACAGAAGTTGCAATTACCTTATTTTTTGCTTTCAGCCTACTAAGATTAAAAAGCTTTCCATCTGTTCGATATATAATTTCTACACCAGTAGGAAGTTTCTCTTCAACAAGGTGCATAATCATAGCGATGAAGATAGCGAATAAGGTTGGAGCAATAACACATCCCTGTTTAACGCCGGATTCCACTTTAAATGGATCGCTTTGAGAGCCATTGTTATTCAGGATTGTTGCCATCATGTTGTCATGGAGTAACCGCAAGATGTTCACAAATTTATCAGGGCATCCGATTTTCAGAAGGATGGTCCAGAGAGCAGTACGATTTACAGTATCAAAAGCTTTAGTCAGATCAATAAACGCCATGTACAGAGGGCGGTTTTGCTCCTTGCATTTTTCTTGAAGCTGTCGTGCAGTGAAGATCATATCCACTGTTCCCCTGGAAGGGCGGAAGCCATTTTGCGTTTCAGGGAGGATGTCTTCTGATACAGATAGGAGACGGTTTGCAATGATCTTTGCCAGGATTTTGCCTGCTGTGGCTAGAAGGGAGATGCCTCGGTAGTTTCCACAGTCTGTTCTATCACCCTTTTTAAAGAGAGTGATAATTATGGCATCCCTAAAGTCTGCTGGAATCTCCTCCCTCATCCAGATTTTTTCGATGAGCTTATGAAGTTGTTGTGTAAGTTCAGGCCCGCCTTCTTTAAAGACTTCAGCAGGAATCCCATCAGGTCCACTAGCTTTGTTATTTTTCATTTGTTTAGTGGCTTTACTGACTTCCTCCAAACTAGGGGGTACTGCAAGCTCATTTCTTATTTGTTTTTGCGGGATTTGCAAGAAGACTTCGTCAGCCACAGTAGAGTGACGATTAAGGAGATTGTAGTAATGCTCTTTCCAGCGCAGTGCAATAGACTCTTTGTCCTTTAGAAGTTTAGCACCATCTACTGAGCGTAAGGGATTTGTACCATGGTTTGTTGGTCCATAGATGGCCTTTATGGCATTAAAAAAGCCCCGTGCATCGTGAGCATCTGCAAAATGTTGGGTTTCTTGGGCTTTTTTTATCCACCATATGTTCTTAAGTTCTCTAGTTCGTCTTTGGACTTCTGCCTTTGCACTGGCGTAGATTTTTTTCTTAACGGCACAGTTAATATCTTTTTGCCATATCTGGAAGGCTTTCCTTTTCTTGTCAATAATATGTTCAATCTCACTATCGTTCTCATCAAACCAGTCCTGATGTCTCTTAGTCTGGTATCCGATAGTTTGTTCACAGGCTGAAATGATAGAAGTCTTCAATTTAATCCAGTGTTCCTCAACATTTTCAGGAAGTTCCATAGGCAGATGTTCCTTGAGAGTTGATTGAAAGCAAGCTCGTTTAATAGGATCTTGAAGGGCCAGTGTATTCATTTTACGCCTTGGTTTTCTTCCTTGGAGCCTACGATGAGGGACAATCTTTATGGCCATCGTGGATCGAATTAATCGATGGTCTGTCCAGCAGTCATCGGCGCTCGTCATGGCTCTGGTGAGAAGTACATCACGGCGATCTCTAGCACGGACAATTACATAATCTAAAAGATGCCAGTGCTTCGACCGTGGGTGCTTCCATGATGTTTTAAATTTATTTTTCTGGCGAAAGAGTGTGTTAGTAATGACAAGGTTATGCTCTGCACATTTAGTCAGAAGTAAGATTCCATTCGTGTTGCTGTTGTCAACTCCTTCTTTCCCAATGATCCCTGGCCACAAATCAAAATCACGCCCAACTCTTGCATTGAAATCGCCCAGGAGGATAATTTTATCCTCCTTTGGTATCTCTGATAAGATGGTGTCCAGCTGGGTATAAAAATTTTCCTTGATATCCTCATCTGCATCTAGTGTTGGTGCGTAAGCACTTAGGATAGTTGCCTGTTGGTTTTTGGCGAGTTTTATTCGCAGAGTTGAGAGTCGTTCGTTAATCCCAGTGGGAACTTCTGACAAGAGCTTCACAATGTCGTTTTTGATAGCAAAGCCTACCCCATGTATTCGTCGTTCTTGTTCAGGCAGTCCTTTCCAAAAGAAGGTATAACCTCCTTTTTCTTCCTTCAACTGTCCTTCTCCTGCTCTTCGAGTTTCTTGGAGTGCTGCTATATCGATATTAAAACGTCTCAGCTCCCTTGCAATAATGGCAGTCCTACGTTCAGGTCGTTCACTATCCATATTGTCTTGCAGTGTCCGTATATTCCATGTTCCAAAATTCATGTGTTTTTTACGACCGCTAGATGGTGACCCCACTGGTCGCGGTAATCCAGTCAGGGAGAAAATGAGGCAGACTATGTTTAGGGCACCTTTTCTAGCCCCCTCCCCATATGGGGTGAGCAGAGTGGATCCTAAATAGGGCTGCTCAGTCGTGGATACAGCTGCCGAACTACTCAACTGCCTCGATCCTTGAGTCAGGGCGACTGAATCCGTATCCACCGCCCATGTGCTGATCCATGACTAGGAGCTTCCGGATTACACAGTCCTGCCCCCGTTGCCATTCGTCAATCGCCATGGGACTTTTGGTTGTTTTGGGTTTGGTGTGGTTGGAAGACGCCTGTGCGTGAATTTGTTTTATGTGTGGAGATCGGTGCACAACGATCAGCACACAACCTTCACAGAAAAAGGCTCTAATCCAATGGCATGGATACCATGACGATTGGTGACCTTTTGTCTGCTGCAGCCTTCATCCGCCTTTGCAGCCGTTGTAACAATACACCTTGTTATCTTCCGCCTGTTCTGCCGTTGAGGACTTTCTTGGATCGTTCTTTGTCTGGTTCCTCCCCCTGGACCTTACCGCCATGGGTGACCCTGCCAGGAGTACATGACTCCCGACGGCTTCGCTCACAGGGTTCATTGGGAACACACACCAGTATACGAGACCTTGCTAAAGGACCCGAATCAAAAGTGTCCTGGAGGTAGCTTATGGAAGTCCATTGTTATATTTTTGGAGACAGAGTTCCTTGTTAAAAATAATAATTTGATAAAATCTAATGTTGCATCTCTGGAGGGTGGTGAATCAATGAGGAGAGGATCCCCAAGGATCTACTCACAACAGCCTGGTTACATCCATAGGAACAAAGGAACTAAGGGGTCCATTTGACTCCACATAAGGACTGCTGGTGGGAGAGCATATGAGGAAGACCCAAGAGAGTTCAGGCTTCTGGACTGTTATATGGAAGCATTAATCACTATCATCACTCTTGATTAATTTGGTTCTTGGAGGAAGAAAGTAAAAGAAACAGGACATCTTTGTTTTTCCAGAACACCATGTAATTCTCCTCCCTCCCACCATCTATGACTGCAGAGCCCCTCATTAACAAATTTGCAACATACACTTGGCCAGAAGAATTCATTGCAGACCTTCAAGATCCGGAATATATCTTGTGATAATTGAAGAGCTGGCCCATTATTGGTTTCTAGGTCTGAATATGTTAGTTGAGTCAGCAGCATGTTGGTGACCTAAAGTGCTTCAGGAAGTAATGAACTGGAGGAACAAACATTTGCAGTTACTTATGTTTCTGTACTACGTTTTTAAAAAGTGGGGGGATGGGGGTGAGTAACAGAATAAAATAGAAATTCTACTGCATTATGTCTACTTTCTTAACAATTTGGAAGCACAACCATTTGGTAAGAAGTTTGGATTGGAAAAAAAAAGGAAGTCTTCTTAAACCCAACTGACATTTATTATTTAATGATTTCATCATTGTAAATAGAACTAAAAATGATTGCATAGCACAGAATGGGAGCCACTGTATTCAGATACAGTAAGCATTATCAGCTACTGCTTACTACTAAGAGGAAAATGCTATCCACATTCATATTCCACTTGGGAGTTTTCCAAGGCAATAGGATGCTTTTAATTTTAATGTTACATGTTCTTAGGCACTGATCCCCAGTTGTAAATGTGTTGCAAAAGGGCCTGATTTTTTTTCAGATTTAAACTTCATTTTTTTCTCACAAAAGAACTGGAGATCTTTTGCTTTCACAGACACTTTTTCCTGTGCAAACTTGGCAAAGAATTAATCCCATTCTAGTATTCTTTTCTGAAATTGCTCCTCGGGGGAGGTGGGGTGGAGAAGGAGAAACAAATAAGAAAAGGAACCGGGGGAGGTGAAATTGTGCTCATCAAGATTTGCAGTGGCAGATTGTTGTTTTACAGAAATCCTACTGGGACAGTCCTTCTGGTATAGAGCATGTCAATAGCAGATGCATTCACAGATGCAATAGCCCACTGGAACATTCAAGGCAGCTGCATTTGGCAAGGTGGAAAACAACTTGAGGGACTAATTTGAAATGTCTCTGTTTATGTTATCCTTATATTCTTCCCCAGAGAGATGAGAACATATGCCCTTTGCTGGTGATCAAATACCAAAGCAGAAGTGAAAGAAGGAGTCAGTTTTAATCAAGAATTTATCTTAGATACACATGCTTGCTGGCCAGTTACATTAACTATGGAGCTCACAATGAGGGGAGGGAGAATAGAAATAAGTAGGAAAAACTAAAGATATGCTATCTTAATTCAGTGAGTCAATATAATTTGTTGAAATGCATTTTTAAAAAATTCTTCAATATGCAAATTTCCCATTAAAATCTGCAGCAACTCAGCCAATAACCCATTAATACACACACACACATACACACACACATACATATACACATACACATATGCACTCCCCTCCCATAGAATTTATGTATTTCATATATATGAGACACTGCTAGTTTCCTTGAGTGAAAACAGTTTTAAAGATGAGCAGATCCATCCATCAATCAATCTTTATTTCGGTCATAGACCAGCATAGAATTAATATGTCTATTAATGATGTTCCTGCAGCAGAGTGGATTGATGATCAATATCAAGTTTTCCACATTGTTGTTCTATGTTAGGCATAACTCTGCTCTTAAAACTGGCCCTTAAGAGTTGTACAATAAGCAAAAGAGGATAGATACAGTAAGTGGATTCTAATTTTGTGTATTATTATCTCAACATTGGGCAAAGTTTCAAATGAAGAGCGGATCATCCAGGTCACCAGACTGAGATATGAAAAGATTTCTGACCTCTGGTTACTGCCATTACATTATTATTTAGCATTGTGAACCAGCTTTCCATGGTTAAAATGAACTATGGCTTAGACGTAGGAACTCACATATGGGTGTCTATGGTGGGAGCAAATGATGAAGTATACATTGCAACATTGTGACACATATACCACCCCATCTGTATTTGCGTCATGACAATATACATAGGCACATAAGGTATGGAACCTGCATCATGATATCTCAACCCATATTTCATAACTTAACAATATCTCAGATTGCTGCAAATGCCCATGCACTCACAGTTTCAGTTTAATTCCTAAAGATCACAACAACATAGGTTTTATGATGAGGTTACAAAAAGTATGGCTGGAAGAACAAAATTGTCTTTCATGGTAGCATCATATACTGTATCCAACTATTGGGCTATAATTTAATAAGGTTGTACCCAGTTTGCTCCAGTGAAAAGTACTGAGTCTCATGAAAAAAAATAATAGTCACGTGATATGTTGCACATGTTAAACCCAGCACAACGATCCTATGTGCCTAGGAATTCTCATGTACACCCAAATATTATATATGCAACCTGTCCCAAAGGTTCTCCATGGAGCTCCATGTGTGCATTGGTGCCCTTGTTCAGCCTCACACGTGCACACACGATCTATGGTATACAAAGAAAAATTAGCATGACACATTCTTGGAACACAAAAGTCTGTTTTAGCAGCTTAGTTATAATTTGAGTATGTTTGCCAGAACCTGAAGCAGGAGAAGCCACAGCATTTTGGAAATGCCAGCTTACTCTAATCACTTTGACATTTCCAGTCATTAAAGTATGTTGTACTTGACTAATGCAAAATCCGTTTATTAAAAAAAATAAAGGAAGAAAGTATGCATCTCAGTGAGGGGTAAAACATGCCAGCTTTCATTCTCCTTTTGTGTAATATTGATGGCAAAGTGCTACATCTTATATAATTTGTCTTTCCCAGTTAAATGAGCCATTTACTTGCCAAGAATAATAGAGGGCAAAATAATTTTTTCCAGGTCTCCTTTTGTAAAAATGCTAAAGCTTAGTTAATAGCTCACTTACACATAACTTGGCACAGCCTCACACACAATTCTGAGTTCAGAGATGAGATACAGACTTCTTAGAAGCAGTTTCAGGGTTTTTATTACTCTACAACCTGCTAGTGAAACCTACCCCCTTTTCTCTTTCTTTGTGAGGGTCAGTGTGTAGGATTTGGGAAACTGTACTGCACTTCACTATATAACTATCAAAATAGTGGCTGTACATTATGCCGAGGTTCACATACCATGAGAAGCCACTATGTGTTTGACTGGTTTTGGTTTTGAGTGTTGTGGGAATTCACCCTTCAGTGCCTGTAAACCATGATATGTGGTTTAGCACAAAACAGGGATGAGAAAAGGATGGCAAAAAAGCCTCCAGACTGCATTACAAAGAGCCTGTGCAGACGTCAGGCCATATCACTACGGAAAGTGTTCTACTCCAACATACCAATGGCTTAAAACCTAAGCTGTCATCTTTCTACTTGCTTTGGAGGATCTGGCCTGACATGGCAGTGAAGAATCTCTACTTATTTGCCCTGGTGAGATGATGTAGCTTTGCTGCCTCTAGTTATTGTGTTTTGTGGGATGCCAGGAGGATTGGCATAGCTGATTGGCACGCATAGCTCCTCCTGGAAGATTCCTTCATCACTGAGTTTGATGGGGTGCCAAGCTGGATGGGTGTATTGATAACACCTGGCATCATTTTTATTATTATTTTAAGGAATGCTTTAAGTAAATTAAAAGGGGGGCAATTGTCTTACTCTATTTCTATGTACACCGTGGGGGAGCTGGGGATGGTGACAGCTGACAGGAAGCTCTGGTGTGGGCTGGTCCATGAAGTCACGAAGAGTCGGAAGTGACTGAATGAATAAACAACAATTTCTATGTACAGAGGGACAACAGCTATAGTTTCAGTGCTTTCTATGAAATCCTCCTATATCTTTCTAATATCCAGTACTGTCTTCTAAATTAATCCACAGCTACTTAAACTGGTTTAAGGCTAATTAATCTAGGGTCTCCAAACTCCAGTTCTTTCAGGGAAAGAAATGAGCCAGGCACACATGATACCTGCATATTGGCATGTCACTATTTCCTATCCATAATCTAATATATAGGCAGTTTGTACGTTTTTCTGTAGGCCTTCAATTGTACATACATACATACATACATACATACATACATACATACATACGATTTCATCTTCATCTAAGAAATATTCCAAGGCAAGGTGTTAGCCCAGATGCTGTATGGGGCTGAGATTTGGGGGTGGGATGAAAAGGTCATTGCCCAATTGGAAGTAGTCAAAAACAACTTTATAAGGAAGATCTTGGGCCTCCCCCAGGGTACCCCTGCTGCCTATTTAAGGATGGAGGTAGGGCTATCTTCCATCACTGTTAGAATACACCTTGCATTGTTGGGCCACTATAAGAAAAGAAAGCCTTCAAGAATCCCATCTTGCCAAACTCTGTTTTCTCCATTACACAGCTGGAAATCAGTGGACTAAACTTTTGTCACCCATTTTACAAACTAGAAAATAACTTTCCTTTGGAACAGATCTCATACACTGTATTATACAAGAGAGTTTCCAGGAGTTACTTTTAAAAGAAGGTTTTAAGAGGCCACATCTGACATTTTGGTGGGGCCGAAGTAAGCATGGCAATAATGCAAAGAAGGTAGGGCCAAATCATATTAATAGATAGAAGAAAAATTGGGGGAGAATGAAATCCAAGGGCTTGATAGGGTTATTAAAAATGTTTACTGGTTTTTAGTAATAGTAGATGGGGAGCTCAGTAGTCATGAGGGGGAAGGGGGAAGGCAGATTTTTCCACAGGATTTCAAAAGCTGTTTTGTCTGCTCCTCTCCTTCACACAATTTTAATGCCCTCTTTGACACCAGCTAGCTGATCCACTGCATTATAGATATCTGAAAGCTTTTAATTTGTAAGCCTACTCATCCATGACAAACCTCTTGAAAGACTGGAATATATGTAAGTATGAATCTAAATACAATTTGAAGTTTTTTTAAAGAAAAAATCCTGTACAAGAAAAGACTGGAAGAAGACTCATCCAATCGAAGAGAAGATGGATGAAGACTCATCCATCTTAAAAATGCAGGAAGCTGAGTATTTCTTAGCATATCTAAACAAAATCTATACCTAATCACGACATTAACCTAAACCAATTCTATCTAATGGACTGTACTGATCTAATACCTACCTACACCCCCAGGAGTTGTATGTGTAGATTAAATAAAATTGCTCCAACCAGAAATATAATTAAAGCACATTTATATTAATCCAGGAGAGCTAAAGAAAAGGACAATGATTTATGAGCAATATTGCTGGCATTTTGAAAAGGCTCAAAACCATTAAAACGGCGTAAGTAAAAACTATTGGTTAGGAAGGCAGCTGTAATTGGATGAGCCATTCTATGTTCCTTGAAGGCATGTGAGGTAAGGGAAGAATCAGAAGTAGGAAACAGCATATCAGCCCTTAAGCTGCTATTTCTCAAATGGGAAGGTTTGCAACTATAAAATAAACAATAACTTTCGTGAATAAATGGCTACAATTGTTATTTTCCTACTTTGGTAGCAAGGCATGGACAACTTTCATGTAAACACATGAAATCATTGTTGGGTTCATATATTGCTATTGCAGAGTTGCTTCCACTAATGTCATCTGGCTTTTTGCAGGCCAGTTATGGTAGCCTTGCACATTGCACAACCATGGCTTTCTCAACAAATCAAAGTTAATCGAACTATAGTTTACTTGGATCTGAGAACCCCATCACACATCAAACCCTGCTTGTTATGGTTTGGCAAAATGTGTAAACCCCGGCAGCATTTCTCTTATATAAATTCCATTCCCTCCACCACCACCACCACTTTCTAAGATGGCATAGGTCAATAGCTCTAATGAGAAACAAACTTACATATGCAATAGTATATTCTATGACTGTGTTCAGCCATTAAAGGCCATGAAAGAGACTTAGGCATGTTCTCATGATACATTGAACCACAGAGTAAGCAACCACTTTTTAGTTTATTGTGTTGCATAAAGTCAATGTGTGTAGTTTGTTTATGGTTAACATGCTGTGTGAACCATAGAGCTTATTTTTTTTCTTTTATTCTGAGAATCACACAAATTGTCTAGTTCAGCATCCTTCCATTCCTTCCCCCTAGTTTTTTTTTCACCTATATTGCTTCTAATGTAGCAGAGGCCCCCAACTGATTTCTAAAAAATCTAAATGAGCAACAGTAAAATAACGTATTGTTTGTTGTTGTTGTTCAGTCGTTTAGTCGTGTCCGACTCTTCGTGACCTCATGGACTGCAAGGAGGTCAAATCAGTCAATCCTAAAGGAAATCAACCCTGACTGCTCATTGGAAGGACAGATACTGAACCTGAAGCTCAAATACTTTGGCCACCTAATGCGAAGAGAGGACTCACTGGAAAAGACCCTGATGTTGGGAAAGACTGAAGGCAAAAGGAGAAGGGGATGGCAGAGGATGAGATGGTTGGATAGCGTCACCGATGTAATGAACATGAATTTGAGTAAACTCCGGGAGACAGTGGAGGACAGGAAGGCCTGGCGTGCTATGGTCCATGAGGTCACGAAGAGTACAAAGTGATATAATCCAACAAAATAAAACCAAGACAACTGTTGATTTTTAACACATGATTAGATTTCTTTTAGCTTTTAAAAATAATAAACAAATAAATGGATATTTCATGTTGAAATGAAATGTTTCATTATGTTCACTGATAAGCATTTATTTCATGCTGAACTTGCACTACTATAGGGCTTCATTGTAGTTTCATCTTGGTTTTCAGGTGTTTTCTGCCTTGTTTTGTTTTGTTTTTTGACTGATTCAATTTTTATTGGCGAAGGAGTGGAAATAGCAAGATTCCTTAATATGCTTTTTATTGTGACATGGACTATAATAATTCTAAGGTAAAGTGGCATGTTCCCTGTCCCTCTAGCATAATATATATTATTAAAAGTGCATATAAAAGAAGTGCCTATTGTATTGGGGACAGTTTCATAAAATGTCTGAAACATATATTAATAAAAGTTGCAACTGAAATTATTCTTATTAGTGATGGTTGCATTTAAGCTATTTTTTAAAAAGTTGCATGCTAAGAATGTTGCATACACACACAAAAATCTTGGCATGGATTGGACTGATCTGTAGATCCTAGGTCTTCACCACAGCAACATGTTTGGTTTTGTTTTTAAACTGGGGCAAGGTAGAGTGTACACTGTATACATTTATTTATTTATTTATTTATTTATTTATTTATTTATTTATTTATTTATTTAAATTTATATGACTGCCCATCATCTCCCCCAATCAGATTTACCCAGTCACATGATCTCTGATAGCTTTGGTGCAAAACTAAGCATGGATAAAAAGGCACACAGTGTGGCCTTGAAAATCATCTTGGATTTTTCTGTAACTGAAATACCCGGATCTAATCCAGCAGTCTAAACTGGCTTTTAATTAAAATAAAGGAAGTTGAGAGAACCAGCTATGGACCTTTTAAGTCATATGAAGTCTAGCCCTCACTGAGATGTTCAACTTCTACTTTAGCTTTAATACTTCATGCTAAAAATCCTTCCCTCCATGTTTAAAAGCAATCTTTTACCTCCTGGGAAATCATGTTGCTATATGAAGACAGAAAAGCACTCAGCTGCCATGATATACCTTTGACCTTAGTAATTAAGTAGGCTTAGTAGACAGCAGTGAATTGACAGTGATGGCAGTCCTCTAAAGGAGGCAATTAAAAAAATATACATGAATAGTTTAATTGGCATTTTCTAAGATATTGACAAAATTAAGACATTGGTTGCCATTTATGTTCCCTGTAATTTATATTGCTTGGCAGAAGATGCAAGAAATAGAGGATGCCAATGCTTTGAATGGAAACCAAGATCCAATTGTCAGCAGAATGATGGTGGGCTTTCAGAACAAGTGCCAATGGTGTGCAGGTGGTTTAGGCAGCACTAATTATAATATATAATATATAATTATATATTATATTTTTAATTCTTATTTTTGGTTACCTTTATAGGGATGCTCCATAATAAAACACTGAAACTGTCAACCTGCTCATGTTCTGAAGGATCTCAGAACAATGAACTTCTGTGCATTTGGGTATAAATATGTTATCCATTTATAACTTCCTCCGGGTAACTGTCTATTTCTGCACCTTAAAGATGGATAAAAGCAATAAGCCATGGAGTTGATAACTGAATGTTTTCATATTCCCTTGATTCAGAAGTAACCATTCTATACTAGATCCAGGGTAGGACATTGTAGTCATCAACCTGCCTACAACTTTTGGTTAATTCTGATGTAATGAGCATTCCCTTGTACCTTAGTTTCTTGCTAAATCTAGATAGTCCAACAGGGACCAGTGAAATATTCAGATATGCAGCAATATTGGTGGAATGTAACATGCAAGAAAATTACATGACATGAATAATTCAGGTGAAGCAGATTGAAATTAAAATAGACCCATTTTACCTCCACTTTTCCCCAGAAAGCTAATTTTGTTTTATATTCCAACTTGCATTATGAACAGAAATACACAGGTGTCAAGTCTTCCAATCCTCATGAAAAGTCACTTGCCAGAGGTAATGTAGACAGACAGAAGAGACAAGTGCTGTTTCATTTTAGTGTGTTTTGCTTGATCAAAAGGACTGCAGAATTCAGTAATGAATGAAAGTACAACAGGCAGGATAATTTTACAGGTGTATCCTTTCTCATCATTCAGAGCAGATGTTTCATATGGGAAACAGGCTACTTGTCACTCAGAGCTGACTACTCTGAACCAGGTAATATATTGAAAAAAATTACATTGTTTGAAGATTGTGGAAGACAATTGTGGAAAAATAAAGATGGAATCTAGTATTTATATTCATGTCCCTCTAAAGAAAGTACTTTAGCTGACTGAAAAGGAACCATGGTAATCTACCACTGTGAACATGTGTTGTTTTCAGTTTTGCAATGTTCCATCCAATGGTGTGGAATGGTAGATTTCTTTTTCTTTTCTCTGAAATGTTCATTTGCCCTTTCCAACCTCCTGTTTATATACTTAACATAAAAGTATTCACAGATATTCATATGCTTGTGCGCTTTCTAATGTACCTACTTTTATTCAAGTTTTGTCAGCCCTCCAAGGTAGACTAAACTTGGAAACCAAAGACACACAAGTTAATATTACTTTTATTATAAGGTTATAGTAACAGAATCTTGCAAGTCTGAATGTGCTTCTCCTCTGCCTCCCTTTATCTTCATGAGAACTAGGGAGGGTCATGTCTAAGATGCTTTCTCAAATTACATCTCTGCCCTGGACTCAGATTTCTTTTTATATGAATGTTGTCTTGGTTGCAGCTCTTCCTCCTGTTCCTCAAGGTTGTTCCTTCTCATTACAAATTTTTTCTAGTGTATGTATGTCTTCTATATGACTATTCTATTATAGATGGTAGTTTGGGTGTACTTCCATAAAATACATTTTTAGTTGTGATTTTCCCGCAATAAATAAATATTTATTTATTTATTTATTTATTTATTTTCCTGCCTTTATTATGTTTATAAATGTACATTTTAATACTTTTTTGGGGGGGGGGAGTTGCACATCATGTTGCAATGAAACCTGCTAATTCAGACACTGGGAAAGTACTTTGAAATGCTAATGAAAGATGCAGAGCAATTTGCGATAACAGCTATAAATGCACAGAGGGTTATGTAGAGTGTACAATGAAGTCCAAAACATACATTAAAAACAAATATAAATAATAGGAATCATTATCAACAATGGTATATCAAAGGTGCTATTCAGTTAATCCTAGAGCCAAATGCCAGCTGGAACAATGCTGTTCTGGCCTGTTTTCAAAAAGCTGCAGAATAGAGGCCATCTGTACCTCTGGAAGAAAAGGGCTCCATTCATCTATCTGAATTGCTGAAAGAAGCTGAATCAATTTGATTCAGTGAATGGATGCAAAAATCTATCAAATCTTCAAATCAATTTTAAGGCACCTAATTTGAATTGATGTGTTAAAATGATTTGGCAATTGACTTCAAAGTCTGATTTAGAGAAGTGATTTGATCAGATAGCCTTGGAAATGAATCTTCTGATTGAATCTTTGGACACACAGCTCTAATATCTAAAAAATGCATCATTATTACCTGATCTATAGCAACCTTTCTAAGATATGCTAGGCATCATATTTGATTTTAAGGAAATTATGAAATCGTATCACATATAATTTATATTGCACTTCAGGTGGTTCAGCCAAAGTCCAAATATAAACTTCCTATCTGATGCTGAAAGGGAGCAGACATTTTGGTGCCCCATGCCTAGTACTGATAATTACTTGATTGAACATATCATGACGAGTCAATAGGTGGAAGGCCATGTTCTAGGCAATATGCCGTGTCTTCTCCAATGTGCTACAGCATCAGATAAGACTAGGAAGTCAGATCAAGTCCTTTCCTTCCATCCTTATTCTTTCTGGGTGTCTCACTGTACCAGCCCTAAAAGGGAATACTTTTTACAATACCTTCAACATGTAGAGTTCCCTTCATGTTGGTAATAAATAAAGGAGCCACTATACCAGGACTTTCCAAAGTTTTCCCGTGACGACACACCAACCGCCCTTGGTGTGTCGCCGCGGGAAAACCTGGAAGTCCCGCCACCGCGGCAGCGCGCAAAAAGCCAGAAGCGCTGCTGCCGCTTTCGGTCTTTGCGCGCCGCCGCAGCTGCGACGCCTTCAGATTTTCATGTGTCGCCGCGGGAAAACCCGGTGCGGGTGGGGGCGTGCATGGCGGCGGCAGCGGCGGCAGCCTCCGTTAAAACGCGGAAGCACCGATGGTGCGCCGGTGCCGCCGACGCCGTGCACGCCCCCGCTGCCACTTCCGGGTTGTGTGGCGACACAGCCGACTGTGTGTGGCGACACACTTTTGTGTCGCCACACACAGTTTGGAAAGCTCTGCACTATACTGTTGAACTCCAACTGGGAGGAATTTTATGAAGAATGGAAGCATCATAGCAAAACAAAAAACTGTCAACTTGCACCTACATTCATTCAGCTCTTTACAAGAAGCCTTCTATGTGCAGTGTTGAAGTAGGTGATTCAGGCAACCCTACATTTCCTAATCCCATTTAGTAATCATATGGAATGCAAACAAACATCTGAACAGAGAATTGATATAAATAGAGGGGACAGACCCACAAAATATGTCAGGCCTTCCTGCCATTCTCAACTCTTCCCCTTCTTGAAAAGGAGTCATGCCACTTGACTTCTTTGCTCACTGGCTTCTTCCCCAACTCACCCTTTCTCTGCTTCTTAGCAAAAGGTTAAGTGTCACTTGGAAAAGAGGGGAGCAGAAGAAAACATTTCTCATTGGTTGATCTATTTCTGTGGAAGATAATTATAGGTCATTTCAATTAGTGGTGATTAAGTTGTAGATCACAATTTTGATATTTCCTTCCCATTTTATCAACTTTGTCACTTAGTTGCCGAAGAATAGCATAGCATTTCTTCCTACCCTTACATTTCTGACTTGCTGTGATTTCACTTAACATGTGAATTGTAATTCAGACAGTGAAATAGTGAAATGAAAGTGTGTGTTCCTCTGGCAAAAACACAACCAGGAAGGGGGAAATAATAAGAAATAAAGTGACAAGAGACTGATCTTTCTTTCAGTTGAGATATTTTCTGGATGGAAAGATTATTTACCTATAACTCTGAAAAGCTACACCTAAATATCTTCAAAGTTTAGCTCCTATTTATTCATTTCCTCTCCAGTCTGCATTAGTGGATTATGCTATTAATGAACAGCCAATACTATTATGATTATTTTTTAAAAAACATCCTGCTTTACTCTTTACCCTACAAGTGATATTGATTTGTACAACATAGAAGCATACTCCTGAGAGCCCAAAGGCCATACACAACCTTCAAAAATTTGTGTCATAATTGACAGAACCCTCCAAACATCATGACCAATTTCCAATGTTTAATGTGGCAAAAGGAGAAACTATTTAAACATATGACTGTCTGTCTGTCTCTGAATGAAATAAAAGTGAGATTTTGTCCTGAGCCCACTCCACAACCTTTGGGAGTATGCCTCCTCTGCATACCATTTGAAAGTTGAGTCTGCTTTAAGGAGTTGCAAATCAATGCTGTGTTCATACCTCAGTGCACTCTGAAACATCTTTTTACCTTTACATTTAAAGTGTTGCACAGCCCTAATCAATAAAGTTGATGCCAGAGGCAAACACTTCATGTTGCAGGAGGCCAGCTTTCCATTTATTTACTTATTTTTCATTAAAAGAATATTTTTTTTAAAAAAAGTCAAATGGGATATATTGGAACTACATTATCAATTCCAACTTTATGAGCAGATTCAAGAGGAAGATAAAAATTGCCAGGGGATGGGGAATACAATTTGCCATTTCCTTCTACTTCTGCATGCTATACTGAATTTGAAAAGCTTTTCTTACTTTCATGTAACGTGTCCTGCTGCAAACTCTTTTTGCTGCTGTACCTTTATGATATCCCCTTCATCTGATGCTGTCTAGCTGAAAGAGTTATAGTGTTTCTCCCTTTATTCTTACACTGGCAGAGTGATCTCCTGGTGACAGGATCAGTCCAGCTGCTATTGGCCACATTAAGCTGGTGCAGATGCATCCTCTCCCCTCTTGTCACTGGCCGCTTTCTTCCATGCCATTATGTTTGAGTACAGGTAGTCCTCACTTAACGACCACAATTGGGACCAGAATTTTGGTTGCTAAGTGAAGTGGTCATTAAGATTCCCCAATGGGTGTTTTTTGCTGGAAAATGGCAAAAAATGTCTGTTGTGGGTCTTCCGGGCTGTGTGGCCGTGTTCTGGAAGTTGTGGTTCCTAATGTTTCGCCAGCATCTGTGGCCAGCAACTTCAGAGGGCAGGAGCACAGACAGAAGTGAAATCTCTGTGCCCAGGTAGAGTGGCAATGTTTTGTTTGTTTTCTATTTATAGAGCTAAGTTATAGGAGATTTTTTGTTGTCTTGAAATGTTAACGAGTGGCTGATGAGCATGATTAGCATGTTCATTGTGAGAAGTATTCCCATGTCCTGATGGTTGGACTGAGTTCGTTGACCTTTTGCAGGCTGTTTTTTTCAGGACTGGTAGCCAGGTTTTGCTCATTTCTTTCTTCTTTTTTATTGTAACTGTGCTGGTGTTTGTGAATTTCAATGGCTTCTCTGTATAATCTGGTGTAGTGGCTTTTGGTGTGGTCTGGACTGGTGGGTAACACATTAACAGGATATGGACATTAACAGGAGGAAGAGCCCACAGACAGAAGTATCTTCTTCTCAAAGAGAAGACATAAAATATGAGAAGCATCACTGAGTAAGAATGACAGAGGTGTGCAATAACTTGCTTGGTACCACTCTACACTCCAAAGGCAGTTTTGGGCTCTAAAGCCAGCATATTGCTCAATTTATCATCTCCTTGGATACATTTTTACTTTTAACAAGGGACCATACATCTTACCACTCAGCAGTTTTTATAAAGGGATGTCCAACATGGGCAGGTGGTGCTTAAGATGCATCATGACAGACTGACTTTGCTCTGAATGTGGCAATGTCGGGAAGAAGGAAAGAAATGCAAACTATTGCTTGGGATCGAGAAGAACAGTATTATGAAGGCAGAGGCACTAAGGTGCTCTAGGATAAAGACGTTACAGGGAATGTGGCGTCTCCCTAATGCAATGAAATCAGATTCAAATGAAGACAGTTGACTTCTTAGTATCCTACTATATTTTGGGGAATAATCTCTGATTACAAAACCACCAGTTTAATATACATTTGAGAGTAATACAAGTAACATGCATATAAAAAGGTAAAGGTTCCTCCCGCACATTTGCAGTCGTGTCCGACTCTAGGGGCCGGTGCTCATCTCCGTTTGTTAGCCGAAGAGCCAGCGTTGTCCGAAGATGCTTCCACAGTCATGTGGCCGCATGACAAACACGGAATGCTGTTACCTACCCACCGAAGTAGTACCTATTAATCTACTTGCATTTGCATGCTTTCGAATTGCTAGGTTGGCAAGAGCTGGGGCGAGTGTGGGAGCTCACTCCATCACGCGGGACTAGGGATTCAAACCTCCGAACATGCGACCTTCCAATCAACAAGCCTGGCGTCTTACCCGCTGAGCCACCACGCCCCCTTAACATGCATATAGACTTTGATTGTTTGTCTATTTATGTATTTTTGTATTTATTAGGGTGAATATGGTCTGAAAATTCTTCAGAAGTGCTTGATTGAAGCGTTATACATTTCTGCTATTTATTAAAGCAACCCATCTCTTTTCAGCCTTCACTGTGGGGCTGCCTTATGAGTTGCATGAACTTTAATTATTTGATTTCTTAATGCTTTAGGAGTTTTTGTTTTCCCCAGCTTGCACAGAAGCCTGAAAAAAGTTTGATTGCTTTAACGAATAGCAGAGAGGTGCTGTCTTCACATGAAATCCAAAGCAGTTCGTTCAAATGATCTTTGAAACATGCCCAGCTTTACTATTTATTTCCCATCTTCTCTCCATGTGCATTCTCTCGGTCCAAGGAGAGAGAGGGAGAGAGAGGAAGTGGGAGTGGCCACAAACAGCTTCCTCAAAAGCATGGAAAGCTTGCATCCTAGAGCAGCCATCCATATGCTGATGAGGCATGCTGGATTTGCCAGGATCTCCAACAGGAGGGGGCTCTCTTAACAGCTGAAAAAAACTGGGACTGAACAGCTGGCCCCAAATCACCCAGAGTACAGGGACAAGGTAGGAATAAGTCCCACATTTTAAAAACTGCACTACACTGGCTCTCTCACTACATTAAGGTTGAAGCCCAAGTAAGAGACATTGAAATAATCACATATACTTTTCCTTTAATATCCCTGTCTCCCATCGCTGTCTTCTTCCTCTATCATTTTCCCTGTATTCAGTTTTAAAATGTCACTTCCTTGAGGTGGTGAATTATCCTTTTGTATTCTGCAAAGCTCCCATGCATACTGTTGGTATAATAGTACAACAACAACAATAGTGGTAATCAACACTAGTGCATGAGTAGCTGCAGTAGTAATACTCACATTTATCAGCCTGCCATTTGTAAAAAGAAAAAAAGCTTGCTGTGTATGTATGTATTCTAGTGTATCAACAGTCAAGGACAAACATCATCTCCCTCCCTCTTTTGTTGTGAGATTGTGATTATTAGTAAACCACCAATGCAGATGATCTATTTATTTAGGGCACTCGAGGCAATAGCAATAAAATACAGATACCATGTACAGCTATAATTAAAGCGCCAAAAACAAGATTAAACTGAGCTGCATTTTTGAATGAGTGATTGTCTCACAATGTTGGGAGCAGGATTAGAAAGGGTTGGCACAAATAATGAAAATTATCTATCATCCATCCATCCATCCATCCATATCTCTATCACACTAGAACTACCAAATCTGGATTGCAAAGGCCCAGGCAACCTCTCAATGACAACAGTGGGATGGAAAAAATATTTGCTGCAACTTTGTGGTTGTCTGAATTCTTGCAGGCCAGATCAGATAACTCTGGAAAAAGAGGAATCATAAATAACTGTTTTGCCTCCCTGCTTCCAGATGCTATAACCTATAGGGTTGTATAGGTTTTTGGCTTTGCATGTTTGGAAAAAAAATGCTTTGGACTTCACATGAGTACAGCACCACTCTGTTATTAGTTAAAACCACCTGGCATTTTTCAGGCTGCCATAAAAATGCTACTGTATTCAGGAATCCTCTCATTAAAGATAAGGTGGTTCTTATCTTGAAATAATTGAGCCTGAAAAAAAAAGTCTGGGAAAGGTTGGGCTGCTTAAAAGTATAGCAGAGAAGTGTTGTTACACTCTCTTGAGGTCTGGAGTTTTCTTTTTAATTACAAAGCAGCAGAGAAAAAACTTTGAAATTTCTTCTTGTTTAGCCCTGTGGCTGAGACCCTCAATCAGGGCTCAGTCCAATCTCCAGAGCATCACCTTTAAAAGGAAGGGGTAGTGGTGAGGAGAATAAAGAGATTCTATCAGGAATTTCCTAGGCATCAAATCTGATTTGAGAAACTGCTTTTGTATTGAACCAGCCACCATTTTGAAGCTTTACAAATAAATGATCATAACAACAACAGTGATGAAAAAAACATCTCCAGGTTTCACATTCACTTTTTCTGGCTCCCAATTAGTAAATCCCCAAATTATCTTTTCCTGCAAAGAGTAGCATGTTGTCTTCATTAAGGCCAACAACTCATTTGCACAACTTCAGGTGGTCCTTGAAAACTGAGGTAGGATGTCATGTTATTGAAAAAGGCTAAACATTAGCATAAGAGCTGTTTATTCAGCATTTATTCTCTGGAGCAAAATATGAATCAGTCAGAACTGAATGAATTACTTGGGCAGCAACTAAGCTGATTATTCTGGAGTGTTTGGTGCCAGCTGTTCAGAAATTAACACTGACATGTCATGAAGTAATTGCTCCTGAAAAGTCGTGTGTTTTCTTCTTTTTCCCTCATTTCAATAAAATATTTAGTACTACAACTTATTAACAAGACCTCAATACAACCAGTGAAGATAGGTTTTTTACAAAACATGCGAGCAATATTATTGTGTGGCTGTTTAAAGTATGTGATATTTAAATTTTCTTCTATTCCACCCCCCTTCAATCTGATACAAAAGAAAATGCTTCTGGATTTGTTTTTAAAGAAGAGAGAACATATTTGATTGTCCTGTTTTCACTGGACAATCATCACCCACAGGCTACAGTCTATTTAGCTACCAATACATGGACTTGGACTGGACATAGTGCCTAAGGAAATGACCGTGGACTTTTTTTTCTGATCAGGAAAAATATGTCTATGAAGGTTCCCAGTCATCCAGGTGGAATTGTCTGTAGCTTGAATCATGTCAACTGGATTTCTATTTTCTCAGTGGAAACGTTTCGCTCCTTATCCAAGGAGCTTCTTCAGTCTGAGCAAAGTTAGTAAGGGAATCCTTAAATATGTTTCTAGGTGGCTGTGTGACCTTGCACCTGGGGCTAGGTCATGGTTATTTTGAGATGTTATTTCTAAGTCCCTTTATCATCTAAAGGAGGACCGTTAAGATTACCATGCTGCTGTTGAGCTTGCAAAATGGTCTTAATCTTCCTAGGCACAGAAGACAAAGCAGGAAGGAAAATAGGGAAAAGATTGTGCCTGAGGCCCCCACCTCTATTCAAGGAAGGATTTTCTTGATTGATCAGGAAAAACTAATCCAGAATTAAATCCAGAATCAACATCATCATCATCATCCTGGATATTATTATTATCCAGAATTAAATCAAGAATTTTTACAACAAAAATTAGGCTCAAAAATTCTCTCTAAAGAGATTGTAAAAGAAACCTGAGAATGAGGCAGAAAAATAAGAGCCTCTTCCACCTGCCAGGAACCTTCCAAAAAAGTATTTTGCTTTTAATTTTTTTAAAATACTCCACATAGCAATTATAACTACATAGATTGATATTTTGGATGAGACTTCAGCCATAAGGAATTGAATCTAACTATGGAGTCCTTGGTGCTCTCTGAGTAGGCTGACCATACGTCCCGTTTTGAACGGGACAGACCCGTTATTTAAGCATTTTTCAACCGTCCCGTCGTTTTGATCAAAATCTCAGTTTTGTCCCTTTTTTAAACTGGGCGGGAAGGAGGACAGGAAGACAGGAAGGAGGACTGGAGCCGGACTTGCCATTGGAGGCAGCCCGGAAGAGGCCCTATCAGCGCGGCAACTGGAAGCCCAGTTGCCACGTGTGAACCCAGCAGCAGACACAGCACCACAGTCCACTCGGTTCCTGCCTCCTTACCTGATCCTACCGGTGCCGCTTGCTCCAAAGCTGAGATTGTCTGCCCAGCAGTGGTGAGGCCAGGGAAAGCAGGCACGGGAAGGTTGTGGAAAGAGAGTGCGGGGTGCGTGTGTGTGTGATTACTTGCTCAGAGTAATCACGCACACACACACACACGCATGCACCCCACACTCTTTCCCTAGCCTCCCCTTGACCAAATGCACCGGCACCTGTTGCAGGGAGGCTGGAGAAAGAGTGTCTGGGGTGCGCGCGCGCGCGTGTGTGTGTGTGATTACTTGCTCAGAGTAATCACACACACACGCTCCCCACACTCTCTTTCTCCAGCCTCCCTGCAACAGGTGCCGGTGCATTTGGTCATTTGGTCACGGGGAGGCTAGGGAAAGAGAGTCTGGGCTGCGCGTGCGTGTGTGTGCGCGTGATTACTTGCCCAGAGTAATCACACACACACGCTCCCCACACTCTCTTTCTCCAGCCTCCCTGCAACAGGTGCCGGTGCATTTGGTCATTTGGTCACGGGGAGGCTAGGGAAAGAGAGTCTGGGCTGCGCGTGTGTGTGTGTGTGCATGATTACTTGCTCAGAGTAATCACACACACACGCTCCCCACACTCTCTTTCTCCAGCCTCCCTGCAACAGGTGCCGGTGCATTTGGTCATTTGGTCACGGGGAGGCTAGGGAAAGAGAGTCTGGGGTGCGCGCGCGTGTGTGTGCACGTGATTACTTGCCCAGAGTAATCACACACACACGCTCCCCACACTCTCTTTCTCCAGCCTCCCTGCAACAGGTGCGGGTGCATTTGGTCAGGGGGAAGAGGATAGTCCTTCCTCCCCAGCTCGCTGCCTCCTTTAGCCTTCAATAAGGTACTATGGGAGGTTCCTTGCCAGGCCCCCTATTGTTGCCAAGAAGTTCTTGCCTTGCCTTGTCTTGCTGCTGTCAAGCCAAATCCAGACCCTTGCTAATCTGCCTTCCTGCAGACCTGTCTAGTCCAGTCCAAACTCCAGTGTGCCTTAGTTAGACCTTGTCCTATATTTCTAGTCTTGCGATATTGTCAAAGTTTGAGAATATGGCAAAACTAGAAATATATGACCAATTGGCAGCAGGGCATGGTCTGGGTCAAGGTTCCCTTTGACAGTCAATATATATATTTCCAGTCTCACCCTATTACCAAAGGGAACCTTGACCCAGACCTCGTGGGTGATCACGAGTCCTCTCCTTTCAATGGAAAATGGGAAGTAATACATTGCTGTTTTAAACTTCATATTTTAAAGTCTTATTTTATAGCTTAAAGTCTATAGCTTAAACTTCATGTTTTTTATAGCTTGAAGTCTACCCTTGCAATGCCAAAGACAAAGAGGAGAAACTGCAGTTTTAATGACAATCTCCAGAAGGAATTCCCATTTATTAAACTGGAGAGACTATGCAGTGATGGAACAAAAGTGGTATGCCAACATTGTAATATCCATTTTTCCATTGCTCATGGAGGTAGAAGTGACATCAACCAGCATCTACGTAGCCAGAAACATAAGGATGCTGAAAAGACTCTGGCTTCAGTTAAAAACATCAGTTCGTTTATGAGACGTGATGGTGACAGTGAAAGTGATAAAATTGCAGCAAGTGAAGCTGTTTGTGCTTATTATACTGTGCGTCACAGCCAAAGTTTTCGTGCAAATGATTGCATGTCGACATTGATAAAGAAAATGTATGAACCTAAATTTTCCTCAGCACGTACCAAATCAGAAGCAATAATTACTAATGTTTTATCCCCATACATATTGGGAAAAGTAATAGAGGATTTGAATAAAACAAAAAGCATTACAGTCAGTTTAGATGCATCAAACAAAAAAGACATCAAACTTTTTCCAATCGTTGTACGGTACTTTTTGCCAAATTGTGGTGTTCAAGACAAAATTATAGACTTTGTTTCCTTACCTGGTGAAACATCCGATCTACAGTGTGCTATGTTGAAGGAAGTCATTGACAAATTTGCTATAGAAAACAAAATTGTTGCTTTGTGTGCAGATAACACGAACACCAATTTTGGTGGTTGCAAACGACTTGGCAAAAATAATGTGTGGCGAAAACTTGAAACTGAACTGAAGAGGCCGATTATCGGTATTGGTTGTGGGGCACACATTATACACAATTGTCTCCAGTGTGCTGTCGACTGTTTACCAATTGACATTGAATGTTTTGCAGTAAAAGTATACAAATACTTCCATATATACACAGTTAGAGTTGAAGAACTGAAAAACTTTTGTGACTTTGCAGGAAACAATTACGCTAAATTGTTAGAGCATGGAAATACAAGATTTTTGTCCTTGGGTCCATCAATTGATAGAATTTTAAGTATGTTTGATGGGCTTACTTCTTATTTTCTTTCTCAAGAAAAATGCCCTCTTATGTTGCGAAAATGGTTTGAAGACCCCTGCTTGAAATTGTGTTTGTCATTTGCAAGAGATCAAGTGCCTATGTTCCAAACATACATTAGTTCGATTGAAAAAGATAATATTTCAGCTACAGAAGTAGCCGTAAACATTGAAAATCTTGCAAACAATTTAGAGTCCAGAAAAAGTGAAGCGTTTGTAACTACTGATGTCAAAAAACAAGTGAAAATGTTAGTAGATTCAGGAGAAATTAATGAGGCTAAGTTTTTTGAGGTAGTCGAGAATTTCTATGAAACCAGCTTAGAATATATCAAGTGGAAACACTGAGAAGTTCAAGTGGGTGCTACTGAGGAAGACACCTGAATGGAAAGAAATACAGGACAGCCTGAACAAGGAACTCATCACACGCACAGAAACAGAAAAAACTCGTGTATTCGATCAGTGGACCCTTATAAAATCTATAATTGTGGGGCAGTTGGATACATGGAATACAGAAAACATCTCTGCATCTGATAGATGGGTAAAGATTTTTTCAGAAATGAGCGAAAAATGCCTAGACTTTCAAGCCTTTTGTAATATTGTAGAGTTTATTCTTTGTCTTCCAGGAAGTACAGCACCTGTTGAGAGAATATTTTCTGTTATGAACAGTATGTGGTCAAAGGAGAAATCTAGATTAAGTGTTGATACAATGAGGGCTATGTTAGTTGTAAAACAAAATTGTGTCATGGAGTGCGAGAAGTTTTATGATAAGTTATTGAAAGACCGAAATTTGCTGCATAAGATTACTTCCTCAGAGAAATATTCATGGTACGATTGTGGTGAAATACAGTCCCCCTCTACATCTACCTAAATTTTTGTATGAGTTCTGTCACTGAAGAATAATTGTTAGCTTAATATGTTAATGTAATAAAACTTTTTCATTTTAATGAAAACAAAAATCGTTTTATATAAACAGTAATGTGTTTAAGCAGGGGTACCCAACCTTTTTGGCACGAGGGACCGGTTTTGTGGAAGAAAATTTTTCCATGGACGGGGGGGGGGGGAGGTTTGCAGGCGGGAGCCAATTGGGTGGACCGGGGCAGGGTTTGCTGGCGGGAGCCAATCGCACAGGCGGGGGTGGAGTTTGCAGGCGGGAGCCAATCACGTGGACTGGGGGCGGGGTTTGCAGGCGGGAGCCAATCGTGTGGACCGGGGGGCGGAGTTTGCTGGTGGGAGCCAATCACATGGACCAGGGGGCGGAGTTTGCAGGTGGGAGCCAATCACGCAGATCGGGGGTGGCTTTGCAGACAGGAGCCAATCACGTGGACCCAGGGGGTAGGGACCCCTGTCCTGTTTTTTCCATCCCAATGTCCCGTTTTTGTCTCAAGGAAATATGGTCAGCCTATCTCTGAGCCTTGTTGTTTTCTTGCAGATGTTTCATTGCCAGACTAGGCAACATCTTCTACCCACACTAACCAAGTGCTCCATTACCAAAGCAACAATCCAACCTCCCACAAGACAAGCTGTGTAAGAACATTATTCAGACGAGCACTAACACAATAATGCACTGCAGCACCCAGAACACCAGAAAAAGGAAACAGATAATCTATACAGCATATTCCAGCAAACTGGATACCCACGCAACTTTATCAAAAAGTGCCTGACCACCCAACCCACTACAACACAACCAACAGAAGCTATGAAAAGGATAACACTGCCATACATCAGAAACATCTCAGAAACTACCAATAGACTGTTACAAACACATGGCATCACTGTAGCACATAAACCAACAAAAACCCTTCAGAACATCTTAAGTAACCCAAAAGACCCAGTAGCCCAAGAAGAAAAAACAGGAGTTATCTACAACATACAGTGTAAGGACTGTAGCAGCCACTATGTAGGACAGATGGCAGAAGACTAGCTGAGCGCATCCACGAACACCAACTAGCAGTCAGAAGACACAATGAAAACTCATTAATCTCACAACACATGGACATACTTTCAACTGGGAAACTGTGAGCATCTTTAGCCAAGCCAAATCCAAAAAATGCTAGAGAATTCCTGGAAGCTTGGCACTCAGACAAAGCAGCCATCAACAGACACATAGAGGTAAACAACGTTTACATACCACTCATAAGAGACAATAGAAAAGCCAGAAGACCAGAACACCTCCTTGCCAGCAGTCAACACCAGATATGCAAAGATTAACACCAGGATTAGCAACAAAAGAACAATCAAACAGCATAATATACCCTAATCAAGGAACTATTAACTCAGTCAAACAACCAAGCAGCAAACAACAGCCCAATCAAGGAACTCCCAAGGAGTGAACAACACCTCCACCAACACAAGAAGGACAAGCCATGGTATATAAACAGAGAGCAAGTCCCACTCCCTTTTCGCACTGAAGATGTTGCCTAGTCTGGCAATGAAACGTCTGCAAGAAAACAACAAGGCTCAGATAGCACCAAGGACTCCACAGTTCAAGCCTGAGCTACAAATATTCTCTTCGATTGGAATCTGACTATACTTCTGCTTCCATAAGAAACATGGTCATTATAGTGGATTCCCACCTTGCCATCTTCAGCCTTTACACAGCTCCCCATGTAGTTAAAATACACAAAGCAACAGCAAGTCATTTCCCAACAACTGTTTAAGAAACTGATGATTTAAAGTCTTTCAAATTATGCCAATAATGACTTTAACATTGGAAAAGGAACATGTACCAATGAGCCCCACTGTGCAAAAGGCACTCTGTTCTTTCAGTCCTATAGCCTTATTTCAGAGATGGACAACTTCTGTCATAGCTGAACTGTATTTGCCACAAGTACAGAAGCAAATATGCCAAAGGTGAAGTATGATGGAAGTTGGAGTCCTATGAAATCTGGAGAATCATACGCTGCTCCCCTGTGTTCTATCTGAAAGTCTCTCCAGGCAAACCCATTTTAAAAATAAAGAGGGGACAGCAGAGGCATTAAAGTTACCTGCCAACAGCAGCATTTTCAAGGAAGGATTTATATTTGAAACGTCTACAGTTGTAGAAAAATAATAATAATAATAATAATAATAATAATAATAATAATAATAATAAATGCAGTGTATGTATGTATGTATGTATGTATGTATGTATGATGTGTGTGTGTGTGTGTGTGTATGTATGTATGTATGTGTGTGTGTGTGTGTGTATGTATGTATGTATGTGTATATATATATATATATATATATATATATATATATATATATATATAGGTAAAGGAAAGGGAAATGTTTCCCCACACAGTCATGTCTGACTCTAGGGGCCGGTGCTCATCTCCATTTCTTAGCCGAAGAGCCAGCATTGTCGGAAGACGCTTCCGCAGTCATGTGGCCGGCATTACCTGTGCGGAACGCTGTTACCTTACCACTGAAGCAGTACCTATTCATCTACTTGCATTTGCATGCTTTCGAATTGCTAGGTTGGCAAGAGCTGGGGCGAGTGCGGGAGCTCACTTCGTCACGCGGGGCTAGGGTCTCGAACCTCCAAACTTGCAACCTTCCGATCGACAAGCCTGGCATCTTAACCGTTGAGCCATCGCACCCCCTTAGTGTGTGTGTGTGTGTGTGTGTTTGTGTGTGTGTGTGTGTATACATATAATATATATATATATGTATATATATGTATACATATATATATATATATATATATATATATATATATAATATTTATATATATAAAGAGAGAGAGAGAGAGAGAGAGCAAGCATTGGATTTATTTATTTATTTGTTTGTTTGTTTATTTATTTATTTCTTGGTACATGTGATGCTACACCTTCCTTTAAAGAATAAACTATAGCAAACTTTTTTAAAATTTCCACTTGTACATTGATAAAGAAGCAGACACAAATAATATGCAAATTTGCCTTTTATTTTGTCCTCCTCTTCGATGGTACAAGTGTTGTAAATCACCCTGGGGAAACATTTATTGCAAAGGGCAGCATATATATTTTAAATAAATAAATCAGTAGGAGTGACACAGGCCTTAATGGGTAAATGCTTCTAAAACATTTCCTAAAACATTTTTATTATCTTTGTTGACTGCCGCTTTAGTGCAATGTTCTTTGTAAAAACAGGGCTCTTCTTACTGGTTAGTAGTGCTGTGCAGCCCTTTGGAACTGAAAGGAAAGAGATCCAAAGGATCATAGGGGGGTGTTCACATGTATTCAAAGCAGTTGCATCTTTTCTAGGGATAGTAGATTTTCCCTGCACAGTTTCAGTGCAATCCCAAGAACAGATACGCTTGCTTTAAAGAGTTGCAACAGCCATTTTTGTCTCTTCACATCCAAAACATGGCATACTCCAACTGGCCCCCTGACTGATCCAACAACAACAACAACAATAATAGTAATAATAATTTACTATCAAGTCACCTTTTAACCAATGACAACCAGCTCCATTGTGACATCACAAAGCTGAATCCGAGAAAGAACTGAGCTTTCACTTCATTTTCAAATGGATGGACAAATATCATTGGTGATCACTCGTAGCCGAGTAAGATTGTTTTCCAAAGGTAAAATTTTAACAGTGGATCCCTAAGTGGCTATAAAGGCCAATTCTGGATCCTCACAACCTCCCACAATGAGGGCATAGGTTTCTGGGTGGGAGACGGTCATGATGAGGGTTTGCCTGACGTGCCTTCCTTTTAGCTCTTTTCTCCCTTTCGCCCTGTACTCGTGTTTCTTCAAAGTCCATAGCACCATTAATAAAGGCTGACCTCCAATTGAAACGCTCATGTGTTAGGGCTTCCCAGTTCTCAATGCTGATATTACATTTTTTTAAATTAGCTTTGAGAGTATCTTTGAATCTCTTTTGCTGTCCACCAATATTCCGTTTTCCATTCTTAAGTTGGGAGTAAAGTAGCTGCTTTGGAAGACGATGGTCAGGCATTCGAACAACATGACCGGTCCAGCGAAGTTGATGTTGGATGATCATTGTTTCAATGCTGGTGGTTTTCGCTTCTTCTAATACACTAACATTAGTCCGCCTATCTTCCCAAGTAATTTGCAGAATTTTTCGGAGGCAGTGTTGATGGAATCTTTCAAGAAGTTGGAGGTGGCGTTTGTAGAGGGTCCATGTTTCACAGGCGTACAGAAGGGTTGGTAGTACAATGGTTTTGTAAACAAGCATTTTGGTCTCCCTGCGAATGTCCCGATCCTCAAACACTCTATGCTTCATTCGGGAGAAAGCTACACTCGCAGAGCTCAGGCGATGCTGAATTTCAGCGTCGATGTTGGCTTTTGTAGATAGATGGCTGCCGAGATAAGAAAAGTGGTCGACATTTTCTAGTGACACACCTTTAAGCTGGATTGATGGTGCTGCGGAGGGATTGGTTCGAACTTGCAAATAAACACTGATGTGAGTAGCACACTTTGCATGGGGAAAATGTCATGAAATTTGCCCATCTCTCTTCATTTTGGCTCACCCATAGGAGAAAATCATAGGATGCTAGTACCATTATTTCATTGGTTCAACATTTCTTTTATCAGCAGTAGTTAGGGTAGGATAGAGAAGTTAACAAGAAAAAATTATTCCTTTAATACACTTTTTTTGGAGGGGGGCGTTCTTTCGAGTCAATGTTGACTCCTGGCAACTGCCTGGACTAGTCCCTGCAGTTTTCTTGGCAAGGTTTTTCGGAAGTGATTTGTCATTTCCTTCTTCCTAGGGCTGAGAGAGAGTGACTGGCCCAAGTTCCCCCAGCTGGTCACAGTCTCCCAGTTTCTAGCCTGATGTCTTAAACCACTACACCAAACTGGTCCCTAATACACAAATAGGGACAATATAATCAGTAATGAAAGCCATCATTGTCCCACTCCACCCATTTCATTCCTCCTAACAACTCTACTGAATGAACATTCTGTATCTCCACCTTTAAATTTATTCTTCATTTGAAGACTTCCTCAATGTTTCTGAAAGCAGTTTAACCTTGAAAATATTGCTGACCTCATGGAAAAAAATAAAATAAAATAAAATAAAATAAAATAGCTGTGGTTTATTCAGAATGCAGTAATTAATTTTCCACAGAGAGTGAAATCATTTGGCCTAAAGCAAAATCCTTCTGACATTATTAAATGTCACAGTGCAGTTAAAGCACAATTATAAACTAATTCTCACAATAAATCTCATTAGTTTCTAGAGGCCATATGAATAAAGTGAAAGGGAAAAATGTTGTGGTATTTGAATTTCATCTCAGCTTTCTTAAATAAAAAGTGCATTTTATATATATTCATATATATGTTCATATATATATATATATATATATATATATATACACACACACACACATATACATATATATGTATATACATATATACAGTATGTATACATATACATATATACATGTATTCATATATACAGTATGTTCATATATATATTCCTATTCCTATATAATACACACACATCCACATATGATTGCACACTACTTGTACTGTCTCTTTTATCATTGAGAAGCCAACTGATGAAAACAGACTTCTATGCCACCTAGAATCATAAATGGCATAACATAAGTGGCAGCTTTGTCTTTTTCACCATGTAGTGTTATCATTATTATTCAGCCAAAAATTCTTAGAAAATAATTAACTAACACTGATAACACTGCTGATAACTTTGGGGTTTCTATATGGTGGCTGCAATTTGTCTCAGATAGTTCCACCAACCAGATCCAACACTTCACATTCAAGTGGCATTTAAGGAAGTCAGAATTTGGTAATAAGATGCAAATGAGCATGAACCCTTGAATCATTGCTACTTTCACCAACACATTTTGTAAGACTGCAATGTCAGCACAATTTTATGATCTCATGAGATTTGGGTTAATTAAAAAACATGGTGGACCACACAAGCCATCATGTAAGACAGCATGAAGGTGGCTTGTATCTGAAAATGTAACTAATGCAAGGGACATCCAAAATGCAGAAAGGGTAAATGTATAAAATGTTAATTATTGGTTGAGGTTCATCTGAGTTGCTGCCCTGCAGCTGCAATTTTTATAAACTCCCCCCTTCCCCACCCTGGGAGATAATTGCCCATGGCTGGAAGCATGATAGGCTTTATGAAGCATCAATCAGAGCATTGTTCTAGCCAGCCAATCAGGGTCTTAAAGAGAGACCTTCATTTGAATGTTTATAGGTATATAAGAGCTTTGCTGGGAAGAAGCAATTTACAGAAGGAGTTGGGTAGCTGATCTAAGTAAAACTGAAGCCAAACTATGGCTGCTATCAAAAGAAAATGGAGAAACCAAAGATCACATATAAGAAAGAACCCACAAAAACAGACCAGAAGGAGGAAGATCCAGGCCAAACAAGGGAGAAAAGCAAAATCAAGACAAGTTGCAAAATATGTGAAGAAAAACTCCAGAAAGAAGAGTTCCCACAAACATAAGGAATTGCCATTAACCAAAAAGGCTAGAGGAATCCTTAGCTCTTGTGTGGAAGGACTTTGCAAGGCAATATCTTCTGAAGCTGACCACTTGAGGAAGGAAAAATGCGAACCCAAAATTAGCCACAAAGTTCTATTAGCTGCCTTGGAGCAGTCTATGTCAAAAAAAAAGCTCAGGCACTCTGTGACCCCAGGAATCAAGAAAGTAAAAAAGAAGAAGCAGTCTTCTGTGGATGTTGCCAAAAAGGCATCTAGCTTATCTGAACAGCAAACTGAACCAAACCAGAAACTTCCAAAGCAATGCAAGCAGTCAACATTCCCTGTTACCGAATAAGTGTTCGTAAAAACACGTTCCTCCCTTCTTTTCTAGGAGACAATACAACTGGCGTAAAAGAAAAAAGAAATCAGAAGAAGATGGAAGGGAGGAAAACAGCCTCATGTTTGTCTTCCAAATGTGGTAACTTCATCATAAGGTATTGCCTAGAGATGTCAACTTTTTAATCCCTTGATTGGAAGCTGAGCCACCAATATTTGGAGGATGTTCTAAAAAAAAAAGTTAAGTTCTTCATCTGATTTGTGACAAATCAGATGCTAGATTATGAATGAATGCTAGACATTACACTTGAATGGTGAGACATTCATTCATGGCAAGAACAATCAATCATATCTGAGCCATTTGGAAAATACTGTCTTTAAAATATCTCCCAAGGGTAATAAAAATGTTCATCTTGGCAATCAAATCCAACAAGTTCAATAACCGTTTTCTTGACTTTGGATTTACACATTATTGGGGAAAATGTGAAGTAAGAATGTATTGCGTGCATAACATTGAAACCAATTAATAATACAGGTTGATTCATTTCTTACAACCATCAGATATGCAGTCCTTTGGCATGAGCAAAAACTTTGATTATAGCAATACTGCTCAACATGTCTTTTCAACCATTTTCATCACTTTAGGGTTAGGAGTCAATAATCTGGGTTTACTAGAACTATGTGAAATGCTACTAAAGAGGGTATATACTTTTGAGTTCTCAAAAGCGCTTCATCAAAGAAATATTTTATATTTTTATATTTAATTTTAATATATTAGAGTGTTTTATTGGGTTGTTTTAATTGTCGGATTTTAATTTTTGTGTTTTGTAAACCGCCCAGAGTTCCCTTGCGGGGAGATGGAGCGGTATATAAATTGAAACATAAATAAATAAATAAATAAATAAATAAATATGTAATTTATGGCCTGGAGTTCAACTTCAGTTTAAGGAGAGAGGTAGTAGGATGAATGCAGTGTTAGAACTAAGTGTTGTAGGTGTGAGATTATACTTGCTGTCTGAAGATAAAGCAAATGGAGGTTCCCCCAGATCTAAAAGGCCCTCATGGTCTGACAGATAACTCTAACCATCTAGATTTTATTCTATTTATATTTTATTGTTATTTGTATTTGTATTTTATATTTATTGTATCTGTGGTTTGCTATATATTATTTGTGGTTTTGTTGTAAACCACCCAGAGTTCCCCCTTGGGGGCGGGGGGCGCAGATGGACGGTGATAGAAATTTTAATAAATAATAAATAAATAAAAGAAAAATAATATTAGTGCCCAATCTATGTCCAGCCATGAGGACGAATATAATCACCTTGGCTCGGCAAAGCACATAAATAAACAAACTTAGAGTCATTTTATGACCAGTGATAGAGAATAATTTGGATTGGTCGACTAGGTAGAAAATCAATCCAAATTATGTAGAATTCCCTACTGGTCTATATCAAATTGAGGAGATGTGCCAGACCTGTACTACTGGGCCAGCCCTGTACTACTATCTCAGAGTTATTTTATTTTATGCCATTCCAGGATTGATGTGTTTATGTAATGGACTCTGGAAAGAACTGTGATCAATTGTACAGCAGTTCACACAAGACAGGACATGATCACTAACCAAGGAAAACAGTGGAAGGAATTATTTAAAGCAATTTAAAGCAATATATGGCATAGTCCTGTCAAAATCAATCTTGGAAAGAGCTAAATTTGCAGTCCATGGCAGGCTGATGTGTATTTATGGGATAAGGCAGATTGAGAGCTCTCAAGTGGTTGATTTTCATCTGATCTGATATTCCCCTTTCTTGGCATATGTACACTATCTAAGATGAAGAGCAGGGAGGTACAGCTTCACTTGTCCATTTTTTTTAAAAAAAAGAAAGTACTAAATAAATAGGAAAATTACAAGAAAGCAATTAATATGTAGAAATTTTCACCAACCTGGTTGCTCCACCTGCCAATTCGAGTAACAACACCAGCAATCCAGTTTTATCTGACTTGTGAGCAACAGACATATTGCCTTTCTCTGAAATGTTAAACCCTAACCCTTTCAATGACAATGAAGAGGCAAACAGCATTAATTTTGTACGTACCAACTGAAAACGTAAATCTGTTGAGTTTGATGCCTTATAGGATTTCACTCTGAAACTTTATGAGACTCAGGCCAAAGGTTCTGAAATGGATTCTGTTGTGGTGTGGACAGCAACACTATTCAGTGCTGGCATCCATCTTTCTCTGGTCTCTTAGTCAGATGTATTTGAGATGGTTCTGAGAAATAATATATGTTTCTGAAAGTTTGCAAAAAAGCTCTTAGGTTAGTGAAAGTCATGATCAACAGCAATACATTTTCATAGATTTAAAAAAAAAATCTGTTTTCAGGGACAGCAAAATAGACCAGGCTTACTGTATACTGATTTGCATATCCCTACCTCCAATATCGCACTTTGGAGAATAGAAGAGAACAGACTGTATTCTCCAGAAGGATAGAGTTCACTAAATTTTGACACAGAATAGAGAGCAGAAGTGGATCCTTTCTTGTTGTGGATATTTTTGAAATGGTACAAACCTGACAAATGGCACTCGGAGAAAAAAACATTGCTTTTACAGATTTCATTTAATGGTACTGAAAATTGTTCTTATAAGATACATAATGACACCACTTTAAAACTAGTTGTTATTTGCTATTGCCCTTTAGTAAATATCATGCTTTGGGGATCCAGCTGCTTCACTAAATGACAGCTCCTCCCATTCAATCATTTTTCCCCGTTGGAAATACTTTCCCAAGTCTCTTAGGTGGTCCTTCAAGTTAGCAACCTGAATCAATAATATTCCCAAATGTACACTTTTCAGACAAGGAGAAAAGCAATTTGAAAATGTAGCTCTCTGGTCATGTGAAGCTTCTTTTGATTCGTAATGAGCTGTCAAGATTTTGGAGCAGGTAATAAAACTAAGGCTATTCATTTGGGAGGAGAAAGCATGAGCTTCCCAGTGGATGTGGACACCACCAGGATGACAATTCAATAAAGGAAGCATTAACCCAGTGTTAATGCTGGGTTAATGGCAATGGAAAAAAAGATTGCTTCAGCTAATAAATCTGCCTCCTGTGGGATCTCCTGACTTAGAGGCAGGGTAGTTCTGATTACTGTAGGCTGGGGTCAACAAAAGTGGTTAGCGTTATCCATTGTGTTCTGCTACATAATGAAACATGCAGATGAACACTGTTTATGGATAATGCAGACATTTGGCTTCATCCATCCAGCGAATCTTACATCAAGGTAAATAAGTTGTGGCACTCCAGATATAGCTGAATTATATTTCCCAGGAACACCCGCCAGTAGAGTCTCACTGAGGAATGCTGGAAAGAATATATGCCTGAATGACCAGAAGAGTAAGAACTAGGGCTGTATGAGTATCAAGTTGGGCAATCAGATTCAAAGATGAGTTGATTGAATCAACTTTCCAAATGAACCCACAAATTTCCTTTGAATTATCAAATCACATGGTTTCAAGTGGATTTGGTTTGATTTGGAATGATTGAGATATCTTTTGCAGATGTGCACATGCATTTTTATCCTCCAAATTTATCATCCAAAGTGTAAACCCCTCCCGAGACCCACCCTTGCAATCACTGAGAGCCAGTGTGGTGTAGCGAATTCGTTTTTGAACTAGGAGAGATCCACTTCCTAGTTCACCCTGAGCCATGGAAACTCAGTGGGTGATCTTGGGTTAGGCACTCTCTCACTCCAACCTACGTATCTCACACAGTTGTTGTTGCAGGGAAAAATAGGAGGAAGGTCCTCCATGTACACAACCTTGAGCTCCTGAATAAAAAGCAGGATTTAAACAATACTGTCATAAAATGTTACTTAGTAAATGTGAAATTGAAATGTTTTACAGAACATCTCAGACTGAAGGCAACATTTTCTGATATCAAGAACCCTAGAGTTTTGGGTAAACTTGAAGTACCTATCAGACAAACCTATACTCTAATACTCTTTTCATTAGATAAAAGAGAACCTTTGGGTTCAGCTGTATCCTTGACTTATTGGATCTTCTCCTCCTTCTCTCCAGAAATGTGCCGATTTTCCCATCCTCTCTCAAGGTACAGAAGAGATTTTTGGATTAAACACTGCAGCTCAAACACTTCAAATTTGGTCTCGAATTCCTATTTCCATTGGAAAAATATCTCATGCTTTCAAATATACACTTATTACACTTATGACACATGGGCAGATATGGGTCAGTATTTTTGTCATTCTTAGCAGAGCACTGTAGTTATATTGTAACTTTTTCATGAAAAGTATGTACATTCATAAGGGGTGTGGTGGCTCAGCGGGTAAGACGCCAGGCTTGTTGATCGGAAGATCGCAAGTTCGGAGGTTTGAATCCCTAGCCCTGTGTGCGGAGTGAGCTCCCGCACTAGCTCCAGCTCTTGCCAACCTAGCAATTCAAAAGCATGCAAATGCAAGTAGATGAATAGGTGCCACTTCGGTGGGTAGGTAACAGCGTTCCGCATGCGTCATGCAGCCACATGACCGTGGAAGCATCTTTGGACAACACTGGCTCTTCGGCTAACAAACGGAGAGGAGCACCAGCCCCTAGAGTCGGACACGACTGCACAAATGTGCAGGGGGAACCTTTATTTTTATTTTTTATTATTTTTTATTTATTACATTTATATCCCGCCCATCTCCCCCACAAGGAGGGACCCTGGGCGGTTCACAACAAAGTTTAAAATCAATTAAAACAATAAATATCAATAATAAATATATATATATATATATATATATATATATATATATATATATCCTTTACCTTTACCTTTACCTTTACCTTTACCTTTACCTTTACCTTTACCTTAACCTTTACGCATTCATTAAATTATTTTAGCTGTCCAGGCTCCCTTCGTCCCAAACATACAAGGTGCAGTCATATAGGCTCTACATGCAGTAGTAAGATTATTGCCTTTTCAGAATTATTGAGATGCATAATGCTATTTTCAAAACCATCTCAATTTCCTGTTGCTACAGTGACTTCTCTCAAGCTGAAGAACCCTTAGTGATTCCTGAGAATTTTTTATTTTTTGTCATGCCTAAAGTTTCTCTCTGGTTGAAAACTGTATTTATTCTACAGCTGATATTCTGGGTTCTTCAAAATTGGGCAATACTTAAATAAATCCTCAGGTTCAATGGCTTTAACCCCCTTATTCCTTTGTAATAAAGATCAAAATCTGGCTAGAAATGCTGGAGTGTTTATAAGGATCTCAATTATTTTTTTAATAGTGTTATCAAATGAGTGTAAATTCTTATAGCCCTTTTACACGTAAAGGGAATTCAGAATTGACTGTGATGCTGTGCATTGTGTGATAATGTATCCCCCAGTGGTTAGATTGTTCCAAGATAATTTCCTATACAGTTCATTAAACCTATGGGAATAGTGTGATTTTGACTTTCAGCTGTCCTCCCCCCCACACACACACTTAAGTTTTCCAAAAGGACTACTAGAAATCTAATTAGGTGTCAAGAGGTGAAGATTCCCTTTCTTACGGTTGGTAATCACTGTAAAATAGCCCAGTTCACCATCCTGTAAACCTCATTCAGAGTAAGCACAGGACATAGTTGCCAAAGAGATCAATAAATGTTAATCCTTTCAAAAAGTTTTCATTAAAAAATGGGAGGTGTGGAGATGTTTGCAAGCATTCACTCTCAACCAGAGCTTTCCAAACTGTGTGTCGGGACACGTTAGTGTGTCGGCTGCAGTGTCTGGGCGTGTCGTGGCTGCTGCTGCTGCTGCTGCCGCCGCCTCCGATCCCTGCCAGGATTCCGTGCAGGTCCTAGTGCCTGCCTTGTGCCTTGCTGGCTCCAAACCTGGTGTGATTCCACACAGATCCTAGTGCCTGCCTTGTGCCCTGTTGTAAGAGTGTGTCGCGAAATGATGCCCTGCTGTAAGAGTGTGTCGCGAAATAATGTATGTCTAAAAAGTGTGTCACCAAAATGAAAAGTTTGGAAAGCTCTGCTCTCAACGCTATCTTTGCAAACCCCACCCTCTAAGACCTGAACTATTTTTGCTTTCTGGTTTTCTACCTTCCACCTTTCTCTGGCAGCCTTGAGGTAGGACCATGCTGTTAAGCGGTTCCAATGCTCCTGGACTTTTTTATGAATTCTGCCATAAAAGAAGGTTAGTCCCTTCCCCCAGGTTACTATCACTGGCCATTTACTGGTAGAACGAGGAGGGCACCAAAATGAATTCAATTCTCTTCCAAAATGGTTTGAAAGGTGGTTGCAGTTGATAAGATGATTTTATTTTTCAAGACTTTACTCTGGGAATTTGAAAAAGCAGTATTTGGAGCTGATGTCTTATTTCCTTCATTCCTCATTGTATCTCCCAGTGCCATTGTTCACTTGCTATTGCAACAAAAGATTAGCAAGCTGTTGCAAACTACATTCCTACCAGGTGCTGCTATAAATTATCATACTAGCAAGCAAACTCACTGTGTTTGCCATATGTTCATGGAAACAGCAAGGCAATGAGAAATATACAGAACTGGCAGTAGGTGATGAATGTGAAATTTGGAGATGCACCATTCTCTTTTCCACCCCAAAAATGCAGAAACCTGGTGGGACCTTCTGTTGATGTTCTCAGCACACAAATTATATTTCTTATAGGGAACCCACACTCACACACACAAACACACTTTTTATTCTATGTGCTGCATCTTATAAAGTGATTAGGTATTCTTTAACCATCAGAAATCTGCAATACCTGCCTAACCTATACAAAAAGTCCCATCTAACCAACCTTTTACTTACAGTCCATATTGATCCAAGATAGTCATGGGATTTTCCTGCTCCCTAAACTAATTGTTTTGCTTTTTAGCAGAATTCATCCTCTAACATTCCACATTTTGTTACAATCGATCAAGATGCCTCCCTTAAGATATTATCCAGGAGTCACATCTCACTACTCAGATTTCATTTCTCATAATAGCAAAATGCTTATATGTTTGTAAGTGAAATTGGATCACCCCGAAACTAAACTTACTGAGGTAAGCAGAGGTATATACCTTTTTAAATTAAAAGGGGGGAAAGACAAGAAAATGGGGAGAAATGGTAAGAATGGAACATTCTTTGTAGTTCCTGGAGATACAGAATAATGAGCATGCAAGAGGAGAAAAAACATGGGGAATTGGGCACAAGCTATTTGATTTCCTAAAATCCTGAATTATGTTAAAGTGGCTGGCTGGCTGCCTAAACAAAATTATTCCTTGTAGAAAATGGTTATGTTATATATTTTCTAGGCAAGTGCAATGTATACTAGAAGCATATACCTAATATTATTTTCATTGCTGTTGTAACAGCTGCACCAAATTGGATTGTGTATTTTTGGCACTCTCAAAAAAGCTCTAGATAGGAAGAAGAGATCTTCAACTGCAAAAGCTATGGCAAGATTTGTTTATCTATATACTAAGTAATTTTATTTTAATAATGTTTTCCATCCAGTGAGCAGATGTTAAGCTAACCGTTCTATACTTCCCTGGAAACTTTCTAGCTTACTTTTCTTTTGAAATGCCAGCATCTGGAACATTCTTCCCCCGGAGATAAGATGACCTGTCCCTTGCTCCTGGACTTCCGAAAGAAACTAAAAACCTAGTTTTGTCAGCATGCCTGGAGCAGGAGGGATAGTGGTCACTCCTGGGGATGGCCAGTTTCCTAAAACGGCCCTAAGGCTGCCCTTTTACTCAAGGACTGATAAAGAACACTTAGCCATCTAGATTTTATTACATTTTATATTTTTACTGTCTATTTATATTCATTGTATTGTATTGTATTGTATTGTATTGTATTGTATTGTATTGTATTGTATTGTACTGTACTGTATTGTATTGTATACTAGTTAATTATGTTTTTATTGTGAACCGCCCAGAGTCCCTCCTCGGGGGGAGATGGGCAGTGATAAATTTGATAAATAAATAAATAATTTGGATATTTCTGATGGACTTGTTCCAGCTTTTTCAAAGTATCTTACCATTAAGTCATTATTACTGCTCAAGTGCAGGAATAAAAATATATGAGATGACACATCAGAAAAATTCAGAACACTGGAAATAAGTTACATAATGTAATTTCCCTAGATACCAAAAACCAGGTTAAAACCTCTTCTTCCCAATTTCATCATTGTTGCAACCTCCTGCTTTGTATCTTGAATTCATAACATTAATCACAAATCTCTAATTAAGTAGTGAGTATACTGGTATAGGGGCATGGTGGCTCAGCGGGTAAGACGCCAGGCTTGTTGATCAGAAGATCGCAAGTTCAGAGGTTTGAATCCCTAGCCCCGCGTGATGGAGTGAGCTCCCACACTAGCCGCAGCTCTTGCCAACCTAGCAATTCAAAAGCATGCAAATGCAAGTAGATAAATAGGTACCACTTCAGTGGGTAGGTAACAGCATTCCACGCTCGTCATGCCAGCCACATGACCGTGGAAGCATCTTCGGACAACGCTGGCTCTTCAGCTAACAAACGGAGATGAGCACCGGCCCCTAGAGTCGGACACGACTGCACAAATGTGCGGGGGGAACCTTTACTGGTATAGGCTTTCATGGCCAGTATCTGTCGGGCAGTGTTGGGCTTCAGAGTTTAGTGAGCTTGGTCTAGACCACAGATTTCCTAATTTCACCGGCAACTGTGCCTGGCATCTTCAGAGGCAAAATGGTCTGCTACTCAGCAGGGACTGACTGGGCTGCTGTCTTTATAGCCAAGTGTCCTGACTTCTGATTGGTCTTTAGCCAAACTGGTTTCTGATTGGTGCAGACAACCCTGCCTGGCTTTCTTTCAAATGAAATAGTCTGTATTAACCATACTGCATATTTTTTCTTTAAGATTATTGCTTTTATCAAAAAAATGCAAAGATGCACATTGTTAGAAGAAGATGATTTAGCAGCAGGAGAGATATTTTTTACCATTCCCTGTCAATATTTGCCTTCCATGCCATAATTCCAGCAGCTTTTTCAAAGAAGTTGAGTAGCTGCTATGCCAAGGAATGAAGAACAAGTGAGGATTACAAGCAAAGGGTCAATGCAAAAAGTTTCTGAAGGCAGATCAAAACAGAGACAGATGGCAATTCCTGTGAATTTCATTCATTCTGCTCATCACATTTAAAATTTTGCAGATTGGTTAGGCTAAATATACGATGAACTCACATAAGTGAAAGAATACAGCCTTTTTCAGACTGAATGTTCTTTGAATAGTATGATGGGGGTTGCAAATAGGGCAGGAAAAAGTAGGGGGAACCAAAGAAAACCTACATTCATTTTAATTTAACATTAATTCTAATTAACATGCAATCATTTAAACACAGTTAATATGGTTATTCCCCATCGATTTAAGAATTTCCCCTTTCTTGTCAATGCAAAAATGGTAATTCAGCAGCAGTTTTGAAAGATCTGTGAAGTCTACATGCAAGAATTGTAGGTGGACCAACATCTGAGGTTACACCCTTTGCTGCTCAGTTTGAGTATCGAATGATGCCTATCAATGGTCCCATTTTGCACCAGACAGTAGATTTCCAAGCTAAAATTCCCTATCCCCCATAATGATCTTGGGATCAGTAGAAGGGGGGTATTGTCATAGAAAAGGGGGTCTGTAGCTGGAGAGCATGGGAGGGGAAAATGAGGAGTCACACAAACATGAAAAGAACAGTGTGCTGTTGTGCTTGTTTTAAAGAGCAAATCATAAACACAAGCACACATACACAAATATAAAAGAGGTGGGATCAAGGGAGGAAAGCTATCATCTAAGGGGTATTTGATAGACTAAACTGGAGTGCTACAGGGGCTGGAATAGACTCCAAGACTAGAAATTGTTTGACATTTGAACATATGGGAATAAAAGAAAAGGATGTTGATTTTCCCTTAAGACAAGTGTTCTAGTATCCTTCAAAGTCATCGTCATCTTTCTTTTCAAATTCTCTTCATGGTCTCTGATTGCCTACCTGCTCCTCCCCCCCTCCTTGTTAAAATGTTGGGTGGTGCATACTAATCCTGGGGGGGGGCAGGTCAATTGACTTCCTTGTGAAGTGGATTACTACCTTGTCTCTTTATCAATCAGAGATTTGGGATCATTAAAGGTTCATTGCCTTTATTGATTCTTAAGTACACTACCAAGGAAACATTCAGACACTTTGAACATGGAAAAAGGATTGCTTGATTTTCTAAAGTCACTAGGTTTCTATACTGAATTTCTTTACATTCATGTGAGCATTCTTCCAGTTCATTTTACAAAGGATCATTCATGTGTGACCAATTTTTTAATCCCACAGATTCTGTACAAGTGATATAAGATCTGGGGTACTGAATTCAGCTTGGGGTACCTTTGAGCTGCAGAAGTCCAAAGGTCCATTAAATGACAAACAGGTTTCTTTTTCTCTTGGTTGCATTCTGATGATAATTGAGAGTTTTGCATCCCAGATACAGTAGGCTTAAATCCAGCATCAAATATTAAGTGATGGGCTTAATTTTCCTTCTTCCCAAAAAAATTCTGGGCCCATGCTTCAAACAATGAGTCACTCAGTTCTTCATTCAGTGAAGCCAATAATGTTCTCCACACAAATGGGGACCTCTCATAGTTTTCAGGTTTTATTATAAAACCCCATCATATTTTTGTTTCTTTATGCTCACCCATACATACACATAACACATAGAACTGTAATTCATTTTGAAATAAAGTGAAAATACTGGCACTGAGGATAAAATGGCTTAAGGATGGTGGCAGATGTAGTCCAACACATCTGCAGGCACCTCGTTGGGGAGAGTACAAGATCAAGGTGGGGATCATTTAACTAAAAGTGATCCAGCCCACCATGATGTATTTACATATCTGTCTATTTCTTTGCCTATTTATGCCACCTCTCGATCTGATAGACTCTGGGCAGTTTCTATCAAGACCAGAGCAATCCTGTGCATACCCAATCAAGAGTTATTGCCAGATAAATGGATAGAAAATTACACCCTTAACTGCTTTGGGATTTATTTATGTATTTGAATGAGAAGGTCAATATTGCATATTTTGATCATTAAGTCAATCAAGAAACAAATATATAAATAAAATATTGCCTGGGCAAGAGGTCTCAATGCTGTTTAAAAAAGGAAAGACATCCTTGAATTCATGTCAGCTCCTACACCCATGTTCTCGGCAAAGTTATGTCCATGATCTCCCGTTGCCTTCCTTCTAGGATGCTAGTTCATCTTCCCACTCCTGCAGTTCCAGGCAGTTCCCCATCCAAGTACTAAGTGGAGCCAGCCTTTCTTATCTTATTGATACCTGCTAAGGCCCATGTTCATAGATCTTCTTTCAAGTGAAAGACATAGTGTTAGAATTCTTGGCTTTTCCTTAATAGAATCTCTGCTTCTTCAACACCCTTAAGCACATGGGTGATATTTCATTGATTCTCTCAGCTTCCCATTTGCCATTAGTCATCAGATTAAATATAAATTCTATTCTGCACAGTTCTCTCTATGCTCATCTCCATTTGAATATTTCTGCCCTAATTAATGTCACTTAAGGTAAAATATTGCTCTGAGTTGCACACAGCAGTTGTAAATTATTTACTGCTAAAACATGTTGACTTTTCATGAGTTGTTTGCACAGCAAGCACCTTGCCATCAAATTGTAGAGGGAGAACAAAATCAATCAATTATTATTATACCCAATAGGAGGTTTACCACCTATATTATATCCATTTTTATGTCTGACACAAATGGCTCCAGCCATTATGTTGGATTTTTTATTTTCTGAAGGGAATTAAGCAACCACTTTTTCATTCGGTTTCTCTTTTCCTGCCTTCAGATGACCTAATATAATTTAAAATGTTGGGGAAGTTGCTTTTTAAAGTTACCAACTGCTCAGCAAGCCATTAAGAAAGCACTATTTTAAAAAGCTTACTCATTAAGTACAGTGTTTAGAGCAGATCAACATTTAATTTAATGCACTAGCTTTATTTTTAGGGCATTCCAAAACTTGTGCCCGAGATCTTATATACCTGGCAAAAAGGTAAAAGGTAAAGGTTCCCCCACACAGTCGTGTCCGACTCTAGGGGCCGGTGCTCATCTCCGTTTCTTAGCCAAAGAGCCAGCGTTGTCCGAAGACGTTTCCGCGGTCATGTGGCCGCATGACGCGGGCGGAACGCTGTTACCTTCCCACTGAAGTGGTGCCTATTTATCTATTTGCATTTGCATGCTTTCGAATTGCTAGGTTGGCAAGAGCTGGGGCGAGTGCAGGAGCTCACTCCGTCATGCGGGGCTAGGGTCTCGAACCTCCAAACTTGCAACCTTCTGATCGACAAGCCTGGCATCTTCCTTTCTCTTCTGATCCTTATATATTGTAATTTAAATTTATATTTTCACCTTTCTTTAGATTAAGGCATTCCAAGCAGCTAACCATGAGGGGAAAAAAAGATAAGACAGTCTTTTACAAAGCATACCACATTTTAGAGTGATCCTGAATGGAATGATAAAAGTTGTAAAAAGTTCATCTGCCATTTCTAAATATCTGCAGGTTTTACTAGATAGGAAAAAGAGTATTTTTCTTATTCAGCCTCACCATTTTTTTGTCATTTTTGTTCCACCAGTGGTAAGAATTATGGGTGACTCCTGTTCCTAGATCTTTCATATAGGTTTTAAACCTATGAATTAAAGACTCTTTCCTAATTTGCTTTGAAATGACCCAGTTTGAGATTACTTGTGTGGGAACTTCATGCATATATAACTGAGACCACTGTATAAGAAACACCATCAGCCCTATTGTTGGTGAAACATCTCTCCACCAACAAACAGATATATTTATCTCATCAAAATAGTATGGACATCTCTATCTGGTGAGCAAAGGCATCCTGGGGGTGGGATGGTGGAAGGGGGGAAGTACAGGTTCAAAATCTGTAAGATGGTAAACACAGCATCACAATCAAAACCTCACCCCTGGCATATGTGCAATGCATACATGTAGAAAAGAGGCAGGGCTTCAACCACAATCCTGTACCAATCATCTTTCAGATTTCCAAAACTCCCCATGGATGGCCCTGCCAGTGAGGGTTGATTGAAGTACCCACTAATTAAAAACAGTAAGTTGCTTTTGATAAATATGCTACAGCATGATTTAGTATAGGCCATTCCCAATAAGGGATACCTCCAAACTGTTGCTATCTTCAGCTCCTGGAGCTTGGGAAAACCAGAATAAGCCAAGGTGAAATTCTTTGGCTAAGCATCAATACAGCTACTGTATCAACATATGTGTCAGGACTATCTGTATTACTTGTAAACTATGTCTATGAAGGTTCTCAGTCATCCAGGTGGAATTGTCTGTAGCTTGAATCATGTCAACTGGATTTCTATTTTCTCAGTGGAAACGTTTCTCTCCTTATCCAAGGAGCTTCTTCAGTCTGAGCAAAGTTGGTAAGGGAATCCTAAATATGTTTCTAGGTAGCTGTGTGACCTAACAAACTTTTGTACAGGAGGATGGCCCAACACAGGAGAAGTAACACCACAGGACCAGAGTCAGCAGTTTATCTTCATCTAAAGGAAAAAGGACACTCATTTGAGGACATTAATGTTCACATTTTAGACAGAGAAGATAGGTGGTTTGAGAGAGGGGTCAAGGAATCCATTTATGCCAACTTGGAAAATCCTTCCTTGAATAGAGGTGGGGGCCTCAGGGACAATCTTTCCCCCATATTCCTCCCTGCTTTGTCTTCTGTGCCTAGGAAGATTAAGACCATTTCACAAGCTCAACAGCAGCATGGTGATCTTAACGATCCTCCTTTAGATGATAAAAGGACTTAAAATAACATCTCAATATAACCATGACCTAGCCCCAGGTGTAAGGTCACACAGCTACCTAGAAACATATTTAGGATTCCCTTACCAACTTTGCTCAGACTGAAGAAGCTCCTTGGATAAGGAGCGAAACGTTTCCACTGAGAAAATAGAAATCCAGTTGACATGATTCAAGCTACAGATACTTGTAAACTAGTTTGTCTCTTGGCTTAGCATATTGTCACACCATGTTTAAGTCAACAAGTTTGGTTAAAAACCATTCTAATCTTCCCTCCCCCCACCCATATTGTCATTTTGGGTTTCCAGAGACCAGGATTTGTTAATAAAGCTTTTTAGCATAGCACATGATGGACATACAACCTCTGACTTAGCCAAAGGCAACTTGTTATGTTCTCATTTCAAAATGGACAAATTCATATACCAAATCAATTTCACATCCACTATTCAAACCACTGAGACCTACGCCTTGGCTTTGCAATCTTTATCCTTTCTCATTTAATGGTTCAGGGGAAAAGGAATTATATATAGGTCATAAACTTTGCAGCTGAGTATTGCAACATTTCTAAGACTGCAGTCCTATATCCCTTATATGGCTGTAAGCCTCCTGAAATCTAAAATATTTGCTTCTGAGGAAATATGTGTCATTGACAATATTGTTCCCAATGTCATTGATAACATAAAAGGAAATTTTGATAACATTGTTTAAGGCTTTTTAAAAAGAAAAATGATAAAATTAAAAACAAAGTATCTTTTATGGTTATCCATTGCCACATAGGAAGATGAAGAGATAGTCAGATTGATCCCCAGTGTAAATAGGTGATCTGATCTTGACTTTTAATTTGGCTGTTGACAATTTTAGTATGAAGCTAAAAGGTTAAAAACAGCACAAAACAAAAAGTCCCTATTTTAAGACAAGAATTTTGAATTGACAGTTGCTTTCCCTCCCCCCCCTCCCCCATCTCTCTCTCTCTCTCAATATTTTTAAGCTCCATTCAAAATAATAAGGAAAAAGAAAACGTATGGATTTTTTCCCCTCCCAGTTGTTTGTTGTCAGAAGTAATTATACTGTCAAACATCTGTAGCCAATTCCATTCCTTAACTGACTTTCACTGGAATGCAAATAATGAAGTGATCAGTGTTGGAAATATTTTTAAGCAAAATAGCAGTACCTGGCACAAACAAGATGCTTAAAGGAAATAGAAGCAATTCTACAGAACATTGAGTTTTAATTAAAGACAACCTCTGGGGGCATAGAGAATGTTTGCTTAATGTTCAGATGCACCAAGAGGAGCCTTCAGGAACTGGCAAAAGTGGTCACTGGTGGATATAGATAGGACCACTTACAAGGAGGGCTTGGTACTGATGATGTCATTCTTCACCATTGTGGTATCATTCCTCCCAACTGGATTTGATTGGCATTTAGACCTCAAAACTGTCTCTTTGGTTAAGCATTTTCTGCAGAGGCTGGATAGGAATGGCTTGAATTAAACTGATGGGCGGAGAACTTAAAGCTTTTCTCCTTGATGTATTTATTTGGCCAATGACTATGGTCACTCATCTTCATCAAATAACTTTGGGCAGCTAACAAAGCATAAAACAGAGGCCTCCATTCAAAAACCGCAAAAATAAATAAATACAAGATGCCAGCTTAATAAAATTAATCAATTCCTCACCAAACATATCTAACAATGCAGAACAAAACACACAGGCTGGGCTCCACTGGCATTCCTGGGCCTAAAACCTGAGGGAAAGAGCTGGGGTTTTTAAGCCTTATAGAAGGCCAAAAGGCTTCAAGCCATCTAAACTTCAGGTTAGAGCTTCCAGAGTTAGTCAACTGACTAATTTGATTAATATGCAGTGAGTGTGACCTAGTGACAGGGTTCATCTTTGTCATGCAAATATCCCTGGTTTAATCCTCTGCATTAAACCTTGGCATATCCAATTAAGAATAGGAGAGAGAGAGAGAGAGAGAGAGAGATTCTGTCTGAAAACTAGAAAGCTGTTGTCAGAGAGCTTACGTTTTAAAATAATGGTTTATTAAATGTACATGACTGACTGGGTTCGTGCAACTCAGCAAATCATAAACCATGTTTTATAGCCACGCTTTCTCTCCATAGCCCAACTGTAAGTGGTATGTGTTCAGGAAATGTCCTCCCAATGTGGTGCCCTCCAGATGCATGGGACTCTTCCTGAAATTTCAGGTTTTGCAGTTGTTGGCTGCGAAGATGACTGGAATCCAAAGCTTAAATATGGATATCTAACAGAAGCAATATGGTTATACCTTTTCTGAATAGTGCTGAAGAGGTATGGTGTATGTTGGAATTTGTAATAGACAATTGTCCATGGGCATACTGATTACATTTTGCATTAAAACAGCTGAAAAATCCAGATGGCCACTGGATTTTCTGTATTTATTTGCCAACATCCAATTCACTCATAATGATATTGAATGGTTATTTTCACATCCTTATATTGTGCAATTGTGCATTCATCAAAATGACTTGATAAATGATTCAAAAATCAATTTCAGCTGCAATGTATCCAATTTAGTGTTACTTGCAAACAATGCCACAAACACGGGTAACTATCACAAGAAAAAAATCAGCATGGTATTGACCTATGCAGTGTCAGAAGATTTTGATCTATTTTGGATATTTAGAAGTAATGACAGGTTGGAGGGTTATTATGCCTTTGAGCCATGGAGACAATAAGAAGAGAAAAAGTGAATTCAATTTACAAGGTACGTAAACATTGTGTGTAATGGAAATGGAGCTATGTTATTTCACTTAGAAGATAGGAAATGCTTTTTAGCTCTTTATGATGTCTTGAGAAAGTAAGTAATGAGAATCTTACAAATGAACTGTCAGGGTTCATTGCTTGGAGGCAAGCCAGCAGCTAAGCAGACCTGCAGAGATAAATAGCTCATAGTTTGTCCAGCCTATGCCTGAGCATTAGACAGCTGAAGCTGAGGAAACAAGCCAGAATTAGCCACTTTAGGGGAATGGATGAACCCTTTTATTTCATATTGACAGATGATTTCAGCTAAGGTCTTTGTTACAATGCCAGTATCTGATCATCTCTCGTGGGGACAGCTTCTGTCTGGAGGGAGGGCTACCTCTGCTAGAGTTCCAAATTTGAGACTTAGGACTCATGGTTCTAAGGTCATAATAGAAGACAACTACTTAACAAACTTAAGAATCAACTAACTACTAGCCTTTGGTTCCATCTCTTTTTTTTTTTTTTTTTTAATAAATTTTTATTAAATTTTAAGATACATATTAAAATGTAGAACAAGAAATAAAGAAAGAAATACAAAGTAAGAAAAAAGTAAAAGAAAAGTGAAGTTAAGAAAAATAATATACAAAAGAAGTATAGAAAAAAGATGGCCTCCAATCTGTCTTTGGTCTTTAAGTACAATATTTGCTTTAAATGTTGGTCTTTCATACAATACACAGGAACTTTTCTTTGTCATATACATTTCAATTTATGTAGTCCAATCTTCTAATCTTCATGTAGATTTCATCTTTCTATCAATTCTCCATTAGTCCATCTGTAATTTCCATTCCTTGAGGTAATATCAATTAAAATATTCTTTACTGCATCAAATTCCATTTTTACATCCATGTTCATATCCTTAATAAAATCCAATTAGTCTTAAAACATATATATAGCAAATAAAAGCCTTATTTTATCTCTACGGTAATTTGTATTTTATTCTAACTCTAGTAAAATAAAATATATTCTATTCATACATATCCATAAAAACCTTAATTTAAACTTAATCTATATTTAAATTATAATTATACCATAATCTACATCCTCCTACATATTTACCTATTTAACAAATTTTTATATCTATTTATTCCCCTAATCTCAATAGTATTCATACTAATAATTATAAAAATAAGTCATCCTATAATAATATTAATTCTAATTCAAACTTAACATCCCATCCTTCATATATCTCCCTAAATTTTTTTCTATTTTCCAAGTACTCTATAACAACAATTTATATTTGTATCACTGATTTTATAACCTTTTATCTATGATTAAAATATCATATTTTTATACATCCATACAGTTTCAAATATTAATTTTTAACATTTAATATTCCCAACAGTTATATTACTTATAATTAATACTTTTACAAACTCAATATCCAGTTAAAATCCATGGTTTCAATACCTTTATTATCCCACCTAATGTTAAATCTCTTATTCAAGTTATACCAAAGTCATAATGTGTAACCTTTTTTGTTCTGTATCTCTTGTAGCATGTCAGAACCCACGTTTCACAATATCTATCAAATTGCATATTCAGCCTTTGTCCTAACCACAACTGTCCCAATATGTTTGTGCCAAAGTTATATTGTTTTATTGTCTGTCTCATATCGGGTGTAAGAATGATTTTTGGAATCAATGTGTTTGAAATTCCCCCTTCTTGCCCTTCTTCTAACTCAAAGTTTTTTTCTTCTGCTTCCGTTTCTATTTTTTGTTCTTTTTGTTCCTGATCTTGCAAAAATAAAATTAAAATTTCCAGTGATTTTTCAATATCCGACAGGGCTTCACAAATCTCCACCTTAAATTCTTGAATTGCTTGAGTTACTGCTGCGGTTACTGTTGAGAAACCCATTCTTCTCCACCCCCTCTTGTTTTCAGGCTTCAACAGTTCTAGCCAAAACAAATAAATGGTCAGCTGATCTATTCATGGAAAATTACCGGCATAGTCCATTAAGCAAAAAGTTTTTTTTAAAAAAAATAAAGGAAGATGAAAAGTTTCAATAATCAAAAATAGGCAAGAAGGTAATACCTCAAACAGTTCATAAAAAGAGAAAGAGAAACTAAATTTCTACCATTATAAAAAGAAAAAAGAAAAGAAAAAGAAAAATCCAGTTCAGATGTTAATCCAACAAAGTATATTCACAAACTATTTAATATCAACTCTTATACTTCCAACTGGGATTGAGTCTTCTGGTAAATTAGAAAGATAAAAAGTAAAAAATAAAAAATGTAAGCATTATTATACTTCAGACATAAAATCCATTATATTTCCATCTTAATTGTTATAGCAAAGAAAGTACAAAATTGCCAACATTTTGTGCAATGTCCAAAGAAAGACCCTAGATGGTAAAACAGTCCAATTTAAATGAAAAAATAAAATAAAGTGATCTAAAAGTCAGCTTTAGCTCTAACTTATGATTCCCTGTAAGAGCTTGGTGCTTCTCTCCGGTCGCTTCACTGTCTCCAGCCCCTGCTCTCTCCGTAGCAAAAAACCACAGAAAAAAAGCAGGAGGGGGCAGTTTCAACGACCCCGTGAGTAATCTTCTGCTTCTCCCCTCTCCAGGGAGAACTTCAGTGGTCCTGTAATTTCCATAGACCACCGCAAAGCAGGGAAAAGTTAGCCAGGCTTAAAGAAACCCGACTTGTCGAGCTGGCAGCTGACTCGGAGTTCCAGCCTTTGGTTCCATCTCAATCAAGAGAATCAAGCATGGGTGTCCATGTGTTGGGGGTCAAATTTTGCAAAATGGTGGTTGCAGCATTGCAAACAAAGCCCTTCCACTTTTATGTACAAGTGTGTACAAAAGGATTGGACTTTGGTTGTGATGCCACCATTGTTTTGCAGATTTGGACATCCCTGTCTAGCAGACACCACTGGAGACAGTACTTGCATGGCTCTTTCAGCATACTGAAGAGAGTGCTCCATTTTCAGTGCACAAGCACTGAGGAATACCTCTTGTGCAAGGAAAAAAGAAAAACAGTCTTGTGGAAGGAAAAATACCTTGAAGACATTTGTACTGTGAAACAGCCCTAAAGGGAAACACACATCTCAAGCTCAATGATAAATTTGTCTCAATTCCTGGGGATTATCTGAAGACATCCATGTATTTTTCTTGGCAGCAATACAGAAAGACTTCTCAACATCCCAGTCTCACCTATAATCCTGGGATTTCCTGATAGTCTCTGATCCAAATAGTAATCTTATACATTCATGCTTTGGAGATCAGCCAAGATTAACTAAGGGCTGCCATGCAGCTGGTCTTGGAGGATTGTTGACCATCCATTTGTTTTGAATCACAGTAATATTTTATTTCTTTCATTTCTTTGGAATCATAATGAGACAAGTGGGCTTTTATTCATAGACGCTGATGAATCAAATGTGACTATTTTAATATGGTTGAGACTGAGACTATTAACAACAGCTTCATATTTTAATTGTCATTACACATAAGAGTCTTTTGGAGTGGGTGGCTATAATAATTCTAGAGGAGGAGGGGGGGGGACAACCTTACCCATATTAAATCATTGCTTTGAAGCCCACAACAGCATAAAAAATATTCCTCATGGCTCCAAACTGCACAAATATTGCATTTCCCCTACACCATGCTTCTAATCCTTTATTTCTCATGGCTGTGTATGCTATATATCACACACACAGTTAGTAGACAAAGGTACAGTTATGGCAGAAGATGAATCTTGAGGAATCCCTTGGTGATCAAACAATCAGGTGTTTGCAATTGTTCCAAATATCAATACATATCCCACTTTTTCTGTGCATGGAAATTTCTGTTTTATTTATTTATTTATTTTTCCTGCCTTTATTATTTTTATAAATAACAAAAGGCGGTGAACATAACCTAATACTCCTTCCTCCTCCAATTTTCCCCACAACAGCAACCCTGTGAGGTGAGTTGGGCTGAGAGAGAGTGACTGGCCCAAGGTCACCCAGCCGGCTTTCATGCCTAAGGCGGGACTAGAACTCTCAGTCTCCTGGTTTGCCATTGGCTCCTTCCTAGGGCTGGGAGACAGGGACTGGCCCAAGGTCACCCAGCTGGCTTTCATGCCTAAGCTGGGACTTGAACTCTCAGGCTCCTGGTTTCTAGCCCATTGCCTTAACCACTAGACCAAACTGGCTCTCTTTTAAGCCAGTTACTCCCACTAAATAAACCACTGAAGGAGGAGGAGCTGGCAGGAAGGCGGTGAGAAGCTCCTTACCAGTTAGGCATAAAAAGACAATGACAAAACAAAGGAATGATTAAACTAAATGGTGGACATTTCTGAGTGCTTCCAACCTTGTTTTGCCCCTATCATTCCGTGAAAAAACCCAGTCAAGTATTGAGATGAACTGACTTGTTTCAAATATATTGGAGGCAACCATCACTTTCAATGTACCCCTCTGTTAATAATTCCTTTGCAAAAGAGAATGCTACTGGAGGACTATAAATGGTCCAGCTTTTCTCCTTCCTCCCCTTCTATGCTAGTTTTAGAGTTATCAATGAATCAGTCTATTTTCATTTTCTTGGGATTTTCACTATGAAAACATTTCAGTTGATTTCTATTCATGCTTGTAAATATAGACAAAGGGAGGCCAGTACCAACAGTACACATGCTCATACATTTTCTTTGCTTCAGTAAACACATTTTAGTACAGATTTGTTATCAATACGCAGTGTGTGTGTGTGTGTGTGTGTGTGTGTATGTGTGTGTATATATATATATATATATATATATATATATATATATATATATTTGTATATCTAGTTTCCTTATACACAAGAAATGTATCAAGAAAAATGGATCACAAAATATACATACATGCATTCTCCTTAATAGGGGGCGTGGTGGCTCAGCGGGTAAGACGCCAGGCTTGTTGATCAGAAGATTGCAAGTTCGGAGGTTCGAATCCCTAGTCCTGCTTGCGGAGTGAGCTCCTGCACTAGCTCCAGCCCTTGCCAACCTAGCAATTCGAAAGCATGCATATGCAAGTAGATGAATAGGTACCACTTTGGTGGGTAGGTAACAGCGTTCCACGCGTGTCATGCAGCCACATGACCTTGGAAGCGTCTTCAGACAACGCTGGCTCTTCGGCTAACAAACGGAGATGAGCACCGGCCCCTAGAGTCGGACACGACTGCACAAATGTGCGGGGGGAACCTTTACCTTTTTATTCTCCTTAATAACAATGGTTCAAATGTTGAAGAAGTACTTCAGCATACAGAAATTCAGCACACAGGGACACCTCCATATTGTTATCTTGACTTTTGAATTCCTAGTCTAGTCTGGATTTCCAGACAATCTCCCCTCCAAGTACTAAACTTAGATTTTGAGATCAGATTTGGCCAGCGAGTTCTATATTTGCAGCAGACGCTCTCTACATATGTATGTGTGTTTCCTTCTGTGGGAGGACAGTTAAGGTATTACTTTATATATTGACGAGAAAAGTCTGTTGATTCTACTGTCTTAACAGTCTGCCACTTCATCTACACCTTCATTCTGGACAAGAGAATCATTTTGCATTTCATGGCTTATTAGGCTGACCATACGTCCCGTTTTGAATGGGACATTCCCATTTTTTTAGCATTTTTCAACCGTCCCGTCGTTTTGATAAAAATCTCAATTTTGTCCCATTTTTTAAACCTGGCAGGAATGGTACAGAAGGGGGATCCGAGCCGGAGCTACCGATTGGAGGCAGCCTGGAAGAGGAAGCCCTCCTGCCTATCAGCGCGTGGCAAAGGAGGGACCGGGGGTGGGGTTTGCAGGCAGGAGCCAATCACATGGACCGGGGGCAGGGTTTGCAGGTGGGAGCCAATTGCACGGACCACGGGGTGGGGACCCCTGTCTCTTTCATGAATACGGAATATTACATAAGACCCCATCGTATTTTGCCATCCCAATGTCCCGTTTTTGTCTCAAGGAAATATGGTCAGCCTATGGCTTATACATGGTACATAACTCACCTGTTCTTTCTGGTTAAAAGACATACACCAATGTGCCTGTCCAAAATAACATTTTGATTATTTGTTTGTTTATTTGTTTGTATATTTAATGTAGGGGCCAGCCAACTCCGTAAGACTCTGGAGGGCTTACAATATTAAAAGGTAAGAAAACAGTAAGAAATGCCAACAAATGTGTCTGGAAAAGACAATTTCTCATATACAGTAGATTGAATCCCATAGGGGCTCAATGTCCTTCCTAATCCAAGACTTGGAGGAACATCCAGCTTTTCAAAGACTTTTTGAACATCATCAGGATGGGAGGCATACAAATCTCTATTTTATAAAACAGCTATTCACTATAATATACAGCCTAATATATTAACTTTTATTCCTGTACCTGAAATGAAATTAATATCACAATTCTGCATTCAAAATATGAAATGTGTATGTAAGAATCATTGACTAATGCCATACCAAGTTCTCCTGCCAATATTTGATTTGTTAGAACTGACATTTTCCTAGAGTGGTAAGAAGATTTACCTTAAATCAAATAATGCCCTGCAATTGTTTGCATAACTATAAAATATCAGTTTGTTTTGTTTCTTTCTTATGATTACAACTAATCTTATAATGCAGTTTGCACAAGAGAATGTGCAGGTGAATGGAAGGACCTGGCCAAGTTCCTTTTTCTTATTTCTCTTCCAAGTGCCTTTGAATTATTTTGAATGCTGACCAGTAATAAAATTTTGAGGAAAATGTTAATAGTTAATAAAACTGAACCTCTTTCAGAATACTCTTTCTAGGAAATTCAGCGATCTTTCAGCAACTTCTTTAAAAGTATAATTCTAAGAGGAGATCTCTATAAAATATTGATGTATCACCCAAAAGATTGGAATCAGATTCTGTTTTTCCATCATTTCCCCAAGTTTTGTAGGATATTTATAAGGGACACGGTGGCTCAGCGGGTTAAACTGCTGAGCTGTAGACTGCTGATCGCAAGGTCGGCAATTCGAACCCCTGCGCAACGAGGTGAGCTCTCGTTGCTAGTCCCAGCTCCTGTCGACCCAACAGTTCGAAAGCTTAGCAAGTAGATAAATTGGGTACCACCTTAAGTGGGAGAATTTGCTGGCGTCCTGTCGGGGGTCGGCCACCGAACAGAAGACCTCTTGAATGGCGGCGGCTACGATGGATCCCGAAGCAGCAACATCTACAGGACGTCAGCAGCCAGCTCTAACGCAAGGCATCGTGGGACATGTAGTCCAGTATCCACGGAAGAGTCGGTTCCCTTACCCCTTCCCTTAGCACGCGGTTTAAATGTATGAAATGTATAAAATGAAATGTATACGATGTATGTAAGCCGCCTAGAGTCCTCCGTTAGGGAGGGGATAGGCGGGGTATAAATATAAGTATAAATGAATAAATAAATAAATAAATAAATAAATAAAATATTTGGGAGGGCATATTTATATACCCTTATGCCCAAGTAAACAATGAAATGTCCCTGCTACAGTACACATTTACCTACCAGCATTTATTACTCAAACATGATAGTTTTGAAGAAGCAAGTAACCCCACCTTCTCTTCATCAACCTGTTTTCTATTCACAGCTCTTTTACCAACCTGCTCTTCCAATTAGATTTCTGGGGATGGGAGTATTCCTCATAATGTAATACCAGGAGTTAACATTATGGACGACTCATTCATTATCTGTTTACTGATAGTCCCATGGGCATCATTCATTCACTATCTGTTCACCGTTGTTCCAATATCATTTTAGAGCAGAGCTTTCCAAACTGTGTGTTGGGACATGTTAGTGTGTCGGCTGCAGTGTCTGGGTGTGTCGCGGCTGCTGCTGCCTCCGAGCCCTGCCAGGATTCCATGCAGGTCCTAGTGCCTGCCTTGTGCCCTGCTGTAAGAGTGTGTCACGAAATGATGCATGTCTAAAAAGTGTGTCAACAACATGAAAAGTTTGGAAAGCTCTGTTTTAGAGGATCATAAATATAATTTCTGGTACTATGATTCCAGTCAATCAGCAGTAATGTCATAAAATCATTCCATAACACTGAACACATTTAGGTTTGACAGTGTAAGAAAAACAAAATCTGAGAATAGAATTGCTTCCTTTCCTAATTTCACAATGACAAACAAGTTTATCCCTTTACTTTTTTTTTAAGCAAGTTGTAGACGTGTTCTTTCCTGTCTAACATGGTCATAAAATAGAAGGGTGGATCAGGTTTTAACACATCTTTTTCAAATACTAGAAATGATTGGCAAACATAGGAGAGTAATTCTGATTAAAAGGAATTTACTGGGCTACTCTGGATTTAGGTCATCCACCTTCAAATTCTTATTTAATCATGAGCAGATAAAATGGACACAAATCTTAATGCTGTTGATATACAGTAAACAGTAAAGGTATGTATGAGATTTACACTTACACTATCTTTTTATTAAAAAATTACACTATGTTGCCTTGTCTGCTTCCCTCCTTCCCCTTCCCCTCCTCCTCCTCCTCCTTCTTTCCTCTTTTGGTCATCCCTCTACCACAGTGTTTCTCAATCCTGACAACCTTAAGAAGTGTGGACTTCAACTCCCAGAATTCCCCGACCAGCATGCTGATTGGGGAATTCTGGGAGTTGAAGTCCACATTCTTAAAGTTGCCAAGGTTGAGAAACACTGCTCTATCATCTCCATCCCCCCCACTGCCCCCAATGTTCAAGCTCCTTGTTTTTATGGCACATCCTGTTTTGTTACATTTCTGTCAAACCAACTTGACACATGGATATTCTAGCTTTTCTATGATTTGGGAATTTTCATCACACAGGTTTCCAGCTATCATCCTCCTGGCTTTCCCAACACCTGCTGTTCCTTGGGATCGGGTGAAAGTTTTTCCCAGCAAAAAATTAAAAGAAGGGCTGTTGAGAAGTCCCTCTTGCTGACAGTTTCTCTCACTGCTGATAGTATGCTCCATGATGCCAACAATTAAGTCTCAGTAAGTACAAAGGGATTCACACCCAGATAAGTGTATATAAATTCACAGCCTAGAGTGCCATCACAAAATATGTGGATCATTTATTTTCCTCTAACAAGAAGCTCAGAAGACTGTTCATGTGAAAGATGTGCAATGTTTGCTTAATTATTTAAATACTTCTTTGTTGCGCTTCAAATAAGTGTTTTTTTCCAACCCCAGCAGACTATGCATTTTATCAGCCTATTCAAAAAAGCACTGCTTTTCAGAATAAAGCAATGGAAATGGTGTTTCTGAAGATTTTATTTATTTATTTGTTTGTTTGTTTGTTTATTTTATCCCTGCCCATCTCCCCGAATAGGGGACTCTGGGCAGTTTGCAAAATATCAAAATTTAAAATCTATACAAAAATTACTCTTAAACAATAAATAGAGGGAATAAATAAAATCCAAAGATGGTTAGGAGATGCTACAGACTTGGATTTTATATACATCTTGGGGTTAGGGTTAGTTACTGTTTATTTTAACCTCTTAATATAATTGTTAAGCATTTGTTTGATAAATTCATTAATACATTCTACCTCAGTCATCCCACTGATATCTCTGTCGAAGAAACTAGTAGGGATTTCTGAAAAGTGAGAGCATTTTATTGGCAGATTTAAGTACATGAAACAGCCCGTCCAATCTTTGCAGAGCTGGACTGGGACCACTGTGAAGGAAAAGATACATCTTTTTTAAACAAGGTAAAATAATGAAACTTCCTTCTGCCACACAGGGATAAGAACGGCAAGAAGAGGAAATTTGTGTTAAGCACTACTTCTCTGATAATAAATCTGTCAAGGGAAGGAAGCTATGCTGAAGAAGTTTCCATTCTTTGCAGAATTTATTTGATGAACCCCAGCTAGAGTTGTATGACTAAACTCTTCTATTTGCATTAACCTACGCATGAGGCCGGGGGATTTAGGCAGAGCAGAGACTAAATCTGACTTGCAAAATGGATGATCAGGTAAGAATTCTTAACATTTGGCTTTCCAAGGCCCCAAGTGCTTTTGTCAGCCTAAAGAGTGGGTAAAAGAAAGCTTTTTCTGAGTAGAGCTCAACTCCTAGTTATTTATCCACATTATTTGTTGGGCAACAATAGAGAGATGGTTTTCTGTATAGTCTTCTACCAGGATGCAGCTGTTGTTTAACTTCCCAGTCTAGCATATAATAGATTAGTCCCCTTTCAATATTGGATAAAGTAGAGGTATGTTGCATCAACTGTGGCTTCCCTCCAAATGCAAATTGTGTTTTACTCCATGCTAGGTTTAGTTCTTCTGTATTTTATTGTGCTTTGGGTTTGTGAACCTGCCCAGAGCCATTTTGGAGTTGGGCAGCCTAGAAATGCAACAAATAAATAAATAAATAGCACTGTTATTCCTGGGGAGGAATTCCATGCAAATACCCATCAAGCCCAGCCCTGCTTGGCTTCCAAGCTCAGAGAAGATCAGCTTAGATGCTTCCCCCTGTAAGCTAGTTCTGTTCAGTCCTTGCTGAAGAGAATCTATATCATGCCTGGACAACTTTCAGCACATAGCTTGGAAGGCAAAATAGGTAATGAAAATTGAAAAATATACCTACTGTAGCTTCACAGTCTATTTGTTATGACGATGAAGAAAACTCTTGAGGCAGGGAGAAGTCTCAGGCTGTTTTTAAATGTAGGGTTTCCCCCAAATATCATTGGCTTATGAGTGTCTTGGGGCTAAATTAGACAATACAGAAATTTCATATCATACTGTTTAAGTACTCTACCATAAGCACATGGTGGCCTGAAGAAATATGGAGGAAATCTTCAGGCCCTTTGGGGGGGAAATCAACTCTCTTGGGGGGTTTTGTTTTTGTTTCTTTTTTGCCACTGATACACTCCTTGGATAGTTCCAAGATTGCTTTATCTTATACAATTTTTCTCCATTCTTCACAGGAGATGGGAAGAGAATTGTCAAAAGCACAGATCATGTGGTGTAATAGAAGAAAAAGAATAAGCAAGTGTCAGAACCAAACTTGTCTTTGTATTGTATAAGAACTTTTCTCAATAAGATTTGTTGTTGTTGTTGTTCAGTCGTTTAGTTATGTCCAACACTTCGTGACCTCATGGACTGTCAGAGTGCGCACCGTGGGGTGGCCTGCTCCTTTTTCCAAGACACCAGTGATCCACGTTCTATGCAGTAAATAGACACTCAAGCAGAGATTAGATAAAATAGCCTATTTACTTTATATACATACGTAGTCCAAAATACATCCAACAGCAGTAACAAATGATACAGCAATACAGCGATGAGAAGTTTCAACAGCAACGAGAAGAGAAAAACACCAGATCTGCTCTGCTTATATACATAAACTGACCAATCACATTATAGGTCACTCTCATCATCTGCCACACCCAACTAAACGATAGCACCTGTAGTATGAGTCATTGCTGCCACATCATCCCTGCAACAATGACTGCTAATTGGGTGACTTGCAGAATAATTCCCCTCTCACCTAGATATCAAGCCTCTCCAGTATAATTTATCTATCTGTAAATTCCTGGGTATATACAAACCCCAACACCCCTCCAATTTACAATAAATATTACATTTCACTTATACAGAATAGAAGACATACACATATTGGATACACACATCCTATGTCTCTCTAAACGTAGAGGCTTTGTCATCACATCTGCTACATTACTCTCAGATGGACAATATTGCAAATTAATCAGAGATTCTTTTATAGCATTCCTAACATTTTGATACTTGATATCAACATGTTTGCTCCTCCCTCTGATCCTATCATTCTTTGCTATCTGTATACATGCTTCACTATCTTCATATACACATATAGGTCCCTCAATTGTTACATTTACATCTCTTAACAATTGCCTATACCATATTAACTCTGAACATAGGTCAGATAGTGCAGCGTACTCTGCCTCTGCAGTAGATACGGCAACAGAACTCTGTTTCCGAGACCTCCACCCCACCAAGGTGCCACCAAACATAATTATCAATCCTGACATTGATTTCCTATCATGTACATCATTACCCCAATCACTATCTACATAGCATTTCAATTCCAATGGTTTACAAGGTTTTATCAATAAACATTTATTAATAGACCCTTTAAGATATCTAAACACACGTTTAATACCTTTCCAATGCCTCTGGGTAGGTTGCACAACATACCTACTCAGTACATTCACCGCATTCCCGATATCGGGACGCGACCATTGTGCTAAGTACAATAAACTTCCAATTATTGACTGATAGTGTTCCTGATTACATGATGTTTGGTCATCGTCTCCAGTCTCTGTCTTAACAAAATCAGTTGTCATCGGGGTAGGAACCTCCTTGCAATGTTCCATATCGTTGTCTCTTAGCAGCTGTTCAATTTTCTTCTGCTGCTCTAGAACGTAACCCCCATCAACCTTCTGAATACCTACGCCTAGGTAATTCCTAATCTCTCCCAGATCTTTAACATCAAATTGTTGCTTCAGTTTTTCAGTAAATTCAATTACCCTCCTTTGATCTCTAGCTATAAAACACAAATTGTCTACAAAGATCAAAAGCAACACCTGTTCATCATTATCACATTGCTTTATATACAGACATGGGTCAGCCTTGCTACACTTAAACCCCATTCTTTGCAATGCCTTATCTAATCGCAGATTCCAACAACGTGCCGATTGCCTGAGTCCATACAACGCTTTCTGCAACTTGTACACTCTAACTGCATCATTAGATTCATATCCCGGAGCTTCAGTCATATAAATTTCTTCCATCAAATCAGCATGCAGATATGCTGTGGTGATATCATAATGGTTCACTACACAATTCCGAGCTGCTGCCATTGCTAAGGCAAACCTGAATGCCTCCCCTCTTAGCGTTGGCGCAAAAACCTCATCATAAGTCTGATACTTAATCCGGGAAAACCCTTGTGCTACAAGCCTAGCCTTATACTGAATATCACCATTGACTAAGGTCTTCTTCTTATAAACCCACCTACAACCTACTGCCCTATGCCCCTCAGGCAGCCTGGTAGATTTAAACACGTTATGGGAATTAATGGCATTCATTTCCACATCCATAGCAGCTTTCCACTTTTTCTGCTCTTGTGGTGGCAACTCCAATACCTCTTTATAACTACGAGGTTCATAATTAATAAAACACACTTTAACATCACCTGGTGTGTAATGTTGAGGTGGTATGCCCTTGTTAACTCTTTCAGATCTGCGCAAAACAGTAGCATCCTGCTTTATTGGCACACTAGGAGTTAATTCCTCTTCATCCTTAATCACATCTCTAGACTCTCGCTGCTCTGCTAGCTCGAATTGTCCCTGACTAGGAAGAAAAACCTCACTCCCTCCGTGTAACTTCTGCCAATTGCTATGCTCGCTGAAACTTGCTGATCTAGAAATAACAAGTCTTCTGCCATCAGTGAACCTATATCCCTTGGTTCCTGGCTCATACCCCACAAAAACCATTTTCTGTGATTTTGCCTGCCCTTTCCTATGTACTCCCTTATGTACGTGAACATAGGCTGTGCACCCAAACACCTTCAAATGAGCTAATGATGGCTTCTTACCATACAAAATATAATATGGTGTTTGATTTACAGACACACTCCACAACCTGTTAATTAAATAATTAGCAGTCAGTATAGCTTCTCCCCAGTATCCTCTAGATAACCCTGAGTCAGCTAACAATGTGTCCTTTACTGTCTGTAGCGCTAAATTTCTTCGTTCCGCCATGCCATTCTCAGATGAACTATGTGGATTGGTTCTCCTGTGCGCAATGCCCCTCCTACTGAGCCATTGCTGAAAACTGCCACTCATAAACTCAGTTGCCCGGTCAGTCTGTAAACTACACAGCTTTGTGCTATATCTCCGTTCCACAAACTGCACCCAATTCCTGAACTTATCAAATGTTTGGCTTTTAGCTTTCAATAGGTAACAGAACCCGAATCTGGTGAAATCATCCACAATTACTAAAAGATATTTAGCACCACCTAATGTGGCTGGTAATGGGCCAATTAGGTCAGCGTGAACCAATTCAAAACATTTATGTGACTTTCTATCACTAAATTTGCTTACAGGTTACACCTTTGACTTTGCAACCTTACATGCCATGCAATCCAGATAAGCTTGGCACGGTTTCAAATCCATTCCAGAACTTGCTTCAGACATCTTTTCAACCACTTTGAAACTTGGATGTCCCAACTGTCTATGCCACAAATGTTCACATGAATCATGGGTTGGTTTGTTGATCATTGCTACATCATGGGGTACTTCTGTCTTGGGTTTCATCATTACATACAAACTGTTCTGTAATACACCCTCACCACAGACATGATTGTTATTCATAATAATGCATTTACCCTTACCAAACTTTACATCATATCCCTGTTTATCCAACTGAGAAACACTTAGGATATTGTACTCTAGGTCTGGTACACACATCATAGATAATTCAATATTCAAACACAAGCCTCTGCCAGTAACAGATGCAAAACTTCCATTTGCCAGGCTAACATGGTCCCGTTCAGCCTGCATAAACCTTTTAAACATCTTTCTATCATTGGCAATGTTTTGGCTTGCTCCGCTGTCAAGGAGCCACGTCTCCTTTAAATTCCTTCCTGGAGAATTAATCACCGACAGCTGGACAGCACTTCATTGCTTGGAAATCCTCGGCTTGACCTTTGCTTTCATTCTAGCAAACATCACAGTCTTTTTGCAAATGCTTATCAGACCCACAGCGAAAACAACGTTTCACAGATAATACGTTATCAGTACAAGAATAACATTCCTTAACAAACATACTCTGCTTAATTGTGTTACATTCTTTCCTCCTTTGTTCCTCCTCCAGAAGTCTCCCAGTTAAATAATTTATGGTCAAATCACTCTCAGATAAAGACCTGAAACTGGTAGCTAAATTATCCCATGTTTCGTTTAGACAACTGAGAATTACATAAACTTTATGCGCTTCTGAGAACTGCATATGTCTCTGTGCTAATTCAAGGAACAAACCAGACATATAATGCAAATGTTCAAGAATACTACCACTGTCATGTAATTTAGCATGATAAAGCTTCCTTGTCAACATAACGTTGCATAACGGTCTAAGACAAACATTTCTTAAAGCTTCCCAACACCTACTGGCTAACTGGAATACTCTAACATAACATAATTGGCTGTCCTCCAAACATAAAATTATGCTTGCCAATGCTCTCTCGTTCTGCAAAATAACTTCCTCATCGTCCAACTCGTCCGGTGGCTCATGGACGACCTTCCAAATACCTTCCCGGCGAAGAAACATTTCCATCTTGTACACCCACGACAAGTAATTGGTGTCATTCAGCCATTCCATAGGAAAACCACCTCCAACTGAAGACTGCATTTTCACAGTGCTCATCCTCCTCAGCCCCTCCTGGGCAGACACCAATGAATAAATAGCACAGACTTTATCAGAACGTCCTTCAGCTGCAAACAGGCCTAGGAAAAAGACACAGCCAGGCACGGAACCGGCAAAAGCTCCAAACTCGCCCCAGATATCCAAACGATTCCTGGATAGGCTTCCAACGTCCTCACAGCCGTGCCAGCATACCAGCTGCACATATTCCACCGTTGGGCCCGAAACCTGTCAGAGTGCGCATCCTGGGGTGGCCTGCTCCTTTTTCCAAGACACCAGTGATCCACGTTCTATGCAGTAAATAGACACTCAAGCAGAGATTAGATAAAATAGCCTATTTACTTTATATACATACGTAGTCCAAAATACATCCAACAGCAGTAACAAATGATACAGCAATACAGCGATGAGAAGTTTCAACAGCAATGAGAAGAGAAAAACACCAGATCTGCTCTGCTTATATACATAAACTGACCAATCACATTATAGGTCACTCTCATCATCTGCCACACCCAACTAAACGATAGCACCTGTAGTATGAGTCATTGCTGCCACATCATCCCTACAACAATGGCTGCTAATTGGGTGACTTGCAGAATAATTCCCCTCTCACCTAGATATCAAGCCTCTCCAGTATAATTTATCTATCTGTAAATTCCTAGGTATATACAAACCCCAACATGGACGATAGCACGCCAGGCCTTCCTGTCCTCCACTGTCTCCCGGAGTTTACTCAAATTCATGTTCATTATATTGGTGATGCTATCTAACCATCTCATCCTCTACCGTCCCCTTCCCCTTTTGCCTTCAGTCTTTCCCAGCATCAGGGTCTTTTCCAGTGAGTCCTCTCTTCACATTAGGTGGCCAAAGTATTTGAGCTTCAGGTTCAGTATCTGTCCTTCCAATGAGCAGTCAGGGTTGATTTCCTTTAGGATTGACTGATTTGACCTCCTTGCAGTCCAAGGGACTCTTAAGAGTCTTCTCCAGCACCACAGTTCGAAAGCATAAATTCTTCGGCGCTCAGCCTTCCTTATGGTCCAACTCTCACAGCCATACATTACTACTGGAAAAACCATAGCTTTAATTATACGGACCTTTGTCGGCAAGGTGATGTCTCTGCTTTTTAATATGCTGTCTAGGTTTGCCATAGCTTTCCTCCCAAGGAGCAAGTGTCTTTTAATTTCATGGCTGCAGTCACCGTCTGCAGTGATCTTGGAGCCCAAGAAAATAAAATCTGTCACTGCTTCCATTTCTTCCCCTTCTATTCACCAGGAAGTGATGGGACCAGATGCCATGATCTGAGTTTTTTTAATGTTGAGTTTCAAGCCAGCTTTTGCACTCTCCTCTTTCACCCTCATCAAGAGGCTCTTTAGTTCCTCTTCACTTTCTGCCATTAGGGTGGTATCGTCTGCATATCTGAGGTTGTTGATATCTCTCCCGGCAATCTTAACTCTGGCTTGTGATTCATCCAGCCCGGCATTTCTCATGATGATGTACTCTGCATATATGTTAAATAAGCAGGGTGATAATATACAGCCTTGTCGTACTCCTTTCCCAATTTTGAACCAATCGGTTGTTCCATGTCCGGTTCTAACTGTTGCTTCTTGACCCACATACAGGTTTCTCAGGAGACAGGTAAGGTGGTCTGGTACTCCCATCTCTTTAAGACTTTGCCACAGTTTGTTGTGATCCACACAATCAAAGGCTTTAGCATAGTCAATGAAGCAGAAGTAGATGTTTTTCTGGAACTCTCTTGCTTTTTCCATGATCCAGCAAATGTTGGCAATCTGATCTCTAGTTCCTCTGCCTCTTCGAAACCCAGCTTGCACTTCTGGTAGTTCTCGGTTCACATACTGCTGAAGCCTAGCTTGTAGGATTTTGAGCATAACCTTGCTAGCATGTGAAATGAGCGCAATTGTACAGTAGTTTGCACATTCTTTGGCATTGCCCTTCTTTGGAATTGGAACGTAAACTGATCTTTGGCACATTGAGTGCAGCACTTTAACAGCATCATCTTTTAGGATTTTAAATAGCTCAGCTGGGATACTGTCTTCTCCGCTAGCTTTGTTGTTAGTAATGCTTCCTAAGGCCCACTTGACTTCACTCTCTAGGATGTCCGGCTCAAGGTCAGTAACCACACCATCGTATTTACCAGGGACATTAAGATCTTTCTTAATAATAATTCCTTAATTATTAATTAATTATTAATTATTAATTAATTTCTCGATGAGATTACCAAATCCTAATTCTTCACATCATATTGTTGGGAAAAAATAATAAATTTTCTTTACTTTAAAAACACCTTTGCAATAATAATAATAATAATAATAATAATAATAACAACAACAACAACAACAACAACAATTTGTTAAGTCAAAAATTGAGACCATTACCAAATGATTTAGAAATTCCCCTCCAGTAAAAACCACCCAGAGTTCCCCACCAAAAAGAAATCAACAGCCTCAACATTCTTGTTCAGTTAAATAAAAAAATAAAAGCATTTAGATCTTTCCCCCTCTCTCTAAGTGTCATCAAAATCAGGACTCTCATTAGAGATACGTTAAGGTCAAGAGTAATACCCCACTTACCACCTGTACAACTCTTGGCCTTACTACTTTTTTTACTCTCTTCTTCTTTAGCTCAGATGTTTGAGTAAGCAGTATAGACTGATCCAGAGGGAGAAGGAAGTGGAATGACACATGGGCTGACTGAGGCTTTCTGCCAGTGAAATCTGGAGGTCCTACTGGATGAAATCAGTTCAATCCAGCTTCTAAATAAAATTCAATTAATTTCAAGAGGATTTAGGTGCCTCCAGCAAGGGTGGGCAAACTGTGGTCCTTGGGATGCATACAACCCTCAGACTGATTTTGTTTGCTTATTTCTTTGTTTGGCAGCTCCCAAGCCTCTCTGTGATCCCTACTTCTGAAAATTGGATCCACAATTTCCTGCATTTTGAGACACACAAGAACTGTAGTCTAAGCCCCTGACTTGGCTTAACAAGTCACCAAAAGTATTAAGTATACCACTGTAATGACCAAAAGGTTGGCCATCCCTGGACTCTGGCTTGGCCCTGCCATATTATAGTAAGTTCCTAGCTCAATCTTTACCTTTTATGTTGCTGATCATGGGCTTAATGGATGCTTGACAGTACTGGCCCAAGAAAAGTAGCTGTTTCTAATCGTGTTAACCATTACTCTTCATCTATAATGGTTTTCCACCCAAGTTCAGGGCTCAAATAGGTAATGGAAGGTTTTTCACTGTGCACAGTGTTTTATTCTTTTTCAATTTCTACTCTTGTTCAGGTGGAGAAAAAGAAAGGTAACCTTCCTGTAATCAGAAAAAGTATTTGACAAATAACTCTCCAGAAAATATGCACACAATGGACATTCAATGTTTCATTTCTAGTTTGAATAATCACACACTCTAATCCTAACCTGCTATCATAAAAATGTCTTGAGAGGTGTGTACATCAAAAGCATCCATGTGTATGCCTCCCAAATGGGAAGAAAATCACTTGAATAGGGTAAGAAAATGGAGTCCTGAGACTCAGAGAAAGCAAATTAAATTCATCACACTACCAACTTCAAAGAAGGACAAATCATTTGATCACTTCATTGATGATTTTGATCTTCTCAAATTGGTTTGAAATATATCTTTCATAGGGAAAACAAACTGTATGGCTTTATAGGTACTCTGGCAATTTCCCCCTCCCTTTATTCTTTTTTTCAGCTCCTACAGTATCTAGCAATTTTGTTTCCATTTCAGACTTGGATGAATTCAAAGCCTGTCATAAAGCTGCAATGATGTAGAATTAAGGCGGAAGGTTTCTATTTCCCATTTGCTTTTGGCTTCACTAGACTTCCAAATGCATTTGATGGATCAAACGAGGGTTTGTGTAACAGGTCATCTCAAATTCACTCTGATTTAGAAGACTGTGGTGCAAATCTGTGTTTTCATTTCTGGCTATATTTTGCTATAGTGGTTTAAATAATAAAAACAACAACAACAAAAATCTTATAATACATGTAGCAACGGAACATTTAAGCAGTGATCCAACCTAAAGATTATAGAGCCCACCCTTAAGCCCAAATCAATCATCCAAGGCTGTGTACCACAAAACAGAACATTATTTGGTTTTCTGGTTATTATTTACAGAAATATATAGCATTTTTTATGAAGATTGAATTCTAGGGTGGTTTTTCACTTTCCAGTCTAGCTTGCATGCTTGGGATTCTATGAAGGTTTCCCATCCAAGTATTCACCAGTCTATCCCAACTTAACTTTTCAAGGATGAAGAATGTTTTGCCAAAGCTGAAAGCAGGACAGGATGCTTAAGTTTGCAATTATAAAGAACTCTGCTAAAACAGGGATTTTTAAAACTGCACTTTTAAATGCCAAGATCTTTTTATGGATAGGGGTGTGTGATGGCTCAGTGGTTAAGACGCCAGGCTTGTCGATCAGAAGGTCGGCGGTTTGAGACCCGAGCACCGCATGACGGAGTGAGCTTCTGCACTCACGCCAGCTCTTGCCAACCTAGCAATTCAAAAGCAAATGCAAGTAGATAAATAAGTACCACTTCGGTGGGTAGGTAACAGCGTTCCGCACGCGTCATGTGGCCACATGACCGTGGAAGTGTCTTTGGACAGCGCTGGCTCTTTGGCTAAGAAACGGAGATGAGCACTGGCCCCTAGACTCGGACATGACTGTGCAGGGGAAAACCTAACCTTTTATGGATACACTCTTCGTGAATATAGAAGCATTAAAATGGGGAGGGCTTGATACCCAGAATGAATATATCCAGAATAGTAAAACCAAGTGTTGGATTTTCTCATGTAGCCTTTTACAGGATAATTTATCCATTTACATTTTATAGATTGGATTATGAATATTGCACAATAAAGCTACTCTTTATATGTCTTGATGTATAGTGGTCCTCTTGAACAATAGCCTGGGACATTATTGTCAGGGTAAGGAGTAACCAAGAAAGGGTGGTAATTAGCCACTCTTCTTGAAGAATATTTAGTCACAGTAACTCATCCATAAGTCATGTTCCATTTATATTATTGTAACATAATTGGCCTAAGTTCTGGGACAGATATCTGGAAAGTGTAATATAGTCAAAACATAGCCAGTTTTCTTCATAGTGTGTATTTTATATAGTGCAGTATACATCCCATGGCTTTTTATATAACAAGATATAGAGCCCATGAGTCTCCATCGTTCATGGACTTCTATTAGATTTCTGTGTCCTGTTCAATGCAATGAAGTCTATTCATATGTATACATGACACTAGAATCTGCGAGCATGATTGAGTTGATTGTTTATGATAAATTAGTAAAGGATACAGGGGTAATGAGAGGTCTGAATGTAGAACACCCCACTTTTTGGTAGTTTCAAGAGTAGGTCTTGGTAAAAAGAAAAGAAAAGAAAAGAAAAGAAAAGAAAAGAAAAGAAAAGAAAAGAAAAGAAAAGAAAAGAAAAGAAAAGAAAAGAAAAGAAAAGAAAAGAAAAGAATGAAAGTAGAATGGTTGTTGGGATGGAAAATATGAGACCTACTGTATATGAAAATATATTAGAAATACTTGCTACATTCCAAAGCTTGTGAGCTTTAAAGATCCTTTATCTTTTATTTAGAATGTAGGCTGCTGATTATTAGTACAATTTGTAATTTCTCTCCTTCTGATTCTGAGAAAGAAATTAGACAGGGTCCACATGACCCTGCAGTAGGAATGATCTGAACCTAGTTTTGTTCAACTTCAGCATAAAAAAAGGTAAGGGCTCCCCCCACACAGTTGTGCAGTCGTGTCCGACTCTAGGGGCCGATGCTCATCTCCGTTTGTTAGCCGAAGAGCCAGCGTTGTCCGAAGACGCTTCCACGGTCATGTGGCCGCATGATGCACGCAGAACGCTGTTACCTACCCACTGAAGTGGTATCTATTCATCTACTTGCATTTGCATGCTTTCGAATTGCTAGGTTGGCAAGAGCTGGAGCTAGTGCGGGTGCTCACTCTGCACGCAGGGCTAGGGATTCGAACCTCCGAACTTGCAATCTTCTGATCGACAAGCCTGGCGTCTTACCCGCTGAGCCACCACGCCCCTGGTAACTTCAACTTCAACTTCAGCATACTGATCTTTTTACTTTCACCCCAAATCTGGATTTTGGGAGAGTTAGATGTAGTGATCATGATATTTCTACTCTAGTTTCCAATAAGTCCATCAACAATAAAATACTTGTTAGAGAAGCATCAGTGGGCCCTTTCGCTATCAATTACTTCTTGAACCTTAATCTATCCTGGGGACAGACAGAAAGGCTCAAGTATGTCTGTTAAGTACATCTATATAGTCATCTAATGTTCATTCAACACTCAAGTTTGACTGAGGGGCAATTTCTAAATATAATCACATTCATATTTTGAAACCAAATGATTCTCTAGGTCACTTGTTGCCTTGGGTCTATTGTGATTACTTCTGTTTCAAATTCACATTTATAGTTGCTTGAAATCTGTCTAGATACAGAGGGGAAAAAGGAGACTGAGATCCATGTCCTTGTAAGAAGGCTGATTGCTACTTAAAAATATCTATTGGCTTTACAGTACATCTTTTTTAAAACAGAGAAATAAATCCTATGGAATACAGAAAGATTGGGGGAAATGTATCTGGTCCACATTTTTAACAGGCCAGGCTTTATTTGCATTGGATGAATATGCAGATTTAAATAGAATTATCTTTTCGTCTACACACTTTTCTGAATTTTATGATGTAGTTCTTGTTACAAAAACTGTACAGAAAAATGTACATAGCATGGAAGTATGTACACTAAATGCATGTATAAACACATGCATTAAAAGGAGCTTAGCAGTGAAATAAATACAAATCTGTATGCATAACTGTAAGTCATAAGCTAACAAAAAGAACAGAACTAAATACGAGAGAACACATGCAGAACTGAAGGGAACTGTTTCAGTAGAAAATGAACAAGGCTATTCTATGTTCTCCCAGACTTCTCTATGTCGCCTTGAGTTTACTTGTGCTCTAAATGTGTGGGCATACAACACACTGTAGATATAATTATCTACATGTTAATAGATTCAGCTGCCTCCTCACAGTCTATTGTTTTATCTCCTGTGCAGATAAAACAATGTATTTTAATACAATTATGTGAAATATTCCTCCATTTGCTAATCTGTCACTGAAATTATTGGAGAGAAACCTTCCCACCTACACAGCAAAAATAGTAATGGATCTCTCCTCCCTCCTTCTCTATAAATATCACAATTTTCTGTGAGAATTAGATAATCAAGCAATTGCATTTCTAATATATTATTCCCTTAATTCATACAACAATGGGTCATTGTGGAGAGGGGCATAAGTGTATCATAGAACTCTCTAACCCATTCAGTGACCTTTTTAACTACCCCAGAGGGATTATATTTAGACCTAAACAGATCTGGTCTTATGTAGGGCTAAGCAAACTCCATGCAATAAATTAACTCATGGTGTATAAAACATTTACTAGGGCATTAGATGATTCTTCTCACTTCTGAGTCAACACCACATCACCAGCCCTGTGAAAACAGAGGACCTCTAGAAATTTCCACTTTCTCCTTGATTGTTTTCATCTCCTAAGGACATTGGGGGGGGGGACAAAAAGGAACAGGACAGAGAAGCCTCCTGAGTCTCTACAATGACACCATTTCCAATTATGCTACTACATATTTTTTTTAAAAAAAAATGTTTGGAGGGTAAAAATGAAAGTATAGAGCAGAGCTTTCCAAACTGTGTGTGGCAACACAAAAGTGTGTCGCCACACACAGTCTGGTGTGTCGCCACACAACCCAGAAGCGCTGATCATCATCAGCGCTTCCGGGTTTTCCCGCAGCGACACACCAACGGCAGTGCGCAAAAACTGAAAGCGGCAGCAGCGCTTCCGGGTTTTTGCATGCTGCCGCAACGGCGGCACTTCCGGGTTTTCCCGTGGTGACACACCAACGGCAGTTGGTGTGTCGCCGCGGGAAAACTTTGGAAAGCCCTGGTATAGAGGGTTGTGACAGATTTCAGGTTTCTTCTACAGAAGCTAGGAGGACTATAAAAAGTACCATTACATGACAGACCCAGTCATCCCACGTTAGGTGGTGCCATCATACAAAGTGTGTCCGCTGACTAGGGAGGGGACATTGTATCATTTGTATTGGGTTAGGCCAGCTGCTGTGTTGCAAAGGTTAGCATGCTGGATGGCAAAGCTGCAGTCCTTGTCCAACTGTCAGGTCCAGCAGATGTGAAGTTTGGAGCATCCTATGACATAAAAAAAGAGGCATAACAATTATATGAAGAATCTCACTCTAGCTCTCTGAGGGAGTTAATTAAAAGTGGGTGAAAGATGCGAAAAGCTGCTCCTTTGCTAGTGGCTATTTCTCCAAATTGGTTTTCCCCCACATATCTTCCTTTTGTTATTAAAAAAAAGTTAAAGTTATCGATTTATGTTCATGTTACAAAGTGCTCAAGAACCAAAGGGTGGCTCAAAATTACTTTTGCTTAAAACCTGTATATTACTGATATTTCAAAATGTCATTCATAATTGGAGAATACTTCTGATGGAGACAGGGAATGCTGGCAGTCACTTTGCTAGGCCAGGGAGGAGGAGGAGGAGGAGGAGGAGGAGGAGGAGGAGGAGGAGGAGGAGGAGGAGGCGGCGGCTTCGGTCATTATTTTGCAATATTCCTTTCAATCCACAGCATAATTTTGGGATGAATCCCAACCTCTCCACTCAGGCTGATGAGCTTTTGCTTGAAGTTCGAGTTCAGTCTCCTAAACCATGGATTCCCTGGGATGCATACAGTACTTTTGACAGCAACAGAGAATTTGGTGCCAAATGTGACAATGTGGAGAAAAGTCCACTGGGTTGGATACCCCAAATGTTCATTAACTAAAAATATTGTAGACAGTGAATTCCATTAAATTATATTCCTTGAGTGGTGTTTAATTAGCTTGGCAGTAAATTGTTGAGAAATGTAAAGGTGTTTTGTTTTGGGTTTCATGGTGGGCTTTTCGTTTTGGCGCCAAGTGAAAAGGAGAAACTCATAAATAATTCATTTGGAGAAAACCAGTTTCCTTGAGTGAAACCAATCAACTTTTACTATGCATTCAAAAAAAAGAAATGTCACGCGGCTGAAATCTTTTCCCTCCCTGGGAAGGTTGGAGAGGTTACACAGGGGATTCTCTGTTGTTTATTCTGGTTCCTTGAATTGCAAATCCAAAGGTGGATTTGATGCATTGTTAGCCTTATTATGTGAATATATTGCCTCTGAAAGAAAGAGATTCAAAGGGCTGGCGGCTTGCCGGTGGAAGGAATAGCACAAAGGTGCTGTCTGCAGAGCTCGGTTACCTGATTTGTAACTCCCAAGCCACCTGCATGTGAAATAATGTGGACAAATAAATATTGAGAAAAGAGAACATTTACAATATAATCTTGCTGTCTTCATGGCCAATCAGAAGTTTAAAGCAACTAGGTTTATGAAGGACATCCTTTGGGGACAAGAAAAGGGTTAGATAACAATTTCCTACTGTAGTTTCACCTGGTTTATACTGTATTTATCCAGCAATTTGTGAAGGTGGACTGCCAGTGAGGTGGACCCTAAGTAAGACCGAGAGTAAGTCTTACCCAGAGTAAGACTTACTCTGGGTCTTACTTAGGGTCCACCTCATTGGCAGTCTACCTTCACAAAACCCAGAGTAAGACTATTACTCGGAGGAAGGAACCCTTTTCCTTGGCTATCTCTTGATGTGTGTTTTTGGATCACTCTAAAAGCAGAAAAAAACAAGAACAAGTTTCAGGATACATGACAGCATTCTCCAGTCTGGTACCATTCTGATGTGTTGGGATCACAACTCCCAGAATGCCTACAAGCACAGCTGTTGGTCATAGATGCTGGAGTTCTTGAATTCTTGAAGTTACAACACTGGAAAAAGCTGGCACTTGTACAGAGACAAAAGACAAAAGTCACCATGAGATACATTCAAGTGGCAAGTTGAGGGTAAGAAAATTCTCATCAGTGATGCTGTCAGAATTCTGCCTTACTCGGCAATGCAGAACTTTGAAGACTTGAATAATACATTTGTCCAGGAATTTCTAAGTTAGAAAAGCTCACCTACACAAAACATAGGGCATAGTAATTTATCAGGGTGGTCTTTATAAAGGCAAATAATCAGTCTAGTTATCTAACTGTAACTTATGGACATAAATTAGTTGTACCTGATCAGGTATTAAATCAATACTACTGGCAACTTCTCTATTATTGTAGCTGTTCTGTAGCCACTCAGATATTAATGGGTACTTTCATCAGCAATATTGTTCATCCCAGTTAAGGACATCATGAATTGTAGTACTTATTCACATACACACTATAAGATGGCATTTGCCTTGCTCTGCCTTCTACTATTATTTTGCACTTGGATCCAATTGGTGGACCTCAACAATTCAATAAAACATGAGACCCTCTAAGCCAGAGCTTTCCAAACTGTGTGTCGGGACACGTTAGTGTGTTGGCTGCAGTGTCTGGGTGTGTCCCGGCTGCTGCTGCCTCCAAGCCCTGCCAGGATTCCGCGCAGGTCCTAGTGCCCGCCTTGTGCCCTGCTGTAAGAGTGTGTCGTGAAATGATGCCTGTCTAAAAAGTGTGTCACCAACATAAGGCTTCTCTGCCCTAAAGAGTGGGAACAGTCACCCAATGACCCCATATGATACAACTCCTCAAAATTGTCAGACTGAGTAGAAGTCAGACTGGGTTTATATATCACATTCACCCAGAATGTGGCTTGTTTGATTTGGTTTGGTATGATGCGTAAATACAGCTACTGTATTTCGAAAACCATGTTTTCAGGAATGTGCAACAGTTCTTGGCCACAGACTGGACCTGGCTTATAATTAATATACTCCATTTATTAAAATAGGTGGGCCAGAACAAAAAAAAACATGGGACTAGAAGAAAATTAAATTAAGTTTAATTTAAACACACATTAAATTAATTAAAACTCTTAATGAGATGGTTCCTATGTATTTAATAATTTCCCCATTTTTGTGGCAACTTTTGAATAGGTTCTTTTTTGAATCTTCAGCTTATGCACCCTTCATTGGTGAGTTAGCATGATGAGTAAATCCAGCTAATTGTGACTTATTCAATAAACCATGACTAACAAAATCATAGCTTAGCATGAGTGAATAAGTGATAATCTATTTCCTTTTGTACAGTATTCCTTCCTTCCATCTAGCCTTAATTCATTTATCAATCCACATTTTTAGGAAAACTAGAAATTTTAAATGGTGGGTAATGAAAACATTTATCAATGATAGATCTCTGAAGTCTCCTAGGCAAGCAAAACATTCATGTTTAAAGAGAGTCAGTCCCTGCAGCAATTGTTTAAGCAGTAACTCAATCCAGAGAAGTCTCTTATTTTTATACTGTTCATACTTGGCTTAAAGACTTCCTGGAAGTATCTGGCCAGCCTCAACTGGAGGTAGCAAACTGGAGCAGATGAATAGACAGGTAGTCCTTGCTTAACGACCACAATTGGGACCAGAATTTCAGTTGCTAAGCAAAATAGTCATTAAGCAAATCTGACCCAATTTTATTACCTTTTTTGCAGCTGCCGTTAAGCGAATTACTGTGGTTGTTAAACAAACCATGCAGTCATTAAGTGAATCACAGGGTTCCCTATAGATTTTGCTTGCTGGAAGCCGGCTGGGAAGGTCGAAAATGGCGATCATATGACCATGGGACTCTGCAACAGCCATAAATGCAAACCGGTTGCCAAGAGCCTGAATTGTGATCATGTGGCCACGGGGACACTGCAACAGTTGTAAGTGTAAGGACTGCTCATAAGTTAGTTTTTTCAGCACCGTCATAAGTCTGAACTGTCACTAAATGAATGGTCGTTAAGTGAGGACTACCTGTATGATCCAGCAGGGCTTTTCCTATATAGCTGATTTCCAACTTTTTCTTCTGTTTCTGGATCCTGACTGATTGGAAAGCTTTTGTGACAAAAATGGGGACTGAGACAAAAGGCTTGAAAAAGTATGAGTACCAAGAGATGAAATCTCTTTTTTAATATCTGCAACAATCAGTCCTTGGTGTAACCTTTCAAACTCTAGAATCTCTTTTTTGTTCTTCTTTTCCTGCCACTCATCCCCTGTAAGGGTGGCAATTCACACCACAAATATAAATCTGAAATGTTCGAATAATAAAATACTCCAAGCACAGGGGAGAAGCTGAAATGGAGCCATCAAACCTGATCATTCTCTGGGTGCTTTCTACTTTAAATGGATTTTGATTGAGAGTGGACATGTCAGACATTTATTATGTTTTGTCACTCAGCATCTGCCAGGTGCCACTTAGATCCTTTTGTGGATAACACATCTATTGCCAGCTTCTTAGCTTCATTTCCATAAGCTTTTTTTTTCTCCAGTTGGCATAATCTATTGCAAATGTCAGGAACACAAATGTCAAGAACACAAATACAAATTATCCAGGGCAAGCTTATTATTTCTTCAACAACTATTTTTCATTACTAGTTGAAGGGGTGGGGGAGGGAGAAAAAGTTATCGGTTAGAACACAACTACGTAGAAGAGCTCAAAAATGTATTACTCATGAAATAGGGCTTGCATAAAGGTGACACTTTGGGGACTTATATTCACCAGGATTTTATATTTCCCAAGATTTATCAAGCCAGGAGAGTCAATGCTGTGTAATATGACAAAAAGAGCTTATGAGTAAATGTGTAAATGGATCATCCTCACCCTGAGAAATGACGCTTATGGCCCTACTTCTTGATTTTCAGAGTGTGACCCTTTTGCAAATTCCACAAGAATGAAAGATTGTTTCTTTCCATTATAGGACTTTTAGGCTACAATCCTATATTCAGTTGCCTGGCAATTAGCTTCATGGATCAGTACAGCCTTACTGTAGGAGAGGTTGAAAAAAAAGCCTATTTAAAGTAAAACACAATAAAATAAAATGACGAAATCGTTTGCTAAATAAATGCAATTCTATACCATACAAGCTTGAATAAAATGGAATCATATGTCAGGAGGCTTCCTCAATGCTAAGTCTTAAGATTTCTTAGCAGGCACATAATTGGGGGGAGGGGGGGCAAGGAGAAAGCAATTTTGGATTTTATTGTATTTATATTTTTATTGTTGTTTTTATTGTATTTTAATGGTGTTGTGGCTGTGAACCACCCAGAGTCCCTCCTTGAGGGGGAGATGGGCAGTCATAGAAATTTAATTAATTAATTAATTAATTAATGAATAAATAATGAAACTCCACCCATTTTGTAAGTGTGTTGTGACATTGCTCACATATACTTAAGGTGTAGAGCTAGGTTGCAATGTCATGACACTCATTTTGTCATTTTGATGAAACTTCCAGACTCAACAGATGCCTCTGATTGTAAGATGTCTTCCACAGAATTTATAACCAGATTGCACACCCAGTGTGGATTTGCAAAGAATTCTGCCCACTTCATCTTAATATAACAGCTATATCTTGTATATGACTGTCCTATAGTTTGTATTTTTGTTGTTGTTCAGTCGTTCAGTCGTGTCCGACTCTTCGTGACCTCATGGACCATAGCACGCCAGGCCTTCCTGTCCTCCACTGTCTCTCGGAGTTTACTCAAATTCATGTTCATTACATCGGTGATGCTATCTAACCATCTCATCCTCTGCCGTCCCCTTCTCCTTTTGCCCTCAGTCTTTCCCAGCATCAGGGTCTTTTCCAGTGAGTCCTCTCTTCTCATTAGGTGGCCAAAGTATTTGAGCTTCAGCTTCAGCATCTGTCCTTCCAATGAGCAGTCAGGGTTGATTTCCTTCAGGATTGACTGGTTTGACCTCCTTGCAGTCCAAGGGACTCTCAAGAGTCTTCTCCAGCACCACAGCTCGAAAGCATCAATTCTTCGGCGCTCAGCCTTCCTTATGGTCCAACTCTCACAGCCATACATTGCTACTGGAAAAACCATAGCTTTAACTATACGGACCTTTGTCGGCAAGGTGATGTCTCTGCTTTTTAATATGCTGTCTAGGTTTGCCATAGCTTTCCTTCCAAGGAGCAAGCGTCTTTTAATTTCATGGCTGCAGTCACCGTCTGCGGTGATCTTGGAGCCCAAGAAAATGAAATCTGTCACTGCTTCCATTTCTTCCCCTTCTATTTGCCAGGAAGTGATGGGACCAGATGCCATGATCTGGGTTTTTTTAATGTTGAGTTTCAAGTCAGCTTTTGCACTCTCCTCTTTCACCCTCATCAAGAGGCTCTTTAGTTCCTCTTCACTTTCTGCCATTAGGGTGGTATCGTCTGCATATCTGAGGTTGTTGATATTTTTCCCGGCAATCTTAACTCCGGCTTGTGATTCATCCAGCCCGGCATTTCTCATGATGTACTCTGCATATAAGTTAAATAAGCAGGGTGATAATATACAGCCTTGTCGTACTCCTTTCCCAATTTTGAACCAGTCGGTTGTTCCATGTCCGGTTCTAACTGTTGCTTCTTGACCCACATACAGGTTTCTCAGGAGACAGGTAAGGTGGTCTGGTACTCCCATCTCTTTAAGAATTTGCCACAGTTTGTTGTGATCCACACAATCAAAGGCTTTAGCGTAGTCAATGAAGCAGAAGTAGATGTTTTTCTGGAACTCTCTTGCTTTTTCCATGATCCAGCGAATGTTGGCAATCTGATCTCTAGTTCCTCTGCCTCTTCGAAACCCAGCTTGCACTTCTGGTAGTTCTCGGTTCACATGCTGCTGAAGCCTAGCTTGTAGGATTTTGAGCATAACCTTGCTGGCATGTGAAATGAGTGCAATTGTACGGTAGTTTGAACATTCTTTGGCATTGCCTTTCTTTGGAATTGGAACGTAAACTGACCTTTTCCAATCCTGTGGCCACTGTTGAGTTTTCCAAATTTGTTGGCATATTGAGTGCAGCACTTTAACAGCATCATCTTTTAGGATTTTAAATAGCTCAGCTGGGATACTGTCTTCTCCGCTAGCTTTGTTGTTAGTAATGCTTCCTAAGGCCCACTTGACTTCACTCTCTAGGATGTCCGGCTCAAGGTCAGTGACCACACCATCGTATTTATCAGGGATATTAAGATCTTTCTTGTATAGTTCTTCTGTGTATTCTTGCCACCTCTTCTGAATCTCTTCTGCTTCTGTTAGGTCCCTGCCTTTTTTGTCCTTTATCATGCCCATCTTTGCACAAAACGTTCCCTTGATATCTCCGATTTTCTTGAAGAGATCTCTAGTCTTCCCCATTCTATTGTTTTCCTCAATTTCTTTGCATTGTTCATTTAAGAAGGCCTTCTTATCTCTCCTTGCTATTCTCTGGAATTCTGCATTCAGTTGTTTATATCTTTCCCTTTCTCCCTTGCCTTTTGCTTCCCTTCTTTCCTCAGCTATTTGTAAAGCCTCATCAGTCAGCCACTTTGCTTTCTTGCATTTCTTTTTCTTTGGGATGGTTTTAGTTGCTGCCTCCTGTACAATGTTACGAACCTCCATCCATAGTTCTTCAGGCACTCTGTCTACCAGATCTAATCCTTTAAATCTATTCCTCACTTCCACTGTATATTCATAAGGGATATGATTTAGGTCATACCTGATTGGTCTAGTGGTTTTCTCTACATTCTTCAATTTAAGCCTAAATTTTGCAATAAGAAGCTCATGATCTGAGCCACAGTCAGCTCCAGGTCTTGTTTTTGCTGATTTGTATGCTGCTTAGCAAATGTGGTGATCTGAAAAGGGACTTTATACTGTAAATACTTAAATATATTCAGTGATTATTATATTTCCACACTCTCTATGTTCTCTATGGAAGGAGTCCATCACAATAAGTCAAAATGTGGTTACTTTAGTTTTGGCTATGTGTATTGCTACTAGGCTTACAAACCTAGCCATTATGCTTTTGAAAACTACAGTTCATGACCTAACTGGTGGTTTATTCAATAAATCTTGCTTACGCAATTAACAGCTTAAGTGCAGCGTATGAAGTAGATCTACAAGCATAAGTTTAATGCAAGAATGTGGAAGGTGCATTCTTCCAGAAATTACTGAATTATAACTCTGGAAACTGACCATTGGCCATGTTGGCTGGGTCTGTTTAATACTGTTGTTGAACAATTGTACTCCCCACCTGTAACTTAACCCAAGGAAGGAGAGAGAAATTGTCTCCTCCCAATCTCTCTGTGTTGAGGTGATCTGGATCCAGAGTTTCTCAGTGTCTGGAACCTTGGAAGCTGAGCAACAGTTTCGATTCCACTTTTTTATATGTCTTTAATCCACACATATGGTGAGCATGACTAATCATGTTGTTAGAAAGCAATGGATTTCTTTCCCTTGATTGCAAATACCTCCCAACATCAGAAGAGTAAAGAAACCCTAGGTACGTTATTCTTGTGTTGTAGATTTACAACTCATAGCCTCCCGAGGGGGAAATAATGACAAAAAATATATCAACAATTGGGTTAGTGTACAATCTAAATTTATACATGGAGATACCAAAGAAAAATCCAATAGGGCTTCATGTTGCTTTAGGGCTGCAGTAAAATGCCTATTTTAGTGGCATTTAGCTCAGATCCAAGGCAGTGTCTCTACCAAAATGCCCAACTTTCTATCCTTGCTGTGCTACATCTTTTGCATTTGCATTTCGGTTCCAGTCTATTCCACAAGGAGCACTCTGATGGTAAGAGAATGATCACTGATGAGGCTGTGGGAACTGTGTTTCAGCTTATTTGTACCAGAGCAATTCATTTAACCACACTCCAGGCATTTGCTTCCTCATTGTGAGAATCACTTTGTTCAGTTCTCTTTATAATGCTTACCTTCATCAAGAGAGAGATGCCTAGCCTAACCCAGGATTCTGATCCATTTCCCCAGATAGAAGGATACTGAGATCATTTCTCACTGCTTAGTCTAATGATATCTCAGCAATACCACATGGCAGGAAACCTTGTTATAAAACTTAATAACAACCTTAACAACAGCCACTTTCTAGTTATTTAACTGAATACACCGAAAACAGAGATGGAGTCACTGGAAAGTCCAAATTAATCTCTCCTGCTTCCCTAACTCAGAAGCGAGGTGGGAGAGGAAGGGAGGGGTGACAACCTTACCTTGATATTAGTGAGCCATGAGGCCTCTCTTTTCATGTCTGTTCTGATGCCACAGACTAGATTCTCAGGACTCAGGAGCTATTTAAAAGCCTACCATATGGCAACCATATTTTATATGGGGAACAGGAGTAATGGATAGGAAAGTAAGATGCTCATCACCACCACTATCCTTGTTCTTCTGAACTATCTATTCTTGTTGATGTGGTTCTTAATAATAAATATATCGACAATAAGAACAGCAACAATAGTAACAATAGTAATATTAGTGGTGATCAGCTGTGACTCCTAAAGGAGCTCAGAGTTTATTATCTAAACAATAGATAAGAAACACAGAATACAGTAAAACAATTACAATACAACATGTGGTGGTACACCAATGAAAGCATATCAACATTCCATGTATCTGTGTGTATGTGTATGGAAGTACTCAACTGTCATCTGTAGCATTTACTTTATAAGAGGTTGGTCCTGAGGAAATCATCACCAGTATAATAAAGATTACCCATGAGTAAGGGTGAATCAGTGACATTTTTAAAAATACTAGACCAGTGCTTTCCAAAGTCCCACCATTGGCGACACACCAACGGCGGCGGGTGGCGACGCTCCGTCAGCACTTCCAGGTTTTGTCGCGACACACTCCTTTCCTCCTCTTTTTTCTTAATATTTTTATACATTTCAGTCTGGTGGATCCCAAGCCAAAATAGATGTAGAGGGGAGAACTTGGTGACCAGACATGGAGGGGAGTATGCCCCCAGCAGACTGAAGGAATCATAGGAACTGAGCAAACCACAGCCCCTTCCTGCATCATTTATCACATTATTAATGAAGTGTTGTGATTTGTGTTGGGAAAAGACAGAGAGCATCACTTTAGCAGCTGAACAACTAAAACAAGTTGAGGCTTCCTCCGCAATGGGCTGGAGATGAGACAAAGGTGATGGCATGAAGGCATGTACTTTGAAAATGGTTATCAGGGCATTTTTGTGCCAAGGTAAACAGGACCTTGATTATGTCAGTGCTACAATGAATGCCAAAGCCAGATTGAATTGTGTCTAGATAATAATCTTTCACTCTGTAGCTGGACAACTCCTGCCTGTTGCTTTCACTTTCTCTAAAGGAACGCTATAACATGATAAGTGACATTTGTGAGACATTTGAGGATATGAGACATGTTTGCCCGGCATTTTGTTGATTTTGAAATTATTTGTTTCAACTAACAAAAGAACAATGAGTTTGTATGTATTACAGGATGTTTCTTTCCAACAATATAATCTCAACCTGATGAGAACATCAGTGAAGCAGGAGGAACAGCAAAAATGTTTTGAAGGATAAAAGGAGAACTATATTGAGAAGAAATAATTGAAGCAAAGAGCAAAGAAAAAAATTGAATAGAACCACAGATGAAACAAAGCACTCATCAAAAACATTTACCCAAACTGTGAAATTGAGAATATCACTAAGAGACAGCTGTGCCAGTCTCACAGAGGTTTATTTCTGCTGATGGTGAAGACAAGAGATTCTACTTCCATTCCATGATGAGAAATGGTTATTTCTATGCTATTCTACTGGCATCTGCTCAGAGCAAGAAGCTGAAGATATGCTGCAAGAAACTAGATTGTGAAACTGAATGTTTTGACATGAGAAAATGTCAAAACAAGAAGCATTTGGTAAGAAAGAGGAGACTAGAAAATAGGAGATATATACACAGACACAAACACACACGTAGGGCTCTTCACATCTCAGCATTCCAAACTACTTTGAAGATAAATTCAAGTTTCAGCATGGCATACTTACATACAGGGATGATAAATTAATTGCACCAAGCCTATTTAGCAAAAGAGGAGAGGAGAGGAGAGGAGAGGAGAGGAGAGGAGAGGAGAGGAGAGGAGAGGAGAGGAGAGGAGAGGAGAGGAGAGGAGAGGAGAGGAAGCTTCTATCCCAAAGTGCTTAAAATACAGACATTTACTGGGAGATAAGTAAATTCTTCAGCAAAATTCTTTTAGAGTTATTTCCAAGTGCCTAACTACATAGCTTTAATGTACTGTATTTTTAGAAGCTACCCAGAGCCATTTGTCATTGAGCAGCATGTAGATTTATTTAAAAATAAGTATATTAAATTAATTTAACTGGAAGAATTTATGAAAGAGCACTGAGAAATAGAGCCCTCCACCATTAGTTATATGGTACCTAAGGATGCTTAAGGAATTTAAATGGTTCACATCCTAATGCAAATAGAGCTTATTTGCAGCATCAGAACTGATGAGCAGCTTAGAAGCTAATTATCCATTGGCTTTTCCGCTGTCCAAATATTTCAGCACAGTTCTTGGCTCTCACAACAATTAGACTATATTTAAAACATTATTTTAAGGGGAAATATAGAGCAACCTGTACATTTTATGTGGCTTCATTCTAAACCCACAAATTAATAGGGAACCAGAATGATGTGACCTTTTGGGTGAACATATGAAATATATGACAGATTAAAATGCTACGGGTCCTGTCTGCTAGGGAGCTACATTTGGTGAGTTCTGGGCAGTGGGCCTTCTCTGCTGTGGCTCCCGCTTTATGGAACATCCTCCCCACTGAAGTGAGGCTGACTCCACCCCTCAAAACATTTCTAGAAGTCCCTCAAAACCTGGTTGTGTCATCAGACCTAGGGACCCCAGGGAACCGGTGAGAAACTGAGGTGGCTCCATTGTTATTAACATCTGCTCTTAGCCTAATACCTGTTCTCTCTTAGCCTTGTGCTTTTAAAGTTTTTTAAAGATGATGATGATGATGATGATGATGATGATGATAATAATTGTTTTTATATATTAATTGTTTTTAGTCTTGTTGTACACCACCCAGAGTCACTTGTTTATGAGAAGGGCAGCCATATAAATATGACGAATAAATAAATTAAATAAATAAAACGGACTAGGTATAGACTTGTTTGCCAAGCCCTTGTGGTACTGAGTGAAAAATAAATGTTTCAGAATAATGATATTTTCATTAGATTTAATGTTTAGTTAAATGCAGAAAGTTTAACTACGTTCGCACCCTTCTTGGATTTGTTGTTGTAATTTTGAAAAACCCTGTAAATGACCTTTTTCAACACAGTATTACTCCTTGGGCAGTGGATAATTTGGAACTGCCAGAAATACGCTCATTAGTGCATCCCAATGATTAGCAGAAAACCACTGCTTTCAGCAAATAAAAATGTATTCAGTAATTGTGTTTAGAGGTAATCTTTCATTCCAGGAAAGTAAGCATCAAACTCGGTTTCTTTCTTTCTTTTCCTTTTTCCAGCTAGAAATCGACAGGACTGCCTCTGACAATCTAATGACTTAAAAAGACATACAAAAAGAATTCAAAAGTTCTGCAGAGAATTCCGTACATATAAGAATATAATAAAGAAAAAGAAAAGAAATATATAAAGAAGTGACTTACAACCTTTATCAAAGGATAAACAATTTTAGTAACTTTTCACTTTCTCTTAAATTACAACAAATGATCTCTTCTTCCCATATCCCATCTATCATATATATATATATATATATATATATATATATATATATATATTTCAAATGTTACCACCCATCTTGTACGAAGCAATATTATCTATAAACAAATCCATAAAGCATCATCATTTCAGTCCTGATGTCAGGAAAAGTCCATTAAGGGTTACCAGAGATAACAACATTATCTATTTTAACCTTGATCAAATAAACTAACTTTATGTTCCTTCCTTTTACTTCTAACAATCTTAATCTTTAGTCCATTCAAATAATGTTGTAGAACTTGATTTCTGTTCATATCTTCTTTGGCCCTTCTCATGAGATTCTTCAAAGCTTTAACAAGTCTCTTTTGTATATTGTAAGTCCAATATAGAAAAATTACCCAGGTCCCTCTCTTGGTTTATTATTTGTATATCCCTTTTAATTATTAAAACATCAGCCAGTTCCTTTTGTATGTCCAGTGTAATATCCTTTTCCATGTAATTCTTGTAACCTGTCATTTGTAAATCCACTTTCAACTCAGTGTCTGTCTTGTCAGGTAAAACTCTTCCATAACATCTTTTAGACACAGTCTATCCATAGAGGCAGATATTGCTGTTGACATTGTTAAAACTAATTTTTTACTCCATTCATTTTTCAAAAGTGTCCTTCAATATTTCCAGTGTCAGAATATTTGCACCATTCTGTACCTGTTATGTCAAGTTTATGCGTTCTTCTTCTTTAATTAAAATTGTTAGTTCCCTCTAGTGTCCAATGTTTAAAATCGTATCTTATTAGGGTTGGACTGGATTTTTTTCTTATTGGATCCTCCAATAAACATTACTTTCAAAGTCATGTATAATTTCATCCAAACCTATATTTATTTTTATTTTATTATTTTTATCCCACCTTTATTATTTTTATAAATAACTCAAGGTGGCAAACATACCTAAAACTCCTTCCTCCTCCTATTTTCCCCACAACAACAACCTTGTAAGGTGAGTTGGGCTGAGAGAGAGTGATTGGCCCAAGGTCACCCAGCTGGCTTTCATGCCTAAGGCAGGACTAGAACTCACAGACTCCTGGTTTCTAGCCTCTTGCCTTAACCACTAGACCACAGTTAGAAAGTAAGGAAATAAAATGCAAACAGTGAACTGAAGTGGTAAATGGCTCTATTTGCAGACTCATTGCATTTCAGAACAACATGAAATATCACTGAAATCCGTATAGACAAAATAATGTTTAATGGAACATTTCTCTAGAACAAACACTGGGGGAAGTTTCGTTCCAGTACCGATGAGGCATTTGTCACTATAACTTTTATTGACACCAATTAGTCTTTTACTGCATTTTCTAAGATTTATTGTGAACAAAGCATTTGTAAACTTGACAACCACACTAGAAATCACAAAGTTTGAATTTTTATATAGTGGTACTGGAAATGGATACAGAGAACTGAATATTTCTTTTTTGAAAAACAAAATATGAAATAGTATTCATAATAGAAAACAGCATCATGAAACTGTATCTTCCTTAGACAAACAAAGTACATGATTGAACTAATGCAAACCTTTAGCTGGTAAAAAGCAATAAAGTATGTGCTCAACTGGAATTCATTCCAAGTAATTAGAGTTTACAGGAATGCACAAAGATAAAAAAAATTCCCTCAAATCAAGCTTGGTACCTAGTGACTACTGGTTTTCTTGGCAGTCATATGGAAAGAGATTGTCATGTTTCTTCTGCTGCTCTCTAGAAAGGTCTTTCCAGCCTAACTTACAAAGAGTCTCCCCATCCAATTATTAACTTGGTACAACTCTGTTGACCTCTTTCAAGATCAGTCAAAGTCAGTTCCATGCTGCCATCAGGCCTGTGTTACTTTTCAGTAAGAATAAGGTCCTTTCAGGCATTTGTCTAAACTCATGGTATCTCCAATGGAATAGGTCAAAAGGTTGTACATGATAGCTACATATACCCTGAGGATAAGTCCCTTACAGCCTCTGTTTCAGACATTTACATTTGTGATGTAATGGTATGTGGGAATGACCTTGGGAGACTGGGCCCAGAGACGCTGCCTAGGGAATGGTCAGATAAGAGACAACATAGTCCGCAGCTGGATAATGAGTGGGGCAAGAGGCTCAGAAGGGACCCTCCCTAATTTCTCAGGGAGAATTGTACTTTCAGACTTGCAAGATTCAGTTAATGTAGCCTTACAACAAAGTAGAATTAGCTCATCTGGTCGTGTTTCCTGTCTGGTCTACCTGGTAAGTCTGACATGTATTGACCAGCAAATCTTGAAAGGTGTTCCTACTTGCATTTCGTTAAATAAAAATCTCACTGCAACTCACTTATTTTTTCTACTTCCAGTAGAATTTTTTTTTAAAATGATTTCCCGTTCCATTGATCAACTAGTTTCCCATTGTTCTTTTTGGGCTTTTGCTTGTGCGTGTGTGCGTGCATACTGTGCATACTTAAAATGATTTACTGCTATATTTCTGAGAATCACAAATCACCTTTGAATGTGCTTCATGAATAAAGCACTAGAATTATGATTTTTGTAAAAAAAAAATAATAAAAAACCAGTGACACTTTTATTGTGAGTGGCTTTTAAAAGGAGCTTTAACTGAAGATTGGAAATGAAGAAGGGAGCTCTTAATATGAAATATAGATTCAAAACACTTGCCTGATAAACCAAAGGGATCAAAGTCAAAACAAACATTAAAATCATTGTTGTCTTAAGTTAAATTCAAGGCATGTTTACTTTGAAGAGCTAAGCTCAAATTTCCCCAAAGTATTCCTCTCCATCTTTATTCTTCGGGGGGGGGGGGGGGGGGGGAGGAAGACCGTTGGCAGAATTTTCTATGAATATTTTGCATTGCATGTCTATTCATGCTTGTGTGTGTGGCCACCAAGCTCTACAGCAGTGTTTCTCAACCTTGGCAACTTTCAGATGTGTGGACTTCAACACCCAGAATTCCCCAGCCAGCCATGCTGGGGAATTTTGGGTGCTGAAGTCCACACATCTGAAAGTTGCCAAGGTTGAGAAACACTGTTCTAGTGCAACACCAAGCCCAAATGACTGGCGGTTTTGCTCTGTGCTCCTAACATTTGTCCTCATCTACCCATTCTTGAACCAGCCAACTCTCCTTCCTATCAGCCAGTGGAGGAAGTGCCCAAACCAAGAGCTCTTCCATCTTTGCACCTTGCCATGCTGCTTTCCATGATGAAGAAAGCAAAAAAGAGATTAGTCAGCCTCCAACACAGGAGTGCCAGTGCGACTCCTCCGTTATGCATGGGAGGATGAGGGAGAGGACCTACATGTTGCAGTGCCTGGCAGGGAGGGTGGACTCCCCAGGGCAAGAGGCAGGATTGTCAGAGGGTTGGAATGGATGGAAGAAAGCCAGACATGCATGGCAGTTAAAAAGTGTATACGGTGCAGTTTATTGCTATACAAGCTTAGTGCAAAGTATGCTTATAAGACATTCAGTGAATGAGTGTTTATGTCTGTCTGTCTGTCTGTCTATTGTGACCAAGTGTAAATCTTTCCACTAATAAATCTTAAGGTATACTAACAAAAATCACTTGAATTTCCACCCTTTTACTTTATTACAACCAATACTTGGCTGCTAGTTTCTGCCTCCTCCCACATTTACTTATCTTCAGCACAGACTTAGGAATGTTTACAACTTCTCTCCTTAACACAGACTTGCCCAGTTATCCAATCACTTGGATTCAGGGCTGTTGGAATCATCAGGAGTCAACTCAGCATTGTCTCATAAGCATAAGGGGGGTCTTTTCTAGTAAACGCATCTCTATTGTGCTTGTGGGATGTCACATGATGTCACCTGATTTCCACTTCCTTCTTCTTCTTGAGTTTGGGGGATTAACAACTCCATTACTCTTTGGGCACACCTGCAAGCAGGAGGGCTGCACAATGCAGCTCTCGTCCATTCCATCTCGCTTGCACGCAGATCTACAATTAATCAACTTGTATCCAGATCTACTGAATAAATGTAAACTATCTCTATTTTTCTTCATCTAACTAATGTGTGAAGACTGAATTTATTTCTGAACGTAATTAAGCTTAATAAGATGTTCCCTGCTGGTTCATGCTTCTACTCTGCAAGATTGTTGTTAGCTGCTTGGAGTTCTTTTATTAACCTTCAAAACTGCATCAAGGGCTGTGTTTTCCTGCTGGCTTTTTCTGCAGATTCCTTCTTTGGCTTCAGCTGCCTCAGGATCATTCCCAGTTTTTCTCCATGGCCATGGATCATCTTGCTCTTTGGCCTCCCAGGTGTTATCTTCTCTGCTCCACATCTGATCATCTCTCACTCCAGAAGCATCTCCTGCCAAACCTAGAAGAATTCCCTCCTTCTGTCTACCTGCCCTGGCTTCTTTTATAATTCTTTCTTTTGAAACCTATGTCCCCATTTGCAAGGAATTCCAAGGAGTTTAAACTTCTTTTCTCTGCAACTGCCTACATGCTGAACCTGTGCACCTGACAGTCAGAGCACTACAGAGAAAAAAGGTTCCAGGAAGATGTTTCTCCGGCCCTGCCTGGAGATGATGGGAACCGACCCTGGGAACTTCTGCACACAACCAAACCTTCTGCTGACCATCTACTTCTAGCCTGAAATTAACAATGGTTGTTCTCTATTCTAATTTCTAAATCAAGAAGAACCATAGAGCTGCCTGTTACATAAAGTGTGGCTTTAAATCATATCTTTCAGATACCAGTGCTATTTCCAAAGTATGACTCAGAAGTATTTATTTTACTTTTAAAAACAGAAGTTGGCTTGTCCTCCTCCTTCTTGTGCTAGATACAAAGGCCACACTATGTGCACAGCTACAATAAATACTTTTTTAAAAAAAATAGAGAAAAAACATCATATTTTCCATCTGCTGCAGTTTTCCATGCCACAGAACCTTGGTTCTATTTTTAGGCATGTCTTGCTGAAGATCCAAAGTTGCCCACTGATTGCATTCATCATCTTTTTATTCTAATATCTCTACTGCCAACATGGATCATCACCTGAAAGCCGCCCTTTTCTATTTTAGAATGAACAGTTAAAGCAATCTTTGCCCCATTCCTTCTGCCATATGTCCGCCTACTTTCTACTGCATGTTATGAAAACAAGATTTCATAAAATAGAGACTCTCCCACCCCTTTCTAATTGCAGCACCATTCCCACTCTCAAGTTTATTTTTAAATGAAGCTAATAGTTACTGTGAATTTCCAATGAACATGTTTCATTAGGGATGGACAAATCATCCAGATTTTTTTTTAATCTCCCACATTTGATTTTTTTTCTTTTTAAAAAATTAGTTCCTTTCAACCCCTTCTATGACCAAAACATGCTAATGTTTATTAGTTTCAAAACCACAGTAAACCACATTTTTGCCCAACTCTGCCAGTCAAATTCACTAAATAAAACTATTCCTGGAATGAAAAGGATATATCTGGCACGTAGCCTGTGTTTGATTATATTTTACATTTTAATTGCCCTGATTTTAATATTTCTGGATTGTATTATATCTCGCCCAGAGATTTCAGGGTCTGAAATCTTGTTCAGTGAAACAAGTTTAGAGAATAGAGAAATAGAGAATGACCCTTTAAAAAAATAAGTGTACAGTATGTACCAAAAGATTCTAAACCAAAACCAGGATGCTGATTCACTCAGGGGTGTTTGTGTGTGTGTGTGTCAGAGAGAGAGAGAGATGGTGACATTAATGTAGCACTGTGAACTAAAGCTATGTAGCGGTTCAGAACTCATTGGGAAAAGGTGCTTTAAAACACCTGAGAATGTAAACTTAGCACGTATTTACAACTCTTCAAAGAAGCCATGTCTTTTCTTGGGATCATATAGTGTTCTCTGCAGCTGCCACAGAATTCTGGGAAATTATGTGGATGCTTTAAAGATTTGCAGACAGGTCCTATGCTGGCATCTCATATGTTCCAAAGCACCTTTCTGGAATCAAACCCATAGCATTGCACAGTCCTACTATAAATATAGTTGAATAAAAAGGTAAAGGTTCTCCCCTCACATTTGTGCAGTCGTGTCCGACTCCAGCGGCCGGTGCTCATCTCCGTTTGTTAGCCGAAGAGCCAGCGTTGTCCGAAGACGCTTCCACGGTCATGTGGCCGCATGACGTGCGCGGAACGCTGTTGAATACCCAGATTCTAATGCAGATTTTTAAGAGCTAAGCAAGCAAAAGAGTCCTCTGTACCTCAAGGAAAGAAATCTTCAGGAGTGGGATTGTGGAAATGTGGAATTGTGGAGTTTTACTAAAAGTAGGAGCATCTTCCTTCTACATTCTGGAACATTTTGTAACCTGAGAGAGGAGGCACCCCTTCTGGCATTCATTCATTCATTCATTCATTCATTCATTCATTCATTCATTCATTATTGTATTTATACCCCGCCTATCCCCTCCCTTTAGGAAGGTGGTTAATGTCTCACTATTCTACAGTGCTTTGGGCCATTGGTGGTGGTGATGGTGATGGTTAGACTTTTGTTAGCTACCTTTGAGGGGGAGTTTTTTCATGTTTTATTCTTATGTTGTAGTTATAGTAAAACACCTTGAGTCTTAGGAAAGAAGTGGTATATAAGTCTTTCTATAAATACATAAATATCTTAAGAGGGCCTGAGATGGTAGGAAGACTAAGAGAGAAAAAGAGGGTTTCCTGAAGTCAGCTAGTGAGACAGAGGTGAAATTTGAAACAAAAGCATTCTAATTCATAGACCGGTTCCATAGTTATTCTACTACAGTAGTAGAATATTAGATTGCTTAATACAATCAAGAAATGGCTCAAAACGTTTGTGTAAAAAGATCACCATAACTTTGAAAACATATGCAGTTGAAAAGAAAAGAAAATCACACTTCTTCAAAACATTTTTATTCATAACCACACCCTCCCTTTGGACCATTCTTTTCCCTCCGTTGGTTCATTATTAGATGGCCTTTGGGGACTATTAAGGTGCACAAAAAATCCTTAGATGTGCATTTTAATTAAGCATCCCTCAGAACCAGCAAATTGTATCAAGAGAAAAACAGATGTATAAAGCATCAATCAAAGCACAGCAAGGGATCAACTTGTGATCCTGAGACTGAGCATACTGATTATACCTTTAGCTTAATGGCATATGGGGAATGGATTCTTTGGCAGGTTTTCATTTTGCTATCTCCCAAAATATTTGAATATCAAGCATCTAACTTTCCTGTACTACTCAAGCTTAGTTCATCCTCCCATGGAGGAAGCAAACTCAAAGGGGATAGGAACATGACCGAAGACTTCAGCAAAGACGTAATGGTGAAATTGTTGGGGTCATATTATGCAAAGTTACCAAATATGTAGCCCTGCAACAACACCAAGACTTAATCACAAAATTCACACTTTTTCCAATTTTTACAATGAAAATTGAAACTAAAAATAGATGCACATAAGAATATATTCTGTTACAAACAATGCTTGTAAAACTGCATAGTGGGGGATAAATGCAAAACAAAAGGATGCACAAAAGCAAATGTTGGAAGAAAACACACTGGGAAACCAAGGAACTGAGCACACCGTAACTTGTCAGATTGGCTTAGCCCTCTGCAGTAATGAACTTTGTGAGATGTGAGAACATTGGATAAAAAAGTTGTCTCCTCCTCTTAAAACAGAAGAACTTAGGCCTGTCTAACAAAGCTGAATGGTGGGAGATTCAAGGCATGCAAAATTAAATGCTTATGTGCTCAACAAAACGCATAACAATATTATGAGGTTAGTGACTACAAGATGTGGTGCTAGCCTGGAAATGCCTAGACTTAAACATTCTTCAGTGGGTCTAGCCAATAGCTCTAATTCTTTCAGGAGATCCATACTATGATGATTTTCCCTTTAGATACTTTGACACAGCCTGGCAGGTAGCCACCCAAGAGGTCAGGACCTACTCTGTAAATTTCCAACCCAATCACCTTAGATTTCCTTTTTTCTCTGCAAGACCTGAAGAAAAGTAGTCTAGAATATTGATCATGTTCCAAGATCTACTGAAAGTTCCACAGTTAAGTCAGACAGGATAAAAGAAAATATATGAAGCAACCAAGTGTTACAGATGAATAAACAGACCACAGCTGTGTGATTTCTTTAATTGCCTTCAGAAGTTATTGCAAGAACAGTTAACACAAAAGTTTAACACACTAGTTAAAAGAAAGCAGAGGGAGGTATGAGTGAAACCATTGTACAAATCTCCTCAAAGATCTGCAGCCTCCCTGGCTTCTAACACCTCAATCAAATCCCAAAGGGAGATGTGATCAGATCTCCTTCTGTTTTTATTTTCAAATCAGGAAGAGTGGAGCGGTGGACAACAAGACAATAGTAACTGAAACATCAGCTGTGTCCCACCTTCACTCCAAAGTGACCAAAGAAGCTTTTAAAAAATCCACCAAAATAAATTCAAATTTATTTTGAAATAAATTTCAATACTCTGAAAATTTTGTAGAAAAACAGATATGTCTTTCACAGAGAAAGAAAACTTTTAGAAAATTGGAAGAAGAGAAAATAAGCAAAAACAAATACAGCGCCTCACAAATCTGCTTAGTCCAATCAGCTTTTTTCTGACCTTTCTCTGAATTTAATGTGATATAAATATAAATAATATTTGATATCCCAGGGGCACGGTAGCTCAGCAGGTAAGATGCCAGGCTTCTTGATCGGAAGGTCGCAAGTTCGGAGGTTCGAGACCCTAGCCCCACGTGACGGAGTGAGCTCCTGCACTCGCCCCAGCTCTTGCCAACCTAGCAATTTGAAAGCATGCAAATGCAAGTAGATGAATAGGTACCACTTCGGTGGGTAGGTAACAGCGTTCCGCACGCGTCATGCGGCCACATGACCGTGGAAGCGTCTCCTCTGGACAACGCTGGCTCTTCAGCTAACAAACGGAGATGGGCACCGGCCCCTAGAGTTGGACACAACTGTGTGGGGAAAACTTTACCTTTACCTTTAATATTTGATATAAATATAAATAATATTTATAATATAAATAATAATATAATATAAATAATAATATAATATAAATATAAATAATATAAATAATTATAATATAAATATAAATAATATAAATAATAAATAAATATAAATAATAAAATAATATAAATAATAAATAAATACATTTAGGTTCTTCCTCCTTGAGCTGGATAACAACAGACCCTGCTAAAGATGTACAGTTTCTCCATGACATAAATCATGGAAAGGTACAAACATAATAACAATGCAGATGACTCTTCTACAGTGATCAGGAGCCCTGTAGCATTTGGTTGCTCAATGCAATCTGCATGAGATTGGCTTTCACATCCTAAAAGTACATTTCTAAAAGGCTAGGAAACATAAAGATCAATGGCTACTTGCTAATAATGAGCCTTTGTTCATGGAGTATTTATTTTCTCCATCAGGAATCTACAGAGGTAGCCTTGGCACAAAAGGCTTTTTTCCTTTAGGATGTGAGGAAGGGGCTGTAGCTTGCAATTTGAGCGAAACAGCAAGACAGGCCTGCCAAACAACCAAATGCATCCCTTGATGTGTATACATCCCTGCCACAGTTTCCCTGCTGGGTTCATAATAAGTGAAAAGCTACACCATGTTTAGCAGCCAAGATGTGAAATGGCACCATGTTCGGGAGCCAAAATGAATGGCTGGAGGCATGAGATAACATTCAGCGAAGCGTGGCTTTAACTCTTCCAAATGAGATTCAATTCTGGTAGCTATGTGCAATGAGATGCTTGACCTAAGACTTCAATATGTTATGCTGTTAATGTAAAATATGGGAGGGGTGGTGGTTGAGCAAGAGAATGGAGCCAGATGGGGCATTGCAGGAAGTGACAGAAAGCTAGCATGTTTAGATCACACAAACATAGCCCAGTAACCAAGCATGGGATTCTATTTCAAAGGTACAGCATGTACTCTGCATTTTCAAGGTTTCAGTCCTTGATATCACCAATTAAAAAGGCATCAGCTAGCAGGTGATGGGAAAGACCAAGCTATCCTGACATTTTGGAAAGATCTGTTATACCCTTCACAACACTAGGTTATAATGGATAAATAATCCAAATTAGTATAAAGTTATATCTAACAATGTTAAAAGAACAGTCCCATGAGGAGGGGGCTGTATCACTATTTGTAGTTTGGCTGATCACTAATAGTGCCTTGAGAGGAAAATGCCCAGGCCAACCCCATTGATGTTGAGGCTACCATTCCTAGAATTCCCCACCCACTATGACCAGTATCTAACTGGGAATTTTGGCAGCTTCAGTCTTGGTACTTCTGGAAGCTATCTATGATTCATTATTCAACTGCCCATTTCTTTTGCAGAAAATGGTCTCATATGACCTGAGGCTCCGAGGTTGTTTGCCGAATTATGGTTCAGCCTAGGCTGATATTCTGCACACCGTCAATGAGATGCAGAATTTCCTCCTCCTTACAACCACAGCCAGACAGGCTGCAATTCAGACAGAATCTCATAAACACCTGGTGAGAGAGAGAGAGAGAGAGGGAGGGAGGGAGGGAGGGAGGGGTAAGGATTTTGAAGAGAGCAGGTTTTGCAATCAGCAGGAAAAGAAGAGCAAAAATTGAGTGGCATTCTCTGCTACTTGATGGTCTGAGATCATAAAGGGAGGAAGATGAGAGATTCTGCAAAGTGTTTCAGGAAGCTCATCAGAACAGAGGCAGAAGGGAGAACAAGGAAAAGTACAAGAGAGAGCAGCAATTTTTTTAAAAAAAGCTACTCAGATGCTACTACCTTGTGATTCCAAGCATGGAGGGGACCCATGCAGTTTGAACCATGCTAGAAATGAAATGCAGCTTGAACCCTACTAGAAATTAGCATAAAAAGGTAAAGGTTCCCCCCGCACATTTGTGCAGTCGTGTCCGACTCTAGGGGCCGGTGCTCATCTCCGTTTGTTAGCCGAAGAGCCAGTGTTGTCCGAAGACGCTTCCATGGTCACGTGGCCGCATGACACATGTGGAACACTGTTACCTACCCACCAAAGTGGTACCTATTAATCTACTTGCATTTGCATGCTTTCGAATTGCTAGGTTGGCAAGAGCTGGAGCTAGTGCGGGAGCTCACTCCGCACGCAGGGCTAGGGATTCGAACCTCCGAACTTGCAGTCTTCCGATCGACAAGCCTGGCATCTTACCCGCTGAGCCACCACGCCCCTTGGCATGAAATTAGCATACCTGTATATTAATTTCTATACAGGAGAAAAAATGTAGATCACACTTTTGGATGTTTATTAGGACTGTGCAAAGCTTTGAATAAAAATCTTCAGATTTAAGCTTTTTTATTATTATATAAATAAAAAAATCAAGTCATCTGCCTTTGAATTGATTCAACATTTTGGAAGAGTTTTGTCCATTTGCAAAAGCCCTTTTTTTCACCTCATTTCAGAAAATTAAATCACCTCAATTTTCCAAAATTGCTTTGAATTGGACCAAATAAATTATCTGGACTAAATTGACAATATGAATTTGATGTAGACAATATGAATTTAAGCTAGTCCTCACAGTTCTAATATTTATGGCAACTTCTAAAATGTACCCAATCCCTAAACATATACATAAACCCTAAAATAGACATAAATCCTAATATTTTTTCTGTGGTTCCCATCTTACTTTCCTTCCACCTTCCCATAAAGACCATTTCTGTCATTCTCAAATATAATGGACACATACAGAGTACATTACTCACTGAGATATTTCTAAGACAATTCCATGTAACAGTGACTCAGTTACATCAATCATTAGAACAATAAAACACCTGTGATATATTTTAGTCATGGATTATTCAAGTGGCATAAATCTCATTCTATAACAGCACTAAGAGGCATAGTGGTACATAACCCACTGCTGCCCTATAGGTTACAGTTTGGTCATTTATCAAATAATTAGCTAGGCTTGATATCTGGGAAAAGTTTGATTGTGTTAGTCCTGAGGAAGTAGACATGGTCTCGGTGCTGTGAGCATGGTCCTCTATATATGTGATCTGTATCCCTTCTGGTTCATCAAAGCCTCCTTTGACAGTATTGGATTGGTTCTCCTTCTTTCAGAGCCAATTCTAGTCAGTGTTGGAAGAATGGGAGAGATGTACTCCTACTTTGTAGGATCCTTCAAGGCTCTACATCAGAGCTTTCCAAACTGTGTGTTGCAACACAAAAGTGTGTCGCCTGCGGGGCCCAGATGTGTCGCATCAAAACCCGGAAGCGCTGATGGCATGCCATCAGCACTTCCGGGTTTTCCCGCGGCGACACACCAATGGCGGCACGCAAAAATCCAAAAGTGCTGCAGCCACGGCAGCATGCAAAAAATGAAAGCGGCAGCAGCGCTTCCGGGTTTTTGCGCGCTGCCGCAACGGCGGCACTTCTGGGTTTTCCCGCGGCGACACACCAACGGTGGCATGCAAAAACCGAAAGCGGCAGCAGCGCTTCCAGGTTTTTGCGCGCTGCTGCAACGGCGGCACTTCCGGGTTTTCCTGCGGCAACACACCAATGGCAGTTGGTGTGTCACTGCGGGAAAACTTTGGAAAGCCCTGCTCTACATTCTCTCTATTCCTATATATCTATATGAAGGTCTGGGTGGAAGTCATCTGTTGGCATGGGGTTAAGTATCATCAGTACTATATGCTGATAATACTTATATATACATCTCTATGCCTGGTCAACCAAGATATGCTGCCAAGTTTCTTTCCCAGTGTCTGGAAGCTGTGGGGATCTAGATGGGGAAGAACAAGTTTTAGCTCAACCCTAGCAAGAACAAGTGGCCATGGCTGTTGAGGCTTTCTAGATCCAGGCAACTTTCATCTTTAGATCTGGGTGGAGTTGTACTTCCCAAGACAGAACTGGCCCACAATTTGGGGTCCTCTTGGATTCTTGGCTTCTGCTTGAAGATCAGGTGGTGGCAATGTTTGGCACGGCCTCTGCATAAATCCATCTTGTGCACCAATTACACCTTTTCTTAAATCAGAAGGCCCTACATGCAGTCACTCATGCCAGTTGGTGTACTGCAATGTGTTTTACATGAGACTGCCCTTGAAGACCATGCAGAAGCTGGTATGCCTCAGTACATTCATGTAACACCATAGCTCCACAAACTGCACTGGCTCCCAGTTGGGTTTTGAGTGCAATTCAAGGTGCTGGTTACCACTTATAAAGCTGTTCATGGCACAGGGCCAGGTTTCTTGTAGGACTGCCTATCTCCAACTGAATCTGCCCATCCCACATGATCCAACAGGGTGGGTATGCTCTGGGTCCCCTCTATAAACCAGTATCATCTGGCAAGACCCAGGAAAAGTTCTTTCTCTGTCACAGCACTTACCTTATGGACCATCTTACCCCCAATATTAGAATGGCCCCAATCCTACTGGCCTTCCACAAGGCCTTGAAAACCTGGCTTTGGGGCCAGTTTGTTCCCATCATCTGTTCCTATCATGGTTTCTTATGTCAAAGTTCCCTATTGTATTATGTATAAGAGTAGCCAACGAAACCAAAGGTGATGCCTCTATCAATTGATCTATCATTAATCTATCTATCCTGCAGATATAGCTTAGGTACAGACATCATAAGCCTTCCTAAGCAGTTTATCTACTCTACCTACAACTATGCCATTATTTCCCAAGAATCCTATTTGGCTGAGTGTGATTTCAGAGCTTCAGATGAATAGAAACTCTGATAACGAAATGCTCTAAAACAAATACAACTTTGTACTCCTGAATCCAGTTCTTTTTCCTGTTTAGAGATTCTGGATAAATTTGGGAAGGTTAAGACTGGAGGGACTGCTGTCACAATGTGGATCACTCTTCAAGCTTGCAAATTTTGAATGCCTGCATAGGGGTATATACAGTGGTTGGAAAAAGAGCTTTCTTTATAGAGAAATTGAGTTATAGGGTTGCTTTCCTTTCAGCATTATACATTTATCCAATCTCTTTCTGCTTGAGTGTGCTTTCTGTCTATAAGGCAAAAGCCCCTGTGGACCACAATGATGGCTTTTGCAAATTGAGGAAAACAGCATTCATGTAGACATTGTGAAGGAATCCATCAATCTTCAGTGGAGTCAACAGATTTAGCCTTCCAATGCTTTGGTTCCAGTTATTGTGATTCCATTTGTTTGTGATATGGTGAATTGATACCTATGCAGGCAGTTGATGAACAAACAGGGAAACAGCATGTTTGCTGAGCCCATCATAGCCTTATACTCCTTTCATCCAGGTTGATATAACACTGGGATTAATGGCAAAGGGATCGAGCTATTATTCAGAAAAGGAATTGTTCCTTGATTACAATTCTTTAATTTTAAATTCCAGCCTTCCTGTATTTTGGTTTAATCCACTGGGGAATTTCTAAATGTAATTCCTGAATTGGAATTTCTGCAGTTTACTGCGTTTTCCATTCTTTTCATTCACAGAGGCTGCAGCCTTAGGAGTAGATGTGGATTTCAGAATTGTTTCATGCAACACTTTTCACTTCGAAAATTCAGCAGCCTTTTTTTCTGCCCCCTCCCACCTGTGCTCAAGCTATACCCACTCTGGGTCTAGCCAAGTCTCCTGCTGGAATGCAAACACTTACAAAGATTGATTAAGGGCATTGGGGGGGGGACACCTCTTCCAAACTGACTCTGGTTGGCCTATTTATTCTGTGTGGGAGGAGATGCTGCAGATACCCTCAGTCCAGGATGTGAAGGGAGATGCTCTCAGAAGCAGTACTACTCTGTTGCCTTGACCCCATAGAATAAGCTTCCCTTGAGATCCTGATGGCCACCTCATCTATCATCTCTTGAAAAGCAATTAAAATGTGCTTTCAGTTTAGATGTGTACCCTTGAACTAGTCCATGTTTGTGGTACATAGTGGCAACTACTTTCCAGGATTGGAGATAAAGCTCTCAAAGTCAATATGTGTGTAGGGGTAAAAAAAAAAACTAGCAATGCAGAGTGGGCATGCTCCAGGTCCCATTTTTAAAGCAGTGTCATCTGATGACACGTCTTCTCTGTTGTGGTATCTGTCCTCTGGACTAGTATCCCCCTGATGGTTTGAGGAGCCTCAATCCTGCTGTCCTTTTAATGAGGCTTGAAGACCTGGCTTTTCCCCCAGACCCTGGATTAAGTGGAGTATGTTTCTCCTGATTGAGATTGTGCTTTTCTGTTGGAATATGTTGGTTCCCTGGCTATTGCCTTTTTTTATCTTTTATTGTACTGCCTTATGTTTTTATCTTATATGCTGACCAGAGTTGTCATGAATTTACAAATGTGATCAATAAATAAACTCAGAAGGAATATGGTTAGGTTCACGTATTGCACTCATACATGGTTGCTTAAGCATAAATTACTGAATAATCTGAATTTTCTGAGTTTGCACAATTAAATCAGGGAGCAAAAAGCCTGCCCCTCAAAATAGACTCTAACCTTTCCAACCTCTGAATGGGGAGACTTCTAGCCTTCAATATGCCATGCAAAGCCTGGTGCAGCCCTCTAGCTGGCAGAAGCTGCTGATTCCTGTCCTAAGTGATAAAGTGTGCTTGCCAAAATACAGTGATTAGGTTCACCCAAGACATTAACTATTGGGAATTCCAATAGTTCCTCTTGGGAGTGGCTGGTGCCATGAAACCCGCCTTATTATTAACATCTTTTTGTTTTGATTTTATATGTAAATTATTGTTGCTGTAATTTTATATTTTTAACTTATTGTTGTGAACCACCCAGAGTCCCCAGGTGTGGAGGAGATGGGCGGTGATACAAATTTAAATAATAAATAAATTAACCAAACCTGACAAATGGTAGTATGACTTAGAATGTAAGAATTAAAAGGGACCTTAGGAATCAATCCCTGGACACTACTATACCATCCCTGATTGGTAGCCACCCAACCAGTGAAAGAAGGCCCATCACATCCTAAGGCTGCATGTTCCTTTGCTGAGCAATGTTCTATATAAACTGATCCATTGTGACTGATTGAACAAACCATTCTAAAGCAAGACCGTGTTTATATTCCCTCTCCACCTGCAGATTAGGATTGTTAGTTAATGAAAGCTAAGTTGAAGGGCTGTTTTTATCCCTGGGTCCTGTTCCAAGTAAAGAGAAACTGACAATGGGCTCTGATTGTTCAAAAAAATGAACTTATATTCAAGTGAGTACAAGTAGAATTTCCATATGAAGTCAAAACATTCTGATTCATTCAACACAATGCTGTCAACACTGACTGAGTTTTTCCTAGCACAACATGGAGATACTGAGAACTGAAATGTTAGTTTTCTTCTTTCAAAACAAGTCCTATACTACTTGTACTATAGCCAGAGCAGCTTGCATTGCAAGAAATTACGGATGTAAAAGCTGCTTTTATTTCAATGCAAGAATATTCCCAGAAGGTTTCTGGGAGAAAGGGGAGGTGGAGTCACTGCAATATTTAAAGATGAAGAAAGAAAGATCTTGGCACACATCATTAGCACTTTCATTTCAGCCACCACAAGTTGTGGCAGTGGTGGTGCTTCCAAAGGCCTATGCATTTTGAAGGTTTCTATTATTCAGCACAATATCATTCCTCTACTGTACTATGGAATGTACAGAAGTTTTAGCTGGAAAATTACACCGCATAATTTATGGCATGTCTGAAAGCACAATGCTTTTTGATTGCATTTGGCAACAACCATACAAAGTACAGTAGAATTGTTACCAACATCATTTGGTAAGATATTTTGGAGAACTCAACATCTTACAACTGTAAGCACACTACAAAACAAACTAGGAAAACACAGCAAGAGCTTGCAGAAATCTGAATGAACAAAGAAAGGGAACATGGTATCATCAAGCTGCATCCAATAAAGAATGCTTCTATACCAATCTGTCTATGACTTCTATTCTTCAGGGGAAAATCTTTTCCTTGAGCCTCCAACAAGCGAAGTAATGAGGGAAAGATCCTTCAATTTGATAGCACTGTAACCATGAAATTATTATTGTTATTATTATTAATTAAACTTGTATGCCATCTAACTCTCAATGAATCTGGGTGTCTCACAACAATCAAAGAAATTATAATCAAATCTATGAAACATAAAAGATAAAGATACAAGATGGCAAGCATGATGAAGTGAGGAGTCTCACTCTCCCTCACCAAAGGTCTGGGTGAAGACCCAGGTCTTCATGGCATTTCTAAAGAACAGCAGAGTGGGGGCCATCCAGATCTTGGGGGGAACCTCATTCCAAAGGACAGATACTGCTACAGAGATACTCTCATCCCCTTTCTCCCTGAAGAATAGTACGCCCTTAATAACCATAAGGCTGATCAGGGGACCACAGTCTCTTGAAGGAACATTCCTGAACCCACTTCCTCAGGATATCGTAACCCCTATCTTCAACTCTAACAAGGAAATTAGGCTTTCATCTAGATCTAGGGAGCATTGGCCTAAATGAGTGTAACTTAAGTCAACTGACAGATATGGGAAGTCAAAAGTGAGACTTCTTATGAATAAATGCCTACTTGTAATGAACATCCACCTCAAGAATAAGAATACAGCGAAGATATTCTGATACAGCTAAATCTTGTTGGGGCTCTGAAAGCTCAGCTTAAAGTGAACGGCTGCTCACACTTTGAAAAATGATTATTGTCTCTAAATTTAATCCTGCAGCAGTCCTATTGCTTAATGCTAACACTGACTGTAAGCTCTGCCTTGTAGACTTCCTTTGCATTATGCTCCTGGATTAGTATTCACACCAAACTAGTTTTTTTGCTAGTCTTTGTGATACATTTGGGTATTGGTTCACTAAGTATTCCAAAGCAGCCAATTATTATTATAGCCAATTATTGGAAGCCCTTCCAATCAAAGAGAATATCTATAGCTCAGGGTTAAACTGCAGATATTTCATTGCCTGACTAGGCAACATCTTCAGAGGATGTTACCTAGTCAGGCAATGAAACATCTGCAAGAAAACAACCAGGCTCAGAGAGCACCAAGGACTCCACATTATGTGCTTCACTTAAAAACCTGGAATAGGACAATGACATCTTTCTAGAAGTTCATTTGAAAGCTGTGCAACAATCCTTCAGGTACCAGATCATTTGTTTGTTTCCTTGCCTTAACTTTTTAAATCAGGCATATCAATTGACCCTAATTTAAGGTGTCCTATCCTACCATTATATTATTACGATTGTTTATTCCATTTTTTATGGTCAGGATTGATTTTTTTCCCCATTGCTCGCAACTAATTGGTCATGTTTTTTGTGCAAGGCTACTTTAGAAATATTTTCATAAGTAAATAAATATCTCTGGTTGTATCTGTCCTTGCTGATTGCTTGAGCAGCTAAGCCTCAAGGTTAATTCAAGAATTCATTAACTTGCATTAGCCTTCTATTAGAGGTAGAAGGATAACTACATGAAGAGACTCTGTGACTATGCAGCTGTTTTCAGTTTAACTGCTGAGTTTAGAGCAATACCATCAAATGGGCAAAACTTTATTAATTGAAAAGCACTGATCTGTCTTACAATCATGCATAGCTCAAAAATGATATTAATGAATTATTTTTTTCCTAATTGCAAAATTGCACACAATGACCTCTCCACAGTATTTGGAAATGTCAATAGGTTGCAGGTTTAGAAATGAGATTTCAGAGTCAAGAGCATTTCAGCATATTATAATAAGGTTGCATTCATCCTTTTTGTGTGGATAGAAGCCAGATGCTTTGTCAAGCCAGATGCATTGTGAAATTCAAAGGAAATCTAAACAGAATAAGATAAAAATAGACCACATGCACATATATGTGGCTGAAAATTACTGATTTCAAGTTATTTCAGTTTCCAAGGTCTAAAAAAGGTAAAGGTTCCCCCCGCACATTTGTGCAGTCGTGTCCGACTCTAGGGGCCGGTGCTCATCTCCGTTTCTTAGCCGAAGAGCCAGCGTTGTCCGAAGACGCTTCCACGGTCACGTGGCCGGCATGACGCGCGCGGAATGCTGTTACCTACCCACCGAAGTGGTACCTATTTATCTACTTGCATTTGCATGCTTTCGAAATACTAGGCTGGCAAGAGCTGGGGCCAGTGCGGGAGCTCACTCCATCACGCAGGACTAGGGATTCGAACCTCTGAACTTGCGATCTTCTGATCGACAAGCCTGGCATCTTACCCGCTGAGCCACCACGCCCCTTGTTCCAAGGTCTACTCAGCATCATATTTCATTCAGAGCTCCTTTGTAAACTGCAAGAGTAGGTTCCCTAAGATGACATTTTATGGGCTTTAGGATGGTAAAAGTCTATATGTAGAGACAGAAATTCAGAGATCCACCCTCAAAAGTCCCCTCTTCCTCACAGGCATGAATCTCACTATTCTGCTCTTGGAATTCAACCAACAGTAGGAAGAAAGAAAAAGGGCCTCTCAGGAATAGACTAAGAATAGTCTGGGGATGTTCTCGATCCAGTGCATCAAAAACTCTTCCATTTCCCCAGCTCAACCCCATAAAATCAGGACATAATACCATGCTTATAGATAATAATTGGTCTTCCCTCCAAATTCTACATACATCTACTATAATTTCTAAACACCTTGGGATTTAGCAGTTCCTCCACCATCCTCTTCTCTCCTCGGGATGCTTTGTAATTGTTCTTAGTATGACATTCTCAAACAAGTACTAATGCCCCAGATTTTTAAAAATTGATTTTTTAAAAAAAAATCCCATCAGATTAAATATTATTCGGAGTCCTACTCAAGGAATAGTATTCCCAAATTTTTGAGGGGAAAATTCAGAAAAATCATACCAATTATCCGAAAAGTCCTCCCACATAGATGTACTTTTCAGAGGAATTCCATCTGAAGTTGAGCCAAGCTCAGATGAACATTGCTTATTCCTATCCCCCGTAAAGTGTAGCCTCTTTCTGAGAGGCTGGAAAGAGAAGGATACAATGACACATTCAGGTGTCCCATTCCCCAACACTTGGCATTCACATGGTGGTCCATCCCAAGTCTCAGCTGAGCCTGAAGCAGATGCGACTTCTTCTCACTTGTTGGCTTGTTTTTCAGAATTGCCCTTCTAATAGTGGCATTGGCATCATGGGAGTAATAGCTTTTGGTTCTGTATGATAACCCAACTGGAGGCAGACCCTTACTCTGTAGATTTATTTGTTGAATGGCATTGTCCCATAGCCAAATCTGAGTGGATATGTGATGCATCAGAGTTACTAGAGGGAGAAGGGAGTAGTCTGTCTGCATCAAAACAATAAATTGCACCAAAATGCCATGCAATTAGGGCAATGAATAGCACAGCACTGGTGCAAGAAAGCTCAGCTCTAGGCTGTGTTCTGGGAACCAATGTGTCAAAAGCTCATTTTTGTTCCAGAATTGTTTCCTGGAGAATGCATGTAACTTTTTCTTTTCTTCCGAATGGTAGAAAGAAGCAGCATCATTTTTCAGTCATCGAAAGCCCACCTCGTTAAACATCAGTGGCAATATCATATTCTGTGGAACAAATGTTCTCTGCACTAGCAGGAACCCAACAGGAAAATTCAGCTCATGAAGACCTATTGTGTGATGGAGGAGTGCCTGGTTGTTAGTGGCTTTCTTCTGATGGGGATTGCTTAATTAAAATATAAAGTATCAAAGAAAAAAGTTGGTGCAAAATATGATGTCCCTGGGGCATCCAGCAAATTAAGTATATCAGCCACCAAAGATGAATGAAGCAGGGCTATATTTAGAAGAAATGAGTAAAATTGTTCAGTTTAAAAGCAATATCTAGCTAGGGAATGGCTGCATTGACAAAGTAAGCATTAGGCCAAAGGAAAGAAGGAAATACAAGGGATTGTGGATTTTTTGCATGGAAATTGAAGGAAGATGCAAAGAACATAAACTCGGTGCAGAGATGATGCATAAATGGACTTTTGCACAGCCACAGATGCTTCAAAGTAAAGATAATTGTTGGCATGGATTTATTCTGAATTGAAACAACATTTACCCTCTGGTTTGCAACCTGAAATTAATGTTTATTTCTTTCCAAAAGAAAGAAAATGAACCCATATACTTTAAAAAAAAGGTCCCCCATCTACCCCCCAGCATTTCAACATCATATACCAACTTTGCTATGACTCCCTTTATGAACTGTATTAATTCCATGTCTGGCTCCACCAGTTAGGGCCCACATTATTAATCCTAAAACCATTTCCATACACACACACACACACACACAGACACACACACACACACACACACACACATATATATATATATATATATATATATATATATATATATATATTCTATTTAAAAGTATACAAAGCACACAAAAAAGAGACAGAAAGTAAGATAGAGAGAAAAAGAAAAGAAAGAAAACAGAAAGAAAACATACAATTATGCTTTCTGCCCTTCTTTCTATCAAATAATTATCATCTTCATCTTTTCCCCATTTTCTTCATCCATTTTTAAGCCCTGAATACCCAAATCATCAATTCAATCTTTTCTTCTTTCAGCAAAAAGTCCATATAAGTTTCCAGTCTTTCAAAAAAAAGCCTTTTTTTTTTCCCTCTAGCCAAACTGGTCAGCTTCACCATTTCTGCAAGTTCAGTTAATTTTATAATCCAATCTTCCGCTATTGCTATTTCAATACTTTTCCAACTTATTGCATACAATAATCTTCCTGCAGTTACCATATATAATATTAATTTCCCATATTTCTTTTCTAATTCCTCGCCCATAAAACCCAGTAGGAATAATTCTGGTTTCATCATGATGTTAGTCCACAGTATCTTTGCATCATTGTCTAGATCAGAGCTTTCCAAACTGTGTGTCGCGACACAAAAGTGTGTCGCCACACACAGTCTGGTGTGTCGCCACAGAACCCGGAAGCGCTGATCATCATCAGCGCTTCCGGGTTTTCCCGCGGTGACACACCAATGACGGCGCGCAAAAACCCGAAAGCGGCAGCAGTGCTTCCGTTTTTTTGTGCGCTGCCGCAACTGCGGCACTTCTGGGTTTTCCCGCGGCAACACACCAATGGCGGTTGGTGTGTCACCGCGGGAAAACTTTGGAAAGCCCTGGTCTAGATTTGCATCCAAAATGTTTTTGTTTTTTCAAAAGTCCACCATGCATGATAATAAGTCCCCTCTTCCTTTTTACACACTTCCAATCCTAAAACCATTTCCTGATCCTCTGCTGGAATCTCATTGATTCCAGCATTCTGCCCATTCCAATTTTCTCCCAGAGGCAATGACCTGGGGGTTGCAGTGCAAAAAAGGCTGCTATTCAAAACAAAAGTCAAAAAATATCTGCTGTATTTTTATGTAGCAAGCAGCTTATATTCTCATTAGCAAATGATATATTCAATGCATCTATTCACATGTTTCGTTATTAAGCTTGTAGAAATAGTTTACAAACTGCAACCCCAGCTTTATTTATATAGCTAAGATAATACAGAGTCAGCTTCACTTTCTCATCTGCAAACATTCTGTTTGGACACAGAATCTAAACTCATTATCAGAAGCAGTCAGTAGCAACTGATGAAATTTACTCATAGGAATTTAGAGAGGCATACTTCAAGGAAAATCTGTTCTGCTTCACTCTATACAGTTGTTCAAAGGCATAGCAGAGGATTTTTCTTCCTTCTATAAATTATACATTTATAGAAAAATGTATAATGATCTACATTCAAGTATTTTACAATATGAGAGCCTTGCATGCATTCCTTTCTAGTTTAACTAAGAGATACATTCTCTCAACTTGAACTCAGTTCCTTGGTGTAGTTTTCTTGGCAACAATATTAAAGTGATTTGCTGTTGTCTTCTTCTGGGATTTTTCCCTTTTCAAGTCTCCAATCCAACCTGCAATGCTGGAATTTTCTGGTGGACTTTCAGGTCCAACCCTCTTTTTCAAGATCAACTGAAGTTGTCTAGATGCTGCCAGCCACTGTGATGCTCTTAATTAATGTAAAGGTAAAGGTTCCCCCCGCACATTTGTGCAGTCGTGTCTGACTCTAGGGGCCGGTGCTCATCTCCGTTTGTTAGCCGAAGAGCCAGCGTTGTCCGAAGACGCTTCCATGGTCATGTGGCCGGCATGACGCATGCGGAACGCTGTTACCTACCCACCGAAGTGGTACCTATTAATCTACTTGCATTTGCATGCTTTCGAATTGCTAGGTTGGCAAGAGCTGGGGCGAGTGCAGGAGCTCATTCCGTCATGTGGGGCTAGGGTCTCGAACCGCCGCTCTTCCGATCTACAAGCCTGGCATCTTACCTGCTGAGCCACCACGCCCCCTTCTTAATTAATGTAGCCATACATTAATATTATATAAATTTCCCCACTGTAAATCTCTTCTCTTTTTAAGCTAAAGTATCTTTTTTTCAGGGTAGGGGTTGGGAGAAGGTGGGCTGGAATTTGACTAAGAAAAGGCAATAGGTAGATGGCTTTCCTTGATGCTAATATCCATGGAGAAATTCAACAGGAGAAGAACCCCCCAATGGCCAATGGAATACACTGCAAAAATATTTTATATACCAAAAGTAACTACCTGCCATAGCTAACCATTGATTTCAAGGAAGAGCCTAAGCTCAACTAACTTGGTTTGAACCCAATATATATAAGGATACAAGGGCTTTAGCCACCAATACAGTTTGATGATTGAAATCTTACATTTTTACTGATTATCCAATAGATTTTAAGAACTGGAAGCTTTCTAAATTACCTTGATAGGTGCACTTCCAAAATGATCATCCACCATAGGATCAGCTTCAATTTATAATTATTGTTAGGGCCTGCTTGTGTTGGACAGAGCTTGCGGGATTTGTTGCATTAAAATTTTTATTAAAGCATTCAGGCAAGGTTGAAGGGCAGATATTTTATGAAGATGCTTGTTTTAAAATACTGCTTGTCTAGTTTTCCTTTCAACTGGCTTCTTGCCCAGGTTCTTCTTCACAAAATCCTCTTTGCTCTGCTGGATCCATTAATTATGAGAGAATGACAGGTGATAATGTTTATTTAGATAAATCTCCCATATCATATTAAAAACTCAGAGAAACTTACAGCTTTACACAAGAGAATATATTATCCTAGTAATAGAGAAACTCTCACTCATCATGTTTGTATTCCTCTTTCTTTTATTTATTTACTAGGGCTTCTATATCGCTTATTCCCATAGGCTCAAAGCAGCTTACAGAATGACAAACAGAGGGTTACAAATGCTGCATCCTTCCAATCATCATCTAATTAAGTTTAATAAGCTAAACTTCCACATCCCCAAAGGTGTCCTGAAGTACCAGGTCTTTATGGAGCTTTGGAAGCCTGATAAGGCTAGGGAGGACCACATAGCCATGTTCTATGTTGTATAACTATATCAGTCCTTAGGGCAGAGCTTTCCAAACTGTGTGTCAGGACACGTTAGTGTGTCGGCTGCAGTGTCTGGGTGTGTCGCTGCTGCTGCTTCCTCCAAACCCTGCCAGGATTCCGCGCAGGTCCTAGTGCCTGCCTTGTGCCTTGCTGCCTCCAAACCTGCCCTGCCAGGATTCCACGCAGGTCCTAGTGCCTGCCTTGTGCCCTGCTGTAAGATTGTGTCACGAAATGATGCATGTCTAAAAAGTGTGTCACCAACATGAACAGTTTGGAAAGCTATGCCTTAGGGTAAGCTGAAGGCCATTTCATGCTTGAGATCAAAGACAAGATGAAGTCATTTTCCTCCTTCCAAATAGATGCCAAATGGACTAGAAGCTGGATTGTACTTCAAATTAGAGATGAGAAATCATCTTCTACCATATTTAAGGGCAGTGCTTTGGCTTTCATTTGGCTGGGAGGGCATCTAAACTAGGTTAGGAAATTTGGGCAAGCTTAAAGGCTGTGTGCTCAACCTTAGCACATATCCTATTGCCTCCTAGATCATCACATGTTCAACACAAAGATTTTCAGAGTGGTATAATGAGATCACTGGCTAATCATAAGGCCAGCAATATCAACCAACTTAAACCCAAGGATTATTGTATTAAAATAGAGCTATCGTTTGAAATCTTACTGTGCCATCCTATGCATGTCTATTTAGGTATAAGCCTCCCCCAAATTCAATGGCAATTAATCCAAAATAGGTATGCAAAAGACTACTTAGTATCTTTTAAATGTATTTTAATCTAGTCTGCAAACCTCTTTCAAAGAGACATGTCCTACACAGGGCAAGACATTTTTTTTCTAATATGATACTATCAGCTTTTCTTTTTAAATAATGTGGGTTTGTCATTGCCTTCTTCCTAAGGCTGACAAAGTGGCTGGCAACATCACCCGACTGGCTTTGTGCCTAAGGCAGGACTAGAATCCACCATCTCTTAGTTTGTAGCCCAGTGCCTTTAACCACTGCCCCAAACTGCCTCTAGAAAGAAAAAAACTACCTATGCTATATTGCTGTTTTTCAAAGGAATTTTTTTATTTTTTAATTGGAAGTCCAAATATTGAATGCCTGTAGGATTGTTCCTTTCAATATGCTTGTTAATGCTCTCAGAATTGTCAAGAACATTGACAAGACTAACCACTGCAAAACTTAAGTTCCCTTTCAGCAAGACTTATTTTTCAACATATTTGATTATATTTTAAAATATATTTTCTACCATTTAACTGGGATATTTGTTTAACTCATTGCTTATAATTTTCTGTTCCTTGCCTCCAATCCACTTTCAAAGCTTGCTTGTGAAAGCTGGGTTCTTTTATCTCCTTTATCCTGGGTTCTTCTGGGGAGCTGATAGATGATCACTGAATCTAGATTGTACAAAAAGAAATGCCCATTTAAAGTTTGTTGGAACAATAACCAAATTGGTGACAATCCAGTGTACAGTAGTGATTGGAGTGTTGGACTAGAACCCAGATGCTCAGATTCAAGTCCACCCTCAAACGTGAAAACTTCCCAGGTGTCTTTGAGCCAGTCATTTTGGGAGAGAGACTTTTCCTCCCATTTATGGAACGCCCTCCCCAGAGAGGTTCACCTGGTGCCCACATTAGCATCACTTCAGCAGCAGGTGAAGAACTTTTTATTTTCTCAGTCTTTTTAATCATATTCTAATTGTATTTTAATTCGTACTGTTTTAGATTTTTATGACTGCCTTGCTTCACCCTACTTTACATAGTGCATTTATTTTGGATTTTATTCTATATATTTTAACCTGATTTGCATCTTTGTGTGTATGTGTGTGTTTTATTGTGGTTACCCAGAAGGTTTTGACTATTACAGTTTAAACAAAGAGAAAGAGAGAGACATATATATATGTATGAAATTCTGTTGTTACTTGAATAAATTGAAAGGAGATCCCCATGTAAGCTGCCTTGAGCTCCTGCTGAAAAGGAAAAACATAAATATAACAAAATAAATAAATCATAGAAAAAGAAGGAAAACATAATTACAACATGTGAATCGGTTATGATGTAATAAAATGATTAACCAATGTCATGCCTATACATGTCTATTTTTGCACGCATCACCAAAATCTAGGATAAAAGCTAGAAGCCCAGACATTATGCTGAAGAAAACAATAAAAATCATTCCTCCTTGTTTGGTATTCTTTATTCAAATGGTAAAATGATTGTTTGATGCTCTGTCTAATGTATAAAGGAGATGTAGGGTAAGGAATAAATGTTCAAATGATAAAAAGTAGTAATTTGTGGCTGTCAATATTTAATCCACAAAACAATCTCGAGAATCTTTAGAGACTTTCCTTGATATTGCACATTATACACATTATTATATGTTATTACTCTCAAAGCGTGTTCCATACTTTCAGTGCTAAACACAATGTCAATATTAATACAGTTGCCTTACCGAATTTATAGAAGACACATCCAGTTCTCAAAGTGATTCCTGTTAAAACTGATGTGCACAATTACAGTTGTCATAATCCCTGATCTGGGGAGGAAAATGGAAGGATCGATCACTCAATCATGTTTTCCAGAAAGATTCTTAATAAACACTTGCTATATTAAAGGGGGGGGGGGAAAGACTGATGTATGGTCATGCCAACTCCTGTGATTTCTAAGGAACAAAGAATACCATGTGAATGGAGCAGAGACACTTTCTGCTTCCTTCCCATTGACAGTTGCTCTTAAAGAGTACAGTGTTGAGATCTTCCCATTTCAGAAATCCAACCCTTTCATCAGAAAGACAAAAGCAGCATTGTGCCACAAACTCCGCCCCACGATGATGTGATGCTTGTAGAAAGGGGCAAGGCTTGCATCACAACTTCATGATGCTACTTACATCACTCTCATGCCCTGTTGATACTGAGGGAAATCCTGTTACCCATCAACAACCATCTTCTGAGACAGCCCTCTCCAATTTTAGCACCTTCAATTCCCAATAATGGTCATGATAGGTGTGAAATTTTAAGAGCTGAAGACCAAACATCAGAAGGGCATCAAGGCTGGGAAAGAGAATCTTTAGGGAAAGAAATGAAAATGTGGCTTCAGAGTAACTTCACAGACTTATCCTTGTTGTAATAACATTCTCTGCTCCCTTATCTTCATATTTGTATAACCGCTCAATATAATTATGATTGCTCATAAAAAAAATACGTTCACTATGGTAATATGTTGGCCTCATGTGCAGTTTGTTTCAAAATAACTTATAGGCACTATATTTCCCAGTGGCAACATTAGCCCATAGCATTAATAAAGTTGTCATGCAGAGTGTATGATTGACCTCTTCTTTATATTGTTGTAGCTGCCTTTCTCTGTTATAACTGTCTGTAAATTTATGTTATCTTCATAAAAATGTTCAATGGGAATAATAACATTCTAAGACAACTGTAGCAGTTTATTCTGTCCCCTCCTCCCCCCCACCACTTAACCCCAATTGTTAGCTTGGAGGAGACACTAGCTTCTTTACTAACTTCCTCTCAGTCTACAGGTAGATTATCCCCAGCCTGCTTTACAAAGAATTTTTAGACATAAATCAAGCAGAACAGTGGAGTTGGGTGGAGCTCATTTGATTCATGTCTCTGTTTGTCATTTCTATCTTTATATAAGATGGACAAAGACTCAAAGAAGTAAGAATTATGTAAAATAGGTTGAAGTTATGGCACTAAATACCTGTACATACCATATGTACAAGTTAGGATTGAATTATTCTATACAACCTAAATATGGGCATATATTTTATAAACCTGGGATTAAGGTTGAATCCAAGACATGATATCAGCCCAGATTATTTGTGACTGTTGGAGTAGCAGTGATAGGAAGGCAAAGCTACTCCAAAAACTGGGATATGAAGGTTAAAGTGCAGGGGATCAATTGGAGAGAGAGCTGTGCAAATCTTTAAAGGCTGTTTTGCTCTGATGAAAGTTTGTGCAACCTCTCTACACCACTGCTTCAGGTCTCTTTCTGATAGAGATATAACTTTCCCTCTGCTCTTAATTTTCTCATAGCCAGCCATTTCTACTAGCAAACATCTTCACTAGTTGCTACTAACAAAATCCTTATAAACATTTGCACAAGGAGGACTTCAATAGAAGAGAATATCTGTAGCTCAGGGTTGAAGTGTGGAGTCCTTGGTGCTCTCTGAGCTTGGTTGTTTGCTTGCAGACGTTTCATTGCCAGACTAGGTAACATCATCAGTGCTAGTGAATGTGGGGTTTGCTTACACAGGCAGGGAAAGCTACCATATATAAACAGGGAGCAAACCCCACACTCACTAGCACTGATGATGTTACCTAGTCGGGTAATGAAACATCTGCAAAGCAAACAACCAAGCTCAGAGAGCACCAAGGACTCCAAAGGAGGATTGCATTTTCTTATGAACCCAGACAGACTTCTCCAATTTTAGCACCTTCAGTTTCCAATAATGGCCATGATGAGTATGAAATTTTGGGAGCTGAAGACCAAATATCTGGAGGGCATCAAGGCTGGGAAAGGCTGTTTGAGTTGTTCCACATCAAGAGAACTAAACAGTACTGTTTCTGCTGTACATTCAAGGAAAATGAGGCTTGGCGATTTGTCATTTAGAAGACATCTACAGTAACTTCTGCAGCACATTCCTTACCTAAAAAAAAGACAAAGCAAAGAATTGTCGGATTTGTGTATGAGTGGCCTTAAAAACAATAAAGTGCACAGCATGGTTGGTAGTATGTTTTATAGGGGGAATAAAAGACCGTTTTTATAAATGTGCTGATGCTATGAGCTTTCCAGCATCATTTAGAAAAACAAGCCCCAAATAATTACATTCCAACACATTTAACCTCTATCTGCTTTGCAGTCTACAAATGTCTTCCAAGCCTTCAGAGGAAATAAATTGAGTTTCTTTAAGCTATCAACACTGTTAAATAAGGGAGACCATCTTTGCCAAGCTGTAGGCATGATTGTAAAATGTCAGCAATAAATATGCTTCTCTTAAATAATTAAACTGTTGTTTTTTCCCCTTTCTGGTTCAACCCCAGATGACTGTAGAATGCAGTGAGTATAATTGGGAGAACCTATCATTAATTTGTCATAATGTAATTTCTTCTTATATATTTCCTTATTGATCAGTGAGTCCCATATATTTAGTATAAGATTTTTGTTCTTTCCTGTGATGAGTGTATAACTTTGTTCCATATACTTGTCTTTAAAGAATCCTTGGCTGTGAACAAATCAAATCCCACTAAGGGAACAGGGAAAAGTTTCAGTGAAGAGTCACAAGGCAGCATAAAAAATAATAGTTATAAATCTTAGGCTTAAGTTTTGTGCAGGACCTCCTACTCTTTTACCATTTGCTCTATACATTAGATCATTAGCAGAGCATTAGAGTTGTGAGATGAGAGCCAGTTTGGTGCAGTGGTTAAGCCATCAGGCTAGAAACCAGGAGACCAGGAGTTCTAGTCCCGCCTTAGGCACAAAGCCAGCTGGGTGACCTTGGGCCAGTCCCTCTCTCTCAGCCCTAGGAAGAAGGCAATGGCAAACCACTTCTGAAAAACCTTGCCAAGAAAACTGCAGGGACTTGTCCAGGCAGTCTGTGAGAATCAGACATGATTGAACCAATGGGTGTCAGAGATCATCCGATCTCTGCCAAAAGGGCAGGCAGACAAAGGGCCCCTCAGAAGACTGGAAGTGGTGCGAAGCTGACATCCACCCGACGCACGGGAATACACATCTGGGAGGCGGTTGCCGGAGCAACCAGGTAGACCTGACCACACGTGTCAGCAGCAAAGGACCCTGGGGGAGGGAAAGGTTTAAATATGCTGTTTGTTCCCAGAATCGCCATTCCAGTCTTTGTTCGTGCTAGCTTCTGTATCCTGTAATAAACTATCCTACTTCTAAGAACTCATGCGTCTGTGAGTTACTCTAGAGTAGGGAGATTACAGATATCGGATGGAGTGCCTTACAATGGGGGGAAAAAGAGTTGTGCAGTATTTGCATCCAGAGTAGAGAAAAGCTCTGGATCCACCATTGGTGTGCTCACTACACCTGTTCACTGTGCCTACTTGAGGCCATACCTTTTCCTGACAGTTTCACCAAGGATGTCCGTGCTGGATTAATCCCCTTCCCTGCTTCAGATCTGAATACTGCACACTTCTATAAAAACAGCTTTTAATGTTGCATCACGGATGTTCAAGGCTCCATGCATAGGCCTCTCTCCTTCTGTTTTACCCCACAACAATAAACCTGTGGAGTAGGTGGGGCAAAGGAAAGTGACTGGCCAAATGTCACACAATGCACTTTCATACTGTAGCTAAGGGTAACTTGAACCTGGGCTTCCCCAGTTGTAGACCAGCACCTTAACCACTACAACTAATCAAAAAGTAATGCCACTTTTTCTTTTATAGGGTCTTTGTGATGGAATCTACAATTACAGTTGAGGGGGGGACTCAAAACTGATCTCTTTACCTGGACTTTTTGGACTGCTGTGTTTTGATACTGTTGGCTATTATGGTTTGAATTTGTGGATTCAACTTTATTGCTGTTTGTTATATTTGTATAAGATGCCAGAGCCATTGGGATAGAGACACATACACATTTTTTAAGAAAATTAAAGATCTGTGTTTTAGTCCTATTATAATATGGACTATTTATCAGCTCAGATATTATTAACTCACAGCAGGTGTTTCCTTTATTTTATTTTATTATTTATTTCAAGCAAAGACATTTCTGAGTTTATCATTTATATCTGAACTCCATGGGCCTATGTGCTTGCAATGACAGTCACTACAAAAAGTTAGACAAAGAAACTGAGAAATACCACATGTCCTCTAAAATGCAACAAGCTTGTTAATTCACAGATTAATGTAAAATTAACAAATATAGAGGAATCAGGTTCCTAATAGTTAATAATTTCCAACCTGTTGACCCATTCCAGCAATTTAATTTATGTGTTGTGGGAACAGCAGGACCATATTTAAGGTCCTTAAAAAGTTTGATGGGTATAGCAGGAATGGGCAATGTCTATGAAATTAGGAGGCAATTTGAGACATGGTGATATCAAAAAGCAAAGTTGCAATTTTTAAACACTTTTAAAATGATGTAAGGGAGAGAATGGGAAGAATAATCTTCTGGGAAGCAAACTACTATATTTTGTTTACACATTTAAAAGTGCCCTAAAATTATAGTTTGGGGCCCAGTTTCTGCCTGTTTTTAAGGGTTTGAGGAAGTGGAATGGGAGCAGTTTGCCTGATGGAAGTCTTCTTCTCCCACTCTTATCCTTACAGTCAGGAAAAGTCCCCAGAATGGCAATTGCCCCCCAAATGGCAATTTGGGCCTGTTTCAGGGAGGTTGGGATATTTAAGAGTGGGAATAAGAACAGGGAGCCTCCCAGAGTCCTCCCAACATGTTCCCACCATGAATGAATGAATTTCTACGTTATAGCTAAAACCCAGCAACATAAGATTGATTTTAAACAATAAAATAATAAAATAAACAATAAAATAATAAAATAAAATAAAATAAAAATTTCAAACAATACATAGCAATATACAGTATGGGGAAGGAAGGAAGGAAGGAAGGAAGGAAGGAAGGAAGGAAGGAAGGAAGGAAGGAAGGAAGGAAGGAAGGAAGGAAGGAAGGAATTTAATTTAATTTAATTTAATTTAATTTAATTTAATTTAATTTAATTTAATTTAATTTAATTTAATTTAATTTAATTTAGGTCATGCTGCTAAAGTTTGTGGCCTGATCACAGGGTTCTGGGAATACAAATAGGGCATTAGGAGACAGTGTGCAACCATGGATGCTCACTTGTTGGATATAGATTGCGTTGTAGGATGAGAGCTGTGCATCTGATGAAGTGAGCTGGAACTTATGAAAGGTTGTGCCTTTTAATAAAATTTGTTAGTCAGAAAAAGGGCTACCAAACACCTTCTGTGATGTATAGGGTATCCAGTGTATATGGTATCCAATTCTATGTTCTTCCTTGTTTGGAAACAAATGTTAAACATTTCTTCTTGAAAGACAATTTGAATTTCTTTTCTCGCTCATCTTTGCCTTCAAATAGTCATATTCCATGATATTTTGGTCACACTGTTATTCACGCCCAGTCCTACCATTATTATTCATGTCTGCAAGGACAATGTCCAAATCACAGAACTTGCGACAGACAGATTGTCTCCTCCTAGGAATAAATTGCATGGGAATTCTATTTATTGATAATAGGTTTCCTACTTCAAACCTTCTCTTCCAAAGGAGGACAATAAGATCCATCAGTAGAATTCACCTTTATTCTCATCTTCATAAACCCTGTCAACAAGATCAGAGCATAGACATAGCAAGTAGTGATTTGTACTATGTGCAGGAAGGAAAATATTGATGCAACTGGTTCACTTCACAACACACCTTGAAATTATGAACTGGATAACTTAGTTTCTCAACCACTTTTATTTGAATATCAAGATCTCTCCACTGGCAGAGAGCCTGTTGGAAAAAGCTAACTGATTTAATAAATGTATGGCATACTACACATTAGGATACTTTTGAATTGTTAGAGTGTTTTATAAACCTAGTACATATTTATCTATAGCTATCTAGATCAGGGGTCCCCAACCACCGGGCCGTGGACTGGTATCGGTCCGTGGCCTGTTAGGAACCGGGCCGAACTGTCCGGAATGAGTCTTCCCTTGCTTCCATGCCGGTCTCCGACTCGGAAGAAGAGGAGCCGATAACAGGAAGAAGTGGGGAAGGAGCAAAAGCCGAGCCTGAGCCAGAGCAGCTGATAGGAGGAGACCAGGAAGCAGAAGCACCTATGCCTATCAGCATGTGGCAAAGGACGCTAGAGAGGCGGGCCGAGCAGCACGAGGCCTGATTGGCTCCCACCTGCAAACGCCTTGAAAATTGAAGCCTGGCCATGCACACCTCCATCGCCCGAACTCCAGCCGCCTGAACTCCAGCCGCTGCCCATAGAGTAATGCACTTGAATCATCCCGAAACCCCCCCGGTCCTTGGAAAAATTGTCTTCCATGAAACTGGTCCCTGGTGCCAAAAAGGTTGGGGACTCCTGATCTAGATTAACTACCTACAGCTTTTAGACTAACTACACATTGCAATTTCATACATTTGTCCTTGGTACTATAGTTTACGATTTGTAATTTTATGCTAGTAATCTTCTATTTTGGAGGGGCTCAGCGGGTAAGATGTCAGGCTTGTCGATCAGAAGATCGCAAGTTCGGAGGTTCGAATCCCTAGTCCCGTGTGATGGAGTGAGCTCCTGCACTACCCCAGCTCTTGCCAACCTAGCAATTTGAAAGCATGCAAATGCAAATAGATGAATAGGTACCGCTTTGGTGAGTAGGTAACTGCGTTCTGCGTCATGCCAGCCACATGACCGTGGAAGCGTCTTCAGACAATGCTGGCTCTATAATATTTGTTTTATACTGGTCTACATCTGAAATACAAACAAAACAAAGAAAGAAAGAAACAAAATATGGGATAGCACTTTAAAATAAAATGGCATACTTCTCTATAAATGAGAAACAAAATGCTACAGTAGGTGAAGTTGATCAAAATCGACAACCCAAATATTGTTCTGATACAACTGATGCCCTGCATTTTAAATGGGTGTTCCAATCAGAAATCTGCAGAACTTGCCCCTGAACTGTAATTTTAATAACGAAAGAAGACAATTAAGTACAAATAAAATAAATATGATTAATCGCATTTAAATTTGATCGACTTTGTTTCTGTCCTAGCCTTGCAAGAAAATGGCAAACTATTTCTTCATATGCCAAGAAAGTGGAATGGCTGGGTGCAGGTAAGTCACCAGAAGCTGAGCTCAACTTGGAGGTGACTTTACTTCCATAATCAAGCATTTTACAGTAAATAACCATGGCAATTTCTAATTACACTGCAAGAACAATAGCAAGTGTATTTCACCATGTACAGTAAGAACCAGAACTTAATACATGACCCACAGAGAGTACAAAACACAGATTAAAGAGTTGGTTTCAAAGCTAAATAATGAATGTATTGTCGAACGCTTTCACGGCCGGAGTTCGATGGCTGTTGTGGGTCTTCCGGGCTGTGTGGCCGTGTTCTGGAAGTTGTGGTTCCTAACGTTTCGCCAGCATCTGTGGCCAGCATCTTCAGAGGGCAGGAGCACAGACAGAAGCGAAATCTCTGTGCCCAGGTAGAGAATCATGTGGTTCTTAAGCAAATCCAGCTTCCCCCATTGACTTTGCTTGTCAGAAGCCAGCTAGGAAGGTTGCAGTAAACAGTAGGCGTAAACAGAAAAGCACACCTACTCTGCTCCTTAACCTTCCTAATGCGATGCAGAGATACCAGGACCATTCCAGCCTTTCTCAGAACAAAAAGGACCTTCAAATCATCACAATCCAGCCGCATTTACAACTGCCTTGAACAAGCCCTCCTGCGTGAGAGAATTCATACAACCCGCAGAAATCTTGCCATCACAGAAAAAGATCTATTCGCCACACATATGAGCCTCAGTCACAAAATGAGAAGCCAGGATTGGGACAAGATTGATACCACATCTTACAGAAAAATGGAAAAGGACATCATTGACTACACAAACAGACAAAAGCAAAAATTCAACAAATGCGAAAACAGTCAACCAAAACCGGCACTGGATACTTCACGCATTGTCATCAATTTGACAGAACGCCTACTCTCTCCTGAAGAAACCTCCATCCTAAGCAAAGGAGGAAACTTTGCAATTACACCCACCAGAATTCCGGTGGAAGATATCATTGCCAATGTGGAATCAGCCATTCACCAACGGCCGGAGGAAGAAGCAGAAGAAATAAGGGTTGAAGTGGCAAGAATCCGAAGGAAAGCAAAGCCCCCTACCAGCAACATTACTAAGAAGGAGAGAAACGCCATAGAGACCCTCAATTCGGACCCAGACATCATCATCCTTCCAGCGGACAAAGGCAACGCCACAGTAATTATGAACACATATGAATACAAAGACAAAATCAGAGAACTACTAGACCCAACCACATACAGAACAATAAGACGGGATCCGACCAACAAAATCATGAAGCAAACCAACACACTGATAAAGAGCTCCTCCCTGCATCCCAACGTACTACAACGTATTTGCAAGACAGAAGCTCTCTCACCAAGACTATACGGACTCCCCAAAATCCACAAAGACTCGATCCCACTCAGACCAATTGTAAGTGCCATTGGCTCCCTGACATATGAATTATCCAAACATTTGGCAACCCTTTTACAGACCCACATCGGACAGACTCCATCACACATCAAAGACTCAGGACACTTCATCAACAAAATCAGCACCCTAAAACTCAACCACACACACAAACTGGTCAGCTTTGACATGGTATCCCTGTTTACCAAGGTACCAGTAAGGGACACCCTGGCACTCATCAGGCAAATCTTCCCAGAAGACATTACAGCTTTATTTCAACACTGCCTAACAACTAGTTACTTTCAATGGGAGAATGAGTTCTACAAACAGATGGATGGCGTTGCCATGGGAATCCCCCTGAGCCCAGTCATAGCAAACTTTTACATGGAACATTTTGAAAAACAGGCTTTGGAATCGGCTCCCATTACACCAACAGTCTGGTTCGGGTTCGTGGATGACACCTTCGCAATTTGGAGTCATACTGAAGAAGAACTGGAGAAATTTCTGGACCACCTAAACGGCATCCACCCCAATATACAATTCACTATGGAAAAAGAAACTGACGGCAAACTTCCATTTTTAGATACGCTGGTCATACGCAAACCAGACCTCAAACTAGGACACAAAGTATACAGAAAACCCACCCATACAGACTGGTATCTGCACAAAAATTCCAATCACCACCCACGACAAAAGAGAGGCATGATCAAAACCTTGGTGGATCGTGCTAATCGAAACTGTGAAACCCAATTTCTCAACAATGAACTTAACCATCTGAATTGGGTCCTACAGACGAATGGCTATTCCAAGAATGAAATAAAAAGAGCCATCAAACCAAGAAAACAACATCCAACTGAAGAAAAACAGCCCCCCACAAACAAAGTATTCCTGCCCTACATCAAAGGAGTCACTGACCACATGGGAAAACTGATGGAAAAACACAACTTTCAAACAGTCTTCAGACCCACCAGGAAAATACAACAAATGCTAAAATCAGCAAAAGACAAAAGGGACCCCCGCACCGCTGCAGGAGTATACTGCATACCATGCAGCTGCGGACAAGTATACATCGGAACCACAAAATGAAGCATTCACACCAGGATAAAAGAACACGAAAGACACTGCAGACTACAGCAACCGGAAAAATCTTCAGTAGCTGAACATGCTCTCAAGCAAACGGGACACAAAATCCTATTTGAAAACACAGAAATACTGGACAACACCAAAAGCCACTACACCAGATTATACAGAGAAGCCATTGAAATTCACAAACACCAGCACAGTTACAATAAAAAAGAAGAAAGTCTAAAAATTAGCAAAACCTGGCTACCAGTCCTGAAAAACACAGCCTGCAAAAGGTCAACGAACTCAGTCCAACTACCAGGACATGGGAATACTTCTCACAATGAACATGCTAATCATACTCATCAGCCACTCATTAACATTTCAACACAACAAAAAACCCCACCTAATCTCCTATAACTTAGCTCTATAAATAGAAAACAAACAAAACATTGCCACTCTACCTGGGCACAGAGATTTCGCTTCTGTCTGTGCTCCTGCCCTCTGAAGATGCTGGCCACAGATGCTGGCGAAACGTTAGGAACCACAACTTCCAGAACACGGCCACACAGCCCGGAAGACCCACAACAGCCACTAAATAATGAAATTTTGTTAGGAAGTAGAATTACTATAAGTCATTAAGAAATGCAGAAGAAAGGTTAGACCCACAAAGAAAGAAAGAAATGACAGCTGTAAAATTAAACCTTTGTGAGGAATTATTTGCTTCAAGAAACACACATACAGAATGCCACATCTAAATGAAAATGTTATGTAATTTAATTTTCAACTGTAGCACATTTGATTCTGCTTTATGGAGGAAATCATGTGTTTGGAGCTGCACAGTGAGACTACTACAATGCCTACTGTTATTCTGCAAAAGGACTTTCAAAAGGGAATCACCAACTACAGACATGTCATAGTAACCCTTCCCTTTTCTTACCCTCAACATACAATGCCCCCTCAAGGGATTGTGGTTTTTCTCCCTGTAGGTCTTACCTCCACCCACCCAAAAAGTATACTATGGGTTTTATGTAACTCTGAGAAATCTAGGGGAATTTTAACTGGCCTTCTTGCCTCCCCATCTGTAGACATTACCCCCACATTTTTCCCACTGCATCATAGATCAATGTTTTTTCTCCATTGTTTTAGTCCACTTATATTAATAGCTTAATAAGCAGGATTTTGTTGGAAAACTGAAAATGCTAAAACAATTATCTGGATTACATTCAGAAACATATCTTAAATGAGACCCCTTCCATGGATGGGGATCTAGGACAAGTGTCCCCTTCCAAAGGTCCTGATTGAAAAAGAAATGCCAAGTAAAAATGAATTCTATTACACTTTTGGAAGTATATGTTAATTTCTGCTTCCCCTCCTCCTTCCATTTAAGAGTTCATTAAACAAACCCTTTGTTCTGAATTATGAGTACGCTTTCTGGTTGGTTGCAGTTCTCAAAAGAGATTAAGTTAAAACTCATCTTTGCATTTAACATGCACTTGATTAAAAATATTAATATTATCAGCTGAGTGTGATAATAACGTTCAAGACTGAAGCTAACACAGGATGGTGAATTTATCCTTTTCTTTCTTGTGGTAGCCTAGAGGAAAATCTCTCCCCTAAAATGAATATTTGCATTGGAAGAAATCCAGCTACCCTGTGAAATTTCCTCCTAATGTAAATGCAAACTAGGACAAGGATCAAGAGGTCCAGATGGGACAGCAGCACAAATGAAAACTAATAACAACAACAACAGTAACAGTAACAGTAACAGTAACAGTAACAACAACAACAACAACAACCCTGACTGTTCAAATTCTCCATCTCTTCTTAGGGAAATAGAGAAGGTGTTCCTATAAAATTTATTATGGAAGCTTCCTTGAATCTCGAGACCATTTATCTGAGTTCATACATCACCTTAAGCCTTAATGGTGTTCATTTGGTTTTGGTTTAGCACTGGACCAAATCACTGTGATTAATAAAGCATAATTTATGACAGGGGTGGGGCAATAGTAGTCCCCAGGGCTGCATGTGACTCCCAAGTTGCCCTTCCTTCCTTCCTGGTATCTTTGCAACATTGTTCCATCCAAGCAATTTTCAACTCCCTCCAAAAGATTAAACTTAAATGTTTCCACCTTAGCATTGTGTAAAGCTATACAATTGTGATTGATTCACAATGTTTTAATAAGCCACAGCATTGTCCAATGTACAAACCCAACCTCTATAACACTGCAAAACAGCCTGAGACGCCAAATGCAACTGCTGGAATCTACCAGCAATATATCCTTTCTAGGCATCCTAGGAAGCTGTAAGAGGCTTTACTTTAACTAGCTAAAAAAAAGAACATTCAATTCCCTAGAACCTTGTTTATTATTATTATTATTATTTCCTAGGTTCTGTTCTAGCGAGCAAACAACTAAGTAACAAGCTTTTCATTAAGTGAATGTCTTTTAGTGTGCTCTTGGCAGCTAGCCACCTTGCTAGAGCCCTCGTTGTGACTGTCATAGACCACATCTTCTTGATGGATTATCCCCTCATTCCTCCCATTCAGATTTCCCATTATCAAGGTCACCAAATATAGTGGAACCTTGGGGCTTTCCAATTGCTTTGGCCAATACATGGCCATCTATCACCAGGCAAGATATCTCCTTTAGTGTAACAGATGGAGGGAATGGTTGAGTACATTGGTCATCAGTATATCAGCCTGTAGCAACTTTATTCCAACTCTCAAACTACCATTCATCTCAAGCAAATTACAGGCATTTGACATTAGGTCTTGCCAAAATGGTGAGTGAAGGTCTTCTATCTCCCATTGTCCTTAAACTTTTGCACTTAGAACTTATTCAGTGGTACCTTGACTTTCAGCTATTTATTCTCCTTGTTCTTTCCTTCTTAGGCCTGAACCTACCTAGCAAAATTTTGCTGAGCCGCTTCTCAAAGTGTGTTAGTCAAAACCAAGCACCTTCTTCTGAAGTGCTAAAACAGCTGAGTCCTTTCCTAGGCTCTCACAGTTGCTTTAAAGCTATCCCTATTTGCCTCCCCATGCATGCAGCTCTTTGCTTCATTAGCAATCCCAGCAGAAGTATTATCTGTGCATGCACAGATGCCTAGGGACAGCAAGCTGTGCAGAGGACACAGCTGCTTTAAAGCTTCAAAGAAAGGTGTTTCATTCCCACTAATGTGCTCATGAAAAACATCTCTTTGGAATGTTTTACTCTATCTACGGCATAGTTTTCATTTTCTTTCTGTCCCGCTCTCTCTCTTCCCAAACACCCATTAGTATTATGAGGCCACTGAGCATACTCTATTATCACTGGGATTTATGGCTGTTGTACTTCTACAAATCTTGGGATCCTTGGAGCCTGCTGAAAATCTCAGTTTCTTTGCTTGGGAAATGCCACATTTAATGAAATAAGCAGCAAAGCTCACACCAGAGTGGGAATAATGGGATGCAAGGCAGACCAAATCTAAGTTGCAATAAATCAGCATTCCTGCAGATATGTCAACTTAAGACCTATAAGTCCCAAACACTGTGGCATATATCTGCTTGCCACATCACTATTTTAACCTCCAGATATCCAGACACTCCCTCCTTAGCACATTTTCAGAGAGCCGTAAAAGCCGGGCTCTTTAGAAAGGCACTGGGGAAGTACAGAGAACCATAGAGATGACCTCAGAGAAACTACAGTATGTGATGGCAGTTAGAAAAACATGATTTAGGTCCCTGACAGGAAGAAAACATTAGAAAGTAACCGAGACTAGCTCTGCCTTAGCTCTCTCGAATATAAGAGGGAAGGAGGGAGAATGCTGTCAGGCTTTCAAGATTCTGTTACTTATCAAAGTAGAGCTTATTCATTCTTGTGGAGTCTGTTTCCTGATCTGGCCTACCTCAAAAGGCGGACAAGTGGGGTTAAGTGGTGGGGGGAGGAAGGGAGGGAGCAGAATGTTATTATTCCCTTTATCATTTTTATGAAGATAACATAAACTTATTGTACAAACACTTATAACAGAGAATAAATATTACACAGCCCTTAAATGGTGGTACATCAGGTTGATTGAATTACAGCTGTACTAATGGTATTTTTATTTTAATCCTATTGTATTGATATTTTATAAGCTGCTCAGAGTGTCCAGAAATGGAGTGGCATATAAGTTGAATGAATGAATGAATGAATGAATGAATGAATGAATGAATGAATGAATGAATGAACGAATATAATCTTAACTGACTTTTAATGAATGGATGATTTTGGACAGGAATAATCAAACCATTAGATACTAAGAGATAAGAGAGAGTATGCGTGAGTTTGAGAAACTATCCCACTGAGTAAATGGCTGGCCAATTGGATACTGGGAAGGTAATGCATTAGATATTGGGGAGTTCATTCTAAACAGTACAGGAGGGGCAGAACAAAAATGTTATTAAATTAAATAAATTAAATAGATGGTATAATTACTCTGCATTTCACCCTTCCATCACAATAAAATGGCCATTTGGTGGCTAATTTGGGAGGAGACATGGGGACTTTACCCAAAGTTTTGGGAGGCCACATCCTACCTTAAAACCTGAGGTTATGTGCTCCTACATTAGATTGTTAATTTGATAGATGCACCATGAGAACCATTAAATTCTGAAGAAAGTTCTGTCCGATAAATAGATATATAGTACAAAAGCCAGCCTGTCACATAGATTGTATGTGTTCATATAATCATACGTACATTTAATGAACTGTCAATTCTAAACCAGCCTTTATCCTTCAGCAACAGCCACTGGAAAAAAACAATGATGTCACATTTTCTTTTCCTTTCTTTCCTAGCTTCTACAGGGGTAAAGGATAGCTCATATGTACAGCAATGACATGAGTTAATTGCATAGTTACTATGAAAAGATGTAGGAGCCCATGGGAGTGAGGTCTTTGAAAGGTTGCTGGGTTGCTCATTATCGCCATCCCTTCTCTTGTTTCTGCTTTGCTCTGTTTCACCCGCTGTGGAATACAAATGAACCCAGAGTTGGCAGAGCCTAGGCCAGTCCACCACTGTAATTAATAAGGGCAATAAGAAAACTCAGCTTGTTGTAGGTAATTTGCATGTTAGTGGAATTGAGATTTAACACCAAAGTCTTTCCTCTTTGACTGACAGTTCTACATCTTGATGGACAGGCTAACATTTTCTCTTCAGCTCCCCTTTCTCATGATTAATAGCATTTCCATTTCTTAAAATTGATGAGTGAAAGGCAGAGAAACAGAGGGGGAAATGGCCGAGTCAATGCACTATTATGGATAAGGTTAGATTAAAATGTGTGGACTATCATTTTCCTTAAAGAAAAGCTATGTAAAATATGCATTTTGCAGATATTGTTTTCTAAATTATATTTGTCTACATTTTCATCCCTAGCTCCCAAACTTTTAGTGCCCTAAAAAAAATCAGAACTTCAGTATATTAAATAGGTCAAATAAACCTGGTCCAGCATCTAGTTTCCCAGACTAGCTGTTTCTAGAAAATTCATAGACAGAATGTGAGGGCAATAGGCCTTCTGTACTGTGTCTTCTGGTATGTAAGTTGTAGGAGAAAAATGTTCACCTTGTACTTAGGGTCAGAAGGAACCCTCCCTAAGTTCTCGGGCTGTAAAGGAAATTGTACTTTCAGACTTGCAAGATTCTGTCAATGTAGCTTTACAATAAAGTGGAAGTAGCTCATCTGGTCATGATTCCTATCTGGTCTACCCCGCGAGGCCAACATGCAACTATGTTTAAGTGGACATGCTTTCTTGGGGTGATATTCTCCTGATCTTGGCCAGCAACTTAATTATAGAATCTAACTAACCATCCATGAGTTGGCCAGTAAAAATGGAGAAGCACATTATCTGTTCCTCCAAATGTTGAAAATAGAGGAGCTTCCAAGTCTGCTAAAGCAAGTCAATCATTCTAGACCTAAAGAATGACCAGGCACTGAGGGAAGTGTGTTGAGAAGAGGATGAAGACTATTGCCATGTTTTAATTCCATTACAATCAATTATCTTCAGATTATAGTGAAGAAGTTTATACTGATAACTGAAACTGAAAGTAGGTCAAAAAATTTGGAGTCACAGTGTAGCCAAAAGAAAATCTTAAATGCAGCTCCGTAGGAACACATTCTTTCACTTCTGCTGATACATAATAATAGACATTTCTCATAATATTATCAGTCAGATAAAAGTGATGGAAAATAAAAAGTTATAGAGACTGAATATTCCATTATCCACTTTTCTTTTTCCATTCCTGTGTAGTGCAGCATAAGCAAAAGGCACAATATTAGTTTTTTCCAGTGATAACAAAAGTAAGAAAAAATGCTTAGAAAAATAGGCATTGTAAAACAGGACTTCCATTTCCCCCAACTGGAGCTAAGAGCTTTTTTTATTTTAAAACACATGAATGCAAACAAAAGGAGCACAAAACTGGGAGGTCAGCAACTATCTCTACCCAGGGGAATAAACTTCAGTAAAATGTGACCATTGCTATCTCAGTAACAAAGACTAATGAGCCGTACCAGGCAAGTCCATGAGAAGACAAAACAAATAGAATTCAGGGCAGAGTTCTAAATATTATTGTAAAGAGATGTAGGGAGTTTATTTAGCAGAGTATGGAACAAAGTTGTCTAGGAATATTCACAGGAACTTCTAATTTTTTTAAAGTTTAAAAAACTGGGATATGGCTGCTTAGATTAGGATTCAAAAGCGGGCATATGGAAGTAGAGATCATTATACTGTAAGTGGTTCACAGGAAACCACCATGTTCCATAAAAATAAAAGTTTAGATTTATAACAACCCTTTTCAACACTTTGTTTAAATGTACACCTAATCCTACAAAACAAGCAAGAAACAAAGAGAAGATCCTAGTGACAGTTTTTAAAAAACTTGCGTAATGGCTCACTTTTTGAAAAGCTTCCCTGTACTACCTTGTTTGGAAAAGTGAAGCCATCAGCCCCCCAAAACCAGAGAGAAACTTTGCTTCCTCTCCTCCAACCTTAGAAAGCATTTTTCTTTTGCTCCTTCTTCTGATGTGACCACAAATGGTGACAAACAGATCAGCAAAACCTGTGATCACAACATCAGTTCAGAAGGATTCACTGGCACAGGTCTTGCAATGACAGTTATAGGAGGGAAAAAACTCTTCAAATGCCAAGAAAGAATGATCACGCTCTAGGAGTCGTGCCTTTTAGCAAAGTAAGGTACTTTTCAACTCAGTGAATTCTTGGAGTAGACAATCCTGTTAAAAACATGTGCTTGTGGGTGTCACAAGCCCTCGGGAAGCAGGAGGGATTAAAAAGTAGATCAAATATATCATCTGAACATTAAGCCAAAGAATATAAAATAAACTGAACTCAATTATATTTGAAAGTTGGAATAAATTAAAAAGAAAATAAATTCCTTTTTTTAAAATGTTGCTGTTGCATTTATGTACTATTCTTCAGCCAAGAAGCTTAGGATGATGGCTGTTGTGGGTCTTCCGGGCTGTGTGGCTGTGTTCTGGAAGTTGTGGTTCCTAACGTTTCGCCAGCATCTGTGGCCAGCATCTTCAGAGGGCAGGAGCACAGATAGAAGCGAAATCTCTGTGCCCAGGTAGAGTGGCAATGTTCTATTTATAGAGCTAAATTATAGATGATTAGGTGGGGTTTTTTGTTGTGTTGAAATGTTAACGAGTGGCTGATGAGCGTGTTAATGAGTGGCTGATGAAACGTTAGGAACCACAACTTCCAGAACACAGCCACACAGCCCGGAAGACCCACAACAGCCATCGAACTCCGGCCGTGAAAGCCTTCGACAATACAAGCTTAGGATGACTTATTCAGGCATGGCCTGGGAGGGGGGGACAGCTTATCCTTTCTCTGTTTTGTTCCCTGAATGTTGTCATGGATTCAGAAGATTGCTGATTTCTGAAGGCTCCTCCATGATGTGATCTAGAATGTACACATGGAAGGTCTTCTTGTGGCATAAGATGGAAAACGCTACTTTCCATGCTGGAAGTCCTTAGCCTGGTTTCAACCTCCCTCAGCATAATCTGGCAATAAGATGGAGACTACATTATAAAAACATATTTTCAAGAATTTGTTACAGGGACATCTTCATGCTGCAACAAGCAGGTCATGTGGATAAATCCTAAATCTCTGTAATCAGGTGGGTCCTTCTAAATGAACCTAGTGAAGATTTGAAGGACTACTCACAGTAATTTGACAGTGTGAAGGCACCTCAGGAAAACAATATCTTCCAGATGGTTATCTCCACAGAGGAAGCACAGGAGAGATAAGTGAAAGTGGAAAACATCAATGTAATTCTGATGTGATTGTATATGATTAAGATGTCCTTGTTCCATTCAAAACAAAGGTCATGGGTTTGCTATATTGATTTAAAAGGCTTATGTTTGTGCATCAGAAAGAGCTGTCCTGAAACATCAAGAGGATTTCTTTGAAGGGGGAATCATTTTGGAGTGGAATCAACTATTTTTAATAGTATTGTAAAGACATTTGTGAAGATATTCATTCAAGGAAAAGAGTCTTTCTTTCTTTCTTTCTTTCTTTCTTTCTTTCTTTCTTTCTTTCTTTCTTTCTTTCTTTCTTTCCCTTCTCCCTCTATCACTTTAATCTCTCAAGATGGGTCCCAAGTTGTTTAAAAGAAAAACACAGTGAAACAGCATTATAATTTTGCCTTATGATAGTCATATATTGATTTCTTTATGTACCCTGGCACATAGGCACCTCATTCAGTTGACTGAGTGGAAAGGGATTCCATATCGAATTATTTTAAATGACAATATCATCAAAATATTACCTACATCAACAGTTTGAGAGGAAAAATTGTATGACCTGATCTTTCCTTCTCTATACATCAAAGCTGAAGAGAGCGAAGGATAAATAAGCACTTTGAGAGTTCACAGTGGTAGAAAAATAATGTTATTCTACTGCTACATCATTACATCAGCTAAACAGAGAGAGAGTGATATTTCAACACATGTTGTTTGCTGTTGTTGTTGTTGTTGTTGCTGCTGCTGTTGTTTTAGTTGAAGCTGTGGAAGCCAAGAAAAATTGAGATTCAGCCCACAGATATTTTGTTTAGCAGAATGGGGAACAATAATGGGATAATAAATTATTTCAATACAGATAGAACACAAGTGCTGTTAAATCTAGGATGGATGGATGGATGGATGGATGGATGGATGGATGGATGGATGGACGGACACTTGTATCAACTCAATAAACAACTGGGCAGAATTTTGCCAGGTTGCTGGACATTCTACAAGTAAAAATCCCATCATCTAAGACCTTTGAAATGTAACAAATTATTTGGTAGTAGGCAGTAATTTTGGCCACTTCACACAGGATATACTGTATGTGTGAATACCATTGAAACACATGCAGAACAAAGGACCCCTTTAAACCTTTGCACAAAAGGAACACACCTTCTGAAGCTTTCTACCATGTGTATTCGTGTGTGTGTGCAGCAGCCAAGGTGTGATTAGAATTGCTAACTCAATTCAAAGAGATGATTCAATCCATTAAATCAGTTTGACAATTCAATGAAAAACAAAAGTCAGTGGGCCCGTGTTCAAAAGCCCATCAACTCTCTTTGAATTGTTTCAGAGATATCTGATTCAATTCAATGAACTGAACTGAACTATAATTTAATTCAGAGATTCAATTCAAAAGGGATGATTTGTTGAATCACCTTTGAATCAAAACTTATACTGCACAATTCAAATATTTATTTAAAGCTAGATAGATGGGGCTATCAAACACTAGAGATGCAATCCAGAACAGGGTGTTTGAAATAGCTCTCCAAGAAAAGAAAAAATTATATAAACCTCCTAATCAACTTCCTCCCCCCAAGATAAAATTTAATTATTCCCTTCCTACTACTATTCTATACATTCCTGTCTACTATAATAAAGATCAAAAATAAAAAAGCATGTAGATTGTCTACCATTATAATTAATAATACAAAAAACATGAATACTAAAAACATGAATAAGAAAAAACCTTAATAACCATAATCCCAATCATTAACAATAAGTAAAATCATCCAAAGCCAAAAGACCATCCAGATAAATATTTTTAGTCCCTTAACCCACTTCAAAATAGACCAAAACGTTTACATATCCCCATAATGGGCACAGAGCTATTTTCTTAAAGAAATCAAACAGCCCAACTGCTCCCCTCACAAACACAGACTTCTCTTCAAAAAACCTCCCATACATAATAACCCCTTCTTCTCCATAACATTCTGTCAGAAAGTCAAATTCACTCATGTCTTGCAGCTCAAATTCTCCATTTAAGTTCTTGGATTCAGCATTGCCAATTTCATCTAGGATTTCAACAGAAGCCCGAATCTCACTGTTGGGAGAGACATTTCCATCACTGTTAGATTCTTCAGGTTCATCCACAATATCCTTGACCAGATAACACATTTCAGACCACATATTTTCCACAATGCTCCAAATGTCTTGCACAATAACTTGGCAGGAATCAGAAAGAATCTGTTTAATATCTGCTTTAGTGTCTGCTTTAATATCTTGGTGAAAGTCACAGAAAGCCTGGTTAAGATCCTCCATTTTTGAAGCAGTAAATTATGACGCCCCCTACATAGTTAACCTGCAGAAGTGAAAGGTATTGGAAAATTTCTGAACTAAGTTAAGATAAGATAACAGACAGTCCCCAGAGAAAGTAGTGGCAGTAAAGTAAAAGTTCATAATGGCAGATTCAACGTGTATGAAAAATGCTAAAATCTTCAAAATTAGCGCAAAAATAATAACAGGGAGACGATAGCATACTCTCAACCTTCCTTAGCATTGGATGGAAAGCAAAATCGAAAGCTTCAAAAAAAAATTTTTTAATTAATCACAAAAATAATGATAAGCACCAAGAGAGTTCGTTTCTCCTTAATGTAGAAAGCATGTCTTAGGGTACAAATCCTTTTTAAAAATTGAGTGCTTTAGAAATGCGGTGGCTGGACTTAATGTCCCTTTAAGGCTGAAACGCGGCATGGAAATGGTGTCTTCCCAGCCTTCTGGTGAAGTCTTACCCATTGATCACTGTTTACGATCTCCTGGCTGCAACTCGCCATCTGGGGGATGAATGGGTCAATTCCAAGCGTTTTCCTTGATCTGGAAAAACACTCTGGGCTTCAGGAGAAACCAGCCTGAGCCCAAAAAACCTGCCACGATGCCAGTTCTGCTCGCGGAGCTCATGGGCACAGCTGATCAGTCCGCCATAGTCCCACCGGAAGTTCCTGGTCTGTACTTTCTGACCAGTAAACAATAACTGCAAATGATAGTATCATGTTCTTTGACAACTGCTTGAAATTGAAAGTGATTCTATTCCAAACACAATTCTCACAAAGTTCTTTCTAGGAAGATTTATTGAGAAAAATGGGATGGAATTACAAGAATTCCAGCAACTGTACTATTTTCCATTTAGAAGCAATATATCCCTGTGTACAGTATAACAGAGACTTTCTGATTTTCTTTCTAGTAGCCTTCCTATGGGGGGCTTGATGGCTCAGTGGTTAAGACACCAGGCTTGTTGATCGGAAAGTCGCAAGTTCAGAGGTTCGAATCCCTAGCCCCACATGACGGAATGAGCTCCCACAGTCGCCCCAGCTCTTGCCAACCTAGCAATTCGAAACTATGGAAATGCAAGTAGATAAATAGGTACCACTTTGGTTGGAAGGTAACAGCATTCGGTGTGCGTCGTGCCGGCCACATGACCACGGAAGCATCTTCGGACAATGCTGACTCTTCGGCTAACAAACGGAGATGAGCACCGGGCCCTAGAGTCGGACACGACAGTGTGGGGGATCCTTTACCTTTACCTTACTAGCCTTCCTATGATCTGGACCAGGAAGAAACTGTGAACTGCTTCACTGTGAACTGGAAAGCTTACAACTGGTTGTTTGCATAATGTTTCCCCAAATTTGTATTCAGTCTAGGAACCAACTGTTACATATCCTGAACAATTAACCAGTAGTCTAATTGTTTGCTAGTCCTTTGGCTGTATAACCCTATTACTTAAACCATGTGCCCAGTATTTAATGTTAAATTGATGATCGTTGTAGTTATCAAGGCTAAAACAATTCTCTAGAAGCAGCACATCACATTAATGAGAACCAATGCTTTTTTGTGGTCTACAAATTAGTTCCAGAGTAGTACAACCTTTTAAGTAACAACAAACTTAGAGAATCCTATAAGGCTTTTCCATGCAGAAACTTCAAATCAACTCAGTATGATTCAGTACTTTAAAAAAAAAATGATTCTCAATTTCTCAGTTTTAAACAATAACAACAAAAAAGTTTTGTCAAGCAAATGGATTGATGAATGTGTTTTATCAGCAGAATGGATTAGACTGTTTGCATTTTGTCCCCCACAATTCCAATTCATCCTGCCAATAAGACAGGTTTCATCACAGCTCAAGTCTGCCATGCTGACAGAACGTATTCTGTCAACAGCCTAAATCCATCCTGTCAACAAAATTGCTTCAGTGGGGAAATAACTCAATCTCTTCTGTCAACAGAAAGGAGAAAATTGCATTGTTGGTATTTTTAAAAGAAAAAAATATATAATAAAGTACCCACAGGTAAATAGTTCCAGTTTAAGAATGGGTCAGGAAGCAGGATTTTGTAAACGGATCCATCATGTTAACTAGGGAGCAACGTGACAGAGAGTTCAAGGGCCAAGTGGCTGATGCAGCACTTGGGTTCTTAGCAAATCTGGAATTGCATTTTTCTTGTGAATTTGTTGGTTTCATTTTTCAAACATTGGAATGATGGACTTTGTCTTTCCTGGCAGCATTTGGAAAGCTTTAGGCAAGACGGAAGAAACTTTGAAACATGTGAACAAGGCTAGGTAACAGATGAAGGATACTGAAATTATATGTGTTAGAGGCTGAAATACTAAGAGAAATCACTCCTTTAATGTTACAAGACCTACAGCTGAAATGCTTACAAGGATCTATTTTTCATATCTGAAAATGGCTGCGAGACAACCCATACTGTATATATATTTACTAGACCCAAACAGAAAAAGGCCTTCTGTGTGCATAATATTCAAAAGCAAGAACATACTGTCTACAGGAAGTAGATTAAAGAACCTAACTGGTTTGCTTAACCATTGTTTTCTGAATAAACCAATTTCCTGGGTTCACACAACATGTTGGATCTTTAATCATGGCTTATAAACCACAGTGACATTGCTCAGTGAATTTAATAAGCCAAAATTAAAGAAATGATATTTTGGCTTAGGATGATGGAAAATACAATCACCCACATTAGGTATTTTGAGCATCTGATACTTTCTGTTGTTGTTCTTTAAATGCCATGCCAAAACTCTCCAATTTGATTCAGAAGTACTACATAGGTCTGTTCAAAACAGGGCTCCTGCCTGACCTAACCATATCTGAAGGAATGCAAGCTTAAGTATTTTAATTTTGTTTCATTCATTCATTAAATTTTAAAGTCTGCTGTTCATTTTCACTCCACCTATCTGGCTGGTCTGTTTTGTAGATACGGTACGCCAGTGGCTGAATTCTATAATTGTGGGTTTTCATTAATCATTATATGAAAGGGGGGGGGGTGTTTTCTGTAAGGATGTCTGGCAGCTTCATGGAATTTTTCTAAGAAGCCTTGAATGTCAAATGCATAGTTATAGATAGATGAGAGAGAGAGAGAGAGAGAGAGAGGGAGAGAGAGAGGGAGATAACACTCTTTTTGTGCTAAAATTTATATGTGGTAGGAGGGGGATCATGACATAGAGTGCCCCTTTTCATACTCTTAGCACTGAATATATAAAACAAAGCAATCAGACCTTTAACAGAATCAAATAGATGAAATGTCTGCTGTGTAATAAACCTGAGCCAAATGATTCAACAACAGAAATAGTTTGGTCAAGGGTGTTGGTAAATGTACAGCCTCATTTTAATGAAATGCACCCCCTCTGCTATGTAACATTTCCTGAAGAGAAACAAAAGGAACATTTTGTAAGGAAAACAGACAGTAAGGCAAGTGATCTTTCATTTAGCAATATCACCCCCTCTTCCAACCTTCTTCCCAAATGTCGAAGAGTTATTTGAAAATGTACACATTGCTTTCTTTGTGTCTTCTTGAAAACATATATTCTTGAGACTGTACCATATTTATGATGTAGTTTTTTTCCCCTTTTCCTCTTTTTAGTAAGTAGAATGCATAACTGTTAAGATATTGAGGGAAGGGGGGTAATCTTACAACAAACTTCAGTTCTGAAAAATATTGGGTTGGGTGTGCATAATCTCCAACTAAGTATTTCAGATAAAGGTAATATATTTGTGGTGTAAAGGAAAACAACAGTCTCCAAAAAAACATAGAAATTGCAGCAATATTCTTTTTTATATATATAAGAACTTTATTAAAATTTTGAAGTAAAGTTAAAATACAAAATGTAGAGTACAGAGAAGCTAGAGTACAGAACTAAAGAAAAAAAGAAAAACTAAGAAAGTGCAGAAATAGGAGGAAAATATAAGAAGGTGACTTCCGACCTTCTTCTCCAACACAGATATAAATGCTTATTATACAAATTTAATCTCTTACCATTAGTTAGATTTTTGCTAACATTATTTCTATAAAAACAAGCAATTTAATCATCAAAACCAAAAATCAAATCTTCATTATATAGCCTACTAACTTCATTTTTTTCCATTACCAGCAAATAATCCAAAAGCGGTTTCCAAGTAGAAAGAAGTTGCAACAATATTCTAATGACCCCAGAAATTCATTCCCTTTTGAGGAATTTCATTGCTGGATTTTAGAAGTGTGCCTTTTTTTTTTTTTTTTTTTTTTTGAGATTGAAATGTTTTAAGCCAAAACTTCACCAACCTTGGTTCTAATGAGAAATTAGACATCAGAAGTGTTCTAATGTCAGAACAAGGGCTCCAAACTTACTGGAAGTGATCCAGCCTCAGAATAGATGATTCCAACTGCAAAATGGAGGTCAGAACGGAATGTTTGAGGGTTGGACTTTGAAATCTTTTATACACTTTTACTGGATTACAGTAAATTCTGCTGAAGCGCAAGGTGTGCTTCTGATTCTGGTCCAGGGACAAAATGTTCAATAAGCCATATCTTTCCATACACACACACACATTTTCACATTGCATGCTATAAGATTGTATCCTCCATTGTTTCCATCCATTAATGTCAACAGCCCCCTACATAGGAATGTTTAGGGAAAATTCAAAATAATGAAATAGCCCCTGGATATATATTTTAACTGACAGGTACACATTACCACCAATCTATCCAACTAACATATCAAAAACATTCCAGGCAAAGTAGGAGGCCAACTCTTCCAGAGGCTGTACCTGAAGATTCTTCACTTTCAAGAAGTTCCTACTCTTTCTGTTAACTAGTGTTTCTTCATTGAAATTCACATATCCATTCTATGGTTTCTGCTAGCTATCTAATTTTAAAACATAATCATAAAGAGAGAATTTCTTAACTATTAGGAGGAACTGTCTTAATCACCCACTTCTTCAATTATATAGCCTACTAATTGTCTATTTATCTAAGAAAATATAGATGAGAAAGAGACATCAGCAAGAATAAAATGTACAGTGACTTCAATCCTGAGTCCAAAAAAGAGAAGGAGAAGGAGCAAAGTTGTCTCTGAAAATAATTAGGTGGACACAGGTTTCTTTGATAAAAGTTCAATGTTGAATCATTGTTCGTTCTTCTGTGCCCCCTCATAGGAATTGTGTTTAGATCTGCAGTAACTAGTGAACAACAAAACATTCTAGTTATCTTTGTAGCTTTCCTCTCTGGCAAAGATAAGAATCTGTTTTCATTTATCTGTCTTACTAGCTCCACTGCACTTCTAAAGCTATTGTCCATAAACAAACAAACAAACAAAAATCTGGCAACCTAAAGAAATGATTGTATATTGTCACATCCCCAAAGATTAAAGCTTTCTGGCCTACAGCCAGCTCTTCAGCATCCAAAAACAGAGTAATAGCCCAAACAACCAGGATCAATGAGCAAAGAGACAAATAGTAGCTATAGCCAGTACTGTGGAGCTTCATGCTGAGATCTCCATATTTATGGACATGGTGGAAGACTCCAGGAGAATAAATCTACTCTCTGCCCAGGCACTTCCTTCCAGTACAAGGCTGGAACCATTAAGATTCATATGTATATGCATATGCATATTTGTAATATACATGCATATAGACATTTGTTGTTGTTTATTCATTCAGTCGCTTCCGACTCTTCATGACTTCATGGACCAGCCCACGCCAGAGCTTCCTGTCGGCCATCGCCACCCCCAGCTCCCCCAAGGTCGAGTCCGTCACCTCCAGAATATCATCCATCCATCTTGCCCTTGGTCGGCCCCTCTTCCTTTTGCCTTCCACTTTCCCCAGCAGCATATAGACATAGCCTCTCCTTTTTCAGTGATCTTGCATCTGTCAAAAGGGCTGAGATAGATAGTTTGAAGTATCCACTCTCCCCACCCCCCACCCCTGTGATCATAATACAGCTAACTGAGGAGGGAGGGGGTAACACTGCCAATCATTTCTCCATTTACCTTTCCACTTGCCTCATTCCTTTTGCTATGCTGCAATTTCAGCTAGGGCTGCCATGCCCATTACCTGAAACCCACTATACATGCAAACTCAGCAACCATATTTATCTGAGTGAAGAAGTCAGAGTATCAAATGATCTGGCCTTTGCACTTAGTGGACTCTAAAGTCACTAGGATTTGCAGGAAAAGTGCCTTTTAGAAGATTAATAGTGATAGCAGAGATCTCTCCAAGAAGAAGGGAACTGCATACATTGGGCTCCTACTAGATATGGCCAATTATCTCTATTGATCTTAGTCCATCTCTAGTGAACCAGATTATGCTTTGGTTGACTGCAATCTATCCAGTCCTTTTCCATGCAATGATAAGGATGGGGGAAACAAGACGGCTCTGATGCCCTTGTAATGATATGATGGTAGTCATGATGACTTACCAGTTGTAGCTGATTAACAGTGAAAGAGTTTTTTCTCAAGATCTTACAGCCGTTATTCAGCAGGATACTTGAAAAGGAAATTGGGGCAGATTGGACTCCATGCCTTCCTTCTGTATGAATCTATCATGTCCTTTCTTGAAACTTACCAAATGAAGTTTGGAAAGATTCTTTTACCTCACTCTTGCCAACCCTGACAAAGTAATGGAAAGCTGTGCAATTAAAATTAGGCAACAGAGAAGGTATAATTACCTTGCATCACTCAGTGAGTTACCTTAGAGGTAAGCTATTATTAGTTTATGCACAGCTTGACCCACTTAATGAATTTTTCCTGGCACTGTCTGCTTTTATAACATGCTGTGTTAATGGTAGCTCTTGGATGTGGTTAACGGAACGAGAGATATATATCATACAGATATAGTTATAGATAGATAAAACAAGTTCAGGTGCCAGGTCCTGACAGCTATATAATCAAAAGGAGATCACAAGGAAGGGATCAGCAAGACTTGCGGGAGCTAGAAAGGCATATCAGCCCTCAAAAATCAACTCAGTAAGGAATGAGCAACGTGGTGTCTAAATACTCTAAAATGAGGTGGAAAGACTTCTCAGAAAAACAAGCAGCATTGGCTAGAACATGGAACAAAAGACATACTCTTAGTAATATGGTAAAAAGTGTGTCGTAGTGAGTGAACAGCAGCAATGCTCTTCCCACAGGGCATCCATGGTCTCCGTATATGCCACTTGGGATTTTGCTTTTTTTTTTAATTAAAACCTAAAATTAAAAATGGGCCAACATTTCATAAAATTTCAGGCATGAGGAAATGGTCAGATCTCATGAGATTTGATCAATTCATCTTGCCTGAAATCTCACAAGATTTGACAAACTCGTGAGATTTGGGGTGATGTAAATCATCATCAACAACATCATTATCACCATATCTGCTCATTCCCAGAGCATGCACATTCATACTCCTGCCATGTGGATCCCTTGCATGTGTGTATGCACCTCAATTACTAACTCTGATTCCTACATCTAGTTCAGTCCTTTACTCAAAGCAGGATTTGCTGAAGCATTTCAGACAGATGACTATTTAGCCTGTTTAGAGACCTCCAGTGAAAGGGAACATGTCTCTTCATGAGGCAACCCATTCCACTGGTTGACAGCTCTTACCAGTAGGACTTTTTTTTCTAATATATAACCTGAATCTACTGGTCTGTACTTTCAAAGCATTAGTTCTGGCCCTGCCCTCCATAACAACAGAGAACAAGCTCACTCCCTCCTCCATAACATACCCCTTTAAGTATTTGAAGACTGCTTATCATTCCTTTCATTCTATTCTTCTGCAGGCCAAAAATACCCAAGTCCTTTAAATATTTCTCAAAGGACTTGGCTTTTATTCCTCCTGCCATGTTGGTAGCTTCCTTTGAATGTGTTCCAGTTTGCTGATGGTTTTTTTTTACATTATCATATTCCAAGTGGCGTCTGATCAAGGCAGAGTAAAGTAGGACAATTAAATTCCATGATCTCTATGCTCTGCTCTACGTTCTTATTAATGCATCTCAAAACAGCACTTTCCTTTTTAGCAGTTGCACTTAACAACTAAGTGCAAGGTTATCATCAGCTAAGCCACAAAGGGGAAGCACAGTTAGAAGGACAGCACATACATTGCATCCAGGAAATCAAAGTTATTATTATTATTATTATTATTATTATTATTATTATTATTTCAATTTATTCCCCGCCCATCTCTGGGCGGGTTACAACAACTGAAAGTTTAAAAACTATACAAAAACATCATCTAAAATACATCCAATAATAAATTACATGAATCCAAGATGGATTGGGGACCATAGTATTTTCCACTGTTAAAGCTTGTATGGCAGAGTTTAGAACTGGCACAAATAAAAGGAATTGTTTTGGGATAGACCTCCTGTTGAATTACACAACATGATATGCCAAACTTCTTCAAAATACTGGACTTATTAGTAATGGGAGCTTGATTGCACCCACTTGCCAGCTGGAATGGCTAAAATCTCCAAGAAGTCAACAGCAAGCAAAAGTTCAGTTGTTTACCTGAACTGGAATTTTAGTCACTCACAAACAAATCAACAAAGAATTCAGGGTTTGTCTTAATGGGAGAGGAAGTGAAGAATCTTGGATGTAACAGTATAGTTTTGCTTGCTGATGACTTCCTTGTTAGTTTATCCACTCTGAATGGCAGGCATGGCTAAGAAGGGACAACTGGTCAGTGTCACCAGAATACTGTATCTAAAAACTCCTGCCTATTTTGACAGCATTTGTGGGTACACAAGTATTATATTCCAAGGAAAGGATAGAATAGTTTCAGGATAATGGTTGCTGGAAATCTTTTTTCATAAGGAAAAAAAACCAGCTGCTTATGGATGAAAAGATAGATAACTTTTTAAAAGTCATTACAGCTATAGAAAAAATATAATAACCAAAGAAATGTAAATATCAGCCAAGGTGTAGCGCATATTGCAAAAAAGATGGCACCCACCATTTCACCAGCCCTTAAAAAAAAAAAGAACCCTAATACAATTATCAATTTCTCATATACTGCTACAATTAAATGACAGTCCAAATGATATATTCAGGCTCAGATTAAAATCACCTTGGGAAAATGCTGGCAGAAAAAAAAATTGCATTGTTTTATTTAAGCTTCATTTGGGACCTCTTGTGCCTTTATATTTCTAGCGCAGGCTTGCTAGATTTGCATTTTTATTACATCCTTATCAATTCTAATGCTTCCATTTGTCACAGTGCAATTATACAATGCTGGAGATTAGGCTGGTTCCGCACACATTTTGCCATCAAGTGACCTTTCCCTGTAACATTTGCTTGGAGAGGCTGTATTCCAATTTTCCCAAAAAGGAATTAGAGCAGGAGGGGATGCCACATTTTCTACAGATACTTGTGGCCAACAGATAAACACATCGGAAGGTTTAATTCATACTCTGTTTGCCTGTTGTGATATGGACATATCTGTATTTGGAAAATTATGAGGTTTCTTCTGGGAAGACTGAAGGATTTCACTCTTATATTTAGATATTTGCTAAATCAGTAGGATGTTCAAACTTCAGTATAAGATCCACCATTATTTTGTGAGTTCCCCAAAGCTCATGTTTTAGAAAACCTCAAGGGTGGTCACTGTGGGTATGTGAATAAACTGCAATCCTGTTAGAAGCATTGCTTCTACTTGAGTCTTCAAAGCAATCCCATTCAAAGTAACACTGGTTCAAAAGACTGGCTTTGTTTCGATGCTTTGATTCCAAAGCATCAAAGCGGGCCAATTCAATTTGACCCAGAGAAAATTTAATGCATGTTCCACACAACCTTAATGGTCATAAAGTGGCCCTTTTTAATTCTATTCATTGGTATCCACCTCCCCTATGATATTCTCTGTGGATTGTCCCTGGTTGCAGAGAGGATGCTAAACCCTTCTATTGTCCACAGCACAACCCTTTCAGGCTCTTTGTCCACATCTTTTCTTGTCCAGTGCTTGGATTACAGGAAGGAGCCAAGAGCTCCTTAACTAATGTTTTTAGAAGGCTACCTGGGAGCTTTACTATGACTATAATTAATTCCTACAGGCTGAAAAAAAGACATGGGGCTATGACATTTCAATCTAGCTGTAAATTCCTGGGTATATCAAACCCCAACAGGAAATATGATAGATAGATACAGTAGATAGATGATAGATAGATAGATAGATAGATAGATAGATAGATAGATAGATAGATAGATGATAGATAGATAGATAATAAGTAAGAAGGAAGATATAAGCCATCTTGAGTTCCTCAGGAAAAGGTGAGATGTAAATCTAACAAAAATAAAGTATGTTTTCCACCATAATTCAAGCACTGGAGAATCTAGCAAGATTTGTAACACCAAATGAGAAGGAGACCAGACTCTATGCAGAGTATCTCCTTTGAGTCTTTTACTGATATTCATGGTTTAAAACACTTTTATTTATGACAAGAAGCAAATAAATAAATATTTATATATGATTCGGGGAACCTTTTTGCTTGAACAGTGGAGCAAAAATGAAAAGAGTAATAACAAATGCCTTCTTTAAATCAAATTCCTTTAGGACTGTTCACTAACTCGTTGCAACACAGTTTGGACAGTTAGCTTCCCCTTTCTTACAGAAGCGACGGTAACTTAATGCTTTACTCAGATTCTCCATTTTCAAGTTTTGTACTGAACTAATTTGGCAAAATGGTCTGTGGACATGCAACTGGGAATTCACTCTGAGCTGCCTATTATCATACAAATTTTCCTTTGCCTTCCCCTTTTTTTTGACCAGAATCTTCCCATATAAAGGCTAATAAGACCGACTGTGGGTTAACTTTTAAAGAGCTTGCAGTGGAGACCCACAGATGTCTTACTGAAGAGCCAAAAGAACAGAAGCTTTTATTTTAATCCTTGAGTTAATTAGGTTTCTTTCCTTTAAAAAAAATCTTCATCCTTTATTAATGGCAATATTACCAGAGGAATACCTAGCTGAAATAACTAAATTAAATTACATTATTAGGAGAATGAGAAGATCACCATTTAGTATGCACATCCTAGTTCTGTTGAAGAGAAGTGGGTGCACTTCATTGTAGACCCTCATCAGCATGAGAATTATTTCCACATTAAATTACTTCAACATCTTATTAATAAAAGTTGGAATGGCTAGGAGATGTCCCAGTTTGCTAAAGAAATAGTCAATATCCCTGGAGCTGCTGCATTAAGGTAAAAGATTCCTAAATTCAATACAGGAAAAGAGAACAGCTGTACTTCTGAGGCATAATGTTAAGAAACAAAAAACAGTTACTAGGAGATATGGGTGATTTTGCCTCAGACTGATTCAACAAGGAGGTCAGTATTTCACAGTAGAAAGGAATGGCTAAATTGGGGCACAATTTGTTATTTCTTTCCCCAACCTACTGGCAGGATTCACATAGCATACTAAGCTGCGGTTTGTACAATCTTGTTTTATTGAATAAACCAGAATTGGCTGTGGTCATGTATACAAACTGCCCAGGGTCCCTCCTTGTGGGGGAGATGGGCGGGATATAAATGTAATAAATAAATAAATAAATACATGTTTTCATGAAGAAAGACCATTATAAAGCTTTGTAGGATATGGAGACTCTGTGCGTGTCTGTTTACACACACACACACACACACAGGTCAGCAACAGGAAGAGAGTCTGTGTACTGCTAATCTCCCCCTTTGAAATCTTTCATGAAGAGAGTCAAAATTCCTTCCAAAAGTGTCCAGGGAACTGAGACAAGAATGGGGGGAAAGTAATAATGTTGATTCAACCTTCAGCCCTATACTATGGTGTAACAGTTGGGGAGGGAGGAGGGAGTTATAGAGATAAGACTTAACCTTATCCAGTGGCAATCTTCCCCTACCCCAAGCTGCCCTTAATAAAAATTCAAATCTATAGAGTCACTGGGTTCCTACATCACATAAAGGTTTGGTTAAAGAGGGAGGCAGGACCTATTAGATTGGTCCGCCCCCGGCAACTGATGGACCCAATGAGGTTTCAAAAGGAGCTGGGGGTTATACCCGAAGATCTGATGCACGGTCCGGCGGAGGTCCTGGCCGCAGCTTGGAATAAGGAGGCGGCCGGGGCCCTGGACAGGATCGCGCCTATGCGGTCTCTCTTGCCTCGTTCGACCCGTCACTCCCCGTGGTTCACGGAGGAGTTGAGGGTTTTGAAGAGGGTTAAGAGACATCTAGAGCGCCGCTGGAGGAAGACGAGGACTGAATCTGACCGGACACAATCTAGAGCCGCTATTAGGGCCTACCTTGTGGCGGTAAGAGCGGCGAAACGTGAATATTTCTCCGCTCTTATTGCGTCCGCAGATTGCCGCCCGACGGCCCTATTTAAGATTACTAGATCTCTTTTGGGTCACGAAGATACGGTGACCCATCTACAGGGCCAATCGGAAGAATTTGCTGAGCATCTGCAGGACAAAATCACTCAGATTCATTCCAAATTTAACTCTAAGCGTGAAGCACAATCTGGAGAGATGCCAGAGGTTCATACTTACCCTGTTATCTGGGAACGGTTTGATCCTGTTGGGCCTGATGAAATAGACAGGATTCTCCGGATTGTAAACGCCACCATGTGCCATCTTGACCCATGTCCCTTCTGGCTGGTGAAATCAGCTCAGGAGGTTACATGTGGTTGGGTCCAGGGGATGATTAATGCATCCTTAGCGGAGGGGGTGTTTCCAGCAGTCTTTAAGGAGGCGCTGGTGCACCCCCTCCTCAAGAAACCTTCCCTGGACCCCACTGTTTTGAACAATTTTTGTCCTGTCTCCCACCTTCCCTTTTTGGGAAAGGTGGTTGAGAAGGTGGTGGCGCTGCAACTCCAGAGGATTCTGGATGAAACGGATTATCTAGACCCCTTTCAGTCAGGTTTTAGGCCGGGATATGGGACAGAGACTGCATTGGTCGCGCTTATGGATGATCTCTGGCGGGAGCGGGATGGAGGGAGTGCATCCATTCTCGCTCTCTTGGACCTCTCAGCGGCTTTCGATACCGTCGACCACGGTATCCTTTTGGAGCGACTCAGGGAGTTGGGGGTGGGCGGTGTAGTTTTGTGCTGGTTTACCTCCTTCCTCCAGGGTCGCTCGCAATCGGTGGTAATAGGAGAGGAGAGATCCGACCCATGGGCCCTTCTTTGTGGGGTGCCGCAGGGTTCGGTTCTCTCTCCTCTCCTATTTAACATCTACATGAAGCCGCTGGGTGAGATCATCCGTCATCACGGGATGAGGTATCACCAATATGTTGATGATACTCAATTGTATATCTCCATCCCGGGTGAAGTAAGTGTTGCAGTGGACACCCTATCTCAGTGCCTAGGGGCTGTAGGGGCCTGGATGGGGAACAACAGGCTTCAACTGAACCCTGGTAAGATGGAGTGGCTATGGATTGATGGCTCCTCGGCCTCCAGGAAGTTATTATCTTTAATTCTGGATGGGGTGGCACTACCCCGTTCAGACTCAGTCCGGAGCTTGGGGGTCCTCCTGGACTCACGACTCCTGCTCGAAGAGCAGGTGGCAGTCGTGGCCAGGAGGGCCTTTGCACAGCTTCGGCTTGTGCGCCAGTTGCGCCCCTTCCTGGATCAAGAGGCCCTCCGAATAGTCACTCATGCCCTTGTCATCTCTCATATAGATTATTGCAATGCGCTCTACATGGGGCTACCCTTGAAGAGTATCCGGAGGCTTCAGCTGGTCCAGAATGCAGCCGCTCAAGTGATTATGGGTGCGAGAAGATCAGCACATGTAACACCACTGCTCCGCGAGCTGCATTGGGTACCAGTTTGCTTCCGGGTCCAATTCAAGGTGTTGGTTATCACCTTTAAAGCCCTACATGGCATTGGGCCAGGCTATCTGAGGGACCGTCTCATCCCAATTGCATCTACCCACCCCACCCGGTCATGCAGGGAGGGCATGCTGCGGACCCCGTCAACAAAGGAATTCCATCTAGCGGGGTCCAGGAGGCGTGCCTTCTCTGCGATAGTGCCCGCCCTGTGGAACATCTTGCCCCCAGAGGTGAGGCAGGCGTCCTCCCTCTTGGCCTTTAGGAAGTCCCTAAAAACCTGGTTCTGCCGCCTGGCGTGGGACAAAGGTAGAGATAGTTCCTCCTGGGGGTGGTTAGATTAGTTTAATAATGACCTCCTTTTAAGATTCTACCATCCTCTGGATTTTTATATTCTTATTTATTGTATTGTTTATTGTATTTTAATGATCATTGATTTTTAACTTTAATTTTAATATTTGTTGTAAACCGCCCAGAGTCTACCGTGGTAGAGATGGGCGGTGATAAATTTGATTAATAAATAAATAAATAAATAAATAAATAAAGATAATTTGTTAAATAGGTTGCAATTGGCAGGGTTCACACAAACAAATCCAAACAAATCATATTTGAACAAGGCCAAATTGTGTGAGTTGTACAAGGTTTAATAAGTTGGAGAGCATCATCAGCTTTGCCCATCAGTTCCTATTTAAGTAGTATTTGTTTAATTATGTGCAAAATGAATTAAATACACTGTGTATACACATGCAGTATTTCACTACTCATACTGAAGTATGGGAAATCTTTGAGGGAGATCATGTTTAATTCATACAAGCTAAACAAATTTTCTTTACAAGCTAGGTTTTGTCAACATCTCTAATCAACAGTCTTAATTTGAGAATCAAATGCTTACACTGAAAGCTAAAAGATGTAACTAGAGAAGTACTTCAACTCTTTCTTCCCTGACATTCCTTGATATAAAGGACAGTTGAACAAGAATCTAGGGAAAATGAAATACAGGAAGGAAGGAAACCTGATGCCTGATAAAGCTTTCCTTTTTTAAAAAAATACTTAGCCCAACATGACAGAAAGAAGAGGGGCCACAGGAAACAGAAAACTTCTATGCATAGTCTAGCAATGTGTGATAGCTAAACTGAGCAGAATAATGACATCCTATACACTAGACTGCCCCCTACATCATTGCATTATTCCAGCACCACTTAGTCTCTTTAAAGCAGAGTCACATTAATTGGCCTTAAGAGGAAGATATTCCTCACGCATGAAAACAATGAACATCTATTTGATTCCAGTCAGCTTTCAGGAAGAACTATTACTAGCATTTTGATTTTGAAAACTGACTTTGATTTCCCTAAGGGCAGTATGTAATAACAAAATCACAACTGCAGTCGACATATTCAATTTCCTAAATAAATTCTTGATTTATAAACCATGACCAGAAATGTAAAGAAAGATATTTCCTACAATGAAATATATATGACTATCAGTGTTCTGTTTCCAGTACTAGTGACCTCAGCATCCATGACTGATGATGAGGTCATTAGCTGTACTCTACATGACACACCTCTCTGCCATCAACCAGACTTCTTGCCAAAAACAACAGGATCTGCCCTGCATTTTATCACATTTTAGCATACTCCCTGGTTCATGCTTCCTGACCTGATCTCTACACAACAGGTGTCCTGTCCTAAGTCTCACCCACACAACATTACAGGAAGTAGGGTCAGTCAAACTCCAACCCAAAATACAGAACTCAGTAGATAAGATCAGGTTCATGTTCTGATCAAAGATTCAAGACAAGAAGTTTCAATATATGTAAGAAGATTTAGCAGTTTATGCTGGAAGCATGATCAACATTCTGGAGAAGGTCAGTTTATCCAGGCAGTAAAAATGATAACATTGATTCCAAATTCCAATGCCTAGAACAGCCTACTTCAAGAGATCACAAATGTTGCATTAGTATTTAAATGAACCTAAGCAAAGACATTTCAAACGTTCATGGTCTCCACTCAAACACTGCTGGTGCTGCATAGATAGTGTCGTAATAGCTGGGCTACCTGAGAGGAACAACTGTCTTCCAAGTAGACCACTATTCCCTAGCAATCCAGCACCACTCTCAAGGACTTGGTAACTATGTACTTGCTTCAGAATCCTCAACCACATTGATTTCTGAAACATTACAGCAATTTGCAGCTGACATTCCAGTGGGAAAACCTGTGTCTCATATCCCCTCTCTCTCTCTCTCTCTCTCTCCCTCTCCCCCCCCTCTCCCCCCCCCCCTTCAACCCTGACATTTAAGTTGGAAAGCTTTGTTCAAAGCTCCGGAGAGCTACTATGAGTCAATGCCTAAGTGTTGCACTAGATGGATGGATAGACTAATCATTATAAGGCAGCCTGTTAAGCTCAATTCTTCAAGTTCTATCACTGTCAACACATGACCAACATAGGGCCAATTATCCAGGAACAGAAAACTGAAAGAGGGAGGCAGACATAAAATGAGTTTACATATATTATTTTTCTGGATCAGCTCAGAATTATTCCTTCTATCTCTCTATTGCCTTCTGGGTTCAGAGGCACTAAATATTCCTGACAGGTGGGATCTGTTGTGTGTGATGAATGTTATGAGTTCCTTTATAGATTCTGATTGAAATGCAGGGCATAAGTCTAATAAACATATGAATAAATAATACAGTCAGACATCTGGCTTGACTGATTTGAAAATGTCCAGCTTTATCCAGGTGGATTTTATCTTGATCTACTCCGTTTATCATCTGGATGTCTGCCTCACTGCTTCTGCCAAGTGTCTCGGCATTATTTACTGTACTACTTTCCAAGTTGCTTGTATAAAGCTTGCTGTTATTTCTTGTCTTCCTAATTTTCTCTCTGCCTGCCCATGCTGCTGTCATGTTCATTTCTTATAACTTGCATAGGGCCCTTATGCACGTGGCATTTATGTGCCACTGGAATCATCTCCATACTCCTGCATATGCATAGCATCATTGGGCCTCTCCAGCTAAGAGAATTAACTTGTGAACAACTTCCCATGCTATCTGCAGAGGCATGGGAGTGAATTAAGACAGAATGATGAGAGCAGCATCATGGCATTGTAATAAACTACTACCTCTTTTGTACATATGTCCTGTGTCATACACATATACTAAAGGATTGGAGTTTGCAACACAATGTCACAATTCTTCTTTCATCATTCTAACCAAAGCAGCAAACTCCATAATAACTTCTCTGTTGGGAACAATTCTGCAGCATGCACATTAGAGCTTCAGGACTGGTTGGAATTCCTGCCTCTTTCCACCTCCTGAGCAGTCCCTCCTTTCAGATAGTCAAGGCACCATGGCAACTTACTGCAACGTTTTTGACTTTGCCACACTCCTATACAATGGCTAGCTCTCCCCTTGTAATAGTATGTGGGAATGACCTTGGGAGACAGGGGGAAGAGCCGCAGAGTAGGCAATGGTCAGATAAGAGGCAGCTGAGACTGTAGAAGGAATGGGGGCATGGCAAACATCTCAGAAAGGACCATCCCTAGTTTCTTGGACTATAACGTTAAGGATTGAGAGATGTACTTTCAGACTTGCAAAATTCTGTTAATGTAACTTTACAATAAAGATACAGCTAGTACTTCTGGCTGTGCTTCTTGTCTGGACTACCTCACAAGGCTGACACCACCACCACCACACCCATTTTGAAAATGAACGTAGTGAAGTAGAAGAACTGAGGCAGAGTGTTGGCTGAATATTGATATTTGCAACCCCTTGTTTCTCAGCCACGTTCAGTCAGTGGCAGCAGCAAAGAGACGTATGTGACAGCAAGAAAAACTATTCTAAGTGTTTGGGGAGAAAAATATAGACGTTCTATAGATGTGCCTATAGTCTCCCATCTAAACCTGACCAGAAGCCTCTGCTGATGTCCCCCTGTGTGATGAATAGATTCTATAATGAGCAGCTTTCTGGCTTTGGAACACAATCCTTGAGCATCATTTAGATGCCAGTTGGAAACATTTTTGTGCAAGTATTGGACAGCTTTTAATGTAAATGCTTCTTTTCTTATTTGTTTAAAATATTTCAATACCACCTGTCATTCTATTCAACTCCAGATATATGGAGCATTAAATGCCTTTAATGAAACAGAATAGAAAATAAAATACGTAAAGTCATAAGAAAACCACAATTTATCAGCCAGTGGCTAGGAAAAGTGAAAGAGAACTAGAGGTGTCCAGCGCTTATAAAATGCTGATGACGAAAAATGACAGAATACTGTATGTTGAGACACTACAATGCAAACTCCTGCCTTTTGTACTTGTGTCCTGATGACAGACGCAAGTCTGGAAGTTCTATGATTCGCATTTTGGCACTGAGATGCATGTTCCTTCATTTGACCCCTTAATTCCCCACAGACACCTATGAATATAAAAAGGTAAAGGTTCCCCCCGGACATTTGTGCAGTCATGTCCGACTCTAGGGGCCGGGGCTCATCTCCGTTTCTTAGCCAAAGAGCCAGTGTTGTCCGAAGACGCTTCCACGGTCATGTGGCCGGCATGACACACACGGAACGCTGTTACCTACCCACCAAAGTGGTACCTATTCATCTACTTGCATTTGCATGCTTCTGAATTGCTAGGTTGGGAAGAGCTGGGGCTAGTGCGGGAGCTCACTCCATCACGCAGGGCTAGGGATTCGAACCTCCGAACTTGCGATCTTCCAATCAACAAGCCTGGCGTCTTACCCGCTGAGCCACCACGCCCCTACCTATGAATATAACCAGCATGAAATCCAAAGTGAATAAAAATGTTTTCAGCATGCCCTAAATCTCCAGTTTTAATAGCTGTGATTTGGTCTAATCCGTTCCATTTTTTAACAGTGGGGCTGTTCCTGCTTCAGAAATGATTTAGGATAGTGTTTCTCAACCTTAACAACTTTAAGATGTGTGGAGTTGAAGTCCACACATCTTAAAGTTGCTAAGGTTGAGAAACACCGATTTAGAAGAAAAGCTTCAGACTAAGTGCTACGTGAGCATCACACCTCTCTGTTACTTATTAAAGCTCTTTGGTTTGTTTTCAGGTTTCCACACAAACCTGCAAAAATATATGTTGTTTCTTTAAGGAATTGATTCATGAAAGCTCATCTGACTCTTAAAGCAGTAGCACCTTTTGTTTTCCAGTTGGCACAGAAGCCTGAAAAAATGACAATTAATGAATAGAAAGGTGCTGCATTTGCATGATGTCCAAAGTGCTATTTCTGAATCATTTCCATTGATGGAAATGACCTATGTAATAGCACTTAACGCTATTTTAAACAATCGTTTTTGGGTGTCTCGGTGACTAAATCAACAAAATAAAAAAGGGAGAGTCAGTACAAATGTATTGGAAGCATTTTCTTTCCCCTGCTTTCAGCTAAAAAGACTTCCCATTTCTAAAATAATTTATATATACTCAGGGGAAAAGTCAATATCTGCCTTGGAGAATGACACAAGGACACCAAAGAGGGAAGGAATTGGAGGGAAGAGAAAAGCAATCACAGCTAACAGTTCTGAAAGTTAAATAATAGATACGTTCAAGTCAATAGGTAGATAGATAGCACACACTTTTGTACAATTCCTGTTCTTCTTACAAATGCCTACATGCACAATAAATTACCCAGAATATTTGCAACAACAGCATAATTTCATCTTAAGTTACAGTTTCATTGCTCCCAATAGTTCCTCTTTCAAGAAAAGCAGGTTTCCTTCCTCTTGATCTTCCCAAGTAGGGTGTAAATTCAGATTAGAAAACTGTGAAAATAGGGGATATACATTGTATGACTAAATAATAAAGGAATAAAGAGCTCTTAGTCACCTGCATAGGAGGGAAACATGTTCTTCACTACACATGTTTTTGTTTTGTTTTGTTTTAATGCATTTTATCTGTATTTGTATAAATTTGTATTTTACTTGAAATTCTGGTCTGTGACCATAATAAAATATTGATTGATTGATTCACTACACCACATTTTTCATGTAACATATCTGTGGGGATGAGCAAATCACTATTGCTAAGCTGTGGCAATTTTGCACAGTTCACTCAAATTCATACCAAGCTGTTGCCACATTAATTTATCATTTTATTTATTTATTTTCCTGTAGTCTTTGAAAAGTCCTGGTTCCATATGGAGTATGGCATCTTTTACGTGGGATTTTAAGACTGCCGTTTTGAAAGTATGAATGTTAATTAGGCAATCTAATGATTGAAGTATGTGCAGGGATAGTAGAGTAGATTTGCTGCAACTATGCTACTGCCACTGGCCCAGCACTGTGACAAGACAGAGAAGGTGGCATGAAGAAGGTGGAGAAACAGGCATTGAGGGCAAAGGGCAATGATAGAAAAATGATGAAACATGCATTGTGACATCAAAACAAAAGCCCCATTCTTCCATATCTGTATCCTGATGTCACATGCAAATATGTAAATTATTTGGTTGGAGCTATGACATTCCAATGCATATTTTATAATCTGTCCCCCTTACAAATGCCCATGGGTAAAACTGTATCCCCAACTGCACTATTATCCATTACATTCAATGTTGTAATTGGTAATGCAGTGTTGGATTGTGCCTGATGACTGCAGCTAAATGTTATTGATCTTGGGATATATGATCATCTTCCATTTTGGATCCAAGAATTACATGGCTATTTATTTGAATTATTTAAATAATCCTAAAGGCAACTTTCAAGAGATTGTGCTAAGGCATTCATGTGTGTACATCTATACACACAAGCACACAGAAGAACCTCCAAAAGCACACATTCTAAGAACCTATAATTCCCAAATTCTGGAACTGGAACTGGAACTGGAATATGGCTTCCCTTTGGCTTTGCAGTTCTAATATCACTAGCAATTTGAGTTGACTGACCTTTCTCGGAAGAAATGAGGAAAAACAGGCTGCTTGCATGTTCTCCTCTGGATGATGTTTGAAACCAGGCTGGACTTTCCTTTAAAAAAAGGTAAAGCCGCAACTGAGTCAAGCTCAACTCTCTGCAACTACATAGACATATTTCTGTAGTTTTCTTGGCAACTATGTAGAAGAGGTCTGCCATTGCTTTCTTCTGGGATTTTTTAAAGCTTTCTAGTCTAGCCTATAGCCCTGGTCATGTCCCATCCAAAACCTGACCAGGTCTGAGACTTCTTACTGCTCACATCCTTCTTAGGAGGGAGGGGAGACATATTTCCAGGATCTCTGGCTCTATTGAATCAAGACATGGCCCAGTATAAGCTTGTTGTGTTCTTTTATTTTTTTGGCTTATTTGTTAACCTTCTATCCCTCTGTTCCTTAAAGGAGTGTAATACGGGATTCCCTTCTCAGAACGTATCACCATAACAAACATCTGAGGTAGGTTGGTCTGAGAGATAATGACTGCCCCAAAGTCAACTTGTGGGCTTCCAGTAGACTTTAATTTGGGTCTTCATGCTCCCAACCAAACACTCTAACCACCAGACCATACCAAATGAGGAAATTGAAGGTATCTGAATTCTGCAGAATTCTGCAGGCTGTCTGTTGGTCCCCTAGGCTCTTCCATCTCCATTTCTGATATGACCATCTCTATCTGGTTGGACCATTCCTGCTCACTGCAAGAACACTAGAAAGTTTTCTGTCCTGCCAAGCCTCCTTCCTTTCCACATCACATATGTTCCATAAAGAAAGGATTATGCTTACTGTATCTCTAGAGTAGGGGCATGCTTATCTATTTATTCAAGGTGCAACTAGCATTCATCTCAAATGCAAATTGGATTTGACTGATTAAGACACAATTCCACTTCAGCCACAAAGACCAGCCTAAGTTCTGAGTCTACATTGGGGAAAGTTCCTACAAAATATGCTTTTGTCAGGGGAAATACAGAAATAAAGTTGACATTTCTAACACAGCACAGTTATGCAATCATTTCTCCACCCCAGTGGTTAAATGCATACAAGGGGCAAGGGGCAAAAGAGAATCTCAAACTAAAGGTATTGACACCTTTAAAAGCATTTACGATGGTTGCAGCATCCCGGGGTCACATGATTGCCATTTGCAACCTTCCCAGCTGGCTTCTGACAAGCAAAGTCAATGGGGGAAGCTGGGTTTGCTTAAGAACCACATGATTCTCTACCTGGGCACAGAGATTTCGCTTCTGTCTGTGCTCCTGCCCTCTGAAGATGCTGGCCACAGATGCTAGCGAAACGTTAGGAACCACAACTTCCAGAACACGGACACACAGCCCGGAAGACCCACAACAGCCAACCACATGATTAACTACCATCTCACATAGTGACAGAAGTTCCGGTCCCAATTGTGGTCTTAAGTCGAGGATTACCTGTACATTCAAGGGGCAAAAGAGAAACTCAAACTAAAGGTATCAACACCCAATCTGAGCAGACAATGCTCACTCAGCCAGGGAAAGTATCAGGAAAGGAGTTTCTCTGATGCATCCCAGTAAGAAATCACTATGACTTGGCAGAGGGTGTGTGTCTATGACTATAATAAAGTCTTATTTATTATCCCAAATTAAAGGGACGTGAAAATGCCTTCCAAATGCTGGCAACAATGTGCAGCCTATTATTTTAGCAATTCTGCGAATCACATTGTTATGTTTGCACAGGGAAGAGTTGGAAATGACACAATGGAGTGGTGGGAAAATGTATTTATTTCACTCTTACTTTCATTATGAAAATGCTTCTATTAGTTCCACTCTGAAACAGATGGAGTACGCAAATTATCAAGATAAGAGCATCTGTGCCAGGCAACATCTGTAGGCAAAGTAGGGAACACCAAAAGGGCAACCTATCCTTCTCTAACAAAACTGTTAGAAAGAGTGCCACCACTCCTTTCATCCTTACTTCTGATCAGTTACTAATTCACATAAGCTTATACATATTCACATGTGATAAAATAATAATAATAATAACAACAATTGATCATAGCCCAAAATGCAATCAAATGTTTCCTGTTAAATTATAGCCATTGCCAAAATGTGTCTCCCTAGTTCCTGATTTCCATGTCAGAAAATTTCTGTTTTTTGTATTCCATTCTCATATTGTTTTAGAATTTCTTTAAGAATTATTTTGTAGTGTATCGTATTGCTGTGAAGTTGCTAAGACTGTTGCTGTTGAGTCTTTTTTCCCTGTTATGGATCTCTCCATCTCTGCAGGTTTTCTATTTGTCCCAACACTAGTCATCTGCCATCAATAGACACATAGAGATAAACCACGTTTACACACCATTCAAAAGAGACAATAAAAAAGCTAAGAAGGAAACAAAACTACCAGAACACAGCATCTCCAACAGACAACACCCAGATAAGAAGGGATTAACACCAGGCAAACAACCAAGCAGAAAACAATGCCCCAATCAAGGAACTACCAAGGAGAAAACCACACCCTCACCAACTCTGGCAGGGCAAGCTACTGTACATAAGCAGGGAGCAAACCCTACATGCACTAGCACTGATGATGTTACCTAGTTGGGTAATGAAACATCTGCAAGCAAACAACCAAGCTCAGAGAGCACCAAGGACTCCACTAGTCATTCTTTTTGGGGGGGGGCACTTGCACTTATATCTTGCTTTTTCTCCGAAGGCTTACAGCAGCATAAAAAAGCAACATGTTGTTTATGCCTAAAACAATGACTCTGTGTGGTAACTTGGACACAGAGAGAGTAATCTAAAATCAAGTCCATGGCTTATTGGGAACATGAATTTGGGTTTTCCCGGTCCAAGTTCAGTGCCTTAACTACTACACGTTGGGAGCAATTGTAGAAAAGTCAGGGAGGCTGCAAACTGCTGTAAGGATGATTACAGAGTAAAAGATGAACCACTCCTCTCAGCTTCTTGCAACCAAAATGACCGCAAGAATCTAAATATCCATCCTAAACCGTTTCACCAGAATGTTCTTAACAGTAACAACAAGAGAAAGCATGTTTCCATCAAATTGAGTGTGAATGGAAGGAAAATATGCAGAACAAAAGTTACCTTTCTAAAGAGGATTTATTTTGAGCTCAACATTTACGAGGTACCACTAGAAGCGCAATCCTATAAAAGTGCAATCATATTTCATTGAAAGTCCACAGTGGGTTTATTGGTGCTTATTCTCAGCTGAATGCACTCATATACTGTATTTGTAGACTTGGACAAGTTGATGGCAAGATAAAACTTCTACATGTTATTTAGAATATTTTTTTTAACCACCAAAAAATGAAATGCAATAGAAGAAAGAGAGAGAGAGAGAGAGACTTAAACAGGCAAAATCTAATTCAAATCATCCGTTCAGTTTGGATTTACAGTCCAGTTCAATTTCACCTTGCAATTCACTTTGGAAAAATGATCTGATTTAATTCAGACTACTGAAGTGATTTCAGAAAGACTTTCTGCGCATGTGCAGCTCTATGAATCATCCAAAGCGATTTGGAAGCATCTGATTCCATTTGAAGATTTGAATCAGCTTGCTAATTCAAGTTCACTTTAGAAATTCAGTCAAGCCACCTTTCAATCAATCCTTCCAATCTTCAGTATTTGCAGACCCTAGTCTAGTATATACTATAACTAGTATATAAAAAAACGACCTTATCTTTAACATATAAAATAAAAAAATTAATGTAATTAAATGCAAGCTGGACAATTTATTTACAGCCCTGGGGAGGCCCAATCTGATTATTTTCTAAAGCCCAGTCCCGTGTTGCCAAAGGTTTGTCCACTCATTTAGTACATATGAGAAAACTTGGGTGGAAATCATGTTTAGCTCTCCAAGGAGAGTTTGTTGTTTCTCTTAAACTGCTCACCAGATAAAGTTGGTAAGCAACTTTTTTAGGAGCTTTGATGAAGACATGTGTTAGTGATTTCATTGTGTGAATACTACACCATCCTGTTCTATCAGTGTAATCTCCCAGGCCTTGAGATAGGGTGGTTGCTGAGTCCCTACAGTTTGGGTTTTTCATTGGTAAACTGTGGTCTTCCAGTAGCCCTGTGGCTTTGTTTCAATATACATTATTTTGTATAGTCGAAGGCTTTCACGGATGGAATCCGATGGTTGTTGTGGGTTTTCCGGGCTGTGTGGCTTGGGCACAGAGCGAATCTTCTAGCTGTGCTCCTGTCCTCTGAAGATGCCAGCCACAGCTGCTGGCAAAACGTTAGGAACCAAATCTGCCAGAACACAGCCACACAGCCCGGAAAACCCACAACATACATTATTTTCTTTCTAAATTATAAGTCACCCAGGCTCATTACACAGTTGAAAAGCTTCAAACTTAAAATAATTTAATAAATTGATTGACTGATATTGTTTTAGCCTATCTTAACCTGCAATAAAGTTGTATTTTAGTAAAAAAATACATTTTGCCTCAGAGAATTTAGAAATAAAATACTATGTGTCTAAAATGGTGATCTCAGAATAATCTATATCCCAAGAGAAATTTGACAGTGCACTTCAAAATCTCTGTGTGCTTGATAACTGCTGAGCCAATGCTCTCTTTTACACAAAAGTAAAAGTAATGTTTCGCATAGTCACACAATAGAATTTATGACTACAGAGTAATAGTTCTCAGTATCCCTCCATACTACCTTTGTTTGAGAAAAAGGCTTGGCATTGGACCAACTTTCTGAATTTTATCTTTATTAGCTGCCTTTTCAGACTCAAGGTCTTTTCATAAATATCATTTCAGAGAACAGAGATGCCCCTCCTGCTAAAATGCTATTTCAACAATGTGTTCACTGAACCCCTAACTATTTCTGATATTTTATTTGATGGCTGGGATATCTGAAAAGAACATCATATGGATGATAAATTCAGTAAGGTCAGAACATGAAAGAAAAGGTGGAGAGTTTTCTGTTCTATAGAAGCAGGGACATGTATTAAACACATTTAATTGAAAAGGCCTCACTCTTGTTTTCATAAAAATAAAAACAGCATTTGGTATTACTGGCTGATCATGCCACTGGGCCAGGCTGGATTCCTTCCAGCCATTCTGAGATGGTTTTGTGTGAGGAGGAGGAGGAGGAGGAGGAGGAGGAGGAGGAGGAGGAGGAGGAGGAGGAGGAGAACACAAATGGCAAAAGAAGAACTATATTTATATCTCCATATTTGCGAAGGGTCATTTTAATAAAATCTAAAATGTGATAAATCTATAGAGAACAAACCTGTAGCAAATAGCATTATTTTCTTAAGAGGATGAATGTTAACCATGATTTTACTTGCTGTTCTATTGATGGCCTTCCGTAAAAAAATCAAATCAAATCAAACCAAATCAAACCACATCAATTTCTATTACAGCCATAGACCAGCATAAGGAGATGAGATACAATCATTGAAAAGAAGCATAAAGGTATAATGAATAAAAGGCATAAAATGTTATACATAAAAGACACCTAATAAGTCAGTTAAGAAGCAAGCTACAAGGAGAGAAAAATAGAAGGAAACTGCAGTATGAATCAATGGGCTCTGAAAATTTGGGTTTTAAATAGCTTTGCTTTATTTTCTGCTAGTAAATAATATTCTCATCTCAATGGCTTGGACAAATTTTCAGCTTTGGAGTTATTCCTTATAAGAGATCTTCACCTGCTCTTTTTCCACAATTCTCACCTGGGTGACAACATTGCCCAACCCTAACCCAAGACAATGTCTACAGCCAACAGCAACTTTTATTATCTGACTTGCAGGTCTTCCAGTAACATGTTGTTTTTGCATAACTACTGTTAGAGGGGAACAAGAATAGGGAGCTGTGTACAAGAGCATGGCCACTCCTTGACAGCTCCTCTTACAAATCCTTCAGGAGATGAGACAGATTGGTATGAGTGAGATAATAAGTTCAGTTGTTCCGCAGAATTGCTGATGACAAAAAAAAAGCAAGCTTTCATAGCACCAGTTGGTATTTTTTACATCTTCTCATAAAACTGCTGCCACTGTTCCATTACATGTCAATTAGTAGCCTAAACAGGTTTATTAAATTAACAAAGCAGTCATTAAACATTAAGTTTCTGATTAATTAAAATGGTGAGAGTTTTCAAACACTTGAATAACTTGGTTGGTTCTTTTGCTATTAAATAGTCTTTGCATGATTTTAATAAATTCCCTTCTCACCATCTATGGATGGTGTGTGTCTTCCTCAACCTTGGGTCCTCTACCAGAGGCCTGGGAGTTTGAGGGTTCTGCACAGTATCTTAGCTGTTCCTAGCACTGCACACTTCTGGACAGAATGCTCGGATGTTGTTCCTGGGATCTGTTGGAGCCACTCTCAGCTTAGGAGTCACAGCCCCAAGTGCTCCTACCACTACTGGTACCACTTTGGCCTTCACTTTCCACATCCTCTCTAGTTCCTCCTTCAGGCCCTGGTACTTCTCCAGCTTCTCATACTCCTTCTTCCTGATGTTGCTGTCACTTGGCACTGCTACATCTATCACCACTGCCGTCTTCTCGTCCTTATCTACTACCACAATGTCTGGTTGATTGGCCAGTACCTGCCGGTCTGTCTGGATCTGGAAGTTCCACAGGATCTTAGCCCTGTCATTCTCAACGACCTTCTGTGGAATCTCCCATCTGGACTTTGGAGCATCTAGCCCATACACTGTGCAGATGTTCCTGTACACAATGCCAGCTACTTGGTTGTTCCTGCCTGCATCTTACACCCTGTCACTATGTGTTGGACTGTCTCTGAGGCCTCTCTGCACAGTCTGCACCTTGAGTCCTGTCTAGTGTGGTAGACCCCTGCTTCTATGGATTGGGTGCTTAGTGCCTCTTCTTGTGCTGCTATGATCAGTGCCTCAGTGCTGTCTTTTAGTCCAGCCCTTTCAAGCCACTGGTAGGATTTCCCAAGGTCAGCCACCTCAGCTATCTGTCGATGGTACATCCCATGCAGGGTCTTGTATTGCCATGGCACTTCCTCTGCTTGATCTTTCTTCCATGTCTTCAGGCATTCTCTCAGCAGCTCATCTTTAGGTGCCATCTTACTGATGTACTCCTGGATGCTCTGGGTCTCATCCAGGACAGTGGCTTTGACACTCACCAGATCCCGCCCACCCTCTTTCTGGCTGGTGTACAGTCTCTGGGTGTTGGACTTGGGGTGAAAGCCTCCATACATTGTGAGGAGCTTCCAGGTCTTCACATCAGCAGCCTCCATGTTCTCCTTTGGCCAGCTCACTATACCGGCACAGTATCTGATGACTGGCAGGGCATACATGTTAATGGAATGGATCTTGTTCTTCCCATTGAGCTGGCTCTTCAGGACCTGTCTTATCCTTTGGTGGTACTTGGATGTTGCTGTCTTCCTTGCCTCCTCATCATGGTTCCCATCTGACTGTGGGATACCAAGGTACTTGTAGCTAGTCTGTATGTCTGTTATGTGGCCTGCTGGTAGTTCTACCCCATCAGTCTTAACTACCTTCCCTCTCTTTACTACCATCCGGCCACCCTTCTCTAGTCCGAATGACATCCCAATGTCCTCACTGTAGATCTGTGTCAAGTGGATCAGTGAGTCGATGTCTTGTTCACTCTTAGCATACAGCTTGATGTCATCCATGTAGAGGAGGTGGCTGATGGTAGTTCCACTCTTGAAATTGTATCCGTATCCAGTTCTTGTGATAATCTGGCTGAGAGGATTCAAGCCCATGCAGAACAGCAGTGGGGACACTGCATCACCTTGGTATATGCCACACTTGATGGCCACTTTTGCAAGCTGTCTTGAGTTGACTTCCAGTGTTGTCTTTCACAGTCCCATTGAGTTCTTGAGGAAGGTCCTTAGTATCTTGTTGACTTTGTATAGTGCCAGGCATTCATTCATTCATTCATTCATTCATTCATTCATTCATGTATGTGTGTGTGTGTGTGTGTGTGTGTGTGTGTGTGTATGTGTGTGTGTGTGTGTGTGTGTGTGTATGTATGTATGTATGTATGTATGTATATATATATATATATATATATATATATATATATATATCAGTTTAAATGATAGGCCCCACTGAGATAAACTTGAGAATCAAACAGGGACGCAACATGCATATGGAAACAACAACAACTCCTCCTCCTCCTCCTCCTCCTCCTCCTCCTCCTCCTCTCACTCTCATTCTCATTTATCTTTAGCCATGGTTAGTAAAACAAATTAGGGATGGGCAGTTTGGCCTCAATGGGCTTTAAATAATCAATTCAGTTTGGTTTGCCAAGTTACTTCAGATAGTCAGTTCAATCCAATTCTAACTCAGTCAGTTCAGAAATTTGAGTCCAGTCAGTTTGATGCTTTGGCTCTATTCTATTTTCCAAGGTGATTAAGGAAAAATGGCTTGTGGACTGTGGAGTCTGCAGTAAATTGTGATGATGCCCAAATGAAAATACTTGTGCAATGGCATAATCACACTTGTATTATATATTGTGATTATATATTCATGTCAGGACACCTTGTACAAGTATCTTAAATCGTGGCATTTGGGCAATGAGTGTATCATTATTTGCCCTCCCTTGTTCCCCCTCCAATGACCACGCTTCGGTACATGCACAAACTAAGTTATCAACATTCCACAATTCAGAAAGTTGAATCAAATCAAACATTCAATTTAAATCAGCTTCAAATTAAACCTTTGAATCAAAAATTCAGGGCAGCCCTAATATATCTGAGATATATCATAAACAAGTAGTAACATGGGATGTCAGGCGTGACTGAAGCTTTCAGTCATATTATTCTTCAGTCATAATATTCAGTGATATTAACTCTAAAAAACAGACTAGCTGATTTACAATGTAAAGAGTTTACTTCTTTTTTGGTCGTAATTAAACTGAAGGGAGGGCCAACCCCACCATCTGAAATGGAAGAGAAGGAAGAGTGAAGTTGCCCCCATTGCACTGCGGGCACTGAACCCTGGTACAACCAGAAATATAAAGAAGAAAGAGTTATATTTGAGACATAAATCTAAAGAAGCAAAAGTGCTGGTAGTCATGACTGCAAATTAACTTCCAATGCAAGTCTGTTCAAACGCATATTGAATCACCAACATGGCAGGAGTCCTAATCAAAGATATTTGCACTTTGGAAGCTTGTATATCTAGACAACTCAGCAACCTACACGACATATTTATGTGAGAGACCAAAACACTTGTTTCCTCAAGGAGTTTTTCCTTGCACGACATTGATGGAGATGACATATTTACAATGGTTCTTTTATCATTTATAGTTGAAACCTTTCAGAAAGAGATTCAAATACCGCAATTCAGTGCCAAAGGGAGACAGCACATTCAAGCCAGTGAATTAGGCTGTCAGGTTTAATAACTTTTTCTCTGTCCTCATTATTTGGGCCTTTGAGCCAGATCTGCTGATTTCACACTCTCAGTTGAATTCTGACTGTTCACACTCAGCTCTCCTAGCTCTTCACCTTGATCTTTAGCACTACAATCAAGAGAAAGAATCTGATGTATAGCAAGTTAAACTACTGTCCATCTAGCAGACAGAAAGCAACCAGATGCTCTCCTGATGTTCTAGACTTCAACACCATGCCTATAGCAAGGGACTCAGATATGTAGCCCAAAACAACAGTAAGGCACTTACTTACCCTTGATCTAACCCCAAATTGTCTATAATTAGACATAAGTGGTTCTTCAGAGTCCCAGACAGAAGAACTTTTCCATTACCTGATGCTTGGACTCTTCAAGATACCAGAAATTGATGTGGGATCTTCCCCAGTCAAAGAATGGGTACAATTGAGCTACAACTTGAGCTTTCCTCACTGGAAAGAAATACATCAAAATATTCAGAAATTCTAAAAATAAAATTTGAATTGAAACCACAAATATTTCTGTGAGGTATAATTCCAGAAAATATAAATGAAAAATATCACAATTTACTAAGACAGCTGCAAGGACAAATTTGGCACAACATTGGAAAAGAGAAACGCTCCCAATGATAGCAGATTAAATATTAACAGACCAAAATTGGAGAATATGTGGCAATAATAGAAGTCTAACCAAACTTAAGCAGGAATGGCTCCTTTATATATTACACATCTTTTGCACATCATGTAGCAAGGCAAACTTAGATTTTTGGAAAAGAGTTTCTGGGAAAAGAGTTATGATGGGCATTTTTCCTGATGGAATTATCAGGAATGACATCCAGGTTGTAAGGACTGTCCTGGGCCAACCTCACCATTAACAAGACCAAGGAGCAACTTCAGTTGACTAATTAGGAATATGGCTAAAGGGCAGTGAATTATCAATCCATATATTAATTATTTTATTTTGTTGTTATAGTATTTTAATACCATAGGATTATTTAGGGGGTTTCTGCCTTAGTTACCAAAATATCTTGATTGACCCTGAGAACTTTACTTCGGTGGCTCTGTAAAAATCCATCCATTGGTCTCACCTACATGATATTAGGCTATTTTGGGGTGTAGTCCTAGTCTGAATAAGGGCTATAGGGAAGCCAACTATGAACTAAATATTCACTAGCTGACTTCAGTTGCCGGCAGTATTAATGCTACAAGAAAAGTGTTGTTCCATGATCTTTCTGTAGCCAACCTACACAAAGAAGGTTAGCAACATCTTTACTTCAACCCTACTCTAGACTTAATGAGCCCATAACATATTCTGAAGCCTCTCTCTCTTGTGCAGTTGACAGACTGCAGAAACTAAGGAGGAGTCATCCTCTGATTTGGAGCTATCAGCCAATAGAGCTGCAATTATTAGCACAGCAGAAATGTGGGTGCTGGAGAGTCCCATGAAACAAGACGTCCCAGGACTGCAGAGATAAAGGCAATTGAATGAAAATACCTCCACTGGTTGCTCCCACCAAGCCATGTTAAACATGCATGGGCTAGTGCCACCCAGAAGAGTCAACCACTTTCAAACAGTGGCATCTATTTGAAAGGAGAATGATTTGGGGGCAATCTTGGCAACAGCTGTTTATATTCAAAATTCCATCTCCACAAGAGTTTTAACACGAAAAGAGAGAGTAACACGGGTTAGTAATCAGATTTGTACTAGGGGTGAAGGAGATACCAACAGGGGGAAAAAAAATCTCAGAAATGAGCTTGAAGGAATTTCAGGTTGGAATGGAAGACTCAAGCCTCAATGTTGGCAAAGCTCCTACTGAGTCCAGTGGAAGTTTTCTTTTGGAAAGACTGCGTGCGGGTGGCCTCTTTAGACTCCAAATATAATTTCACACTTTATTGCTTCTGGTAATGGATTCCTATGGCTTGAATATGTAGATGACTAAACAAAAAAATAGTATGGGCCAACACAGGGGAAGGGGGACAGAGCACTATCAGCAGCAAACACATACGAAAATATCCTAAAACACTTGGCATAGAAATGCTGGTACTTTGGATGTCAGGCTACACAGCTACAGAAAGTGGCTCCCAACCACATTTTAGCTAAGAATGTTTCACTTCCAAAGATTGATGATACAAGTGGAAAATAAGATGCTCTTTGATAAATATGAATTCCAATGAACACCAAGCAGGATTTGTTGTTGTTGTTGTTGTTGTTGTTGTTTTGGTTTAACATGTTGTATGAACCCAGTCTTGGCAGTTTGTAAACCCTGGTTTATAACTTATCATATTGTGTAAATCCAGCCAACTATGACTTAATAAAACACCATTAGGAAAGCTATGGCTTAATGTGATTGGTGAACCCAGTCATTGTACCTGAATGTCAGCTTAGGGAGGGGAAAGATTTTAAGCAGTGAAAAAATGACTGGGATAAGAATCTCAGCATCTCACTGTAAGTTGAAACCAACTTCACCTTTCTCATTCTCAGCTTCATTTCCTGGACATAAAAGCAGGTGAGAAATGTCACTCTTTTCACGGCAAAAGAAAATATAAGGGAGGGTAGCAAGATTAATTCACTCGCCATAAAACTGACTAATATAAAACTCCTAATGGCTTTGGAATGATATTTCATCATAACAGCATAATTCCAAGAAATATTTTGGAGACATGGGAACAAGTGGTCGCATTTTCACATAGAATCTTCTTTGGATCAATGCTATGAAACCATGCACTGTCTATCTTTGCCCATCACATTGAACCTCAAACTAGCTGGCTACATTTTTGCTTAGCGTGCAGGGTGAATCCAGCCTCGATCCTTAACTTACAGGTCAGGGCGTTGTGTGACTCGAGAAAGTATCATTCTAAGGAATCTTGGGAATATAAAAAGAAAAGTTAATGTCAGGCCAGCTGTTGTATATTGCCTGAGCTTCCGAAATCCATCTAACCCCTCCCCCTGCAAAAAAAAAAAAGCAAAAGAGGAAGGCACTTCTTCCCTTCAAAAGCTGAGACAAGCTTTCAGAATTTTGAAATTGTATTGATTTATGTATTGAATTTGCACCCCAACATTCAGTCCAAAAATGTTGGGTTCAAGGTAGCTTAGAATAATGATACAAAGAGAGAGAGATTAGATGCTTGAAAGCATATGTAAACATTATGAGAAACAGACTGATAGAACAATATAGACCTCCAACTTAGCAGCCAAACATCACTGCCAAAAGCTGTCTGGATTGAAAAAAATAAAAGGCCTGGACAACAAGCTGGTATCCGCATAGAACCTATACTGGCAAAGCTTGGAGTCTTGAGTGGTACTCTCCTGATAAAATCTGGGAATTGCCTATTATCCTCACTCAATAGCCTCGAGCCAAGAGCCAGTTTGGTGTAGTGGTGAAGGCATCAGGCTAGAAACCGGGAGACTGTGAGTTCTAGTCCTGTCTTAGGCACAAAGCCAGTTGGGTGACCTTGGGCCAGCCACTTTCTCTCAGCCCTAGGAAGGAGGCAATGGCAAACCACTTTGCCAAGAAAACTGCAGGAACTTGTCCAGGCAGTTGCCAGGAGTCAAAAACTGACTTGAAGGCACACAGAAAAAAAGCCTTTAGCATGTAAAGCTGTTCTGAGTTCAGGAGCTTTAGAGACATAGCAACAACAAAACAACATTAATATTGTATGCAACAGCTGAAACTAGAACATCATTCCAAGAAACCCATGAGAGAAAACCCCACATCTTTCCAGTTTAGGGAATCACCTCTGTATTGTATGCTTTCCGTTGTAAATTATTTAGCACCCTTAGGTTCATTTAAAAACCAGCAGGAGAGAAGAAATGAAGATATCTTCGTAGTTAAGATATTTCTCAGGCAGTATGTGTAAGGATGGAGAATCCAGCAGCAATGGGTAATTGCGGCTGGATGCTCCAACCTTACACAGTGTAAATAAAGACAGGAAATAAGGATAAAAGGAAGATGGGGGAGGGGGGAAACACAAGCCTCCGAGAAAGCAGCAGCATTGCTGAATCAGGAAAACTCAGAAACCAATGACAAAAGTACTACCAATGCCGGCGACCACGAGGCCGGAAGAGAGCAATCAATGTGAAGCAAAGAATGAAATCAACAAAGAAAGAACTGAGAGGGAGGGGCGGGACAAGTAAGAACCGAATGGTTAAAGGAGAGGTCTGGGGGGGAAGAAACCCACTTCTGGCTTTAACGGAGCACGATGCTGATTCAATAAACGAATTGCACATATCCCTCGTGGCTTGTGTCGTAGATTCTGATTTTGGGTCATAAAGATCGTGAACCTCACAGAAAGCCAGAAGTCAACATGACAACTTTACCGGAGGACGCGGAGCAACCCAGAAGCAGCCCACACGTGGTGACTACACTGGAGGGCAACGTGAACCACCTGGAAAGCCAAGCAACAAACCCACCGGAAGAGCAGGACGTGCCAAGCCATGCACCCAGAGCCATTTCCCCACAGCAGACCCCAGGAGAGCAAAGGGAGCAATGGGGAGCTGCAGGAGGGACTCTAACATCCGTGGCAGCAGCGACCCAGCTCCAAGGGCAAATCGCACACACACACTCTACCCCACCGAGCAAACTGTGGATCCAGGATGACCTGCGGACCCCTGAGACTCCCTGGCAGACAGGCACAGACGGAGGAACAGCGGCAGAGCCCGGCCACAGCACGCTATACTCACCGGCAGCGCCAGACGAACGGGTAAGGAGGCTAGAACAAGATATGTGTGCCCTGCGAGAAGCCATGACAAGCCTACTGGGGAAGCTAGACCAAGAAGCCCAGATCCAGGCAGCAAAAAACAGAGCGACGGTGCCAACAGAAGCCAGGATCAAGGTGAGGGGGCCCACTGCCTGGGAGGGAATCACAGCGGCCCCCTGGAGCGCAGAGGCCATGTTCCCAGATCCAAATCCCGGCCCAGCCCCCTGCAGCATGGAAGCTCCAAGCCCCGGCTCAACAATTGGAGCGTGGCAAAGGGAGGAGCTACCCAGAAGCGGGAGCTTTGAATCCCAGACCGGCACAACAGCAAACAATATAGCAGCCAGGGGGAGGGGAGCACAGCCCAAATGGGGAAATGCAGCAGCAGCAAGCCCTGCAGCAGCAGCAAGTCTTGCAAAGGGAGCGTGGCGAAGGGAGGAGCTACCCAGAAGCGGGAACTCCGAATTCCTGGACGAGGGGAGGGGAGCATGGCTCCAATACGAACCCACGGCAAGACGGCCAATGACTGGGGGGGGAAACATGCCAGCCCCCTGGGGAGTGAAGATCCCAGCCCAGGCTGAACCGGCAGCAGCCAGTATAAGAGAGAGAGAGAGACAGCCTGCATACCAGATTGGAGGAAACATGCCAGCCCCCTGGGGAGTGAAGATCCCAGCCCAGGCTGAACCGGCAGCAGCCAGTATAAGAGAGAGAGAGAGACAGCCTGCATACCAGATTGGAGGAAACATGCCAGCCCCCTGGGGAGTGAAGATCCCAACCCAGGCTGAAACAGCAGAGGCCAGTATGAGAGAGAGAGAGAGACAGGCACCCCCTGCATGCCAGACTGCGATACTGCTGGACAAGACGAGAGAGCCCTCCACTGACTGGGGGAAAACAGGACAACCCCCCACCACCTGGGAGGAAAGTGCACTGCACCCCACCACAACCTGGGGGAAAGCCACACAACACCCTACAACCTGGGAGGAAAGTGCACTGCACCCCACAACTGGGGGGAAAGCCGCACGACACCCCACCACCTGGAGGGAAGCAGCACAACACCCCACCACCTGGGAGGACAGTGCACTGCACCCCACCACAACTTGGGGGAAAGCGGCACAACACCCCACCACCCGGGAGGAAAGTGCACTGCACCCCACAACCTGGGGGAAAGCCGCACAACACCCCACCACTTGGAGGGAAGCGGCACAACACCCCACCACCTGGGAGGAAAGCGTACTGCACCTCACCACAACCGGGGAAGAAACCGCACAACACCCAACCACCTGGGGGAAAACTACACAACAGCCCACTGCCTGGGAGGATGTCGCACCGCAACCCTGGAACCTGCCAGCCCCAAGCAGCCTGTGGAATAGAAGAGAACTCACCAGGAACAGAGACCTGAGAGCCAAATTTAATGGAGACCCCAAACAACTAGCATGCTTCCTCACACATGTAAGGGGGTTCATGGAAGAATTCGAGGGAACCTTCCGGTCGGAGGGCGCCAAAGTAAGATATGTATCAGAACGCCTAAGGGCAGAAGCCGCACAATGGCTAGAGGAACTACATGACGTGGCAGCCCCAGAACTACAAAACCTCCACACCTTTATGCAAGCATTAAAGGAACGATTTGAGGACCCATTAGCGGCAATAAAAGCTCGAACAAGCTTACAGAACATAAGACAGGGAGGCAGGTCAGTCTCAGAGTATGCCATGGACTTTAAAGCTATAGCAGGGAAACTAACTGACTGGCCGGAGTCCCTAAAGATAGAATACTTTAGGGGGGGCCTGCGCCCTGAGATATTGGAATGGTCCTTAGCGCGAGGGAATCCCAAAACGCTGAGAGATTGGATATGCCTAGCAGGTGAAGTAGAGGAGGTACGGGCTCAAGTGAGGCGTCAACTAAGATCCTACACTACAGGGAGGCACCCAACAACCACAAAGAACCACAGCGACCGGAAGACAACAGACCGACTACGGGAAGAGAGAGAGCGACGGGCAAGACGGGGTTTGTGCTTCAAATGCGGGAAGGAAGGCCACCGAGCAGCCAACTGTGCACCCCCCACTGGACCAGCAAAAACCAAAACTGGTGAAAGCAGTGCAAAGGCCCTGACCCGAAAGGCTAAAGGAACAGCAGCGGCAGCCGTCGAAAAGAGACGGCACGAAACATTTGAGGACCCAGAGGACTCAACCGACGAAGAATTCCAGCCGTCGGGAAACGAAGGGAGCCTGCCCTAAACAGCGCCGAAGGGCAGGCATGGACAAACGGGCGCGAGGACCCTATGGTGAGTAGGAAATGCCCTGTAATGATGGTGCGGGCACAACTGAGGCCGCTGAGGGGCGGGGGGCACACAAGACTAGCAGGACTACTAGACTCTGGGTGCACACGCAACCTACTACACCCCGAAATAGTCACCAAACTGAAATTGAAAGTCGAAAAACTTAAAGACCCCATCATATTCACCCAACTAGATGGGGGGGACATGAAAGGGGGCCCTGTAGAACATTACACCGAACCTGTCACCATGCAGGTAGGGACACATGAGGAGGTCCTGAGGTTCCTGGTAGCCCCAATCGCCAACCACTCCATGATCCTAGGGATAGCCTGGCTAAGAGAAAGAAACCCAAGGGTGGATTGGAAGTTGGGGCAAATAAACTTCCCCGATGGAAGCTACAACGAGGGAGGCCAGACAGAGAGGGACGCAGAAGAGCTAACAGGATCCCTAGAAGAAGGGAAGGGTGGGACAACAGAGGAAGGGAGCCCCTGCATACCCAGGCCATACAGACACTTGAAAAAGGTGTTTGGAGAAGCCGAGTCAAATCAACTCCCACCCCACCGGAAGTCTGACTGTGCCATAGAGTTGATCCCAGGGACAGAGCTCCCCAAGACAAAGTTGTACCCTATGACCCCTAAAGAACTTGAGGTGCTACGTGAATTCATAGATACAAACTTACAACGAGGGTTCATCCGACCTGCTACATCGTCTATGGCCGCACCTGTCCTCTTTAGAACAAAAAAAGATGGCTCCCTGAGGCTCTGCACAGACTATAGGGGCTTAAATGCAGTCTGCACCTCCAACAAATACCCCCTCCCCTTGACGAAAGACATGCTGACCCACCTGTCAAAAGGGAAAATCTTCACGAAACTAGACCTAAGGGAAGCGTATTTTAGAGTACGAATCAGGGAGGGAGATGAGTGGAAGACCGCCTTCAACTGTCAACTGGGATCATTTGAATATTTAGTAATGCCGTTCGGCCTAAAGGGGGCGCCAGGAGTCTTCATGCATCTAATTAACGAAATCCTCCATGACTTCCTCTACCGGGGAGTGCTAGTATATTTGGATGATATACTTATCTACTCCGAAACGATGGAAGAACATGTGACACTAGTAAGAGAAGTGCTGAAAAGACTACTAGAAAACCAGCTATACGCCAAACTATCAAAATGCGAATTCCACAAAAAGCAATTAGATTACTTAGGGTACAGGATTTCCTACAAAGGAGTGGGAATGGACCCAGGAAAAGTTAATGACGTGGTAGCCTGGGAACCACCCCGCTCCAGAAAACAACTACAAAGCTTCTTAGGGTTTGCAAACTTCTACAGACAGTTCATTCCCCAATTTGCACAAGTAGCCCTACCTCTCACGGACCTACTGAAGACGAAAGGAAAAGGAAACCCCAAAACAGCGATGAGACCAGGAACAGCGCTCAAATGGACTACAGAATGCCAAGAAGCGTTTGACCGCCTGAAAGCGCTGTTCACATCAGAACCGATACTGAGGCACCCTGACCCGGCACGACCGCTAATTGTCCAAGCGGACGCATCAGACGTGGCCATAGGGGCTATTCTGCTGCAGAAGGATGAGGAGGGGGAACTGAGACCATGCGCCTACCTATCACGCAAGTTCACAGACACGGAGAGGCGCTGGCACGTCTGGGAGAAGGAGGCGTTTGCAGTGAGATGGGCACTTGTCACCTGGCGACACTTACTCGAGGGGGCCCCCCACCCGTTCGAAGTCTGGACGGACCATAAGAACCTAGAAGCCCTGAAATCACCACGAAAACTAAACCCCAAGCAAATCAGATGGGCGCAGTTTTTCAGTAGGTTCAACTTCACGTTAAAGTACCTACCAGGGGGCAAGAACTTTCTAGCGGACGCGCTCTCCCGGCTACCCCAACACAACAGCCAAAGAGAAGAAATAGTGGACTCGGTCATCCCACCTGCTCACTTCGGACTCACTGCAACCACACGGGAGCGGAAAACTGCCCCAGCCATAAAAGTAGAACAGGATCTACAAGCTGAGTTGCAGACTGCATCGCAACAAGATGATTGGCTGCAAGGGAATAAGACCTTTCTAGTAGAACGACAAGGACTATGGTGGAAGGGAGAGAGAATATATATCCCAGAAACCCTAAAAAAGAAAATCCTACAAAGATGCCATGACGCCAAGGTGGCGGGACACTTTGGATTCGTGAAGACTCTACACTTAGTACGACGGCAATTTTGGTGGCCGGCCCTACGCAAAGACGTGGAAGAGTATGTCACAACATGCCCCATCTGCGCCACAGCAAAACGCGCCGGCGGCAAACCCAGGGGGCTACTACAGAACGTAGCGAGCCCTAACCGCCCCTGGAAACAAATCGCCATGGACTTCATAGTCGAATTGCCAGAAAGCAAAAAGAAGACGGTCATATGGGTCGTTACAGACTTATTCTCGAAACAGACCCACTTCATCCCGTGTGCAGGGCTACCCACGGCCAACCAACTAGCCAAGCTGTTCATACAACACATATACCGCCTACACGGAGCTCCCGAAAGAATAATAAGCGATCGCGGAGCCCAATTTACATCCAGATTCTGGAAACAGTTCTTGAAATTAATAGGGGTGGAGCAAGCATTAAGCTCCGCCCACCACCCAGAGACAGATGGGGCAAGTGAACGACGAAACCAAATACTAGAACAATACTTAAGGTGCTACGTCAGCTACCAACAAGATGATTGGACGGACTTACTCCCATTCGCAGAGGTAGCATATAACAACGCGATACACACCAGCACAGGATTTACCCCATTCCAAGCAGCGAATGGACAAGACTTTGTAGCCATTCCAGAACTACCAAGAGAACAGACAAAAATAATCTCCCTGGATGGCTGGATCACCCAAATGAGAAACAGCTGGCCAGTGATCGAAAAAGCACTAGAAGACGCCAAAGCAGACTACAAAAAATATGCAGATCGCAAAAGAGCCCCAGAATGGCCCATGGAAGTAGGAGAAAAGGTCTATTTATCCACGAAATACCTGAAATCCACTCAACCGTCGAAAAAACTAGGCCCCAAGTACGTAGGCCCATTCCCAATTGTGAAAATCATCAACGACGTAACAGTACAACTAGAACTACCTAAGAACCTGAACAAAATACACCCAGTCTTCCACTGTAGCCTACTCAAACCAGTGCGCTCTTCTGCTAGATGGCACCCAGAACCCCCCCCCGCCTGCCCCCACACTCATTGAGGGAGAACAACACTTCGAGGTCCAAACAATTTTAGACTCCAGAATGCGAAGAGGGGGGCTGCAGTACCTAATCCAATGGAAACACCTTCCAAAAGCAGATAACGAGTGGGTGGAGAGCCGACATGTCCGAGCACCCCAACTTGTAAGGGCATTCCACAAGAAATACCCAGAGAAGCCAAAATTAGCTGACAAGAAATAGACTACTACCTTCATACACTAACTGTCCCTTTTATCTTTCAGATGGCGCATCCTCACCAAGGGGCAGGGGGGAGGTTATCATTTCGAAGGGGGGCGGCATGTAAGGATGGAGAATCCAGCAGCAATGGGTAATTGCGGCTGGATGCTCCAACCTTACACAGTGTAAATAAAGACAGGAAATAAGGATAAAAGGAAGATGGGGGAGGGGGGAAACACAAGCCTCCGAGAAAGCAGCAGCATTGCTGAATCAGGAAAACTCAGAAACCAATGACAAAAGTACTACCAATGCCGGCGACCACGAGGCCGGAAGAGAGCAATCAATGTGAAGCAAAGAATGAAATCAACAAAGAAAGAACTGAGAGGGAGGGGCGGGACAAGTAAGAACCGAATGGTTAAAGGAGAGGTCTGGGGGGGAAGAAACCCACTTCTGGCTTTAACGGAGCACGATGCTGATTCAATAAACGAATTGCACATATCCCTCGTGGCTTGTGTCGTAGATTCTGATTTTGGGTCATAAAGATCGTGAACCTCACAGTATGGCTAGTTAGAGATCAATAATTCACTTAGAACAAAATACTCCATGTGGAATGTCACTCTGAAATGTTTTGGGTACGTTGTTCTCTAACAGGGCACTTGTCAATGGAAACTAAGAGCAATGCCTTAAATGTCATTTTTCACTTTAACACCATAAACATAGGAGAAATGGCAGTCCATGTTGAGTGTTACCCACCTTCCAACCTATAAAATTTGTCCAAAGGAATATTCATTTCTGAAGTGTTAAAACATTAGGTAAATAGACTGCAAACCCTTTGCTTCTGTTACAATCCCTTATTTGCTACAGGAATATTTAATTCTTCTTAATGATCCTCTTGGCCAATTTATCTGTAGCTAGGCACTAAATAATATGGGCTATGGTGTTCCAAGCTGAGAACATTGAAAATGGCCATTCTGAACTAAGAATATTCAAAACATTTGAATTATCTATAAATAAATAAGAAATAGTCTTCAAGGTCTAAAATATGGAAAGACTCTGTATTAGAAACCTAGGACTTCAAATGAAGGGTATGCAAGATTGGAAGTGGGGGGCAGCATTCCATTCATTTTCATTATTAAAATTTCATTCATTTTAATGTCCATTCATAAAAACATGCATTATATTAGTTACTCAGATTCATTTTCTCTTCAGCATTTTTCATCAACTTGTAGCAGCATCCGCATTTATAGTGGCCTACTGGTGGCCACTAGAACATTTCTGTCCCCCCGCCTCCAGAAATTCTCTTAAAGTTGCCATTACTGAGCTTTCTGGGAAAATTAATTGGCAGATGCCAGGAGGTGATTGCCAAATATAGCTTTATGACTGCCACAAGTAAAATAAATAAAGAAATAAATTCAATTAGCTGCACAAGAAAAAGGAAAGCTTCCCCATTCCCCCATCCCAAATAAATTACTAATGGGTATGACTGGGATAATACAAATGAGCCCATCCATTCACATTCATTATTTAATTATTCATGGCTGCTTTCTGCCATTCATGGATGGCTTTCTACTATCAAACTCTCCTGCCAAGTGTGTTTTCCTCCTATTGTTTAGAACACATTTGTGAATAATTCAGTATGAGAGCTGCAATGGGGAAGACACACCTGATTTCTCAACCAGAAAAGAAGCAAATCAAACTTACATTTTTAAAATAATAATAATAAAAAATATAATACAAATTAAAAATGAATAAACACCTACGTGGATCTAAACTGCATAGCCAAACAAGATAAATGCCTGATGGGACTGGTCTGAAATCTTCCAGGCTTCTTATCAAGAACAAATTTGAAGCCAGGAGAAGGGAAGTTGAGATGGGTGTAGCCACGGCATCCATCATTTTGCATACTTTGCTGCTTTCAGATGCACTCACTTTGTTTGACTACATCTGGGGTTTAAAGAGTGATGAATCGTGCTAAGAAACGGAAGGAGACATTTAATAGCAACTGTGTCCAGCTCTTTAGTTTGTGCAGTCAGATAAAAGTGTATTGGTCTCAAAGAGTACTGCAATAATAGAGGTACTCAATAGGGCATGGCTGTATGAGTTTGTGTCATTAACCAATGCTTCTTAACTAGCATTCCTTTGTTTTTATTCCCATCCATTGCAAAGGGAAACAGGCAAAGCCGGTGTTTCTAGAAAGTCAGTCTGTTTTGCTTTGTTCTTTAATGTATGTAACTGTTAGCCAGTCAAGGTGTGCTAACTGCAAAAGAAATAAAAGGGAACAGGAATGTTGAGCTGATGGCTGTGAAGCTGGGTGATTCATTGAAGACAATGGGCATTTCTAAGTAGGTGTTAATACAATCATGGGAATGGATAGGTGAGGTACAGTTATGAGATTTGAGGCAATTATTTTTCAGGGGGTGGAGTTTAAAGGACAATTATTTCCTCTGATGTGGTGAAGAACAGAGCATATATTCTGAAAGTAACATTTATCACAGTAAGACTGCACACTGGTTACCTTTGCTGGCCAAAAGACCATAGTATACAGTATAAGATTCCTCAAGTTCTCCACTCCAAAGATGGAGACAGGGCCCTGACCATAGAGGGAAAAATCTGATAACCAGGACTAAGTCAGGAGTGAAGTTCTGGAGAGGGAATATACACTGTCTGAGTGGACTTTAAGATTAAATAATGTGTGTGGCTGAGTGAGAGCAGGCTTTGTCCATTCATAGATAATCTGGACTGGGCTGTTGATTGAGAGTTATTGTTTGTTTTTTTAATCTGTTCTATCGTGTCTGATTCTCAAAGACTGCCTGGACAAGTCCCTGCAGTCTTCTTGGCAAGGTTTTTCAGAACTGGTTTGCCCTATGCCTCCTTCCTAGGGCTGAAAGAGAGTGAGTGGCCCAAGGTCACCCAGCTGGCTTTGTGCATAAGGTGGGACTAGAACTCACGGTCTCCCAGTTTCAGAAGGTGGTTTACCAAAAACCTTTCTGTTTCCCAGGAAGCAAAAATTCCAGCAAACACCAGAAATGATCCTTGGCTCCTGAATTTGGGCCAGCATGACTTTAATTGAATTATAATTAAATTCTATCTAGTTGCTAAAATTATTCTCCATATAAATAATATTTTTCCACTTTGGACACATTTAAACATCAGCATTTTGTGGCAAATTCTGCAGGGACACTGGAGATACCTCAAGGCTGCATGCAGTTCTGAGAACTCAGATTGTGTACCTCGTTCCATACTTCACAGGACCAGAGCCTGTAATGTAATTTGATTACCTGGGAGAGCATATATGTAACGGATGCAGCCAGTAAAGAGCAGCAGCTTCATGCTCAGAGACAGAATGCCATTCAACATCAGTTGCAACAACAGAAAACGGCAATTGCCTTCCTGTTCTATTTATGGGCTTCTGGGAAGCAGAATGCTGAACTATGCAGACCTCTGCTTTGACCCAGGTGAGTTCTTCTTCTCTTTACTTTTTTTCCATTGCTTATTAAGATTTAAATCCCACCTTCCAATGCAGATACCCTTAAAGTATCAACAATCAATAGAAGCAATCCATAAAAAGCAATGAAATACAATAAAACACAAATGGACCCCTTGAAGACTCATAGCAATAACCCCACAAGGTTAATAACAACCCAGCCAGCAGATTAAGAAGCTCAGCTTTTTAAAAAAGAATCATTAAAAGGATCTTAAATAATACTTGGACAAGCACAGGAGAAGGCCTTGAAGACAATTTCTTTTTTAACCTGACTTCAAGCCTATAAACATTTACTGAGAGTAATCACCATTGATCACTGTGGGACTAACTTGTGGTTCATGCTGTCAAAACTATTTTGCTGGAGATATGAAATGGCCTAGAAAGTTGATAGGCATGTATATGCATGCATTCAGAGTAGGAAAAAACAGTTCTCCATGGTGCCCTTTTAAAAACAAAATGAAAGCGAAACAAAAGCCTAGTATGCATAAAAATAGTAGCTGTCGTAATATTTCCTTTGTTTTTGTTTAGGACACTCAAATTCTATTGCCATGCAAGACAATTCTGCCAGCCTAAACTGTGCATTCAAGTCAGTGAATGACACGTTTCCTTACAATTTTTCCCAATTCATCTGCAAAGTGCATTTACATTTTTTCCTTCATCCAATGTTTCTCCAGCTGGCCTTCCATAATGAATCAAGATTACATCCTGGAATAGAAAACTGTGCCAACTGACATTAAAAAGTGTTGAAATCAAACTTGAACCATTAAGAGTCACACTTTCCACTAACTGTAAGAAGTATACATTGGTAATAAATATTAAATACATAAGAAATATGCTTAATAGATAGGAGATAAAAGGTTTACACCTCCAGTTGTGTGAAGCAGGACAAGCTTCCATATAATTATTTCATATAAGTCAAGTGGATCATACTAACAGCTTTACCAGGTAGGGGTTATCAACCACTTCCCTCTTCCAAGACACAGATAAAATCCTAGAGTTTCCCCCTGAAAATAGAACTCAGTCTAAGTCTCCATTTTAGTTTTCATAACCCTCATGGCTACAGCAGATGCAAAACAGGCAAAAACAGATAGAAGTAGGTCCTCCTCTGTATGCTGTCTACAATGGCACACACCTCAAATTGGCCACCGTGTTTATTTGTTTATTCTGTTTTCAGGGGTGAAAGAAAATCCCAATCTGGGAAGTGATAGCTTCTCAACCTCATTTACAGCAGATGGGAGGGCTTAAAATTATTTGTGCCTGGTTGATTAGCTCACCAAAGATTGTACATTTGGTGAATGAAGGTGAGTAGGTTAACTAAAAAAAATTTCTGCAGTCGTGTCCGACTCTAGGGGCCAGTGCTCATCTCTGTTTCTTAGCCGAAGAGCCAGCGTTGTCCAAAGATGCTTCTGCGGTCATGTGGCCGGGTACCTATTCATCTACTTGCATTTGCATGCTTTCGAATTGCTAGGTTGGCAAGAGCTGGGGCTAGTGCGGGAGCTCACTCCATCACACGGGACTAGAGATTCGAACCTCCGAACCTGTGATCTTCCGATTGACAAGCCTGGCATCTTACCCGCTGAGCCACCATGCCCCCTAGGTTAACTAAGGGAATGGCTATTTGGAGTGGCCGTGATGATTCAGGACCATGGACAGCAGCAGAGAAGCAGTGGCATGCTAGGTTGTACCTTTCCTTCACTCTATAGAGCAGCTCTTGCCTTGATTGAGTTAAGGCAGGGCTATTGACATTATGATACTTCACTAACAACAGTTTTGCTGCATGTGCAGAAACCTCGATTACCAATCAAGCTGAACACACTATTTCAGTGAAGAGGAGCAAAGGGCCATTTTGCCCTAGGGTTTCACTTCAAAGCAGCACTTCAGTTGAAGTTTCTGTGAAACAAAGTGTCCCTCAAAGATATGCAAGCTTTAATATGCATGCAAAATGTAGGAATACCAAGAGCATCCTACAAACAAAATGACCCCTGCAGTGATTTGAACAATGACCAGATTTATTCATTCGTTCATTCATTCAATTTGTATGGCCACCCATCTCAACAAGTGACTCTGGGTGGTGAACAAAAGTAAAATAAAGTAAAAACAATTGCAATAAAACAAAATTAAAACTACTTAGCAGCTGAGAAAATATTGTATCCCGTAATCACTAATACAACCAAGAAATGGGTCCCTGCATACACTCAGGGCCCCAGGGCTGGGCACAGAGCCAGGTCTTTAGGCCTTATAAAACGCCAGCAGGGCTGGGGCCATCCTGATCTCTGGAGGGAGAATGTTCCCTATGGCAGACACTATGGCAGAAAAGGCAAGTCTTCTAGGCCCCGCCAACAGGCATTCCTTAGCCAATAGGACCCAAAGCATGCATCCTGCCTGACCAGATTGGACAGGTAGAAACAACTGGGGAGAGACAGTCCCTAAAATAACCCATTTGTTGTCTAGAATCTTTCTAGTAGCTCCATCCTCTCAATCTCGTATCAAGTTCTTAAAAATGCAGTGCTCAGTGCTATAAACTTTGTGTCCTTTTTGAGATTTGATGGGGAATGTCTTCAGGATCTTCTTGGTCATCGGAATCATCTCTTTTAGAGGGAAGGGTCGGCTCCATCAGATTTATGGAACTGTAGAATCCAGGAGACCCCCTACTTTCTTCTTGCATAGGATCTGAGATTGATTCCATCTCCTCCTGAGAGCTTCTCCCAGTAATTTCAGACAGTGTTTAATCCTGGATGTGCATTTATGTAGACTGGATATGGCTGAAAAGAGTGGGAGAGTGAGAATCTGCGTCTGTCATATCAGATTAGGCTACCTCTACATCAAATGTTTTCTTTTAGCATGGAAATATAATTGTAACCATTTTGTTATGGTGTATCTCTCCTTTGAGTTTGGTGTTATCAACCTAAAACAATTGAGTCAAAGCCAAGAAAACCTAGGCCTGCATACTGATATAGCACATTAGTATTCTTGTAGTATATAAAAACCAACATTTCAGTAGATGCTGGTTAATGTACCATATAGCATTGCTGGGAAAATGTCAGACCCAATTAAGACATAAACTCACTAACTATACCAAACCTTTTCTTGCCAAAAAACACAAATGATTGTGACAGGAAGGGGGAGCTTTTTTCTCTGAAATTAATAGTACATTTCTTGACTCACAGTAGATATTTCTAGGACAATAAAAGCTAATATTTACCAGCCATGAACTTAATTTACAACCTGAGTCTTTTGTTCAACTAATGTCCACTTATTTGATGACCATTCATTATCATTATCAATATATGTTTTGCAGAGGAATACTTCTTCAAAGGCCCGCTTTGCATTGAGCAGTATATAGAGTCACTGTGCCCCCTAATGTTCAACAAGGAAACACATTATCTAAATATTGCATGCTCCAATTTGTTCTCCTGAAATACAAGTTTGTTCCATCTGTGCTTGGTGATTGTACATATTTTTTATTGTTGCTTTGACTTTGCTCCACTTCAGCACTAAGCCCAGACCCAGCCTGTCCTTCACTGAAAACCATTAGTGGAGTGTTAAAAAAAAGTGGGGGTGGGAATTATATTAAAAATGATGCTTGCTCAAAAAAAGTGCTTTGCTGATCTTATGAACCCCAACTCATGGGAATGGGGGTGCTTTGGACTCAGAAGAGCTAAAGCTAACTCCTGCTCCTTCTCCCTATTATTGTTGGGAATATTGTGGATGTCAGCCTTCCCAGGTGGACCACACAGGAAATATGACCAGATGAGTCAATTCTACTTTATTGTAAGGCTACATTAACAGGATCTTGCAAGTCTAAAAGTACCATCCCCCCCCCGTCTCCTTTACAGCCTGAGAAACTAGGGAGGGTCCTTCCTGAGCCTCTTGCCCCACCACTATCCAGCTGTGGGCTATGCTGTCTCTTATCTGACCATTACCTGGGCATGTGTCTCTGGGCCCAGTCCACTAGGGTCATTCCCACATACCATTACAGCAGGACATCATTTTGCTTCCAAATGGGTACTCCAAAGAAGACCTCTGTCTTCCCAGCATATGTTATGTCCACCTCAGACTCTGAAGCAGAGGATGGAGAAACGCTGGTCAAGAGAATGGAGGCTACAGGAATTTCCAAAGATCCCATCTCTGGCACAGAGCTTAAACTAGACTCCCTCCCTTCTACTTCTTTGGACTCTAAATGATTTTCACCAGCTGAGACCCCAAAGGAGCATTAATCCTGCTGCGTGGAGCCACCTGATTGAGGAATGGTCTGCATAAGTCTGAATTAAATTGCATGATGACTGATTGAAGAAGGGAAATTGGATCATTGATAAAACTAAATGGAAGATTTAGACTCATGCTGTGATCAATGCTGGAAAGCTCCCTATCCACATTTCACTTTTTAAGAAGCAATCTAATTGATTTTACAAGACAAACCAAGGAAGAGGCATTGCTCCTTTTATTTTTGCTGTAGGTTCACTGCGATACAAATAGTAATATTGAGGGCTTTTCTGGATAGCATAGAAAAATTATATTTCCATTCATGAACCAACTATTATCTCCTAACTTTGTCCACCTAAGATTAATGCACTGGTGAAGTACATAGACCTAGATATAATAACTATTTTTAACACTGCCATATTAACCCTAGTGGGGCAAAGTTAGCAGATAATATTCAGACATCTCTGTATAACATATAACTGTGCCAAAATCTGCCCTGCAGTTACCTGAAAGATTTTTTCCTCATTTTCTTCCAAAGAGAGTTCTGTTTTTCTACCTCACCTTCAGGATGCTTTGACCTTCTTTAGAAGGTCTATTGTGCAGTAGTAGAAGCTGCTAGGTTTTCAATTTACACCTCTGTCTATATTCCACAGTCACCCTTGCTGTCCCTGCTTCTTAATATATGAAGGCCCCATGGGAGGAGTTTGATCCTTTTAACAAAAGCGTAGAATGACAGGATGGCTTCCAACTGCTAAAGAGTTGAATTGCACAATGAAGAGGACATTCATATACTCCTCAACTATCTCATAATTAAGGTAAGTTTTTAAAAAAAAGTCCTATGAGACTTTCATATAAATGTTCTTCTCCTTGGAAAGTTAAACTGGAAGAGTCCCCCTTGGGGGAGATGGAGCGGTAATACAAGTTGACATATAAATAAATAAATAAATTTCCCCTCTATGGAACTGAAGGAAAGTGATCCAACAATGCAAAAGAAATTTTCAACAGAAGCACCAACAGAATGTGAAACAAGAGGCTGAGCTTAATTAATCTGGCTCAGTCATGAACATGTGCTTTATAGGAGGCTGCCCTTGAAAAACACTCAGAAGCTTCAACTGGTCTGGAATGCAGTGGCACACACAATTTTGGGTGCCCCAAAGTTCACCTGTACAACACCACTGCTGTGCAATCTACATTGACTTCCAGTACACTTCTGGGTGTAATTCAGGGTGCCAGTTATCAGTGTTAAAGCCATGCATCACTGTCAGCCCTTCATGGTAGACAAGACTAGGATGCCAGGGTTATGAATACTAATACTACTTTATTATAATTTTACAGTAACTGAATCTTGCAAGACTGAATGCACTTCCTCCCTCCGTCTCTTTACAGGGATGGAACTAGGGTCTGTGTCACCTGGGGCAAACATGGATTCCGTGCCCTCCCCATGGGTTATCTTGTCATTTTGGCGCACCCCGGGTGTCATTTTGGTGCACCCCCCAGTGCAGCACCCAGGGCACTTGCCCCACTTGCCCCCCCCCCCAGATGCTGCCCTGTCTCTTTATCTTCATGAGAACTAGGGAGGATTATGTCTGAGATGCTTGCACAAGTCAAATGTCTGCCCTAGATTCAGATTTCTTTTATCTGACTGTTGCCTTGGTTGCAGCTCTTCCTCCTGTTCCTCAAGATTATTCCTACAGCCCATTACATTGGCATGGGGCCAGGTAACTTGCAGGACTGCATTTCTGCAAGAGTTGCTGCCTGTTCACCAGATCTGACTGTTCCATGTTCCCTCTATTAAACAGTGACACCTTGTGGGACCAGTGCCTGCCTTTTGGAACAACTTTCTTCTTGAGAATTGGAGGGCACTGACCCTTTTGACCTTGCAGAAGACCTGCTTTTCCCCCAGGCATTAGGGCTTATGGTTGTCTATAAAATCTTTTGTCTTGTCTAAGTAATTTTTTTCCCTTTAAATAACTGCTGCAGGCACTTAACATTGCTCCCAAATTCATTCATTCATTGGCGATCACTCGTAGCCGAGTAAGATTGTCTTCCAAAGGTAAAATTTTAACAGTGGATCCGTAAGTGGCTATAAAGGCCAATTCTGGATCCGCACAACCTCCCACAATGAGGGCATAGGTTTCCGGGTGGGAGACGGTCATGATGAGGGTTTGCCTGACATGCCTTCCTTTTAGCTCTTTTCTCCCTTTCGCCCTGTACTCGTGCTTCTTCAAAGTCCATAGCGCCATTAATAAAGGATGACCTCCAATTGAAACGCTCATGAGTTAGGGCTTCCCAGTTCTCAATGCTGATATTACATTTTTTTAAATTAGCTTTGAGAGTATCTTTGAATCTCTTTTGCTGTCTACCAATATTCCGTTTTCCATTCTTAAGTTGGGAGTAAAGTAGCTGCTTTGGAAGACGATGGTCAGGCATTCGAACAACATGACCGGTCCAGCGAAGTTGATGTTGGATGATCATTGTTTCAATGCTGGTGGTTTTCGCTTCTTCTAATACGCTAACATTAGTCCGCCTATCTTCCCAAGTAATTTGCAGAATTTTTCGGAGGCAGCATTGATGGAATCTTTCAAGAAGTTGGAGGTGGCGTTTGTAGAGGGTCCATGTTTCACAGGCGTACAGAAGGGTTGGTAGTACAATGGCTGTGTAAACAAGCATTTTGGTCTCCCTGCGAATGTCCCGATCCTCAAACACTCTACGCTTCATTCGGGAGAAAGCTCCACTCGCAGAGCTCAGGCGATGCTGAATTTCAGCGTCGATGTTGGCTTTTGTAGATAGATGGCTGCCGAGATAAGAAAAGTGGTCGACATTTCCTAGTGACACACCTTTAAGCTGGATTGATGGGGCTGCGGAGGGATTGGTTCGAACTTGCTGGTAAAGCACTTTGGTTTTTTTAATGTTAATCGAGAGGCCGAGCTTTTCATATGCTTCTGCAAAGATGTTTAGGATAGTTTGAAGATCTTCTTTGGAGTGTGCACAGACTACATTATCATCAGCATATTGAAGTTCTATAACAGAAGTTGTAGTTACCTTATTTTTTGCTTTCAGCCTACTAAGATTAAAAAGCTTTCCATCTGTTCGATATATAATTTCTACATGAGTAGGAAGTTTCTCTTCAACAAGGTGTATAATCATAGCAATGAAGATAGCAAATAAGGTTGGAGCAATAACACATCCCTGTTTAACGCCAGATTCCACTTTAAATGGATCGCTTTGAGAGCCATTGTTATTCAGGATTGTTGTCATCATGTCGTCATGGAGTAGCCGCAAGATGTTCACAAATTTATCAGGGCATCCAATTTTCAGAAGGATGGTCCAGAGAGCAGTACGATTTACAGTATCAAAAGCTTTAGTCAGATCAATAAACGCCATGTACAGAGGGCGGTTTTGCTCCTTGCATTTTTCTTGAAGCTGTCATGCAGTGAAGATCATATCCACTGTTCCCCTGGAAGGGCGGAAGCCATTTTGCTTTTCAGGGAGGATGTCTTCTGATACAGATAGGAGACGGTTTGCGATGATCTTTGCCAGGATTTTGCCTGCTGTGGCTAGAAGGGAGATGCCTCGATAGTTTCCACAGTCTGTTCTATCACCCTTTTTAAAGAGAGTGATAATTATGGCATCCCTAAAGTCTGCTGGAATCTCCTCCCTCATCCAGATTTTTTCGATGAGCTTATGAAGTTGTTGTGTAAGTTCAGGCCCGCCTTCTTTAAAGACTTCAGCAGGAATCCCATCAGATCCACTAGCTTTGTTATTTTTCATTTGTTTAGTGGCTTTACTGACTTCCTCCAAACTAGGGGGTACTGCAAGCTCATCTCTTATTTGTTTTTGCGGGATTTGCAAGAAGACTTCATCAGCCACAGTAGAGTGACGATTAAGGAGATTGTAGTAATGCTCTTTCCAGCGCAGTGCAATAGACTCTTTGTCCTTTAGAAGTTTAGCACCATCTACTGAGCATAAGGGATTTGTACCATGGTTTGTTGGTCCATAGATGGCCTTTATGGCATTAAAAAAGCCCCGTGCATCATGAGCATCTGCAAAATGTTGGGTTTCTTGGGCTTTTTTTATCCACCATATGTTCTTAAGTTCTCTAATTCTTCTTTGGACTTCTGCCTTTGCACTGGCGTAGATTTTTTTCTTTAAAAAAAATCTATAAAATCTGTCTATAAAATCTTTTGTCTTGTCTAAGTAATTTTTTTCGCTTTAAATAACTGCTGCAGGCACTTAACATTGCTCCCAAATACTGGTTAAGGCAACAGACTAGAAACCAGGAGCCTGAGAGTTCTAGTCCCGCCTTAGGCATGAAAGCCAGCTGGGTGACCTTGGGCCAGTCCCTGTCCCTCAGCCTTAGGAAGGAGCCAATGGCAAACCAGGAGACTGAGAGTTCTAATTCCACCTTAGGCATGAAAGCCGGCTGGGTGGCCTTGGGCCAGTCACTCTCTCTCAGCCCAACTCACCTCACAGGGTTGTTGTTGTGGGGAAAATAGGAGGAGGAAGGAGTATTAGGTATGTTTGCCGCCTTGAGTTATTTATAAAAATAATAAAGGCAGGATAGAAAATAAATAAAATAAATAAATAAATTCTCTCTACCCTTTCTTCTCCAAAGAATACATTGTCAGTTACTGACTTGAGCAACAAATGGTGCTTTGATCTGTTCTTGGGAGATAGCTGGGATATAATAAGTTGAGATACAATGTAATAAGTACTGAGGTCCAGGGCTTGCTTCTAAGTTAGTTACTGCAGGGCTTGATATATTGGCCATGTTTGAATGATAATAATCTCATCTAATTCAATTGTGATATGCGAGGGGATTTTTGCTTGTTCCCGAGACATTTCCCTGACATGATCTCCAAGTCAACCAGGAATCTTTTAATTAACGAAATAGGTTTTGACAAATTATGGTGCCAACTGAAAATAAAATAATGTGTGTAGGGGGGGGTTCCTTCAAAATTGGTGGAAATTGGAGAAAATTGGAAAAATTCTAAGTTACACTTAATTTAAGGAATGCTGACTTAATCATGCCTCGTGTGAATGATCTAAGCAGCCCTTGACTGAACATGACAGCAAAGATGGACCTGGTTAGTAGTTTGATGGCAGACTACCAAAAATGCCAGGACTGGAGACTAGACTGGGAAGTTAAAAAGCATCATAGAAGGAGGTGAGGGAGAACCACCTCCATGCTCTTGTGAAGAAACCCACATGGGTGGATGTGTCCATGGTGGAATCCTTTAGAGACAAGCTTGGTACAAGGACACCTTTATCATTACCTTAAGGATGGAGGAGAGAAGTTGCTTTGCAGATGAGCCAAACCAATGTGAACATATTTCTGCTCATGAATTTCTGATCTGATTTATAATGCTGAATAACTGGAGTGGGTGGCTATAGTAAATCTATAGTAAATCTAATAATAAATACAATAACATCCACAAGCCTTGGGCTGTGTTTGGAAACTACAATTGAAGAGACTTTTCTGTAGCCACCAACAGCAAGATAATGGTCCCTTATTGCATGGTTACTTAAAAGTAGAGCCAGTTATACTTAAAATATTTTATTGCCAAATAAAGTATGCTGAACATTGCAATTTAAGAGTGAGAGAGGTTCTTACTCTTTATTGTATTTTGCTATATGACAACTTTTATAGAAGGTAGAAATATAAAATAAATGCTCAGAATAAAGGTAATGAATACATATATGAAACAGATATTCTAAATTATAGGTGATTTTTTTTAATATGTTCAATCATGTCTGATTCTTGGAAACTGCCTGGACAAGTCCTTGCAGTTTTCTTGGCAAGGCTTTTCAGAAGTGGTTTGCCATTGCCTCCTTCCTAGGGCTGAGAGAGAGTGACTGGCCCAAGGTTACCCGGTTGGCTTTGTGCCGAAGGCGGGACTAGAACTCACGGTCTCCCAATTTCTAGTCTGGTGCCTTAAGAACTACACCAAACTGGCTCTCAAATTATAGGTGAAGTTAGAGATTAATGCAAAAAGAAATTAAAACAAACATTACAGATATTCTGTTCATTTTACTACTACTCAATGTCCAGTTTGTTCATTATCTATTGCAAAGAATGAGAATGTTTTTATGAAGGTTTATTTAAAGCCTTGGAAAATTCACCCTCATTAACCAACTAATTTGAGTGGATACAAATTAGGGATATCCACATCATTTGTTTACATTCAGTCATGAACCTATTCTGTTCAATTTCAACATCATTCTGCTAATTAAATAAAGTTGCAGTTGAAACCATTTTTTAGGAGGTGCCAAATAGAGACTTTTTCCTATGCACCCTTCCTCCACATAAGCATTTTACATTTTATATTTCCCTGATCTATCCTATAGACATCTTGTATGTATATATGTATGTATTAATCAAATTATTATCTTTGGGGATAAGCAATATTGGATAAACCACAGAAAAACAGTAACAAATAATGCCCCAAATAAATGAATGACTTGACGAAAGAACAAATCTTTTTTACGTCAACACTGTTCACTCTACTTCTTCATACTTTCTACCTTTGCAAACTATTTGTGTTTCCACCATGTTTAAACACTGATTCATACATTGCTGTTTGTTCTTTAAATCTCTTTCTGAGGACCTCATTAACTCCATTCAACCATGACTAAAGGCCAAACTAGTGAGAATGGCGCAGGTGTAAAGCTGAATGTCCTGACTCAGTGATGATGATAAATCTAGAATATGGCTGATCAAGTTCAACCAGGTCTCATCCTTTAGGTTAGGAGGCCAGTGAAAATCTATCTATATCTGTATCGGAAAAAGTCGGAAGTCGCTTTCTGTTTCTTTTCTTTCTATTCACATCTTTATAGTTTGTTCTTTTTTCTTTAGTTCTGTTTTCTATCTATTCTATAGTTTCTTCTTTTTTGTATTGTAATTATATTCTGAAAATAAAAGCTTTAACCATTAAAAAAGGAGTTTTATATAGAGTGGATGGATGCTAGTAGCACCTACCTAAGGATATGCTAAAGCATACCTTATGATGCCTTAGGAATTGTATTCTTCATGGAAGAAGCTTCTGCTTGCTTGCTTGCTTGTTTGCTTGCTTGCTTGCTTGCTTGCTTGCTTGCTTGCTTGCTTGCTTGCTTGCTTGCTTGCGTCTTAGCTTACTTGAGAAGCCCTTTTGAATTTCTCCTGGTGGCCCTTTGTGAAGGGAGTTAAAGCTGGTGTGATTGCTTAGGATTACCTATCTATCTTTCACTCTGAAGCAACCTTGGCTGCCCATACTTCCAAGTTTGAAAAGATTCTATGGGAGATGCTCATGCTGAGCTCCTCCCATGGAGGGACATTTGTACAGTGAAAGGCAAGACCATTCACATTCCCCCTTGGCTATCTCTTAACTAAGCAAAGCTATAATTACTTTAGGTGGCTTAGGAGTGTAATAAACAAAATAAATTTGATTCCCCAATGGCTAATTTGAAAATTATGGACTCTATCAGAGATATCTCCTTTTTCATTAACTTTACTCTGAATCTTGAATCATTCATGGTGGCTCAGCAGGTAAGACTCCAGGCTTGTCAATCGGAAGATCGCAAGTTCGGAGGTTCGAATCCCTAGCCCTGCGTGCGGAGTGAGCTCCCGCACTCGCCCCAGCTCTTGCCAACCTAGCAATTCGAAAGCATGCAAATGCAAGGAGATGAATAGGTACCACTTCGGTGGGTAGGAAACAGCGTTCCACGCGCATCATGCGGCCACATGACCGCAGAAGTGTCTTCGGACAATGCTGGCTCTTTGGCTAACAAACGGAGATGAGCACCGGCCCCTAGGGTCGGACATGACTGCACAAATGTGCGGGGGGAACCTTTACCTTTACCTTAAAGATAAATACTGTATGTAAGGATGGACTAAGAGAAATAATAGTGGTCATACATGTGAAACATGTAAACTAGTGCATATTGGGGGGTTTACTTTGCTCCTAATAAAAGTGTTGCACTGCTGCTACTATATACTGTATAGTGGGAATCCTCACACGCAGAATGGCCTAATGTGGCTCCTTCCATTTGAGTAATCTAAAATATGGAAAATATGACTTTTTGCAACAGCTACAGTTATTGCTTGGTAAATGTGATTAATGTTGTTTATTTTTTTCCAGAAAATACTTTTGCTAAGTCATGATTCTTTTTTCCTATGCTAAAGATTTTTAATCACTGCTAGCAAACTAGCCAATAAATCTGGAAGTTCTTCTACTTGTAGCTACTTTGGAATTTATATGTACCAGTGGCCTCCACTTAATCATTTATAGTTAATACAATGCTGTTCATTGTCTACCAGTTGCATTAGCAATCTTGTCATCTGCCTTTGTTATGTTTTCCCATTCACTTGATGTGAAGTTTTACACTGCAGTCCTACGCACTCTTTTCTGGTTAGTAGTTCCCTTGAACACAGCACAACATAATTCTCGATATACGTACATGTGACTGCTTTATAAATTTAATTTTCCTACCACATTTTCATACTTTTTAGGCAAATAACCCAGCCAACCAGGTCACCTAGCTAAGATTGGAGCAATAACCCAGCAGCAAAAGAACATCATATTTCACATCTTTAGTTCCCATGTCAGATCTCATTCTTCTATATTTCAGCATTACTACTTCTGTCTGTCTAGAAATGTATTTATTTATATTTTTCAAGAATGCTGCTGTGCTTAGTTTACCTCCACCAGATACAGTTAATTGGGTCTCTGTGTCATAGGAATGGAGTTTTGATGACAGTGAGCCATAATAGAAGAATATTTCTCTTTTATACTTCTATGTTCCTGAATTGTTATATAACAACAAAAATGGAACTGAGTTATTTAATTGGGCCTTTTTACCCTATGTCTAATAGTGATCCTCAGCAGGCCAGATCAAGGCCATAGTTTAGATGGAAGGGAAATACAATTCTTTACATCTCTCTGTCTTCCCAATCCAAATGAATATCACCACCATTAGGCTACCATATTTGGGCTGCAGAAACCCATAAAACCACTAGATGGCAGCAAAGAGATAGAGAAAACTAACTCACCAAGTGGCTGTAAGGGTTTGTGCAGGCCAGATGTTGTTCTACACTATATGTCTGCTGTTTATCTACTTTCTCTCCAAGGAGACCTTCTGATAAATCTACCTTCTCTCCAATGAGACCTTTTCCTACAAAGAGAACATAGCTAAGGATGAAGGGCAGACTGAGATACCCATGGGGAAGGGCAAAGCATTAAAGCCTCCTTCATTCATTCCGTTTAATGGCTATTACTTAAATTAGCTTTCCCTAATTTGGCATACTCCATGTGTATTGAGATTGCAATTCCCCAGAATTCCCAACCAATGGCATACAGAAAACACAACTACACATTATCAAATGATGTCACAGAAGTGCCTTCTAGTTTGATCCAAGAGATTCTGTAGCATCTTCCTGCTACATATCCTATTCCCAAAGCTCTTATCCTCCTGGCATCAGACCATTCTTCTGATATTCACACTGAACATAAATAAAATTACTCCCAGATCCAAACAGTCAGGTGTACCTGAATCTTCACCCTTAGGATATCAAGGAATTCAAAAGATCCTTCATATTTCCCAATTTTATTTTATTTTTTGGAAGAAAGAGATTTTTAAGAGCATTCTAAGAGGAGCACAGCTCATAAATATGCAGTTCATCTCTTCTGCCCATACCATTCTATTCTGCAGAGTCCTTTGTCCTGAAGTCTAGGAGACTCTCAAGAATTGCGGCGTACCCCCCAAGTAGAAAATCACTACTTCCTCCCTCACTTAGCCCCAGGGATTCTGCAGAGCCCGCTTCGCAATGAGGTCAGTTCAGAGGTCAGGTGTATCAGGGACTCAGGAAAGTCAGCTTGGTCGCTTTGCCAAAGCAAAACTTCGCCTTCCCTTTGCATGCTGTGCTAAAGTTTATGCTCAAGGGGAGGCGGTTTCTAATCTTCCCAGCCAAATGGCATGCAGCTACTGTATATGTGTTTGCACTGATAAAGGAAGCTGCAGAATTACAGTTATTGTACAACTATGCTAAATCCTCAGCTTTTTCTCCCCCACTAAAAGACTGGTTTCTTTTGGGCAGAGGGGGGAGAGATTCAGCATGGTGGCATCTTTATTAGCATGTGGGCTACAAGCAGAGTTCTTAAGGATTGTTAATTATTCTGTTTGGGACAATATTCAAGGTGGTGGAAGAAATAAAGGAAGCAGGATACTTTTGCTTCAGATGAGGCCAGACTAGTCCCCTATTGAAATAATCCTTGTCATATTGTGCTGATTTGCTAGGAGAGGTGTAGTCCACATGGAATCCTGTGCTGAAATCTCTCCTCTAATATCCTGACAAATTTCATCCCCAATGAAAAAAAGCTTCTGTTCTTCCACCCCAAATTCTGGGTGATAGATTTTTTTTGCAATTTACAGTATTTTGGTGATGTTTTTTGAATATATGATATTGTTGCAAAGTAGGATGCTAAGGCTGATTATTTTAAATACTTTTTTTAATATTCTAAATTTATATGGCCACCCATCTCATATGCATGCGTCTGGGCAGCTGACAGTTAAAAACAGAATAAAAATGTAGTAAAAAATCAAAATTAAAAGCAACAGAAATAACATAATCCTATTATACATCTCTCTATCATTCTGCAGTCTCCCTGATCTGCAAAAGCCTTCTTAGAGGATCTTACTCAAAATGTTCTCCTCGGGAAGCTGGGGGGGGGGTGCAGACCACTGAAGAGAGACAATGAAAGAACATGTCTTCACATACATCCATTAGCCATGTTTAACTCTGAATTTCATCATTCTGGAGCTCTGAAGGGATGAGGGGAGAACCTCCCTCTTGATGTTCACCCTTGGGTTCAAATGGAAGTGTGAGAAGCCAGGAAGATTGTGGACACAGCAGAGAGCATTGTTCAGTGAAAGAGGGGACATTCCCACTATGTCCTGGTCAGCAGTACTTAACTCAAATAAGGAAGCCAAGGAGATTTAAAGGTCATTGGAAATATCCCTGTGTAATGAGAAAGAAGGAGAGCATGTACTGGTTTAGTGATTAAGGCAGTCATATAGAAACCAGAAGACCCTGAGTTCTAGTCCTACCTTAGGCACAAAGCCAGGTGGGTGACGTTGGACCAGTCCCTCTCTCTCTGGCCTAGGAAGAAGGTAATAGCAAATCTCTTACAAACAACTTACCAAGAAAACTGCATGGACTAGTTCAGGTAGTCACTGAGTGTCAACATTGACTAGAAGGCACAGAGAGAGAGAGAAGGAAGACATTAAAACACACATATTTTGGCCTGCATGAACAACACACCCATGAAAAAGTTCACCAAAATTTTCTTCATTTTTGAAAAGGAATTCTCTTTCAACCTATGGAATGAGAACTGGTAGGGGGAAGACTGCAAGAGAATTTCACTGCATGTCATTAAACATACCTCTTATAATATGGAATTTGGCATTCAAAACTATCCCAGATTTCATCACCTGGATTCCTGATATGGAAATTGAAAGTCACTCCATGCAAATAGTGTGGGGTATGTTTATAAAAACAGACACCATAGGAAAATAGGGGAAATATTTAGACATGCTTTTAGTTATGTGCATTGAAGAAAGTGGTTTTTATTTTATTCAATTTTATTCAATTTAATGCTGCAACCTTGCTTAAATAACAATTGTACTAATAAAACAACATTCAAGTCTTGGTTGCAAGCATAGCAACAATTGATCCTTCCAATCTTTCCATCAATATAACATTTTCACTCTATGTGATCTCATACAAAGAGTGGGTAATTTAATAAAAGACTGAAATATTGCTTGAGTCACTGGCCTGTTCCCAGGAAAAGTTCCCAAGCAACCAAGTAAGCAAGGCAAATGAAGTTGTTTTGTATCTGCAAAATAAACAAAGAGATCATATTGCCCTTCACCAGCCTGTCATTCTTATGACATAGGATTTTTTTTAGTTATTTCTTTAGAATATTTGGCTGTTTCTAAAATGTCCACCCTACTCACATTTGCAAATTTTTCCTATTGACTATCTGCCATTCAAATAGATTATTATCAAGGAAAGAATGCTTTTGGCCCAACTGTGTGTGATATCCACTTTGGGGAATTTGCAATACTACTGGAATACCATAACCAATTAAACTGGTGGAGTTCCAAACTGCAAACTGGAGTTTCATAGAAGTATTGCTATATTTTAATAGATTTCCAGAAAGATACTATACAGTCCCATTCATTCTGTCAGGTTAATTGCTATACATCACAAGCTATGAAAAATAAAACAGTGTATACCAAACTGTGGCACAGTTGGACCAAAGACCTGATGCCACTAATTCAGGCATGGAACATTGATGGTAAGAATTCTCATTGTAACCACCTGCAGTACAGGTGGAAGTTCAAGCAGCCCTGGATTAAGGAAAATAAGCACGTGCTTAGGGCACCAAGGGAAGGGGGCACCACAGAGATGTGTTTTTTTTTCCCCTAGCTATCATGCCCTTAACTCTTTAACTGTCACACTTCTCAGTTAAAGTAGATATTCCCTCAATGGAGGTCAACTCTTGGTAACTTCATGGGCAAGGTCATATCATGGTTTTGGCCATAACATGGAATGGCTTTGCCATTGCAGTTTTGAATTGGGATGAACTGGTAGATCCCAGGATGATTTGCAATAGATCAGTGGAGTCATCCAACTCCCATTGTTCAATGCAGCAAGTAAACCAAAGTCAAGAATATTCTCAGTCATGGTTGGCCCGTGCAAATGTCAGGGCCAGGCCAAGAACAACGACGAGTCAGTGCATTCAGAACTCCATTTCTTCATTTGCTCTCACCGTACAGACAGAATCTTGCCAGACTAAAGCTACTCTAACTAACCTGAGGGGAAATAACCTGGGAGACTCTAGGGCGGGACAACCCTGAACCTCTTTGTTTTCCCAGCATCTCTCTCTGGACTGTGAGTCCTCTTATCTCCTTGGAATGCACTCCCTCCTTCCTGAGAACCAGCGACAATGCCGAAATCCACCACATCACACCCCCCCCCCTTTCAGGAACACATTCCATCACAGCAAATCACTTCTTTGTCAACTGTGGTGTTCATATTTATAAGTGGGAATACTAATGATTTGCTCTTATGACCAAGCAAGCTTATAGTGGATCCTCTAGATCTGGAGAGTTTCCATGTTTAATTCTTGTTGGGGTTGCATTCCCTCAAACAGTGTGCAATTTGGGGAACCTCCTGGACTCCCAGCTCCTGCTCCCTAAGGGTCCTTCACACAACTTTATCTTGTGTATCAATTGCATCCAATCCTAATCCAGGACGCCTTAGTCACTTCCTGTTTGGACTCCTGCAATGAGCTCTACAAAGGGCTGCCCTTGAAGACAATCCAGAAACTTCAACTAGTCCAGAATGCACCAATGCATGCAATTCTGGGTGCCCTGTGGTTTCCCCATGTTACACCACTGCTGTGTGAGCTGCACTGGCTTCCAAACACTCCCCCCCCCTCAAACATAAAAAGAAATACATATATCCAAAAAGTTTAAATCTGGCTTTGAAGCACATGTGTGTATTTCAACCACAGATGCCCTTCCCAGCATTTTCTAAAGCTCACTAAAAGATTATAGGATCCTGTTACTGTTACAGATTCATTCTAGCGGGCTTTGAAAATTGAATCTATCTATGTAGGATCTCAGTCTGGAATAAAAATACTAAAAAGTGAAGTGGGTGGGAAGGGAAACCTGGGTCTCTGAGGCTGGTGCAAAAGACTGAGTTTTCATTTCCCCCCTTTTAGAGTCTTGAAGATCAATTTTTAGAATGAGTTTCATTTCCCTTTTTTAATTAAAGTTTTCAAAGTGTGCTGAGAGGTCAGACAAAAAAAAACCAATGAAAGGGGAATTGGCCAGCTGTACTTAAAATGGATCTATGTGAAAGGGGAATATGCTTGTTATACACCATTTACTCTCAGCAGCCAGAAGCCTTTCTCCAAGGGGTCACACAGCTAGAAGAAAAATAATTTGCGCTTATTAAAAGGGTTCCAAAAAATAATTGTTTTCTGCCCAAAAAAATGATTGCCAAGCCCAGCCAGCCATGTTGCTTTGCAGAGCTAAATTTAGTCCATCTGATTCCACTATGGGTCCAGTAACTTAGTGGGATCAAATTTAACATGTCCCATTAAAAGTCCACATCATCCATTAAAGCAATCAGATGGATTGTTTTCCTGTGTTTTAAACGACCACACGTAACTTTAATTACTCTTGTCTCCAGTGGTTAAATGAGGAGCCCTCAGTGCTCAGTGAATAAGGAGCCCTCAGTCTTGACAAGGCCAGGAGTGAAAGGCCAAAACTCTGCATGTGACCAGATGCTCTAGAGCCCCAGCCAATGTACCAACATGGGGTTCAGCAGCTGTGAGAAGGGCCACATACTTTGGTGTCTCTCTTACCACCAACCACAAGGTCAACATGAAGGGTGACTGACTGCTGGAGCAATAGGACGGGCTAGCCTACGCAGCACTCTCACAAGCTTTTAAAACAATATTCCTCTCAACCCAAATTTAGTTCAAGGGAAGTTTTATTACTTCTTTTTCTCAGAGTAAATAGCTGAGTGCAAGCCTTCCCTCTAGGACAGCCTTTCTCAACCTTTTGACCCCGAAGGAACCCTTGAAATGTTTTTCAGGCCTCAGGGAATCCCTGCACATTCAGGCTCAAATGTAGGCCAGAAGTTACAAAATTATCATATTCGTTTCAGGGGTAGGCCTGTCTATATGCATTAACAGTGTTCTTAAACTCAAAATAAAGAATGAAACTTACCTCTTTAATGTGGTTGCCCAAATTTGAAATAATTTTTTGATCTCCCAGGGAACCCCTAGTGACCTTGCACGGAACCCTAGGGTTCCATGGAAACCTGGTTGAGAAACCCTGCTCTAGGAGAAGCAGTTCAAGAATTTGAAGGATTCAATATGAAAAGCTAAAAAATACATTTTCACCAGCTTATAATTCTGTCTTCAATACATTTTATTTAATGTGGTATTTTTATTTCTGATTATTTTGGAGGGCTACTCATTGATGGGCAGGTGAAAACTAAATCCCATAATCAAGCAATGGACTGGAAGGAAGAGAAGGAGAATTATTATGCATTTCTACCAGTCTTTTTCTTTTAGCTTTCCAAGCACAGACTAACAGAACACATCCAAACTTCAGAAGTACCCAAGTACATTTCCATTGCAGCTTGCCTAAAACATCACCTCTATGACATTGTTTGAATCCATAGACTTCTGCTTGGGTGCCAATTCTGCAGATTACCTTTAAAATTAAACTTAAAGGACCCAAGAAATTAAAGAAGCAAAATATTTTACCCTGCCTCATGATAGCAATTTACATGCCGGGGATGTTCCAGATGACAACCCACACAATTGTGCTGTAACTCACAATGCACTGTTGCCATAGAAATCTCTAGCTGTTCTATGTGATGCAGACTATTCTTAGATGCAATATTTCAGGAGCAGCCCACGCACTCCACTTATGACGGGGTTCAAACTAAACCCTGAATACAGGATATCTTGATTACGGGATATAAAGAACAGATGGGCAACATGTTGTGCTCTAAGCTGATTTTGACAGTATTCAGAAGTTACCATTGCAACTAAGGTATGGGTATACTATTCAGATCTATGACATTCTGAATTAAAAACTAATAGAAGTGTATTGGCTCTGCATATCACATTATCATCCACATTCCATTCTGTCAGAAGAGGCATTCTTGTTTTTCTGTTCCAGAAGTGTGGACAACCATAGAGGCTTTGGAATATTTAAAACATGGGAAGCTGAAAACCACAGCAGCAACTACACCTGCCACAATTTGCATTGATCAAGTCAGCTCAGCCATAACACAAAGAGGAATATGGAAGATGTTCTCAAGCACTCCAAGAATAAGGTAAAACAAAACAAGTCTCTTTATAATAGAAATAATAGAGAAACTGCAAGGCAGTTTTCCACCCAACATTAAAACAAGCAATCACCTTTCCGACATACAGATAGCTGGAGCTAGTGGATGCGTTGCTGCTCATCTTGAATAGAGTGTTGGAGTGTTTTCCTAACACCTGAAGAGAGCATGGGAGGAAACCAAATTGACATGTGGACTATCTCTGTGGCCAGATTCCTCCATGAGTAGACAATGAGGCAATTGCCCTGACAGTTTACTATTTAGAGTGATCAGATGGACTGATGCTTTTCATTCATGGCCTATAACCTGACAGTTACAGTATTTCTGAAATTCAGGATTCCTGCCATAGCCTTGTTTACTGGGCCATTGGTGTCAGCAGACAATATTCAGTGGGAAGGAAGCTTACCCTGACGTTGGATGGAATAGAAGGGGGAACGTTTTCTCTCCAGGACTATCAGAGTTTTTGAAAAGCCCTGTCTATAAGGCAGCAGACCATAGATCAATCAATTTTAGTCCCATTTCACAGTCATTGACATCAATTCTTTCCCCCAACAAATGTTGGTGCCAATATCATATTATGAAGTATTTGAAGGTACCCTAACCTTGTGCATCCTCATCTGTTTACATAAAATCAATAGCTGTGGCAATAATAGCTCAATTCCTGACTTTGACTTTTTTCTCAATTGAGTGGATATTTTTGTCTTGAAGCTCAGTAAATATCAACCTATGCTACCCTTCCACAAAATTCAAATTCTTTAATGTGCGCTCTCTCTCTCTCTCTCTCTCTCTGTTTATATGCACAGAGGTAACCATTATGTTTATTATAGGCTCACAATTAACTTGAGGAGGCAGGGTGGAAAGGTTGCCTTCAAAAAATTAATAAACGTTGAGCCTCAGGAATTGACCTGAAATGTTCAGCTTTTTAGTTGGGTGGCTAGGGATTATTATTTGCCCTCTAACAGTTCAACAATTGGCCCATACTTTGCATAACAGAACTTTTGACCTAGTTTTTACTAGAAGTCCTTTGGACCAGACTCAGCATCCACAATAAGAAGGTTTGTATTAAATGCTAGACCACCAAAAATGGTATTGGGCAGTTTGTGCTTATCACATTAAGATATAACATAGTTTGTTTGGGCAGAGCATACTGTGTTTTGTTGAGTTGGATTTAGGGTGTGGCAAGTTGGGTGACCAGTCCATACTCCAGGAAATAAAGCCAGACTGCTCACTTGAGGGAATGATATTAAAGGCAAAAATGAAGTACTTTGGCCACAGAATGAGAAGACAGGCAAAAGGAAGAGGGGCCGACCAAGGGCAAGATGGATGGATGATATTCTGGAGGTGACAGACTTGACCTTAGGGGAGCTGGGGATGGCGACGGCCAACAGGAAGCTCTGGCGTGGGCTGGTCCATGAAGTCATGAAGAGTTGGAAGCGACTGAACGAATAAACAACAACAAGTTGTGTGAATCCAGACACTAAATAGGCTGATAATTGCTACAGCCATCATGCTCCAACTGCAGATAGCAGATTCCATAACTGTCTCTCAGTTTAGTGGCTTATGAACTTTAGTTTATATGTAGCTTTTAGCTTCCCCCATGGAAATTACTGCCGATAGATGATAGATGATAGATGATAGATGATAGATGATAGATGATAGATGATAGATGATAGATGATAGATGATAGATGATAGATGATAGATGATAGATGAATGAGATAGAGAGAGAGAGATCCTACATTTTTACACCAATTCTCATTCAATATATTGAAAGAGAACTTGCTTTCAAAATTTCAAAATCAAATTTGCGGAAATGTTCATGGGTTTAATGTGGTGTTCTTCTGCGTCTTTAGTTATAAGGTAGCTAAGAAAAGGTATGCAGATATAATTGTGTGCCTTTCCTTGTACTTTTTATTGTTTTTAATGTCTGACCAGAAAAGAAGAGAAACATTAGTTGGGCACCATACAAGTTTAATAAATTATTAAAATGTATCATAAACAAAAATGGGCAGAAGAAAATATAAGGAAGCATGCAGACCGTAGCTTCTCAAATTCTTCCCAACCTCTTTACCAGCAGTGGCCATACAAAGCAGTTATATTTTCTTCTGTGTAATAAAGTAATATTGTACCTAGTGAGTGTGTGTATGTATATACATATGTGGGGTGTGTGCACTTTCTCCTCAAGGAATAATCAGGGTGTATGTATTTTACCATGTATGTTGTGTTAGAAATAACAGGGGGAGGGAGAATGAATTATATTAAAATAGATTAATATTATTTTTTAAAAAAAAAACTCAGCTCTTAAACAGTGAATCAAACCTTGAGCATGCAGAATAATATCAATCAGACTTTCCACAACAACAAAAACCAAAACTAATTCTATATGTAGAAAAGTGGACATGTCTTCAGGCTTTCAAAACAGATGTAGTGGGACCTTTCCATTGGAGTAAAACAATATTTTTAGGTACAAGACATGGACAATAAATTCAGGGTTCGAATATATACATACAGTACATACACACACAGAGAGAAGCAGATTCACATCTTTAACCCTTACTTATTTTCCCATCATATGCCACAAACCTGTCTATATTAAACCAAAATGGTGCAACCATAAAACGAGTTGACAACGTATGAGTCAGTTTATTGCATTTAATATCATCGATATTAGATCATCGAATATAAATTTAACATTCTTTGGAAGTCTAGCCCACTAATTTATTAAAACAGGATATTCCAGCTCCTTTGTCTAATTTTCCTGCAGGCTTGCCATTTCTATCAAATACTTTTTTCAGTTGTACATAAAATAAGCTGTAGATTTGGGGTTCTGCTTTTTCTTGTACAATTGTCTTTCCAATGTTCTGCAGTTCCCTTGCCTCATACAACTTTTACAGGTGAAGAAGACTTCTGAAAAATTGCCAGGCTGCAGAATTGCAGAATTCTATGGGGTTTTTTGTTACCAATTGGTAAGCCCCATTCCCTGGCATGTAAACCCACCAGCAGTAGCAGTTTTGGAGTGGCCCATACAGCCAAGTAAATGTTTTGTCCTTTGATTAATTACAACAGGAATGGGCAATCTGGAGCCCCAGGGCAACTTGCCTTGTTTTGCATACACACACCAAAGTCCCCTCCAGCCAAAGGTTGGTGGCATTATTTTCTGCCATTTTAATGCAGTCAACAAAAAACTGTAATACAAGTCCTAGAATAGTCATAGTATGGTTAAAACATAAAGATGCACATCCATATCAGCACTTGGCAGTTAAAACACTAGCCATCCCTTCATTACAGCTTCAACCCCAGGTATGACCAGGTATTTCTGGTCATTAGGATGCCAACTGGGCTGTAATAGTCCTTGGAGTTTAGCAATCCCTTGGCTTCCCAAACCATTACACCTCTCCTGCCATTTCTGGGGAAATCTCTTCCCCAAAGGGGAAAGCTGAAACTGGTGACTGAAATAGTGTTTGGAGTTAGTGGGGCATTCTAATGAATGCAAGCTGTGCTCTTTGATTTAGCCTCTCCAAAGTTACAGCCAGGAGATGGACAGAAAAATCACAGAACAGAGCTGCATTAAGGAATAAGCTACTCAGAAAGAGATGGAGAGCTGGAGGGAAGGAGATTGTGCCTGGACTGTAACTTCAAAACCCCTTTTTGAAATACATACAAAGTAGTTTCCATTGACCACAGATTGAAGCACTGATGGGCTAAATCAACCAGCACCGGCATATAAAATGAAAAACAACAAATGGACTAGAGATTGGTCCTTGGGGAACCCATGCTTATGATTCACTCTTGGAGATGAAAAGCCATTGATGTAAACAAATTGTTTATGGTCTGTTAAAGGATATCCAAACCAATGGAGGGAAGCAGATGTAATTCCAGACTTGCTCTCAATATTGCAGAGAAACTCTGGTAGGTCTCGTTCTGTATTGCTCATCAATTATTCATTGTAGAAAAGTCGCATGAATCTGCAGTGCTTCTGACCTTGCAATTTCTTGGAAATTCCACAAAAAGATGAAGGTCTAAAAGCAACATAATTTTTCTACCCCTGCAAAGAATGTTTGTGTGTCTGTGTGTGTGTGTTGTGTGGAAATTGCTTTCAGAAACATTGACTTTGGTTAAATGATACATGGCATATAGTCTTATAGGGGGGGGGGGGAAGCCAGACAATCTAAACGTCAGTTCTTGGGTTAGCCCAGCACTTCTAATACTATTTATTTTCTTGCATTATATGCTGTCTTCCTGTTCAAAAAGAACATTTAAAGTCATAATCTTGTAACGTTTATTTATTTATTTATTTATTTATTTATTTAATTTATATGACCGCCCATCTCCTCCCATGGGGAACTCTGGGCGGTTCACAATAAATAAGTTAATAGAATCTAAAATATATAAAGCCACAATTGTACAATACAATAATAATTATTAAATCCAGATGGACGAAGGCATTCATGATATTCATGATATTGCTTATCATTCAATCAGATGTACAAAACTGATGTCAGACTGATGTATTTAAATTGCATTCATATTTTGGAATCCATATCTGAATCCAGTTTGTTTTTTTGTTAAATGGTAGGGTTAATTGAAAGGGTAGCATTGTCAGAGTAGGACTTCAGGGCAAGATCCAGGACACTATTCATCACTACAAGCAGGAATGTCCTAAAATGTATCCTGACTGGCTTATCACTTATTAAAGTAAGTGAAATAATACACATTACTTTCTTAAAATGATTAAACACACTGCTAAAAGTTTAATAAACTAAATAAGAGAATCTGCAAAAGAGGCTGGATACTATGTGTGTGAACCAGCCACAATCCAATGTGAATCTGCAATTTGATTCAGAGTCAGTTTGAGTTCAAGTGTTTATTTAGTTCAAACCTGCCATACAAATTAGCCAATCAATTTGATTCAAAGGTTTAATTAGATAAAAATGTGTTTAGGTAAGTACAAAAGTCCATCAAAATTCTGACTCTGTTCAAAGGCACCATATTCAATTCAGCTTTCCCAGATTTGATCTCTCCATATTTTGTTACTATGACTGCCTTCATGCTTGATTCTTCTCTGAGTTGACTGTGGTTGGTAGAGCTATAGGCCAACACACTGTAAATGTTTTCTTTACAGTACTTTGGGAAAAGATGTTCTAGTCCAATATAATACACTGTATATGCTGGTAACAGCTCTTCTGTGCTTGTACCATTCAGTAGAGAACCCTAAGACATCTCAACCAAGAATGTTCAAACACAGAACATATATCATTCAAACACATAAAAACATGAATGAAATTAATTTAAATAGCACATAATATATTAACAAATTAGGATCAAAGTACCTTTGCCTCTTCTAGCCTCCTGTGGAGATGACCAAAACATACCTTCTGCAGGGCCTTATCCTTGGCTAGATTCAATGCCCTTCCAACAGCTGTTATTGAAGGGAGATATTGAAATATCCCTTTCGATCAAAGACTGTGCCCATGTGGCAGAGGAGTAATTGAAACAATGGAACACGTCATTTTATATTGTCCTCTCTATGCAGATGCTCGCCAGGAATTATTATCTCAATTTTTTACCAAATATCCAGGTCATTCGGATTCTTTTTATCTGAAGCTGTTTTTATCAGACCAATCTGATTTTACTTCATTGACCACAGCCAAATATTGCTCTATAATTTGTATAGCACGCCGCAATATCTCTTCTAATTTTTCTTAGACTTTTTAGAATTTTAAGTATGTCTATGAAGGTTCTCAGTCATCCAGGTGGAACAGTCTGTGGCTTGAATCATGTCAACTGGATTTCTATTTTCTCAGTAGAAACGTTTCACTCCTTATCCAAGGAGCTTCTTCAGTCTGAAGAATTTTAAGTGTTTTTACTTTTGTTCTAATCAGATGTGAATCTTCTGTTTTGTTTGCTGGTCTATGACCGAATAAAAATTGATTGATTGATTGATTGAACATACCTTCTGCATCTCCTGTGGTCACTTTAGAAGGCCCTGGAGAAGAAAAGAAGCTTCTATTTGAAGAGAAAGACCCTGCTACAAACTTACTGGTTGTTGGAAAGTTCAAACAATGCTAGAAAAGATCCTTTGATTATTTCCAACACTTTTTCCAAAAAAAATTTGAATGTGTGATTCTCTTCTGGCAAATATTTATTCAGTCTTTTAAAAAAAACCTCATGAAAAAATGCCAGACTCAAAAACTGTTCTATCAATGCAGGCAATAAAATAATAAAAAAAGGAATGTTTGAGAGTCTGCACATCTCTACTCCCCAATAGGCTTCTAGCATGATAAGTAATGGACTATGGAATTACTTTTAACAACTAAGTAGCTAAGATTAAATTCCAGTCCTAAGAGAACATTTAGAGAAGCAAGAGAAACCAAATATCTATATACTTAGATTACTTACTTGCATGAGAGGACATAGGAAGATTTGCAGCACGATCTCTGATGCTTTTATTGTATGAAACTTGCCCTCTTTCATTTTTGCACTCAGTAACCCCTTTGCCATTCTCTTTTTAAAATGTCCATAAGATGTCCTGCTCCAGCAAAGGAGATCGTTACCTTGTCATGGTGCTGGAGCTTGAGCACTTCAATGAAACCATGAGCTAAACCGTGAAGGGACACCCAAGACGGGAAGGTCGTGGCAGAGAGGTCAGACTAAATACGATCCCTGGGGAAGGTAATGGCAACCCACCCCAGTATTCTTGCCATGAAAACTAAATGGATCAGTACAACCAGAGATATGTCGGTATACCATCGGAAGATGGGACTCCCAGGTCGGAAGATGGTCAAAATGCTACTGGGGAGGAACAGAGGACACGTTCAACTAGCCCCAGATGTGATGACGCAGCTAGCTCAAAGCCGAAAGGACGGCTAGCGGCTGACGGTGCTGGTGGTGAACGATAAATCCCATGTTCTAAAGATCAACACACCATAGGAACCTGGAATGTAAGATCTATGAGCCAGGGCAAATTGGATGTGGTTATTGGTAAGATGTCAAGATTAAATATAGACATTTTAGGTGTCAGTGAACTGAAATGGACTGGAATGGGCCACTTCACATCACATGACCACCAGATCTACTACTGTGCACAAGAGGACCACAGAAGAAATGGAGTGTCCTTCATAATTAATAATAAAGTGGCTAAAGCAGTGCTTGGATACAATCCAAAAAACGATAGAATGATCTCAATTCGAATTCAGGGTAAGCCATTTAACATCACAGTGATCCAAATATACGCCCCAACCACAGATGCTGAAGAAGCAGAAGTAGATCAGTTCTATGAGGATCTGCAGCACCTACTGGATAATACACCAAAAAGAGATGTTATTTTCATTACAGGAGACTGGAATGCTAAGGTGGGTAGTCAGATGACACCTGGAATTACAGGCAAGCATGGTCTGGGAGAACAAAATGAAGCAGGACATAGGCTGATAGAATTTTGCCAAGACAACTCACTGTGCATAACAAACACTCTCTTCCAACAACCTAAAAGACGACTTTATACATGGACTTCACCAGATGGTCGACACCGAAATCAGATTGACTACATCCTTTGCAGCCAAAGGTGGCGGACATCTATACAGTAGGTAAAAACAAGACCTGGAGCTGACTGTAGTTCAGATCACGAACTTCTTATTGCACAATTTAGAATCAGACTAAAGAGAATAGGGAAGACCCACAGATCAGTTAGATATGAGCTCACTAATATTCCTAAGGAATATGCAGTGAAGGTGAAGAATAGATTTAAGGGACTAGATTTAGTAGATAGGGTCCCGGAAGAACTATGGACAGAAGTTTGCAACATTGTTCAGGAGGCGGCAACAAAAAACGTCCCAAAGAAAAAGAAAACCAAGAAGGCAAGATGGCTGTCTGCTGAGACACTGGAAGTAGCCCAAGAAAGAAGGAAAGCAAAAGGCAACAGTGATAGGGGGAGATATGCCCAATTAAATGCAAAATTCCAGAGGTTAGCCCGAAGAGATAAGGAATTATTTTTAAACAAGCAATGTGCGGAAGTGGAAGAAGACAATAGAATAGGAAGGACAAGAGACCTCTTCCAGAAAATTAGAAACATTGGAGGTAAATTCCAGGCAAAAATGGGTATGATCAAAAACAAAGATGGTAAGGACCTAACAGAAGCAGAAGAGATCAAGAAAAGGTGGCAAGAATATACGGAAGATCTGTATAGGAAGGATAATAATATTGGAGATAGCTTTGACGGTGTGGTCAGTGAGTTAGAGCCAGACATCCTGAAGAGTGAGGTTGAATGGGCCTTAAGAAGCATTGCTAATAACAAGGCAGCAGGAGACGACGGTATCCCAGCTGAACTGTTTAAAATCTTGCAAGATGATGCTGTCAAGGTGATGCATGCCATATGCCAGCAAATTTGGAAAACACAAGAATGGCCATCAGATTGGAAAAAATCAACTTATATCCCCATACCAAAAAAGGGAAGCGCTAAAGAATGTTCAAACTATCGAACAGTGGCACCTATTTCACATGCCAGTAAGGTAATGCTCAAGATCTTGCAAGGTAGACTCCAGCAATTCATGGAGCGAGAATTGCCAGATGTACAAGCTGGGTTTAGAAAAGGCAGGGGAACTAGAGACCAAATTGCCAATATCCGCTGGATAATGGAGAAAGCCAGGGAGTTTCAGAAAAACATCTATTTTTGTTTTATTGACTATTCTAAAGCCTTTGACTGTGTGGATCATAACAAATTGTGGCAAGCTCTTGGTGGTATGGGGATACCAAGTCATCTTGTCTGCCTCCTGAGGAATCTGTATAACGACCAAGTAGCAACGGTAAGAACAGAGCACGGAACAACGGACTGGTTTAAGATTGGGAAAGGAGTACGGCAGGGCTGTATACTCTCACCCTACCTATTCAACCTGTACGCAGAACACATCATGCGACGTGCTGGGCTTGAGGAATCCAAGGCTGGAGTTAAAATCGCTGGAAGAAACATTAACAATCTTAGATATGCAGATGATACCACTTTGATGGCTGAAAGCGAGGAGGAGTTGAGGAGCCTTATGACGAAGGTGAAAGAAGAAAGTGCAAAAGCTGGGTTGCAGTTAAACCTCAAAAAAACCAAGATTATGGCAACCAGCTTGATTGATAACTGGCAAATAGAGGGAGAAAAAGTGGAGGCAGTGACAGACTTTGTATTTCTAGGCGCAAAGATTACTGCAGATGCTGTCTGCAGCCAGGAAATCAGAAGACGTCTACTTCTTGGGAGGAGAGCAATGGCAAATCTTTTTTTTTTTTTAAATATAATTTTATTATTAAAAAAACACAAACAAAACAAACAAAGACATCAACAACATCAATGACATAAAGATAAATGACAAAATACATAACAAACTTAATAAACTTACATTCAAAACTAAATAATCCTACATATCAAAATCCTTATAACATTACATCACGTAGAACAATTAGTTTAAAACGACTTCCTGTTTCTTTCTTGAAGATAGCTTCTTACTTTTAATTTTTACTATATTACTGTTGTATTCCTCTTTTATTTTATTCCTTCCTTTTATTAATATTTCTTTAATATATAAATATATAGATATCTTAATTCTTATTATATTTTAAACCTTTCATTTGTTCTTATATTCTAGTACATATATTCTAATATATTATCTTATTTATCTCTTCTAATATTTTTCCGTTACAATAGTTTTATTTTATATTCTTTTTGCAAAAATTCTATAAATGGATTCCAAGTAAGTTCATAATCTCCCAGTTCTTTTTGTTTTATTAGAATTGTCAATCTGTCCATCTGAGCTATTTCCATTGTTTTGATTATCCAATCTTCTATTGAGGCGGTGGCTTCTTCTTTCCAATGTTTTGCAAAGTTGATCCTCGCCGCTGTAGTCAAATGGTATAATAGTCTTTTTTGTTCCTTGTTCATCTTCATGTCGATAATCTTCATCTTGATAAAATAGTTAAGAGCAGAGATATCACACTGACGACAAAGGTCCGCATAGTTAAAGCAATGGTATTCCCTGTAGTAACCTATGGCTGTGAGAGCTGGACCATAAGGAAGGCTGAGCGAAGGAAGATAGATGCTTTTGAACTGTGGTGTTGGAGGAAAATTCTGAGAGTGCCTTGGACTGCAAGAAGATCAAACCAGTCCATACTCCAGGAAATAAAGCCAGACTGCTCACTTGAGGGAATGATATTAAAGGCAAAACTGAAGTACCAGTTTTGTACCAGGCCACATAATGAGAAGACAGGATACCCTGGAGAAGAAGCTGATGCTAGGGAAAGTGGAAGGCAAAAGGAAGAGGGGCCGACCAAGGGCAAGATGGATGGATGATATTCTGGAGGTGACAGACTCAACCATGGGGGAGCTGGGGATGGTGACGGCCGACAGGAAGCTCTGGCGTGGGCTGGTCCATGAAGTCACGAAGAGTCGGAAGCGACTGAACGAATAAACAACAACAATGTGTCCTGATCCATAGGATGTTCTTGAGTTGACCTCAGCTCCTGGTGATTACGAGGACATGGCCATGCTATCTTCTCAGCAGCAGGACAGAAGGCCTTTGCCTTCCCCTTCTTCTGAAATGTCTTTTCAACTTCCTAGTCTAGTCTATAGCCCTGGGATTCCTTAATGGTCTCCCACTCAAATACTAACAAGGCCTGACCTGTTAAAGCCCCCAAAATTCATGACCCACTTTTGATACCATTTTACTGAGATTCTGTACAGAATTTTGCCTGGACAGCCATAAGTTTTGTTGTTTGTGGCTTCTGGTGCATTTTTCTCTTATAACTTAGTTTGGCATCTGGAAATAAATCCTTGAGAGACTGTCGGTCAATGCTGGAGAATCTTCTTTGCATACAAAAGGTCCAAGGTCAAATTCCAAGCATTTTCAGGTAGGGATGGAAAACTTTCTCCCTGAAAACTTAGATAACTTCTGTCAGTCAGTGTAATTACACTGAGACTACAAGGGCCAATGATCTGACTTAGTTATAAGGCAGTTTCCTTTATTCCTGATCACTAAGATTAGGGAAATTTTCTAATAATAAAAGTGGTAGAGAGCTGCTGAGCTCCTCCTTATTAAATATCTTTGGATAGATATGGGATAAACATATGTCAAGGATGCTTTACTTTGGATTTCTACCATGAGCAGATGGTTGGAATGCAACATAGTGTTTCACACTACTTTGAAATGATGCTACAGTTCTAAAGAGCAAAATTAATTAAAGCTACAGCATTGATTCATTTTTGCATCACTCTCATGGGGATGGGGGAGGGTTGTTTTCTGGCACTTCCAATACCCAGAAGGGACTTCTGTACAATTCTTAGGCAAAATAATATTACCTCTGCAGTGCAAAGTGCCTCATTGAGCAAAGTACAGCAGGCTCATATGGGCCTAATGTCTATAATAGAGTCATCTTTCTCACAATAAATGGGATTTTCCTCCATTTTTCAGTACGACTCACAGATCCAGAGACACAACCCTGTTTGCCTCAAATACAACCTATTTTTTTAGCCCATTTTATTAACAGTTCCTCCCTTGGAACTTTTCTATTTTTCTTTTTCTTTTTTTCCTTTCTTGCACTTTTAGCACGTTTTGGCAAACTCTTCTCTTTTCTTTTTCTTACTTTATATTAGTCTGTATTAGTTTTAATCTTCCTTTTTAAAAAAAATTAATAAAATTAGACAGACAGAGAGAAACTTGTACCTAAACACTATAACACAGAAAGGAATGGCTGTATCTACACAAGTAAGCAGCTAATCTAGATACTTCAAACTTCAGGACACAGTTCACTCCCTTTTTATGAAACACAGAGTGATAACTAGCAAGTATTGCTGCTACTTCTCTTCCATTTTGAGTCATTGAGAGTCAGGCAGCATACAAACTTGTTATTATTATTATTATTATTATTATTATTATTATTATTATTATCCAAGATTCCTCCCTTGGCTTCCAGCACAATGTTAATTTGACATAGCCCTCACACTTTCTTAGTGGTGCTCACCATTTTCAAAACTTCAGTTTTATTCAGTACTGAACAGGAAGGTTAAGGCTGAGGAGCATTTCCAAAAAATAACCTTTTGTTTACATCCATTGTGAGAAGGGAAAAATAAAGCATGCTGAAGTAACTCAGGAGGTATTCCAAGGGGCTGGTATAAAGTCCATTTCTGTTCACACATAATGCTTCACAGCAGGCATCTGGCAAACACCCATATGAATGTATTTGTATTTTAAAACCATCCCTAACCATTTAAAAGCTTCCCATCTGCAGAATCCTAGCACCTGTCAGCTGGCTGAGGAAAGATTTTAATTATTCCATAGAGGAAAATAGGGATTAAACTGGATGCAAAATCCACATGGATTTCTCACAAACTATTTCAGCAGGAGAAGGGGGAGGCAGGAAATGTCCTTTTTGCAAAATGTTCCTGGGAAGAAAAAAAGGTTAATTTTTTTGTTACAAGGTAATATTTCCCATTTTCTATTTCTCCCTGGAGAAGGAAAAGATATGTGCACACATGTTTCTTATTCAAGAATTGGTCCCAAACTGGTACTAGATTTCTACAGACCTTATTCAATGGTCACTTACATTGAGGGAGTCCTGATTACTTTATTTATTTCACTTAAACATTTCTTCCTCCTCTGTAGAGCTGAAAGCCAGTTAAATATGATTCCCAGGTGGTGTTCTATTGAAACAATTTTCATGGTTAAACCTGTTAGCCATGAAGAACAACTGATAAGGGGTCTGAAAAAGAAGCTTTGTAAGGAACAGTTAAAGTGCTTGGCCTATTTAACTTGCAAAAGAGAAGATGAGGAGGAGTTAAGATAGGGGTCTAAAGGTAAAGGTAAAGGTTCCCCCCGCACAGTTGTGCAGTCGTGTCCGACTCTAGGGGCCGGTGCTCATCTCTGTTTGTTAGCCGGAGAGCCAGCGTTGTCCGAAGACACTTCCATGGTCATGTGGCCGCAAGAATAGAATAGAATAGAATAGAATAGAATAGAATAGAATAGAATAGAATAGAATAGAATAGAATAGAATAGAATAATAACTTTATTGTCATCCCACTATACACTATACAAGTGCACAATAGAATGAAATTTCGTTGCAGTTGGCTCACAAATTCACTAAAGCAATAAAATACTAATGATAATAATAAAAAACATAATTACTATAAAATACCCATTCTTATAAAATATACATTCTTAAAAAATATACATTCTTCAACTCACAATGACGCGCATGGAACGCTGTTACCTACCCACCGAAGTGGTACCTATTCATCTACTTGCATTTGCATGCTTTTGAATTGCTAGGTTGGCAAGAGCTGGGGCAAGTGCGGGAGCTCAGTCCATCACGCGGGGCTAGGGATTCGAACCTCCAAACTTGCAATCTTCCGATCGACAAGCCTGGCGTCTTACCTGCTGAGCCACCACGCCCCCAAGATAGGGGTCTACAAACATCTAAAAAGCAAGAGAGGATGGATCTATTCTCTGCTGACACTGAGGGCCGAACAAGGACCAAGAAGCAATGGACTATAATTATATAAGAACTATCTAAGTCTCTCTTTTTTTTTTCTGTGCAGCCTTAAAGGAAACATGTCAAGTCAGACTATTGGACCATCCAATCCTGACAGTAGCTCTATAGAGTTTCAGGCTGGAGATGCCAAGGTCTGAAGCTGGTATGTCCTGTATGCAAAGCACATGTTCTACCACTGTGGTAAAGGAACATCTTCACTGATAATGGAGCTAGAACACTTATCCCTTCTTTTCCTTGATTAAATTAATACTAGGATAGTAGCCACTCATGGAACCCTGGTTGAGAAACCCTGTTCTATAGATTTTCGATATTCTATATATGTTCATAATTTTATGGCTATTGAGAATCTGCATAAATGCTTAAATCAGATCAGAGGAATTTACAGCAAGCACAGAAGTGATTAATAGGATAATGTAAATGATCCATAGAGAGGGAAGAAAAAAATGTGGATATTACAAAATATCTATATCTTTCTTTAGAGACCACACTTCCTAGCTTGGAGACCTGTTGGGCATCCATGCCCTCTCACTGTTCTTTCAGATCTATCCCACATGTTATCCTCAAATATATGAGAATAACAGAGTTTCTCAAACGAATTGCCCTTTTGGGGGGAGAGGGAGTGAGTATTATTCAAGGAAAAGGATTTGGCATCTGGAAAGAACTTGGTGCTAATTAGATAGAAGTTGTACATTCTAGTTAACACATGTGCTATACAGGGCCCTCAGCTTTGTTCTTTTATTATTATTATTTTCAACATTTGATCTTGTATGTTGGATTGAAATGTTGGATTTCTTTTTAATCGAGGGGTTTCATATCCCTGTTTTGCATTTTCTCTTTAATTTTTCTATAATTGAGGGGTTTCATTTCCCTGTTTTGCATTTTCAATAGAACTTTTAAGTCCAATGGCCGTACCTTCTTTTAACATCAAATGAAATATTTGATGTGGTTTCTTTGTTTGCTCAGGTGGGCATTTTGCAAGCCCAATTAAGTCAATTCTCTTCTCTGAATTCTAAACGGAAATCTTAAATTAAGATATTTTCCACTACTCCTCCAAATATTTTAATGTGGTTTTTTTTTACTAAAAGGTCAACATGAAGTATTTGTATTGATAGTAAATAAAGTTAAAGCCTTACAGAAATAAGGCAAAAACGAGTAAATTGCACTATATGGGTAGAATTGGGCTCTGAAGCCTTTTGAGGGCCCTGAGATCTACAACATTGCATCACTAATATTTGGTAGCTTGTTACTGAATTACTGCAGTGCAATTTCTCTCTGGAGAGCCAATTTGGTGTCATGGTTAAAGGTGCTGGACTAGTAACAGGGAAACCTGCATTCCTATCTTCTCTTAGGCATGAAAGCCAACTGGTTGACTCTGGACCAGTTCTACTCTTTTTCCCTAGACTAAGAAGTCAAAAAGCAACCTGGAAGAAGATATTGGTAGACCACTTCCAAAAATGTTGCCAAGGCAATTCATGAACTTGTCCATGTTGTCACCAGGAGTCAGGACTGATTTGGATCATGACATGACATGACATGACATGACATGACATGACATGACATGACATGACAGACTTCTGATATTTGGCTGGAAACTAAAGAAAACAGACATGCTAAATCTGATTGCCAACTCTGCCAAAAAGAAATACCACTCTGTTTCTTCTGGGGTTGTTGTTACATCATTGACTTAGTCCCTGCAGTCCTCAGCTACTGAAAAAAAATGAATTAAATTGAAGCCCTCTATTGTGAAAACCAGGGCTCATCCCAGTCTAGAACCCATTCCAGAACCCAGAGATTTAAAAATGGTGAAAGGGGTGCTTTCGAGATACTGTATATTGATATCTCCATAAAAGTGGCTTGCCTCCCTTTTGATTGCCTCTTTTTCCTCCCCAAATCAAATTTTAAAGGAAGAGGAGGAGATTAGGGATATTTTCCTATCTTAAGCTTGTTTGTAGCTCAGCTGAATTGAGTTATAGGCATGTAGTTACACAGTGATGGGGTATTGATGGGCAGGATTCATCCAAAGCATTTTGCAAAAGAAGAATTTGGATTACTGTGATGGGCAAATGCAGCCAGATGGAGAAGAATACTATTACATCAAAGCCTAGTATCTGAATACACTTCCTCAGTGGCATAGCTAGCACTGGACCAAGCCAAGTCTTCCCTTGGCCTCTGCTCAAGCCAGGTCATTTAGAAATGTGCAGGGTGGAGATAATTAAGCAACCTATAGCCTAGTTTTTAACTGTTTAGGGTTGAATTTCAGGGGTAGTTGAATATAGATATTTGTGCTAATGCCCTCCAGTGATTCAGACTAGTTTTAATAGTCTTTTAATTGCTCCTATGCTCTTTCCATTCTATTCTGCAATATAGCCTTGGATTTTACCCCTGCCAGATATGTTGGAACAAGAATGAAGTCTTCGGCACTGAAACCTGTAATGAGCAGATGGTAGAAATGCTTCCTTTATTTGCTCCACAAATTAACTCAATTCCAAAGGAGACAAATTTTCTGGCTACAGGTTATCAGCTTGCTTCATCCTTCACTCACCACCAAACAAATATGTACATGTAATAATCTAAGGGCTTCAGTGTGAACATAGTAAACCAGGACTTTCTCATGTATTGTCGGATTATAAAAGATGTCAATCCCTCTGCAATGTAAATAAACTCCTCATGGATTTTAACAGTATCCACGCATACTTCACCAAAATGGATGCAGATTGGCAGCAATGAATTGGTGTAGACCAAACTCTACCATTCTCAGCCTAAAACTTCACACAAAATTGTATATTTAGGAAAGATTCATCCTCCCCGAGTGCAAATGAAAAGTGTATTTAAAAAGTATATTGAATAGGGATAGTTTAATTTTGAAATATCTCTTAAGGATCATAATGCACATAAAAATCTACATTACAGAAGGTTGGGAAAGAACAAATGCAGAATTTCCAGCAGGTTCATTTTAATCACATAAAGAATTGAATGTTTTGATCTCATAGACACAGATCAAGTCTTGTTTCAAGCATCCCGGGAGATTTATTTGATGCAAGTCCTTCTGTTTGTTATTTATAAGATCATTCTAGGCCTTATTTCCACAGCCATCTCATCCATCCTGGCCTTCAGCATCTACGAGGACAACAGCCCTGCTCCTGGAAGGTCACCCAAGTTGTCCCATTAGCAAATAGCTGTGCTTCCAAAGATGGCAATGCCTTGGACTACAGAACAGGCACAGCAATTCTAAACACTTGGCATGGACCAGATACATCATAACAGGATGTTAAAATTCATTATTCAATGCCACCAAAGAGAGGTAACATGCTGAAGTGACAATTTATACTGTATTTACCTTCAGCTTGGGAAGCTGCTATTAATACAGTCTTGTCAGATTAAGAAATATGGCTTGCCAGAGAACAAGCCTCAGAGGTGAAATTGCTGAACCATTCAATTTGGTTGCCAGAGTCCCTATTAGTTATCATAACCAGCCACCCAAAGAATCAGATTAAATGTCTTCGTTTGCATATTATTGAGTATACATACTGTGATCCCACAGATTCCCACAGCAATTGGTTGTAATTGGCTGTTATTGTAGAATCCAATGTTTGTGCTGGTGCTTAATTTGCTATTTGTCTTTCAGCTGCACTCTACTGTTATTTTTAAACTGAAAGCCATTTTGGATTAATCCTAGGGTAAAGAAAAGCAAGGACACAAATTGTTGAGGCAGTCAAATCAAAGCCCACAGATTTCAGATGGCTTTAAACTAGAGAAGTCAACCCAATTTAAGAAATCACATAGCATTATATTATAGGTGTTTATTCAGAAGTAAGTGGCATTGAGGTAAATGGGGCTGAGTTCCAAAAAGGTGTCCATAGGCTTGCATCCTTACCTCATTGGTTCCATGAGATTGTAATGGTATGTGGGAATGACCTTGGGAGACAGGGGGAAGAGCCACAGCCAGGGGAATGATTGGATAAGAGGCAGCTTAGCCCACAGCAGGAATGTGGATGGGGCAAATGTCTCAGAAGGCAGCCTTCCCTAGTTTCTTGGGCTGTAAGGACAACAGGGGAGAAATGTACTTTCAGACTTGCAAGATTGATGTCACCCTTGCAAGGTAGTCCAGACAGGAAGCACGCCCAGATGAACTAATTCTACTTTATTGTAAGGTTACATTAATGAATCTTGCAAGTCTGAAAGTACATTTCTCCCCCCCCCATCACCTTAACAGCCCAAGAAGCTAGGGAGGGTCCCTTCTGAGATGTTTGCCAAGCCCACATTCCTTCTGTGGGTTAAGCTGCCTCTTATCTGATCATTCCCCTAGTTGCGGCTCTTCCCCATCTCCCAAGGTCATTCCATACCATTACAGAGAGCCTTAGTGAAGTCCCATTATACAAAATTACTTAGAAGAAAATGACACTGAATTCAACTGGACTAATGTAATTGTGTAACATTTTAACTTTAATTGAAATTGATGTGTGAGAATTGATATGTTAGGATAGCCTTCTTCAAGCACTTTCCTCTTGTGTAGGCTGAACATGGAAGGAAAGGAGCAGGGATGTGCCCAATAGCTCCACCCATTTTCTCACCATTCTCATCACCTACAACTGCAGAGAACTATTGCAGAGGATCCAAACTGTATAGAAAACATCCACATATTTTCACACGCATTTGCCTTCTCTGCTCCTGAGAATAATAGGAATGATAGCAGAGGGAATAGACACTGCATGCTTACTCTGTCTTCTCCTCTAAGGTGAATTGGACCAAGATAGATCTGTGTTACTTGTTGTCCACTTTTGGAAACAAATTTCCAATTGGATTATGGAGAAGGACAAATGCTATTCCAAGTTTTTTTTTTGTGCTACAACTCATTCCACCATGGATCATTTTGAAGCAAAATACTCCAATTTGTTGCCAACAGAACCTTGTACACAATTCTTTTCCATGTTTGTTCTTCAAGAACACTTGAAGAAGATTAATAGTTCTAAAATATGCAAAGTGTACTTTGCAGAGACTCCATTTCTGTTATTGCTGGAATTATTCTAGAAGAGGTTCTCCCCAGTCTCTATCGCTCAGAGAGAAAATCTCAATTTTTAAGACAGCAGTTATCTTCAGCAGCTTTTATTAATGCTGAGCTGAAATCTGCCTGAAAGAAATTTAAAAGCAAATTCTCTTTCATAATATTAAGTTAGAAGTTATCTTTTGAAAGCATGGGGGTGTTCTGCTTAGCTAGTTTTCATACTTACAATTTACTTTAGCAATTATTTTAATTTGCTTTCTGATTCAATGAAGTATTCTGTTTAACTGCTCAATCCTATGCGATCTGCTCAAAAGTGAGGTCCACTGTGTTCAAAGGGGCTTATTCCCAAAGGACAGAGTATGGAATTCTCATCTTGGTACTGAATGGCTGGGTTTATAAGTTTAGACCCTAAACACAAGTTAACCAAACACAATTGCCCTACTCTGAGAACATGACATGCCTAAATGAATCGCCCTGTTTCTTAATAAGATGTTAAGACAATGGCTGAGTTCCCACAACAGCCTGAGCCACCCTTATCCAATCTAACCTGAGTCATGCAAAGTCAGTCAATATGAAATAGATGAATCCTACGCAAACTGAGTAGAAACAATGGGAGAAGCTGAGGAGAAATCACATTTGCACGGGGAAATTATCAGCATAGATACAAACTCTGCCCATCAATTCGGCCAGTGGTGGTATATATCAATTCGTTTATGGGAGGACCCAGCTCCCTGGAAAAGGCTTGAATGCTGGGAAAAGTGGAAGGAAAGAGAAGAAGACACCAGCAGCAAGGTGGATGGACTCAGTTATGGTGGCGATGAGTGCACTGTTGGGAGACTTGAAAGAACAGTTAAGGATAGATCATCTCGGAGAAAATCTATCTACAGTATGTGGTCACTAGGAGTCAAAAACGACTTGATGGCACATAATCAAAAAAGCTTAGACCAGAACAAATACATTTGAATGCCTGGATCCAACTCTTTTGATAACTTAAACACATTAACTTAATAGAAGGAGCTATCTTACAAGGCTCAGAACAAATTAATATGGAATCAAAAATAGACTGTAATAACGAAGGGAAGACAGAAAGCAAATGTTTCCAAAAGCACAAAAGGGCCTTCTTAAATGTTAACATCAAAGCCCTCTGCTTTCCCAATTCCTCAAAAAGGAAGGATGAATTTGTTTTAGAAGTAAGATCCATTCATAAGACCAGAGGACCACCTCAAAGCAGAGTAATCAAAATGAGTTAGAGGCCTGAATTCCAAATGGTTTACATAACCCTGATTAAACAATCCATAGCACATTAAGACATAAACTATGGCTTAATTGTTGGCTTCACACAACCTGCTAAGCCATAACCAAGCAAATTTCATTATGGTTTATTATGTGTAAAACCCAACAATGTCTATATCACATGGAACTTCAGGAAGATGTCTTTCTAACTGATGCATAACTTGGATGAAGAAGTTTAATTGACCAAAAGTGCATGAGGCATCATGGAATTCAAAATCACTGAACTCAATTATCCTCCCCATAAAAAAAAATTAAGTCTCAGTGTGACAGCAGAACACTTAATCCAATAAGAATGAAAATGATGCCTGCAAAATGAAATTGGCTGCTCTATCATGCCATGTGATCACAGCAGATTGGACAACAGCATTAAAAGAGACAGACAAAGCAAGGTCAAGATTACAAGTATGAACTGGTCAGATAATGAAATGTGGGAAGGGTAGCATTAGAAGAAAATTTAACCAACATTTAATTCCCCTTGTTACCATATCTATTTAAAGTTACTTCCCAAAAATGTTTTTTTAGTCTTCTTGCTCTCTCTCAAAGAATAACCAAATTATGAAAAACATATAAGAGCCAGATCCAATCTTGAAGAAAGGAAAATGTGTTTCAATCCATGTTAAGGCTTAGGTAGATAATGCTTGAGCATCTTGAGAATTTCCTGTACTTGAAACATGTTTTCCTCTTGCACTGAATGTTCTGTGGTCTTTGGGAACCATGCAAATAACTGCAGACAACAAATGGATTCAGTTCGTGTTCTCTCTCTCTCTCTCTCTCTCTCTCTCTCTCTCTCTCTCTCTCTCTGTCTCTAACAAAATGACTCTTACACAACATTAAAGCTATACTGGATATCATAAAAATTTAATTTACAATTTACAAAGCTCACAATTTAGTTAAATCGGTTGTATTTCAGCTACATCATCTTTGCTGTGCATTTAGTCCCTACCCACTCTTGACTCTCATAAAATATAACTCAAACAGGGTTCAAGTTATTTATTTTAATATAATTTAGATATGTTCTACAGCCCTATTGGAACATTGGCAATTACACTGCTATACTGCCATCTGCTGATGAATAGCAATATTGTATATACATTAATCTTTTGGAACACTATGATAGAAATAATTAATATTTTAAAAAAAACATTCATCCTGGAAAGACAATTAAACATGGTAATAATATTGGTTGCCCATATAATTTAACTCCTTTCCTCACCCTAATATGCTCAACAGAGGAAAAGAATAGGCTGAAGCAAGCACTAAAAGAGCAAAAAGACTATCAAAATAAGCCAGTAAGTTTAGAAAGGAAGAAGAGGCTAGAATGGAAGAGGATTAGATGGAGAAGAAACCTGATATAGAATGAGTGCTGCCCTCACAATAGGACTACCAGGTAGAAACCCACGATCCAATTCCAGCCTCAACATTTGCAGGAATGATTGCTCTTTACGAAAGAGGCAGTGCTGCGTTCTTTATTTTCTACCAAATTCCAGAAATTGGGTGGGTGGAAGAAAGAGAAGTTGGAAGACTCCTCCCTCCCTCCTTCCCTCCCTTCATCCTGTAGAAGGGAGGGAAGGAGCGGGGAGCCTTCAGCATGAGAATTATCTCCTTCACTTTCTTTTCTTCTTAGAATGATCACCTGAAGATACGACAGTCAAGGGTCCATGCAGTATGGTCCTGTGATCACTCTAAGAAGACAGAAACATTAAGAGGCCTCTTTAGTTTTTAAAAAAACAGATTACAGGACAGAAAATAGAGCCATTGTGAACATTTTGTTCCCAAAACAGTTCAACATGTGCCTTTAAGGCAAGGAGCTTCCAAGCAGGACAACCCCAGGTCAGTCAGCCGAACACAGACCACATCTGCATTTCCATTCAAGGAACCCCTCTTAGTTTAAGGAATGTTGGAATACAAAAAAGAGTTCCCCGCTGGGGGAGATGGGCGGTCATATAAATTTAAATAATAAAATAAATAAATAAATAAAAATCACCACAGTCTGACCTTCTGCAGGACAAGATGGTTTTCTCCACCTTTGCACCTTGCAACCTCTGACTCTGCTGTGATTTCTAGCATAAACAGGATTCTTGAACCAATCTGTCATCACAAAGCACATATTCATAAGTACAAAAAGACAAGAAAGTGTCCAAGCAGCTCCATGAGAACTCCTTTCTGCATGCCATAACTGATTCAAGAGGATGGTGTTGTCAGAGCTTCAACTAGCTCTAGGAACTCAAACCTGTGTTCAGGAGCTAGTGGCAAAGAGTCATGGATAAGGCTCAGATACACAAGTTGCTTTTATTGCAGATACCAGAAATATCTGGTATTTCTATATATGCCTATATAAGGTAGGCAAAGATTAACACCAAGATTAGCACCAGAGGAGCAATCAAACAACACAATAGACCCTAATCAAGGAACTATTAACTCAGTCAATCAACCAATCAGCACACAACAGCCCAATCAAGGAACTACCAAGGAGAGAACAACACCCCCACCAACACAGGCAGGACAAACCAGGGTATATAAACAGAGAGCAAGTCCCACTCCCTTTTCGCACTGAAGATGTTGCCTAGCCTGGCAATGAAACGTCTGCAAGAAAACAACAAGGCTCAGAGAGCACCAAGGACTCCACAGTTCAACCCTGAGCTACAAATATTATCTTCGATAGATACCAGAAACCCTAATAATGAAGATCAGCTACTGCATAATCAAACAATCATGCCCCTTCTTTATAACAGCTCCAGGGTTTATTCCTTATTCCACCCTTTCATTGTACTGGAAATCTTGTTGCTCATTTATCAGCCTTGGATATGGAGGCCATTTGCATTATGTTTTGCTACCAATCTTATCTGGTCTCAGGTGCCTGGATTTCAGCCTTAACCAGCTTTAGCTCTCATTGGATGTCTTTTTTTTTTACTTTTTTTATTGAACTCTGATTAACAAACATTATCAAATAACTAAATCAACATAAATCCAAGATGCATAGTGAAAAATGATATAGAAGATACCAAAAAAATATTTCTCCTGAAAATGAAGTTAAGAGACAGATACTGTACATGTACAAATTGACCATATACATAAAGTATTACCATATTATGGTCTATTGCTATTAAGGTAAACCATAAAAACCTTCCAAATTTGATAGAATTGTGGTTCCTGCCTCTGATGTCTCATTAATGGACACCTGAACATTTAATCACACATAGATTAAATCACCAAGGTAAGAAGCAACCTTACATTGCGTCCACTATTGAAAATTACAATGGCAGTTATCTTCCAATCCTCAGTATATTGCTAGTGCCACCTGTGAAGATTTTCAGGCTCCTGAATAGCACTTGTCCAGGGCCCATAGTTATCCTGGAAGTGGGGAGAGAGGGGTAAGCGCTAAAACATACATAACAATGTCTCCAAGCAACCTTATATACTTGCACCAGACATAAGGGCAGTGTTTGCATAAGGATATCACTTGCAGCCATGAAATTAAAAGACGCTTGCTCCTTGGGAGGAAAGCTATGGCAAACCTAGACAGCATATTAAAAAGCAGAGACATCACCTTGCCGACAAAGGTCCGTATAGTTAAAGCTATGGTTTTCCCAGTAGTAATGTATGGCTGTGAGAGTTGGACCATAAGGAAGGCTGAGCGCCGAAGAATTAATGCTTTCGAACTGTGGTGCTGGAGAAGACTCTTGAGAGTCCCTTGGACTGCAAGGAGGTCAAACCAGTCAATCCTAAAGGAAATCAACCCTGACTGCTCATTGGAAGGACAGATGCTGAAGCTGAAGCTCAAATACTTTGGCCACCTAATGCGAAGAGAGGACTCCCTGGAAAAGACCCTGATGCTGGGAAAGACTGAAGGCAAAAGGAGAAGGGCACGGCAGAGGATGAGATGGTTAGATAGCATCACCAATGTAATGAACATGAATTTGAGTAAACTCCAAGAGACAGTGGAGGACAGGAAGGCCTGGCGTGCTATGGTCCATGAGGTCACGAAGAGTCGGACACGACTAAACGACTGAACAACAAAATCACTTGTGCATATAATTATTTGGGCATCAGAGAAGTTTGCTATGGATGCCTGCTACCAGAACTCTCCTCAAATTATAGACCCAATCCAATTCACACAAACACAGGGTTTTAGGGATTTTTTTCCCCTCCCTTTCTTTCTCAGCAATGGAAATTCTCATTTTATGCTGTTTGTACCTAATGCTCAAGATTCCCAAGAGACAAATTAGCTGTCAGTTATCAGATTGTACATAGCATGGCTAATATGAACACAGTCAAGAATGTGTTATTTCCCCAGATTTCTTTTCTTTTTTTAAATCTGGTTTCTTCAGCTGAGATAAAAGGTTTCGTGAACTGACATTTTATCTTGATTTTTTTCCCTTGAAGAAACATTTTCCTCAGTTAAAGGGCACTTCTCAATAGCAAAGGAAAGGAAAGAGTACTGTTGGGATTTTCTGGCAGTAACTAATTTGTTGTTGATCTTACAAAAATAAAAAGACCTGGTGGTTTATTGTTTGTTTGTTTGTAAGTGATGGGTGTATTTCTCTCTTTCTGTTATGTGCTTAGTCTCGAGAAGTTCTCTGCTGCTATTCTAGATAATAAAAACAAAAGCATGGAAACTGCATGCTAGCCTTGTTTGGCTAAACATTAGTTGAATCTATGTTATTCAACAAAGGATCAGGGTACTTCAGGAGGTCATGGACTTCTCTTCATCAATGGTATCCTTGGCCCTCTGTCAGTAATTTTGTTTTACTGATCCTGTACTGCACATTGGACGGAGTGAGCTCCCACACTAGCCCCAGCTCTTGCCAACCTAGCAATTCAAAAGCATGCAAATGCAAGTAGATTAATAGGTACCACTTTGGTGGGTAGGTAACAGCGTTACTCGCGCGTCATGCAGCCACATGACCGTGGAAGCGTCTTCGGACAACGCTGGCTCTTTGGCTAACAAACGGAGATGAGCACTGGCCCCTAGAGTCGGACACGACTGCACAAATCTGCAGGGGAAACCTTTACCTTTTTACTGCACATTGTGCTGAACTGTAAAATCCAAAATCCATGATTCTACATCAGTCTGCATCTACAGATTAAAACTGCTATTTTAACATAAAATGCTAAGACATGAAAGCCAAGGAAATGGTTGGTGGATATCACTTCAAATATCATCTTCTGCTTAGTCATTGGTATTTAACAAAAAAAAAAAAAAAACCCTGACTAAATCTAGCAAGATTTACAAATACAGCTGGATTTACTTGGTCTACATTCTATCTTTTCATGCAGAAGTTGGATCCATCCTATTTCTGTTAACAGATTTTTTTAGTCACCCAAACATTGATACATATGTCTGTGTGGAGTTACACAAGCCCCCAGATTCATCCATTTATGGACATGCTTTTCATTAACATTGAATGTTTAGAAGCAGCTTGCTATAACCAATGTTTTTTGTATGCAATTTGAATCAAAGTCTCACTAATATATATATTTTAATTATTTTCTTATTATAAAACTCTATTGCAACTTTAACAGAACAGCAGGGCAGAAACTAGAGAAAAACTGTGTTCCAGGTGGTCAACATATGCTAATTAAGTAGCTTTGTGTTAAAATGTAAAAAAAACAATTTCTCCATTTCTCTATATTGTGTTCGTCACTCCAGGTCTATATTTCAATCTTACCACAAAGTTTCCTAGATGTCAAATGTGTGTTCTGAGATACAGCAAAACTGTTGTTGTTACTGTTAAACTCCTCTATGCATTCAGCCTTGATATCTGTAGTACCAGACTGTGGAAAACTTTAACTACTGGTTTTCTGCCTGTTATAAAGCTGTAAAAAACACATTAACCGTGTCAAAAAAAAAGACAGAAATCATAAGGAAAATCTTCCCTTTGCAAACAGAACATCAGGACATCAGGGGGAAGGGAAAAGCAATAAAATCAGCAATTAAATTATCATCTGGCCCAGAAAATTCTGGTCTAGTGGTTCTAGTGTGCTGCCTGCAAAGACAAAAGCAGTAAGTTTGCTAACAAAAGCTAAAGAAAACAAAACTGAGAATATATAATTTCCAGCAAGAAAAATGATGATATTACTAACAATGGGGTCAATAGAACAATTATTTCTCCACTTCGGCTGTGGTTCCCTTAATCCTACCCATCAATGAGGAATATTCATGAAATTTAAATGCAAACCTTGAAAGTCAGTTGTAAGAGCCATTCTGGCATTACCAAGGTTGTAGAAGGACAAAAAGGCAAGCAAGCATGTATACACGCCCACACGCTCATGTGCAAGCACAGAAGGCGCATGTGATGCACTTTCCCTTCTTTACATCATCTTTTGATAGAAAGGAATGATATCAATCTTAAAAGCAAATAGGCAGACAAGGTTATCGGCATTCCCTACCCTCATTCCTGGAATTCAAGAAAAAGACACTTTTCATACAAAAATTGTAAAGGATGCATAAATGAAAGCACTCCAAGAGGCTAGAGTAGTAAGAAATTTCATGGCTTGTATTCCCCCCCTTCCTATTACTGATATGGATAACTGGTCTAAAATTTATCTTCTCAACCTCTCATACATCTTTTGGGACCATCCCAATATTGCCTTTTCCAACTGTAAGAGAACGGACTTCAGAAGCCATAGGAAAAGATCAGATTCTTCCATCCAAGGTCATTGTCCCAAAGGCCATAGGATTGCCATATAAGTCCCAAATCTTGAATTAAAATAAAGCT